>JARHVA010003147.1:1522500-2142455 GCA_037957365.1 Torreya grandis | reverse complement strand
TGGCCACTTTTTAGTGTCAAAGGATAGCTTGGCCACTATCTCCTCTCTCATTCCATTGCATGTGTCTCTATTAGGGGCATCATCCCAATCTATTTGGTCACTCGATCATATCAATTCTTTTCTATCATCTCCTACATCATATCAATCAATTTAGCTTTGATCTACACCCATCACTAATCAAATAAAATCAATTTTATCGTATCCTATATCTCTCCATTGCATGCATCTATTTTTTGGATATGTCTAAATCTTTTGGATTATTAATATTATCATCATCTTGTTATGGTTGATTCCCCCTTGGAATGTGTTTACAACCATGACACCCATCATCTCTATTCCATGTGCATGTGTCCTTACCATAGGAATCATTATCAATTTTTAGCTTATTTATTAAGTCAAATCACTCATATTTTTCATCTTCTATCCCACATATAACATCCCATCCCCTCATCTATCCATCTCATCCCACCCATCATTTCTTATTTTGAGTGGCCATCTAGCTCATTATTCCCTACATACCCCCTTGATGGGGCATCATATCCCCTATCATCATTTACTAACATTCATCCATGAGATGGTTTTTATTTGAAAGACCATTACTCCTTCCACTTCATTTCACTCACAATGCCCTTTCAAAGAGGGGCAAAATCTATGCACTTAAAATTTCTCACTTCATTAAAGTTGACTAATACTCCTATTTAGTCGACACTAATTTCACTTATATTATTTTATCCCACTAATTTATCTCATTCATATTATATTAATATGATATATCCTTTTATTAATCTACATTCACTAACCTTATTTATCCCATCTCTTTATTAATTTTCCCTAATCTCCCATTATCCTAATCCAATCATATTTATCTATTATATGGGAATTTTGAATTCCCATAACCCCACCTAACCACCTACTAGCCTAACCCCCTAGGTATTCCTATATCCCTATGAATACTGATCATCATTTATCCCTTAATTAAACCCCATTACCTACTAACCTACTCCCTAATCCCACTAGATAGTTTTTATTTTAAAAATATTCCAACTACCCACCCACCACCCTACACTAGCCTTACCTAAACCCCTAAACCCTATGTGGAGATTTTTATAATTGGATGATTATATAAATATCTCTAATTTAACCCCCTTCCTCTATAATTTTCCTATTCTAGAAACTTTGATGGAATTAAAAATTCCATGGGAATTTCCCAACCATAGATCTAAGTGGCCCAAATTTGAATTTGGACCATAGATTTCCCCCCATTTGCCTATAAAAATAAGCTCTCCCCCCATTCTCAATCCATATATTGAGATCATACCAAAACCATGCCAAAATTACTCTAGAAATATTTTAGCCAATCCATAACCAATCATCAAGCATCCATTATCAAGCATACAACATCAAGCTATCACTTTGTCAATTTGAGTCTAATCACATGCATTCAAATCCTAAAATGGAGGCATGAGAAGGTAAAGAGCATGGTAAGAATTTTATATTAGTTATAATTTATCTTCTCTATCCTTTCCTATTGGTATTTATCAAGGTTTAAGATTTTATTGTCATTTTGATAATATAGCTTAAATCTAAATTTTGGTACACAATAAGGACTAAAACCACCATTAAGCCTAAGGAGACCTAATGTAATTAGGCCTTTTAAAAGAACATGTTTCACCTTGACCACCTTAGAACATATTGATCCTCCATTAATTAATTAAAAACTTCACAAATTCATCAATTAGACCCCTAATAAGCTCACCTTAGGTCCCTAATGTATGCACATAATATTTTCAATATTTATCAAATACTGATTCTTTCTGCTTGTAAGAACCCCTCAAGTCTCAATATCTTTGAGTTTATACCCTAAGGGGTGCACTATGAAAGGTGTGGGAAGAGAATTGGTTCTTCTCAAGATTGTTGTCCCTTATTTCCATTTATTACCAATCCAACTTGCTCCTAAAAACCATTCCCTAAGCTATTTTTCCTATTATGCACACTCCAATCATTTCCCAAATTTCATCCCTCATTTCCTCACATTAATCCCCTTTTGATAGTATATATTACTAGTTCAATAGGGTTAACCCTATATTATTGTGGGTAAAATTAATTTAGGTCTAAGTCAGCTCTTGGCTAACCTAGCTCATGACCTAGTGAATTTTTTTCCATAATAGTATCAAGTCAACTGTGTCATCCTTATTGACCAAAAATTTTGGAATGGATTAGGGTTAAATACACCTATATATACAATACCATTTCATTATTATTTACAAATTAACAATAGTTATTATTCACTTGAACTTATTTAAAATCTTCTCTTCCACCATTCTACTCGAGGAGTCTTAGCTTAAGGTTTCTATTTGGAGAATCTAGTCTTGTGGATAAGTCTTGGATGTGTTTCCTTTCTTAGAGATCCTTAAAAATCAAAATAACCTCTTAAAAATCCATTTTATCCAAGGGATATATTGAGTCTTGATGGTTTCATCTTTTAGGTAAGTATTCTCTAACTTTGCTTCTATCTTTAGTAGATAGAAGTAGCATATGTATTGGCTTTGAATAACATTAATCTTCTTCTCCATGCATTAGGGGCTTACTCATACATAGCTTAATTTAGATTCTCCCATGCATTTTTTTTGTTTACTAACCCCCATATTGTGCCACAAGCTTTGGTGAACACTAGATTATATTTTTTGCTTTACTTGTTATTAGTATAGTGAATTTGAAAACATAGGATGTAGTTAGGCTTATTGCATGATTTTGCTTGATTAAAGGCTTTGGAACACTCCCTAGTATTATTTATTATGATAAGAGATCCCCTAATTATTTTTAGTAGACCATATATTGGTCATGTTCTTGAATATATAATGTATCCCTAATCGAAAGTGTAAGTAGGATTTATCTTCTCTGAGTTAGGATTGATTTATAGACTTGATGCATTTATTATTGCATAAACTTTAGTAAACCTGATGTGAATCTAACCCTTACATATTTTCTTTCACATTTTTCATTTTTCCATCATTTTATTCATTTTTTTATATATTTGTGATACTAGGTCGATACGGCCAGTATAATTTATAACTTCTATGCACAGGTTTAACACATAATCATATCAAAATGACTCTTATTTTTGTGTAGGTCTTCATTAGATATAGGTTACTAGATAAAATAGGTCAACACAGTATAGGTTTTCACTTCTAGATAGGGTACTAGGTCAAATAGGTCAACACAATACTCTTATAGGCTTTCAAAAAATAGATTAGGTTAACTAGGCCACTATCGTATTATAGATAGTTTCTAAAAAACATACTAGGTTGACTTGGCTAGTATAGTCATCTTCACAAGTTTTAGAAAATAGGGAACTATAGAACTAGGTCAACCCAATTAGCATAATTAACAAAATTTAAAAGTAAAAATTAAGGCACTTCAACAACAATCTCACTTTCTTCTACATCTTCCAACCCACCCAACCTCCTTTCTCTCTTTCTCTATCATATTTTTTATTCATTGTAGTTTTATTTTCACTTTTTGTAATCTTTAAAACTACCCTTATATAGAAAACTAGGTCTACTTGGTCGACCTAGTTCTGTATTCTATCTTTTATCTAAAAGACTAGGTCGACATTGTTGACTTAGTTCTTAATAGACCCTTGCTCCAATAGTATAATAGTGATACTATTAAATTTGTATTATAATTTATACATACACTATCATCTAAACTGACATTGTAATATGTTTCAAATTTGGAATTAACATTGATATGCTAGTAATAACTTCATAGTTTCACTTTCAATTGCTTACATGCTTAGAATAGATCACATAGTCTAATTAAGTGGTTTTTAAATATACCATTTAGTTGCATTATTTTTCTATTTTATTCACACACTACCAAATCACATAATCTTAACATGCATTGACATAATTATCTACATAAGGCCTCCCTATTTGGATTTCATCACCAAGGAGGAAGCCGAATTAGTTTTTTGGCCAAGTATAAACATGTGGTTAATGGTATATATTGACAAATCACCCAAAACCCTTATCACTGAAGAATTGTGAAGTGAGTGGGTAGGCCACAATACTAAGCCATTACCATTGTCAACATAGATCCTTTTAACCTAAACATCATGAAAACATATATATATATATATATATATATATATATTGTTTTCATGTTCCTTTACTTATAACCAACTTTCCTATCACATCTAAACTAAAACTTTATAATATAAAAATATTTAAGATAACCACTTAGCATTTACTTTCCAAGTTGACTTCTTGATCTTTTCTCCATTGTATTTTCTATTGGAAAAGCTTGCATTGGCCAACATTGGTGCAAGGTTTTATGATGTGTGCCTCAATCGGATCATCCTCATTGACCCAACTAATTATATGTTTCCTTTAATTTCTCACATTCAAAATTACTTGCAAATTTTTTCTTGTTTTAGTAAATAGTCATTTTGCTTGACACAGTCTCTTATAGACTATTTTTCCCCCACCTACAATACTAAGTCAACCTAGTCAACCCTGTATCTCTTTTTTTAGTCAAATAATAGTACTAAGTTGACCCAATCTACTCTGTACTCTTATTACTTTCCCTGTCTATCTGAATTAGTTTTTTATTTATCTTCCTTGGCATTTTGTTCATTTCTCTCAAGTTATCATGATGTACCCTATCATAATATTTTTTGACAACCTAAATCCATTTATATACTATATGAGATGTTCATTTCTCACTCTCTTTTCCTCCTAAGAGAACCATCACTCTTGGACTACCTCTTCCCCTCCTTCATTTGTGGCTTGTAACACGGTATAAATCACACCTCAATATGAATTAGGTGGATCTGATCCTTTGTATACCTATCAATACAATTCCAATCTTCAAACTCTTCAAACTAATGTGGGAGCAATTGACATGAGTTGAACCAATAATCCCACTTATAATCCATCTTATAATAACCCTCCCACTAATACCAATTTGGGGAGTGCTCTTATAAACACCAACCCACCAATTGATATGACTCAACTTCTTGCACAAGTCATACAACAAATGAACATAATACAAACTTGTAACACCTCTCAAATGATGTAAATACAATTCCATTTGATCAATATGGCTAATCAACCTCTGACTATCCATCCTCAAGTAAATCTTAATTATATTCCTCCGCCTCTTAGAGATTCTTTAGGCAATATTATTCCTCAACCTATAATGAATAAAAAAATACTTCAAAATATTCAAAATGAGCCTTTACATCCCTTTATTATGTCCATTGATATTGGTAACATAACTCCAACTATCAAGTATGATGGGACTAAAGACTCTACATCCTTTATCAAATCCTTTGGCAATCTTTACAAAGAGTAGATCCAAACTAATACTTTTACCACAACTAAACACTTAGTTAAAACTTTCACTAGAAATGTATTAGAATGGTACAATCAACTTCTACAACATTCCATTTGGAAACTTAAGGATTTATTCAATCCTTTAGTTAAAGAGTTTCAACATAATGATCTTCCTAAAAATTATCTTAGTCATTTCATCAATGCTAAGCAATCTCCCACCAAATTAGCTCATGATTTTATCAAATGATGGAAATATCTGGACCATAAATCTAATCATAACATGACTAATGATAATTCATTTAAACTCCTTATCATTACTTTAATTCCTTCTCTTTAATACAAGGTTCAAACTTTTGTTCCCCAAACACTTAGTGAAGCTCTTGAGTAAGCTAAAAATCAAGACTTTCTCATGAAGCAATTTGAACCTAATACTAAACTTCTTAAAGGATCTTTTCAAACATCTACTAATGCTATCACTAAAAATACTCCACAAACCAAACTAGGAATTTCTAAAGTCAACATTTTTTCATCTTCTTAGTCACCACTCACTGTATAGAAAATTAAATAATTTTTACCACCCTCTAAACCTTTCATTTATCCTAACAATCCTCCTAAGTTGTATGACCCTAATCAATTTTATTGTTTCCATGATGACATTGGTCACTCCTATGAAACTTGTACAGGTCTTACTAAATTTGATATCCCCTATATGCTTGGTGATTCCTTTAATCATGAAGCCATGATCAAACTTTGTTATCAAGAGTACACTACCGCTTCTCAAAAATGACAAGTTTCCAAAGCTTCTACCTTGAATAAACAAAAATATTTTCCCATCATTAATAATAAAAAAATACCAAGGATGTTTGTGATATTTATGTTGATTATGATCAATATTACAATAATTATCAATATGTTAACACTACTAAGGTTAATTATCATCACAAGCTAGCTCACAAAGATCCTATTTCCAAACCTAAGAAACCATCTTTAGAGGAACAACTTATTAAATATACTAAAACCATAAATCTAACTTCAAAAGCCCTTGAGGAACTATCTTCTCCTTCTAAACCCCCAACCATTATTATTCCTTTAAAATATACCTTACCGTATAAACATCAAGTTGGTTCTTCTTCTAAATCTCATTGATTTTTTTGAATAACTTAACTCTATGCCTTGTAATATTCCACTTATGGAGTTAGTTCATACTTTTCCTTATCATCAAAAGTTCCTTATGTAATAATTACAAAAAATTGAAGATCCATATTTTTTATACAAATAACCACCTTCTATTGAACCTTAACATACCAACATGCATACCATTGAAATCATTTATCCTTCTTCCAAACCTTCTATTGAATTTCTTGAAGAGGACATGATTAATGATTAAATGTTTTTTCATGCTGATGATCCACCACTATTCATTAAAATAGCCATTAATACTACCCTTATTTGTAAAATTCTAATTGAAACAGGCTCTGGTATGAATGTGACATCTTTTTGGCTAATCCAATAACTTTTTTATAATAAGGATCATCTCAAGAAACCCCATATTACCTGTTGTGGTTTTGATAAGACTAATCAAAATCCACTTGGTTGTATTTGGCTTCCCTTAACAATCAAACCTAAAACCATTCAAACTAAACTTATGGTCCTTGATTTACACATATCTTATAACATACTCCTTGGTCATCCATGGACTCATAGAATGAGGGCTATTACTTCTTTCAGGATCCAATGCATTAAATTCATAAATAATGGAAAATGGTGCAAGCATGAGGCTAATCCCAACCCTTGAGTATTCAACTTCCTAATCCAAAATCTTAATATCATATTTCTACCATTCTTAAGATCAATAATGCTCCTTTACCTGAGTTTATCAACATCTATCCTAATTTACAAGTCATTCTTATTGATTTAGATGATGATGAACCTAATGATTTACAACATACTTGTAATATTACCAAGCTACCTCCCTACATTGGAGTGGCTTCCTCCTTTTTTACCCCATGACCTCCTTCATTGATGAGATTACTGATTTCTCACTCCATGCAATGCCCAAGAGCCTTCTTTACCTAAGTAGGACTTCACTTGTAATTATTATAGAGTGACTAAATTATTTCAAGATCCTCTCATCATGTCTCCATGTACATTCAATAATATTGTCATTTCACCTTTTGAAAATCCCCTTGAACCTCAAGCATGTACAATTTTTCCAACATATGATGATAATGACATAATGTCTAAAGCTCAATCTCAAGACTTGGATTTTCAACATTATCAAAAAATCTTAGCTCAAATTCATGATTTTAACCAGGATGTTCATATCATTTCTATGGATCATGAATTAGATCCTGAAGTTCATGTGCCTCCTATTAATTCTCTACTTCTTGATACTCTTGGGTGGTAAAACAAATCATACATTTTGAACCTCCATAAATTCTTGATCTTCTCTACCACCTACGGATCCTATCATTACATGTGATCCTTCATCAAAGAAACTAATGACATACCAAGACCATCTAATCCATATACTTTTCCTACTCCTGATAGTACATTAGATTCCAAGGCCCCCTATGTCCACCAAAAACATTCTAAATATGATCGTTATGATAATAAAATTCTTGATTTTGAAGTATATGTTGAGTATTATGGCCCTTTTCCTAATTTTACTAGAGATGAAGTTATTCTTGAAATACTCCATGCCCAAGAACCTCAACTTCCTCAGTAACATCAAAAACTTGGGAATTTCAAATCCAAAACTCCTTGTTTTAATAACTTCATTGCTAGCATTGATCTTAATACTAATCCAATTTATTCTTTACATAATGCACTATACCACTTCCATGATGGCAATGTTATGCTTATGAAAGAAACTACTTGTATTTAATATGGTACTCTATCATGCCCTCGATTAGCTTATTTTTCAATAAATATCATGATATCTTCACTTGGTCCTATGAGCACATTCTTGGTATAAACCCTAGAGTTATGGTACATAACATCATCATTTATCCTGATGCTAAACCTATACATCAAAAATAATGGAAATTTCCACCTGAGGTTTCCACTTTATGTCACAAGGAAATCATTAAACTTCTTGATGTTAAATTTGTCATACTAGTGCACTACTCTAAATTGGTTTCTAACATAGTTCCCATTCACAAAAAGGTCACTATGGTCATTCACGTTTGTATTGATTTCTATAATCTTAATCTTACTTGTCCCAAAGACAATTTCCCTTTACCTTTGATAGATGTTATTATTGATTCCATAACTAATTATGAAATGTTATATCCTATGAATGGCTTCTCAAGCTTTAATAAAATTCACATTTCTCCTAAGGACCAAGATAAGACAACTTTCACCATCAAATGGGGTACTTATTGCTATGTCGAAATTCCCTTCAGCCTCAAAATTGTCAGAGCCACTTATCAACAAGAAATGAATCATATTTTTCATGATATTATCCATAAAATTGTAAAAATTTATGTTTATTACCTCATTACTAAGTTTAAAATTCAAAAGACTATCTTTTTGATCTTGCCATCATCTTCAACCATCTTCTCAAATATTGAGTTAGACTAAATCCTTACAAATGTGTTTTTGGTATGACATCTAGAAAATTATTAGGATTATTAATCTTTCTTCATGACATCATTGTTTCCTCTACTAAAATTAATGTTATATCAACATGCCCTTTCATCATTCCATATTGTACATTTGTACTTATCTTGACAAACTTAGGGTAATTAGATGATTCATCCTTAAAATGGCTTACCATATCCACTCTATTAATTCTCTTATTAATAAATTTAATGTTTTAAAATGGATGGATCCTTGTCAAAAAGCCTTTGATAACATGAAAGAATCATTACTTCACCTACCTACACTTTTTCCTATTTTAAATGATCAAACTTTGATCCTGTATACTTATTCTACACCCATATCAGTTAGGAAAATGCTTGCACAATAAGATGATATTGGAAGAGAGTATGATAGCTACTACATTAGTTGAGGCCTCATTGATTATGATAAATATTATACAAAATTCAAATGTAATTACCTCACCATATATTTTATAGCTAAATAACTTCAACATTACATGCTCTATTAGACCATTTATGTCATCATTCATTCTGACCCCCTTCATCACTTCTTATCCAAAGCCTTTCCTCCTATAGATAGAATTGGCAAATGAATGGTCAACCTTATGAAATTTGATCTCTACATTGTTACTCAAAAAGTTTTCAAAGGATAAATCATAGCCAATAAACTTACCATAGCTCTTGTGCTAGCTACCAATCACATTTAAGATAATCTTCCTGATGATGACATTCTCTATATTGAAGGTCTCAATCAAGCTATTTCTTTTAAAGATTAATTCCATAACTTCATTATTGATATGGAAGCAAGTAATCTCAGTGAATCTATTATCCTCCTCGATTCTATTAAATCAAGAGTCATTATTGAAGAAATTCCTAAAATTAATGTTGAATTATATGAGGATACTTGTACCATTCACTTTCATGGTGATAAATGCCTTTAAGGAGCTTGGGTAGGTTTTATTCTTATATTCCCTTTTGGAAAAATCATCCCTTTAGATTTTTTCCAAACTTTTAATGTCACTAAAATTATGGTAGAGTATGAAGCTCTAATCTTAGGCATGAGAGCTGCTCTTGATTTAGATATCTAATACTTACATGTTTTAGATGATTATCATCATATTTGTCACCAATTCAATCTTAATTACCAATTCAAAAGTGATAATCTCATTTTTAATCATCAAAATACAATTATTCTCACCAAAGATTTCATTTCTTGCACTATCGAGCCTATCCCTTGAGATCAAAATTCTATTACTGATTTCCTTGATTTTTTAGCTTCTCTTTTTCATCCACAACAAGTTCTTTTCGATCCCAATTTTCTTATACAAATAAGAAAATATCTGTATTATATTCAACAATAATATTTGTTTATTTTTCACATTGATACTATCACCATTTGATAAATCCCATGTTATAAAGACATCATTCAATTTTTGGAACACCAAACTTATCCTCCCAACTTAGACTCTTGTGAAAAGACTCACATTTGTAAACAAACTTTTAAGTATGTATTTTTATATAATTTCCTTTACTATCATAATGCTTAAGGTAAATTTATTTGTTATGTTATAAATATGAGGTCCCTCCTCTCCTTGAACAAGCACATGGGGGAATTTGCAATGGCCACAGTAGTGAACATGCTACAACTTGAAAATTCCTACATAGGGGATACTTTTGGCCTACTCTTGAAAAATATGCTATTGAATTTGCTAAAAAGTGTACCCCTTTCCAACTTCATGATGATCTAATTCATTCACCTCCATCCAAGCTTCAAATTATCAAATCTCCCTATCCATTTTCGATATGGGGATTAGATCTCATCGGCAAATTACCTCACTCTCAAGATGGGAAAGTATTTATAATCACAACTACCAAATATTTTACCAAATGCATTGAATTTATGCCCCTTATTAATGTTATTGGTACCACCATATCCAAATTTATTCTTAATCAAATCATTTTCTGCTTTGGTATTCCCCATACTATCATTTCAGACAATGGTGATAATTTCAAAAACAAGGATGCCAAACAAATCTATGTTAAATTTAAGATCAATCAAAAAAATTCACACCTTATCATCTACAATGTAATGGCCAAGTTGAGGCCACCAACAAAATCCTTAATAAAATTATCCAAAAGATAATTTTTTAAACCTGCATGGATTGGTACCTTCACCTTTATCTTGCTCTTTGGACCTATCAGACTAGCATACATACTGTCATTCAGGTAACATCATTCTCTCTAGTCTATGGTTCTAATTTAGTCCTCCCATTGGGATATGTGCTTCCCTCTCTTTATATATCTCTTCATGGTATCATCCTTGATGAATAATTACATGAATTTCACCTTCATGCCCTTGATCTCCTTGAAGAGTGATGTCTTTTTACTTTGCAACACAATCACCAATACAACGCTTATATTTTACAAAAAATATAATAAACATGTTAAAATTTTCATATTTAATGTTGGTGATATTGTCCTTAAATTAGACTACACTCATGATATATAATTTAAATATGCCCAAAAATGGTGGGGCCCCTATTTAGTTAAATATATTCTTGGTCCAAGTACATATCACCTTCAAACAATGAAGGCTATGTTTTCAAATAGCCCACCAATACACAATTTCTTAAAAAGTATTTTGCCTAAACTTTCCCTTATTTTCATTCTTTTTATATATGATATATATCTAACACTTTTTGTAGGTTACTTACATGTGTCTCACCCTCTATATACATTCTCCACATTCACAAACCTTAGTCCTTCCTTTTGATCTTTTGGTTTCCCTTTTTTTTATCATGAGTTGTATTGTAAACCATGGATAGGACCTATTATTCCTCATGATGTACTATAGTGTTCCTTGTTTTCATAATTTGTCCAATACTTTTGACACCCCTTGGGTTTTTATTTTGTGATTTGTAGTGTAAAACCATGGCTAAGACCTGGCCTTTCTCACAAATACCATCTCTTTCTTATCCCATATACTTTTCCAATACTTTTTATCACCCTTATGGGTTTCTATTTTATGATTTCAAATTTAAGACCATGGATAGGACTTGGCCTTCCTCATAAAATCACCATCTTGTCATTCCTTTTCTAAAATGTATTATTAATCCTTATTCTCAACTTTATCTTTTGCTTCTTTTGATAGATGAAATTTTCAAAACAAATCTATGCTATCATGTTTTCCTCCAATTCACTCATTCTCATGACAAGGAATCACATTTTTTTTCATTGTATCCCTTTTTCACCCTTTGTCACATTTTTTGTGATTTGAAGTAATTCAAATTGTTTCATGTTTTCTTTCATCTTAATTTCCTTTCCTTTCACTCTATATTGGATTAAATAAGGTAGAATTAAATATATCAATTTTATTTCACCAGAATTTATGGCACTCTTAGACACCATGCTCTTTGAAGTTCTCTCTCTTAGCAACCAAGTCATAAGTATTCAAATGAATGTCATATTTAAAATTGATTTTTAGTGTTTTGAATCCATATAGAGGAGGAATAGAAAACTCCATCAAGAAATTTAAAAGCTAAATCATTTGAAAAAAAGGCAATGATATACAAAAGGAAACATACAAATCTCAAAAATCAAAACTCACACCAAACGATGTGATTATAAGCACATCTCCTATAATTAGTCAAAGCTCAAACTCCACAATTGGCCTCACACTAGAGCTGAGGTCCATTGGGGTGAGGTAGGCTAGTAGATTAGAATAGTAAAATTCAAAAAACTCTATGGTGCTACCTACTTTATCATACAAATACCCAATATTTGTAGTAGACCAATGACTCTGTAAAGGGTCTTGAGGAACAGGGAACACATCATGGGAAGGTAGGTCCATTTTTATTTATATGCATATAGACTTCATGGAATGATATATATACTTCATTTGTTAACTTAAGACTTTTGTGGCTATGATAAGTTCTTTCCTTAAAGTTTACAATCCTCTTGTTTTGACAAACCTAATTTGAGTATCTTGACTTCAATAAAGAGTTATCTCTACCTTAGTTTTTCCTTCATTATCCCCTCCACCCATTTCATTTTACCCCTTGACAAGCATGTGTGATTCTAAATATGTATTCCCTCTTCTATACGTCCTTATTCTTCACATATTAAAAACATGCTAGCACTACTTTGTTTTAGTTTTATCTATCCTTAGAATAAAATGATATGCTTGAGTAATTATGGATTACTCTCTTTGCACCATGGATTTACATTTCTATACCTTTTTGTTTCCTTTTACCATTTGTCATTATTATACTACCCCTTTTTTTTAACACCTAAGTCTATTTCTACTTTGATGTACTTTTTTCCATTATTGAGTGAGGTTAGCTTGTTACTTCTCACTCACCAATGTCATTTTCCCTTTTATGAACCTTTTTTTATTACTGATTAAGGATTGTTACTACTCAATCATCAATGTTGTTTTACCATCTTTGCTTTCTTATATTTGTTTAAGTAAGTATTATTACTACTTTTACATAGATATTTGATTACAATCCTTTTTGACATGTATCCTTGGTTTGACTTGGTGAGTTTTCCTTTCTTACTCAAGGTTTACTTGTTTGAGTTTTTTTATTTTTAGTAGCCTTGGATTTTTGGTGACCTAATTTACTCTAAATTTTGACTTGGTCATATAGTCTAACATGACACTTGTCACCCTAGCTTGCCAAATTTCCAAGTATGTCCTATCCACATATCACCAATTATCTTGGCTTTCTTACATTTATTTATTTTTTCTATTTAGTTTTGTATTCTTGGGTTTGTTGAAAGTATTATCTACACCCTCCCCAATCAAAACTACAAACATAGTAGACAACCATCCAATGATAAAGGTATGTTTAGGTATGTATTACATTTAATTTTTAGTTATTTCCATTTATGTAATTTACTTTTAGTTATTTTTTCTTTAAAATACCACAATGTTTTTTAGCCTCAGAATTGTGTGTTACTCTATTCTTTCTCAAAGCACCATCCCCTATTGTACCTTAGTAACACATGATGAAGTTTTAGTGGGGAATATGTATACACATAATATTTTCAATTTTTATCATATACTAATGCTTTTTATCTTACAAAAAACTATCAATTTTCAATCCCTTTGAGTGTATGCCCTAAGGGGTGCATCATGAAAGGGGTGGGCAGACCATTCATGCTTCATAAGATTGTTGTCCCTTATAGCCACTTGTTACCATTCCAACCAACTCTGAAAAACCATTCCCTGAGATATTTCTCCTCTTTTACACACTCTTCTAGTCATTTCCCACCTTCCATCCCTCTTTTCCTCATCTTAAACCCCTTTTGATAGCTTTTAGTACTAGGTCAACTGGGTCAACCTTGTACTCTTGTGGGTAAAATTCATTTACGGTCTAGGTCAACTCTTCATTGACCTAACCTATGACCAAGTGATTTTTTGTCCATAACAATACTAGGTCAATTGGGTTGACCCTATCAGCTAAATTTTCTTAAAGGGATTACATTTAAATCCACCTATATATACAAGACCATTTCATCATTATTTAATAATAAGCAAGAGTTATTATTCACTTGTATTTCTTTATAATCTGATCTTCCACCATTCTACTTGAGGAATCTTAGCTTAAGGTTTCTACGTAGAGAATCTATTCTTGTGGAGAAGTCATGTATGCTTTGGCCTTTCTTAGTGATCCTTAAAAACCACAACAACCTCTTGTGAAGCCCCTTTGGCCATGGGAGATATTGAGTCTTGATAGGTTCATATTTTAAGTAAGTATTCTATAACTTTGTTCCTCTTTTTAATACATAGAAGTAGCATAAGTATTGGATTCAAATAATATTACTCCTATTCTCCATGCATTAGGGTATTACTCATACATAGATTAATTGAGATCCTCTTATATATTTTTGTTTATTTACTAAACCTCATATTGTGCCACAAGCTTTGGTGAGCACTACATTAGATTTTTTTGATTGACTTGTTATTAGTATAGTGAATATGAAAACATAGGACTTAGTTAGGGTTATTTCATGATTATTCTTGACTAGAGGCTTTGTAACCATCCATAGTATTATTTATTGTGATAAGAGATCCCCTAATTAGGTCTAGAAGATCTACATATTGGTCATGTTCCCAAATATCTAATGTATACCAAATTGGAAATGTAAGTAGGATCTATATTTTCCAAGTTAGGATTTTTTTATAGACTTGATGTATTTCTTATTTCATACACCTAACACCATTTATCTCATTTCACTCTTTGAACCACACCATTAGGCCTCTTTACAATTAGGCCTTCTCACTGCCAAAAAGTCTATTTTGAATATCTAAAGCATACACTCAACTTTTATACATAAACATATCCAAAAATTACTTATTAAAAAAAACATGACCTTAGAGTCATTTCCATGTCCATTATACTTCACCATACATGGAAAAAGACCTTAACTGACCACTTCTATAATCTTACTCAGAACTACAAACAGACCTCAAAAACTAGTCAAGAACCTTTGACTTTTCACACCTTCATAGGAATTTATCATGAATACAAATGCATTAAAATTAACCTATGAGACCTATATAACAACTTAATATTTATTATCCTCTTCAATTTTGGATAAATCATCTCATACTCAACTATACTAGATGACTACTTAGAACTGTTAAAGACATCAAAACATAATCATGAAAATAAAGACTTAGTACACCTATAGAATCACTTTCATGAACTTCCAATGGATTCAAATGATCCTTCAGTATCTTTATAATATATTGAAACAAATATATTATAAGTTAAAATAACAATATTGGTCTTATAGACCAATCTCATGGTTTCACTATACACAAACCTCATTGTGTTGATAAGTTAGTTTGAGATCAACTTTATACCATACACAAGATTCTTAAAAACTTTTGTTCATTATGGATATGTGTTATAGGTATTGAAAAATAACCCAGTGTAATTGGATCCACCCCTAATCCATGATAACACATCCCTAATCTCATTTTCACTTCTACCTATTTTTCTCATTATCTTTCTCACTGGGCCTTTTTAGTGATAGGGAAACTTCCATGACTAGTTTTGCATATTTTAATTTTTAAAATGTATTAAAAAACTCAATGGTAATAAGATATAAGTCTCAAGCTTCAACCTTCATCCACTTTCATGCTTTGACCTAGTCAACCCTACTTGTTACATCAAAATTTGAGAAACAAGGGATTTCCTATAGCTTTAACTCACTCATATTATAGACCAATGCCACTAAGAGTTACTCAAGAGAGTTTTCTACATGTTTTAATCATCAAATTAGGTCATCCAATACATTATAATCCATTTTTGTCAATATCTTCCATATCAGGTCATTATTAGGGTTTTAAAGCACTAAAAACCAATTTCCACTCTTAGAAATCATTCATAAAGGATTTCCCATAATTTTAAAAAATAATTCCTAGATAATATACTTAGTTACCTTACCCAAACCACCATTAACTAATTAGGATCCCATGTAAATGTTGCACATGCCAATGAGCATAATAAAATCCTTTTTGGGTCTATAATACCTCATTTTGTACATAGAAAACCTCAAAAATAATTTTCATGCTTTCTTATTCAACTCAAGACTTAAAAATTCACCAACACACTTTAAAAAACATCTCAAACCTCTAAAAAAATATCAGATGAGCTATATCACCTTGGAAACTGAACTTGACCCCTTATTAGGACACACTAGGTTTCTTTGCACATTAGACCTTGAACTACTAGTCACACTTAAAGCTTTAACATACTTATAAACCAATTATAATTAAATCAAAACTTCATACTAATTTCATAAAACCTAATAAAATTATCACAAACTACTAATCATCTTTTCATAAGCCTCAGATTATTCACCTCATCATGTTACCAAGCCTACGCCTTCTCACTAGGACTCTTCATGTAAATGAATAATCCATGAACTATCCTTAAAATATCCTATAAAAGATTATATACCTTATAAAAATGTTTACACAATTTCAAACATCTTCTTACATGCTCTACAACTAATTTTCATTCTTCATAGATCATGATAACACCTCAAGACTCCTCATTAGGTCAGGTAGGGTCTAGGACTAGTTTGGTTGCATGCTTAGGATTAAGACCTTACCCCTTAATTTTTACCCTAAAAATTTATTTAGTGTTTATACACTTCATATAAATGCTTTTTAATCCTTAAATATCCACTCATACCTATGTGTATTCATCTTATCAGACCACCATCTTCATACACATGGTCATGTTATGACAATGTTCATTAAGACTAGTTCTCAAAAGTATTCTTACCTTGTATCTTGATCTTGACCTTGAAATTTCATCAAAATTATAAGAATTACTAGGTTTATTGTAAATTATCTCTCAATATAGAGACAATAGGTTGCCTTCAAATTTTCTCTTTTCATAAGACTTCCTTGTCACATACCACTCCACCATGCATGACATAAATTTTGATCTTGACATTAATGACATCCATCTTGACCTTTAAATAAATGAAAAAATTTATGCCATAAGAACATGCATCAACACACATCCCTATCTTTATCTACTTACCTAATATTCTCGTAGATCTTTCCTTTTTGCTCCTTTAGTTCTATCTCTAAACTTGCTAAAATGTCACCCACTTAACTTGAGGATAAGTATACATAATAATTTAGTAATTTCCTTTATTCCTCACCATTATTCTCTCATATATAACCACTCCCACTTTGGTAAGTTTCCTTCACCTAAAATCCATGCCACACTTGATTACCTGCAAATTTCAAAATAACAACCTTCCCTCAGTTCCATAACTTCTAAGAGGCATAACTTTTGAACCATTCATCCATTTGAAAAATTATTTATTATGTCAGAAAGATTGTGATGTGTTTCAAGACATATAATGTGTAAAATTAAATTTCCATATATGTGCAAATACCATATTACTAAAAATATTAGGGTATTATTTTTAACCTTCAGTAATTTATGATAATCCAAAACCACTAGAAACTTCAACATGTTTTTGATAATATAAGGTAGATAAACAAGGGTCCAAACCCTTACAAGCAGTAGAAACTCCATAGAGGAAACTAGCATAAAAAGTGCCTAAAAATAGAAACATCACAATTTGTGACCTAGCAGACATATCAAAAACCACAATTATAAACTAAGATAGTTATAACAAAGAAGCAGAGTATCAAAATAAAAGCAAAAACTAAGGAGGCAGGTTCTCTCCTTGATTAAACATGGATTTAATAAGGTCATCCAAGTTCATAGAGTTCTCATTATCAGTAGTAACAGTAATACCCAAGTCCTACAGCATAGACATGTTAAGGAAAATAGAATTTTGGAGCAAAGTAGAAAATTTCTAATCCAATTTCTGAATGTGACCCCTCAGGACTAAAATTTTAGATCCCAACCCAGCCTTGGTTTTAGTTTCATCATTAACTTCTTCCACAAATATCTTTCCCACTTTGCTAGAATTTTCCACAAAGTCAGCAGCATCCTCAGTAGTAGCCTCTAATTCTTTAGTCTCCTACTTACCCTCAATATCTGTAGAGATTTCTTGAACATCCATGTCCTTGGCCTCATCATCTTGAGTGGATTCATTTGAGGCACTCTCAGAGTAGTCAATAATCCTAGCCTTGGGAGCAAGTTTTCCAATAATTTTCCCTGACCACCTAACTCCTAAGGAGAACCCCTCTTTAATAGAATTAGTAGACAAATGAGACTTACTACCTTGACCCCTAAGAGTCCTACAGGGATTTTTTTGGGTCCCCATAGTAGTCCCCATAGTGCCCACTTCACCAGCATATATCTTCCTCTTCTTGCACTTCATACTCACAGTAGAGCCTAGAGTGTATATGGGAATCTCCTCAGGAGTAGAAAAAGAAAATTATTTAGTCTTAGTAGAGACAGGGGAAGACCAAGGCTCTTCGACAACATCAGTAGCATTAGGGTTAGAAGAAATTTCCCCACTATCAATTTGAATGGCCTTGGAAGGCTCGAGGGCATGATGGAAATTTTAAAGATAGAAAATAAGGCATTGATGAAGGGGGATAGGATTCTTAGCAAGTTTTTTAGCCAATTTAGCTCTAACCCTAAGGATAGAATGCTCAAGGGAAGAAAGCAGATAAAAAGGAAAGCTAATGTGAGAATTTCACCTAAAATGGTTTATAATGGAAAGATGATAGTTTTAAAACCTAGTGAAGCACCCCTCTAGAGTGAAATATTTCATGAGGATAAAACATCCCAAGGCTTGAGCAGCTTGGCTCAATTAAATCCCCCTAGTAGGTTACTAGTTCTTCACCTTCTCCAAGAAAGAGCTTCTGACTAGAACAGTCCACAATTTTAGTTTTTTTTACAATTTAATCCCCTAAGTAGACATGCCCGTAGCCATAACAATCACATTCTCTAAAATCTCAAATCTAATTCCCCCCACAGAGACTCACCAATTTAGCCATGACCTAGCGAATTGTTTAGAAAGTTTTTCATCATACTCATTGAGCCTCTCTAGATAGGGGCTAATCCCACCCTCTTTGCAATAGTGCCAGACCACTGGGTTGTCTTTGAACTCACAACAAGAAATAGGTTCCGTTCGTATTCTATCACCACCCATGTTGGACTTATAGAATAGACCAAAAAAACCCCAAATTTTCACCATTGTATTTCTAGTAACTTCAATCCCTTGATCATAGATATTGATAATGGTGATGAAATAACAGATAATTAGGAACATCATGTAAAGCTGACACTCACTCATCCCATGCTTAAACATAATTTCATGGCAATCTCCATAATGATGAAATAGTCTGCTTGCCTTATCAAAGAGGCATAATAAATTAGAAATGATGATCAAAAAAGTATAAAAGGACCCATACTCCAAGATACACATCGATACCCTCTGAAATCACTGAAAAAGTGAGATGTCTTTCTAATATATATAACTAATCCTTAACACATCTCTTCCTTTTGAATGAGATCCCTAATATTTAAAGGGATGTGATCAATTTGGCACTAGCATCACCAATTTGAATATTGTTGGCCAAGATCAGCACAGGCATTGACAACACCATTGCCCTCATGATAAATATGTGAGATGTCTACCCTGGTAAACTTCTACAGGAGAATTTGTATATCCCTAATAATATCTTTCAACTTAATACCAAAAATTGATACATTGTTAATCGCGTCAATAACCATTTTAGAGTCCCCCTGGATACTCAAATTCTTGATACCAAGGGATATAGCCAATTTAATCCCCCATAGAAGAGATGTTTCTTCAACATAATTATTGCTCTGATAGCCCATTCCACTAGCATAAACATCAATCATCCACCCTTTGTCATCTCTTATAATCCCTCCCCACTAGCTTTACCATCAGCCTTAGAGGCCCCATCAAAGTTAAGTTTCAACCAGTTAGGCTTTAGGGGATTCCATCTAGTATTGAGTCTCTTTAAAATTTTGAAATTATTATGAGCAAGAATATGATTTAGGATCTTCCAATTAGCCACAATTTGTTCCTCTTCATGAGTTAGAGGTTTCTCCATAGTGCGAATATGGGCATTAGTGACACTTTCTAATAGAGTCTTAACAAAAGTATGAAAAACCTGAGAGGCATCTCTAGCAGTATCCTTAAAAATTTTATGGTTACACTCTTTCCATAAAGTCTAGCTCAAATAGGGAAAAGTTTATTTCCATAACTCAAGGAGCCAGGGATGAGAAAAGGTAGGATACCATCTATTAATGACTTCCTTAATGTTAGAATTATAGACCCACTGAATGCCAAAATTATTCAAGATTATGTCCCAAAGTTCCTGGGAAAAATCACAGTGTATGAAAAGATGAGAAATAGTTTCCTCCTTTAAGTAACATAAATAACATCTATTGACCAAGTTAAACCCTCTCTTATATAAGTTGTCTTGGGTTAAAATTTTGTTATGAGTAGCAGCCCACCAAAACATGTTGATTTTTGGTAAAAGTTTATGGTTCCAAACTTTTTTCCATATCTCCTTTCTATGAACCTCAGGGACCATCAAATGATAAGCAAACTTGATAGAGAACCAACCATTCTTATATAGCCACCAATAATGTTAATCCTCTCATAGGAAGAGAGGGATTCTGACCCCCTAAATCAACTATTGAACATCCTAAACTCTAGGGGAGAGTTTAGGCTGATGAGCACAACAATCCAATAAATTTTTCCATCTCCTATTGCCATTATTATTAACCATGTAATCATAGACTTTATCTCCATCCAAAAACTGAGTAGTAATGCAAAAAAATTCTCCATAATCCCCTTATGTAATAGGAGCCCTATATTTTATCTAAATTTCATTCCAAAATTTAATAGACATGCCATTTCCTAATTTCCATCAAATCCCTTGCTTAATAAGACTTCTAGATTTCAGCATTTTATTCCATATCAAAGATCCTTGGGGTAACCCTGCCTGTTGGAGAAAGTTGGAACCATCAATAGTATGCAAATATTTGGCATGCATGATTTTCCCCCAATCATTATGTTTATGAATTAGATTCCAATTGAGTTTGGAGAGAAGGGATTTGTTCATGCTTCGAATGGATCTAATATTGAGGCCCCCATGTGATTTAGGAAGACACACTTTTTCCCAATTGACCAATGACATTCTCTATTTATCTTCCAGTCACATCCATAAAAAATTTCTTTGAATCTATTCTAATTTGTTAGAAAAATACGTAGGTATTTTAAATAGAGATAGGAAATAAGTAGGTATCCCTTGTAGAGAGGCCTGAAGAAGCTGTAATTTGCCTGCACTGATGAGTAGTTTCCTTTCTAGCCAATCAATTTCCTCTGAGTTCTTTCCAATATTCCATTCCAAAAACCTAGAGACACCTCTTTGACCATAAGGGGGAGGCCCAAATAGGTATCAGGAAGATCAGCTTCAGTACAGTCTAGGAAGTCAATGATTTTTTAAAGAAACTTCAACATGTTGCTCCACCTAATGTAAGAAACTTATGAAAAAGATTAAAAGTAATAATAAAATACTACATTTTATGCAAGATTTCCCTTATACCATGGATTCTCCTACATCAAAATTTTATTTCATAAGGAGGATATATATTGCATGCATTATTTAAGTATTTAATATCTGATATTATTTGTTGAAAAGTTTTGATGTGGTTCAGGTTGGAAACAAATTGAATGTTGGTTTGTCGAATGACTTGTTGGAGATGAAATAATTTTATGTTATCGATTAAAAAAGTGTATGGATTTGTTTCTTTATGCAATAATGGATCTTAAAAGAACCATCTATTTCAAACAAACTTTTTTTGGTAAAAATTGTTGACAAATATAATGTCAATGTCTGCAAATGTTTTTGTGGGTGTATGTATTTGTTGAAGTCTTTTATCAATATTACAAAGCATTAAAATTCTTATTAAATATATTTAGTCAATATGTATCATAAGCAATTATTGATAGAATTTTATCAATGTATCTAAAGTGTTTTAATCCAATGGCATCATCCATGTAGATGTATATGGAAGTTAAAAAATAAATGTGTAGTTATACCATTTGCATTATATGCTACTTTACTAGTGTATGCAATAATCAAACATTTTATTTTCAAAGGATCACTTTCAAGTTACTTGTGGATCCATGCCAAATTTTCATATATTTGTTTCATAGTAAATGTTTTTCTTATGTCTGATTTTCCTCTTAAGAACAAATATATTGGCTTGTCTAGATTTAACACTTTTCTGATCATAATGTTTTTGACAATAACTTCTTGTTATATATTCAACTATTTTCTCAAGTTTAAGTATTACTATTTGCTTAATGAAAATGGATGTTTGGTTATTTGAAACATTTTCAAATGTTTATTTTTGACTAGTTTGTAATTTCTTATACAATGTAAACCATAGCATGTGTCATATGTATCAATATTGTTATTGATTTGATTGTTTTTTTAGTCATCAACAATATTAAATAGTGATCTAGAAGAAACATATAGATTCTCTATAGCAATGTCAATATTTCCCCACATTGTTATGGACTTTGCAATAAACATGGTTTCAATTCTTGTTATTTATCTCTTATGAGCAAGGTATGCATTACTTTATGTGTTGAAGTTTTTTTTCAGTGTCTCTTCATTGTCATGATAAGGTGTAAACAACATCATTTTTTATCTATAATATTTTTCAGGATCTATTTGGATATTGTATCTAACTTTTTGAATTATGTATTTTTTTTATTACTTATAGATTTACCTAGGTAATATGCCATAAATTCAACCTAGCATATATGTTTTAACGGTGTTAGCCTTGTAACATATTTTTCTATAGGAGAAACACATATTATGTCTTCTAAAGTGTTTGGATCTTGTGCTAATAGTTTTGGACTTTTAAAAATGTAAGTCCTTTTTATCTCTAGAAATGTGTTTATGAAAATTGTTTTCCCTGAACTATGATGTAAAGGCAATGATAACACAATGTGAATGGTTTGGTGACTAGACATTTGTTGGTGTTTTATAAGCATATTTCCTAATTTTATTATGGCTTGTAGTTTGTTGTCACTGATATGATAAGTTTCATCACACACTTTCAAAAATGAATTTGTTAGTGTACGATCAAACTTTGTCATATAAGAGCAGTAATATGTTGTAGTAGCATATGCATTAAGAATTAATTGTTCATATATGTTAGCATACCATAATGTTAGGAACTATTTTTCAAATGCATTTACCTAAGTATTATATGGATGTCTTTTCATCATTATGGTGTGCCTTTAAATAAAATATCATAATGAGAGTATGTATTCGATTTTAGATAAGTTTGCTTCTTACAAAAACATCTAGAATATTATGTACTTACTATACTTTTTTTGCTCAAGTTGAGAAAACATTATTATGGCATTCTTTTTGTATAACTCATTGGTTTCAACCAATGGCTCTAATATTCTATTTTTTCACATTGGATACAATGGAAAATTTAATCTACAATGAGAATTTCTATACTTTTGCATGTACTTATATGATGATGTGTTTGCATTCTAGCCAAATCACTATCAAGCAACACTGAATCACAAGATATGTATTTGTCTACAAAATATTCAATTTCAGTATTGGATAAATCTACATATATAGGTGCATCTTGTACATAGATCATGAAATGTAAATGATCATTTCCCCCATTTTGAAATTCAGTCACAAAAAATTAATCCAAAACCTTTCCAAATAATTTTCATTTTATAACAATATTTTTTTGAACGTATTAGATTTATAGTTAAAGTAATGACTATAGAGAATAGGGTTTTTCTTATCATTGTGTCAATGTTGTCTTCTTAAATTATTTATTTTTGTATATTATTTGTTTCTATAGTTAATTTTTACAATGCATGGCACAAAGGATCCCAATAATGTTCAACACTTGTTATACTAGCAAAAAATGTTGGTGGGTCCAATTACCTAATCATTGCATAAATATTTTTATTGAATTTTTAAAATAGTTGGGTGATGTTCAAATGCTTTTGAAAGCTATATGAAATTTTGGTGATTTTATGATTTTTTCTATTCTAGATTTGTTTTGAACATATTTAGCAAGGATTTTTTTGTCTTTTAATTCACCTTTGCATATGCATATCCCAACAAAATATGATACCTGATGTATAATAATTTTAATAGCTTTGAAAAATATTTTCCTTATGTGAGTTTCAATGTCATTTTATTTGTACAAAATCTCCCACTTTGATAATTTTTGGTATGATATTTTATTTGTCATATCTTGAGGATGGCTAAAACCATAGGATAAAGTTGGGAAGCTCATATCTTCTAAGAATCTAACTTAAAATATACCTAATGGTTTAAATCCTTCTAATAGGGAAATTTTAATGATCATATCTTATCGATCATGTATTGATTGTGTTTCATCAAAAGCATGTACCAAAAATTCAATGACATGTTTTGATTCACTTTTATATGTGTTAGATGCATCATCCTCAACAGGTGCAATGTTGGCAACAATTTTTTTCATTTTTTATCTCAAAGATAGTTTTCTAAGCTCCATCAATAGTAATATTTTCTTATCTATACAATGGTTCTCGACAAGGTTGTGCCAATGCTTTTATGATGTATGTACCCTTACATTTCTTGTTAAATATGCATTTTTGTATTCTAGCTTACATTTTATCTTGATTATAATCATCTCTGTATCATTCATATCTCTAGGAAATGCTTTTTGGATCCAATCAAAATCAATTATAGAATTCATAATTATTATTTTTAGGCCATATTATGAACATTTATAAATAATTTTTCATATTTGTGTAAATGGAATTATCAATGTAACCAATCTTTTTTATAAAAACATTAATTTTTCACAATAGCATTTTTTCATTTTTTATAATGTTGGAAGGAATATCAAATGTTGGTGCTTTTCTATTTTCAAGAGATCTTTTGAATTATTTGCATATTTTTTCACTCTATGTAAGTTTTTTTTAATGTTGTATCTATAAAAGTACAATAAAATGCTTTGACAATGTCAATGTCAACTAGAATGATATCCTTTATGAAATGTAATTATTCAAAAACTATGTAAGCATGAATGGATATGTATTTGATTGATTTTATATATTTGTTTATTTCTTTGATACTTAGGTGATCATGTTGTGTGCATGTTAATTATTGATTCTTGTGGTAATGTGTCATTGCTTTCATTGACCACAACAATTGTTGGTATCTATGTACATTATTTTTTTAGTGTTTTTCTTAGTATAGAATATTAATTTCCTACTCTTTAGCTTACTTAAGTGTTATTTTATTGGAGATGTTTCTCCAACATTCATTAATATGATAGGTTCATGCCTTACTTACACCTACATTTGGGAAGTTAGTCCCACATGTATGGGATGGTCGGGATTCTCCTATCTTCTACCTATTTGTACATCTCTATTGTAAACTATTTGATAGAGAATAGGAGAGTGTGGATAATAGATAGTTTATTCTTTGTGTGCAATGACGAAGCCTTCATGGCTACGATAAAGGATTATTGTTTGATAGTTTATTCTTTATGTGTAATGTTGAAGCCTTCATGTTTATGGTAATGGTGTGTTGGAGAGATCTTATCTGAAGAGTGTTGTGTGTCAGAGTATATTTCTCATGCTTGTTAGGTTTTATCTAATATTTCTATATTTTTTCTAGTTTTGCCTTATGTGAGAATTTATCCCAGATTTGTTAGTTAGGCTTGAGTTGTGTTTCTCCTTGCCTACTTAAGTAAGGGTTATCCATTGTATTATCATGCTTTTTCATATTCGTTTATGAATAACAATTGGTTTTGCTTACAATTAGTTTATTCCTTATGTGTTTACTGAAGCATTCATGGTTGTGTTAATGGTGTGTTGGATAGATCTTAATTGAATGGTGTTATGATATCTTTCACAAAAAACTAAAGTTAGGGTAAAACCTTAAAAAATTAAAAATTAAGAATTTTGGCTAATAGAAGTGGAATTTGGATATGGACCCTAAATGATAAAATATATAGAATGGAATTTCAAGTGTTCCAAAAAACATTGAGAGTCAATGGAACTATAGAGAAATATATGCCAAAATAATGGACTTTTTTAAATTTTTTATGAAAAATTAATTGTCACTTAGTTTCTCCTATAAAAAGCCTATCTATAAGTGTATAGTGACCAACTATTCTCAATTATGATCACTCTATTGTTGGTATTTTGAAAATGTTATGTTGGGTATGGGTCCTAAGTTTGTTTAGTTGCCTAAGGTTTTTAAGGAGTATCTTTTGCCACCAATGCTATCTAAATGAGTACTACTCTCTAGAAAATTTCTTTCCATAGATTTAACCTTAAATGATAGCTCTTCATTTAACTCACAGGTAGAAACTAGTCAATTGGGATGGGGTCATTTCCCATTTCATTGTTAGGTCCTCTCAATGGGCCAACTACTTTAGCGTTCCTATGGTACTTTTCAAAATGATTTTTAGGGATTATGTCCAAGTACTTCCCACATTTATGTGGAGGGGTTTATACCCTATCAGAACCTGCAATAAATATGTAGAAAATATAGGTAAGTAAAAATATTTTTAGAAATGACATAGCTCTTGGAAATCCACTGCTAAAAAAAATCTCCAAAATCTAACCTCATGCTGAGAAAGTGTTCTAATACTAGATGTGAGGATCTTTCTGCACAAATTTACAAACTATAAAAAATAAATGAACAATGAAATGAAGTTTGAAAAATAACCTAAAATAACCTTTAAAATGTAGGTCACTTCAAGGATAAAACCTCCTTTGATCAAGCTTAATACAATAATATTCATAGATGTCTTCATTAGGCCTCAACACTTAAATACTAAATCTATTCTAACAACTACTACTTCCCATGTATGTGGGGTAATTCAAATATGCTCAAGGAATGACTTACAAAGCATATGGATCCATAGTGACTAATACAATAATAATAAAAAGAGAAGAGTATAACATGGGTTCCTAACAACATGCTTTGGAAGCATGTTCTCCATAATTACATAGTTTTTGAATTGACCAAAGCACATAGTTATATGATTCAAATTCATAGTTGTGGTAGAATCATATCCACTAGTACCATTATTACACATGATTTTATCATGAGAACTATCTAAGGAGCATATTTTATTCATTTTTTTTCCTAATATTTCAAAATCCAAATTAATTTTATATTACAAAACTCTTTTATGGACTGTTAACACATTATGGACTTTTATGCTCTGATACCCCAGTCAGACTTTTATGGACTTGAGCTATCTATTTTAGTAGTCAATTAAATTTTTGGTATGGTTGAGGTTATTAAAATACTCAATATTTTGCAAGTTTTCAATTTGGATTTGATTATATCATCTAGCCTCACCAAGTTATAAGTATGTTTGGCTTCAATGGTTGAGATAATCTCAACTACAACTTGCCTTTGCTCCAAGGTTGGGAGACTGTGACTTTAAACCTCTCTATCTATCTCTCTCTATCTCTATTTATCTATATCTTTGAATATGTTCACTTTCCATATTTTTCTACATTTTTCCTAATCTTAGTTTCAAAGCCTTATAATGATACATATTTTTCAAATCAACATGTTAATAGGTAAGGTAGTTACATTAACACATAAGTGTACTCCTAAACCTTGATATTTCAATTTTAATCTATTTCAAATACTTTCAAGTCTATATTATATGCATTGATTATATATTGTAACATGCTCTGGTTGTATTTCAGTCACCAACATATCACTCAAGCTGGGAACATGTAAAGACAAGGTGTGTTATACACACCAAGTATGCATGTCTTCCTTTAAACTAGTAATTTCATTATTATATTAAGGGGGTATTTAGAACATATTTATGGATTATATAAAACCTCAATATTTTACACTTGGAAAACTTAGACCTTAGTTGTTCTTCTCAATTCTAGGCCTTTCCCACTTCCACAAGTCTCACATTTACTCAATTTTTAACCCTTTAGCCTATCTCTTAGTCTGACCAGTATTAGGTTGATGATCCAGACCTTTTATCTTTCCCAGAATATTTAAAATATATTTATCTTCCATTTTTGCAAGGTTTAAAATTTTACCTATCTTTTAACTCCTTGGACACTAATGTTCGAGAAAGAAACTATCATCGATGCTAGTGTCTTAACCTGACACAAGTGTCAAGTGCCCTAAAGTCATTTATTTTTAAAATGAAACATATCATAATGGTTAGCTTAAGTGATTTAATGTGATTTACTCTTCTAAAGAGTTTTATATAAATACAAGATCAAACCTCATTAATTCATCACTTAGAAAAGACCAAAAGAGACCAAGGTAAATTATAAAAAACATTATATCAAGCATTTAATTAAATAAATCTTCCCTATTTTCTCTTATTTCCATATCAATCATATGGAAAACACATCTACAGGTCTAAATTACTAAAGGAGTATCCCAAGAACTATAATTTCCAAGTTATAAGCTAGGTCATTGTTGTTCTTGTTTATCACATATTGCATGATTCACACACGAGCCAACACATAGTGGAGAACTACATCAGTTTGAGGCCCTCTTTTAAGTATTGGCTCTATATTTAGCACTCACTGATAGAGGGGTATTTGGGGTCATCTTGACACTACATTCCCACTAACCCATTTTCCCCCAAAATCACCATGAAGATGAAGAACTAGGGTTTTGATATTTCTTAAAGAGTGATAGTCCATGACCTAGATCTAAATTCACCAAAGTAAAGGTGAAGAAAATATAGAAGCATCAAGGTGATCTCATCCTTTCCTAGTAGGCATTCCATACAATACACCTACATTGAATCTAGATAGTAATATTGACATAACTATCTCAAGATGACATAATTACCTACAGTTCTAGAAGTCAAATTTATAGAATCAGATGACTATTCCAAAACCATCTTCTAGTCTACACTCTTCTTGTTCTAGATCTAATATTATATTAACAAACTAGATAAGTATATTACTTCTTTTTCATTTTCATATATATCTTAGTTGTACTTTCTATATTTATCATAACTCAACATAAGAAAATTAGTGTATGTTTATATCCAAGTTTAACACCCAATTGGCTTGATGTAGATATTTTTTATCACCCTCATGTTTATTTATTTTTATATACCCCTTTAATGGGTATCTAGATAACCTAAATATATACCAACCATTTTAGGGTTAAACATATATGCCTTTAACCTATAGCATGTTTATAGATATGTGTTATTGACTTGTCGCTTACATAACCTTTCATAATATCTTATCACATTTATCTATGATTCTTATATTGTTAGTAGAGTCATCCTATGGAATAACCATGGCCAAAATAAAGTATACATAGAAAGTAGTGGTTAGTCTTTGGGAATCATATTATAAATTTTATTCTTATTGTATTATTGTGGAGGTTATCGCATCAAAATGGCTCAATCATATATATCAAGTGTTTTGTTCTTTTATTAATTATTATTTTGAATATTCTTATTATACTCATATTTATGAGATATATTATTACATTTGTTTGAATTATGTAGGTAATTTCAATATAAAGACAATTCTATATTTTCATCTATGATAATTTTAAGCCTTCATGAAAACTACAATTCATTTAGGTAGAATGTCTGTTTGTGTTTGGATTTCCTAGATTCATTTTAAAAAACTCACAACACTTATACCCAAAGTATAATATTGCATGTCAATGTTATGACCACAAAAAAATAATCTCATAGCATTATGTGTGAGATGTGCTCCTCATGGATGTTGAATTCATATATTGGATTTCAATCTACAAGCACAAATAACACACCCAAACAAACACACATTATTATAACCAAATAACAATACAACACCAAGGGAATATATAACATCATGAATTGATTTAAACATAACAATGATAAAAATATGTTAAAAATAAGACAATGAAAAAAATCTTATAGTCTTACCTACTACTCTAGCTTACAAGAAGTGCATGACTATTGGTTTAGTAGATAGTTTGAAATATTATAGTGCAAAAAAAATATTGAATAGGATCTAGGAAACCTCCATTAAAAAAATGGATGAGAAAGTAAAGTTGATATCATTTTACACCAAGGAGATCAAATGGATGAATGTGTCAATGTATGTTCAAAATGGTATAAGTGTAAATATTTAATTCTATGAAATAGCCAATAGTGATGAATTCCATAACATGTGTCTTATTTATTTTGTGATTCATTGAGATGGGTGGTCGGTATGTTGCTAAATATAGTTGTAGTATATCCAGGAGGGATAGGTTAGTAATATAAATAGTAGAATAGTTAATAGTAGTGAATAATAAGGAATAGTAGTTAAATACCATATGCATAAGAATAAGGAGTTGGGTATATTAGAATACTATAAATATATGGTCATAGGCCATTATAATGTTGAGCATGGTCATTGATGTTAGGTTGTCATTGATGTAAAATAGAGCATGAGATACTAGTGTATTAATGATAAATAACTTGTGTTTGATAGATTGATGATATGGAAATGTTTCAGAGACCCTATGGGGTTTTATGAGTACTTATATCACTCATGTAAGTGAATAGAGTTCATCAGAATAGACATATGAGTGTCTATGTTCATGTAGTCATCTTGGTAGATAAGGTTGAGTAAGCAGTTTGATGATGTCATATTTCAAACATGTGAAGGTTTCAAGAGTAGATTTATATATGGATATATTCACCTATGTAAATAGATCATATGGTTAAATTTTTAGGTCTAGACATGGAGCATAAAAAATTAATTAAGGTGCAAAGTTGGCTTCTCAGACGGAGTTTACTAAGTTCCCATACTAAGCCAATTTTATGATATCAAAGATCTACAGTGAGTGTTTAATCAGATAAAAAATATAATGGTGAATATTTAATTTGAATAGATAATAATCTAATAGAGTGTGTGATCTTTTCAAATAGTTATCAATGGTGTGTATCAAGTCAACAAGTTAGTAGGGTGCTCAAAATGCATGTGAGACTGCCAAGTGGTGTAAGAGGGGGGACTGATAGACAAAGATATAATAGTGAGTATATGATCATGTAGATAGATATAAATGTCACATGTGAATTAATTAAGTCAAAAGGATGATTATAAGGCATTCTTAGCTACCAAGTTGTGTAAGTTTATTGGAATCAAAAAGTCAATGTGCTCAGAAGGCACGTGAGGGTGCCAAGTGTCTTAATCATGGAAGTGCATATCAATGATCAAAAATGAGATTTAAAGAGTTAAAGATAGTAATATCAAGAGGATATTAATAGAGCACATTTTATCAATTTTTTATTACATGAGATGAAGACATGTCTCTGTAATATATGATTTACATAGCGACCATTGGCATTTGAATTAGCAAAGGGAAAAACTAGTCTACAGTGTTTGAGCTATATGTTTTGATCCAGGATGAATTTCATGGTGGTGTAAAACTAAAAATTATAAATGACTCCAAGGTGAATCTAGATAAATTTGTTATAGGGTTTTATTGTTTGTACATTTAAATATATTGAGCTTTAAATTTGATTGTGTGTTTTACCATGCTTTGTAAGTGATTCGAAAAGGAAAATTGAGTTGTTCTTGATAGTATTTTGATGTTTCAAGATGATATATATATATATATTAGAGATTGTTATAGACTCTATGAGAACTATTTTTTTATATTTTGGATGTCTTACCAATTCATATTTAGTGTGAATAAAGGCTTAGAAGTTGACTATGTTTATTGAATACAATGATAGTTTGAGTGATCATCTTAAAGAGGTAATTTGAAGGTGTTCTAAGCAGAGTTAAGGAAGAAAATGAGTATGAGGATGTTATATAATTCTATAAAGCTTATGTGAAGTCATTTTTTTCATATTTTTCCCTTGATCAGATATGAAGAGTTAAAATAGTTTGACTATATTTTGACTGTATATGACCAATCTAAAAGGTCAATCTGAGAGAGTTGATTTGAGTATTTATATTCTATGTTGAAGTGTCTAAGGCACATAGAAGTTTTGCATATATCCTAAGGGTTTCACCCATGTGATCTAATAATATGGATATATGAATTATTTGAGTTTTTTCTTCAAAAGTTTGATACTATGTTTTTTGTGTATGAAGACCTCAAGAGCAAGGAGACGTAATTGGTAGGTTCAAGTATTGAATTGGTGTTCTAATTGGCATGGACCCATGACGGAGTGTGAAAGGGTATATTATAAATTTTTATTATGTTTTTAAATAATTGGTAAAAGATGAATGTGGTCCAAGTAGTCTCATATGTAACATGTGAATATAAAGGCCTAATTATTCTAGGTCTAACCAAGACCTATTGGTGGTTTGGGGCTAATAAGGTAATGACCAACCTACAAAGAGTGTGGTTATCACATGTAATATGTGTATAAAAATATATTAAGTGTTTTTAAAATATTTAAATCATTTTTTTTACCAAGATGGGTTAAAGGAAGAGAGTGGTATAAGTATAAGGTCTAATTAGACTAATTGTTCTAGTTATGTGAGTGTGGATTCAAACAAAGTAGAGAAACTTTGAAAGAGAATGTATATGTTAGTGAAGACCATCAAAGAGAAAAGAGAATAATTCATGTTTATCTAATCAAGATTATATAGGTGGATACATAGATCATTGGACCTAATGAGCCTAGAAGAGGCAGATTGAGCAAGTGAGCCCTTAAGACTATTTGGGTGAAAGAGTGAAGGTGAAGAGTGCAAACAAATGTGGTCATCATCAGTTAAAGAGTAGAAATAGGTGTTTAAGATTATTTTTCAAGGTATTTGAGTGGGTGCTTATTTACCTAGGGTTTGGTTCCTCCTTGTGAGATGGGTGTCTCACTAAACTAAGTGATGGGTGTTCCTTGATCAGTTAGTGTTGGTCTAAATTTTAGATCTTATTTTATAAGATTATAGTCCATCTTGAAGGGTTTAGTGGTTGTTATTCCCCAAAAGGTTTTCTTACATATATCATGTGTTATGTGTTTGATCTTTTTACATCTTCCTTATTCATTACAATAGTTAATTTGTATGCATCATGATTGTATGTGTTGAATGTCTAAGAGTTGGGAATTCAATTGGATTATCTTGCATCACTGATTCACCCCCACCCTCAGTGATTGTACCTCTTAAAATTGATACCAGATCTAGACCTTATATGTAATTTTAACCACTTGAAGTTGATCTAAGTTATAATATGGGTGAAAATATCATCATGTTTGATAAATTAGTTTTCCATGATAGTGGAGAAGAAGAAGTATTCTATGACAGGAAGGAAGAAGAAGTTGATCTAGAAGCTAAGCTCATGGGTAAACTTGGTGAAATGAAGGAACAAAATAAGAGTAATTATATGATCAAAGGTCTTGAATCACAAGTCATTTCTCTTAAGGGAAGTTTGTTAGGAAAGTTTGAGAGAGAAGAAAAGAAGAATCAAGAACAGATCAAGAACAATAAGGAGTTAGAATCTTTGGAAGAAAGCTCAAGATCAAAAGATGATAAAGAGAAGATCAGAATTATTGAGGATAAAATAAGGGTTACAAAGACAAATATGAGTTCAAAAGATGAATAATGTAGACATCTCAAGACTCAGTTAGAAAAGACAAATTCCAAGTTGAGTTCAAAGAAAGGTGAGCATGGTGAGTTGAAGTCCAATCTTGATTCTATAAAGATTATGGAAGAGAAATCATGTAGAATGAAGGATGACATGGCTAAAAAAATAGATATGGATAAAGATAATATCCAAGTTCTTAAAATTTAGTTGGAGGCTACAAGTTCAAGTATGATAGCTAAAGAGGATGAGAGAATTCAATTGATGACTAACCTAGATTCATTGAAGGATGAACATGAGAAATTTATTGTCAAGGTAAACAAGAATAATATCAAGAGAGGTTAGCTTAAGACAATAAGGATACAAGCACCAAAATCAACAAGAAAATAACCATCAGGTAGCCAAGTACCATGAGGTATGAAAGATATTTTAATGGTCATTATTATACTTATCATAGGTTTGGTCATAAGGAAAGAAAATGTATAAGGAAGAGCAGCCAATCAGATAGAGGTATGAATAATATTGTCTAATATAATTATCATGACATGGTACATAATATTACATTCTACCCCAGAATGCATGGGAAAATACTAACCCAAGTATGGAGACATATGATATCAATCTTGAGAAAAATGAACCTAAGATACAAGATGGTATGTTTCCTGAGATTCATAATATTCATCAAGCAGAAGGTATGAATGATGTTATTTATTTTAGTTATCATCAAGTTGTTCATATTACAATATATTGTAAAATCAAGTTATCAAGTCATAATAACATGCATGGACATCCTATAATGCTCAAGAAAGGTCAATCCTTGGTATGGAAACCTAAGGAAGTGAAGACCAAGAAAACTAATTCAATTGAGATGAAAGATCAATGTGGACTTCTTGATAAAGAAAAATAGGAATCAAATATGAATAAGGTTCAGGAAGGCTAAGAAAATGTGCCATCTATCCAGATAGAAAAGGACAATCAAAATTCAATTCAAGTCAAGCTCAAAGAAAAGACCAAATTTTTAATTGAGGCTAGTTCTGAGATATGTATGGATCTAAGAGAATATCCTATTGTTTTTGAGCAAGTTTCATGAAAATAAGATTATAGTTGTCAATGCACATTGATGAGGTTCTTTATTCAATTGAAAAGTTATGTCATGAATCTTTCTTGTCTCCATATGTTGTCAATTCAATCTTATAACAAAAGGAGAACATTTTAGTGAATGAGCATGTTGATTTTATTAAGCCTAAGAAGAAGAATAATAACTATTAGTATCAGATGACCAAGGATGAGAAGGAATATGAGGAGTTATGGGCAACTCCTAGATTCACATTATTTTAAGACATTATGTGTCAGGGTGTCTCTATCTAGGCTTTAAGGAGACACTTGATAAGCAAGACGAAGCTTAGTGGATACCATTTGAACTTTGGTTGATTTTATAAGAAAATAATATCATTTAAATATGTTTTTGGCTAAGGTGGAGATAACTTAGTTAGCTTGAGTGGCTTGAATAAGATATGCATGATGTAAGGGGGAGCATATGTGAAGATGTTTTAGTCATGATAGAAGTGTGAAGATGTCTAATATAGTTGTGAATTCAATAAGACTAATATAATGAATTGATAAAACCAAGTCATATGTTTTGACAAGTTATTGAATCTTCACTAATGAATAAAGAGAGATTCTAAGTTCTATAGGTAGATAGGTCCAAGGATCAGAGAAACCCAAGTTCAAATTAGTGTATGTCAAACAATAGATGACATGATATGTAGTTTGATGTTAGGGGGAGATTTTTAATCTCTATGATCAGTTTGTTAGGTCCAAGGATCATAGAATTCCAAGTTTATATTGGTGCATGTTAAAGGGGGAACAATTTATTCATATTCTTGAAAGTATGTAAGTATCCTAAGAATCTTAAATAAGTATTTAAATCCATACATGATGTTAAGGAATGATTGTTGGCATGTTGAGGAATAGATCCTTTTTGACTAATTTAAAATGGTGAGAAAGATCATAATGAAGGAGGTCAAATGAGTAAGAAGTTATTATGAGGGTGTTTTTCCATCAATGACAAAGGGGGAGATTGTTGACCATGGACATCGATGTTAGGTTGATGTCAAAGAGAGCATGAGATACTAGTGTATTAATGAAAAATAAGTTGTGTTTGATATATTGATGACATGGACATGTTTTAGATATCCTATGGGTTTTCTGAGTTCTTAGAGTGCTTATGGAAGTGAACAGAATTCATCAGAATAGTCATATGAGTGTCTAGGTTCATGTAGCCATCTTAACAGACAAGGCTAAGTAAGTAGTTTGATGATATCATATTTCACACATGTGAAGGTTTCAATATTAGATTGATATATGGATAGATTCATCTATGTCATATTATCAAATGGTTAAATTTTTATGTCTAGACATGGATCATAGAAAAATTTATTAATGTGTAAAGTTAGCTTCTCAGATAGAGTTCGCTAAGCTCCCATACTTAGCCAATTTTCTAATATTAAAGATCTAAGATGAGTGATTAATCATTTAATAGATATAAAAGTGAGAATAAATATAAATATATAATTATATAATGGATCATGTGATATTTTCAGATAGTGATCAATGGTGCATATCAATTTAACAAATCAATAGGGTGCTCAAAATGTATGCAAGACTGCCAAGTAGTGCAAGAGTTGGGACTGACAGATGAAGATACAATGTTGAGATTATGATCCTGAAGATAGATATTAATGTAAAAAATGAATTGAATAAGTAAAAAATATGATAAAAATGCATGTGGGGCTGCCAAGTAGTGGAATTTCATTGGAGTCAAAAAGTCAATGTGCTTAGAAGGCATGTAAGGGTGTCAAGTGTCTTAATCATGGAAGCATAGATCAATGATAAATGGTGATAATTAAAGAGTTAAATATAGGAATATCATAAATATATATATATATATATGTATTTTATTTAATCAATTTGTTTGATGACATTATATGAAGACATGTGTCTATAATATTTGCATTGCAAAGTGACCGCTGGCATTTGAATTAGCGAAGGGAAAATCTAGTCTATAGTGTTTGAGCTATATCATTTGATATAGGATGAATTTCATGGTGGTGTAAAATGAAAATTTGTAAAGGAAAAAAATATTCATCCATAAAAACTATTTATAAGGTTTGATTATTTTTTCATTTAAATATATTGAGCTTCAAACTTGACTATGTGTTTGACCGTGTTCTACAAGTGACCTGAGAAGGAAAATTGAGTTATTCTTGATAGTATTTAATGTTTAAAGATTAAATATATATTGGATAGTGTTATATAATCCATTATAACCATATTTTTTAATTTTTTATGTTTTATAAATCCATATTTAGTGTGAAAAAAGGCTTATAAGTTGACTATGTTTGTTTAATACAATGACAGTTTGAGTGACCATCTTACAGAGGTAAGTTGAAGGTGTTCTGAGCAGAGTTAAGGAATAAAATGAGTATGGAGATGTTATATAAGTATATAATTCTTATTTAAATTCATTTTTAATCATAATTTTCCATTTATTAGATATGAATAGTCAAAAAAAATTGACTATATATTGATTGTTTATGACCAGTCTTAGTGGTCATTCTGAGAGAGATGATTTGAGTACTTTGATATGGTATTAAAGTTTATTATGCACATGGAAGTTTTTTATAGGTATTTAAGGGTTCACCCATATGATCTATTCAAATGGATATGTGAAATATTTTATTAGTTTCTTCATAAGTTTGAGACTATTTTTTCTATATATGAAGAGTTGAAGAGCAAGGAGACCTAATTAGTAGGTTCAAGTATTAATTTTGGTGTTATAGGTATAATGGATCCATGAGTGAGTGATAAAGAATATAATTTATATATTTTTAATGTGTCTGAATAAATGGTGAAATACTAAGGTGGTCTAAGTAGTCTCACATGTAATGTGTGAGTATGAAGGACTAATTATTCTAGGTCTCACCAAGACCTAATGGTGGTTTGGGGATAATGAGGCAATTAAGAACCTATGAAGAGTGTGGTTATCACATTTAAAATGTGTATGTACTTATGTTAATTTTGGTTCAAATATGTAAAGCATCTTGGCTGGCTAAGATGGATTAAAGGAAGAGAGTGGTAAAAGTATAAGGTCTAATTGGACTAATTGTGCTAGTTGTGTGAGTGTGGATTCAAACAAAGCAAAGAACCTTTGAAATATAAGTTATAGGTTATTTAGGACCATAAAAGAGAAAATAGGATCATTAATAAAAATTTTATGAAGTTTATGTAGGTGAATACACATGTCATTGGACCTAATGAGCTTAAAAGAGGAAGATTGAACAAATGAACCCTTGAGACTATTTGGGTGAAAGAGTGAAGGTGAAGAGTGAAAACAAAGGTGGTCATCATTAGTGTAACAATATAAATAGGTGTTCAATATGATATATTCAAGGTATTTGAGTGAGTTCTTAGTTTCATAGGGGGTTGGTTCCTCCTTGTGGGATGGGTGTCTCACTAAACTAAGGGATGGGTTTTCTTTGATTAGTTGATGATGGTCTAAATGTTAGATCTTGTTTTATAAGATTGTAGTCCATCTTGAAAGATTTAGTGGGTTTTATCCCCCAAGAGGGTTTCCCACATATATCATGTGTTATGTGATTTATCTTGCTATATCTTCCTTGTTCATTGTAATGGTTAATTTGTATGCATCATGATTGTATGTGCAAAATGTTTAAGAGTTGGGAATTGAAATGGATTATCTTGATTCACTAATTCACCCCCTCCTTTCTTAGTGATTGTACCTTTAACATGTAATACATCCAAGAAGAAGAATTGTAATTAAGTCTTGCTTAATGGAGGTATCCCCTTGAAATGGCCCATAAACAAAGTTATTCCTTTCTTAAAAGGAATATTATATTAATATAATCATTATTTTGTGTATTAATTATAAGAGGTTTTTAACATCTGGTGTTTGATCTCTTTCCAGGGACATTTCAATGTTTTTTTGTTGTTTTTTAGGAATTTGAGCAAGTTATTTTTTGTAATTTTGTTCACTATATGCCCTCACCTTGCCTTTAGGGTCTTAGTGATTAAAAAGTGGATATAAATTATATTTATTTATTATTTTAAAAAAGGTGATTTGATTTCATAGTTGGGTATTTCATTATTGTGGAGTTTACACTTGCAAAGTTATAAGGAGGGTTTTATAATCTGTTTGTAGGTATTTTGAATGTAGTAGAAAAGTATATTGTGAGTGGTTTTATTTTTATAGGTTGACATATATGTTTCATTTGTAGACATTTGGATATTATAATTTTAAAATTGAAAGTTTTGTGGTATTGTGAAGCTAACTAGATTTTTCATTTATTTGTATTTTTAAGTGTAGATTTATATTTTTTGTCCTTAAAAAGCTTGACTATTATTTTATATATAGATATCTGATGGTCAACAATTGTGCCAAACCATTTCTGGGTTTTGTGCGCCTTGGTGTCATATTTCTAGAATAGTATGAATTTTTAGATTTAATATAGTATTTCTAAAGTTATCATAGTTTTATTAACTTCTATTATTGTTAAAAATGACTATTCTTAAGCAAGCTACTCTCAAACAAGAAACAATTACATCAAAAGTTTTATAGGTTTTGTGTGCCTTTATTCCATATTTATATAATAATATGATTTTTTTAATTTCATTAAGAATTGTAAAATTTATTGTCGTTTTAATAAATGATATTATAAAAAAAATTGATTTTTCCATTTTATCTAGAGCAATGTATCCATTAAACAATGTTGTGGATAAATTTAGTAGTAATATGCATGTTACTTTAGATAGATTAAAGATTTTTCCCCATATACTAAAAAAGTATGATGAGGAAATTAATGCATGGATAGATTAGGATAATGACTATAGTGAATGGTATGTGGATTCATTTCCTATAGTTGAAGAATATAAAGCAGAAATAATTACATATATGGATTTAGAAGCTACTTGCAGAGCATGGCATAAACTTATCTTTCACTTGGATGAGAGTGATTAATTTGGTCTTTTGTTCATTGAGTCTTCCATACATATGGTAGAAACTTGTTTTCTTCTCCCCTCTAATGATTTCAACAATTTAGTGAATTCTTTGGTTAGGTTAACCACTTCAACAAAAATTAATATCAAGTCCAATGATAAGGGGGATGACATGTATCCTTAGGTGGTTCACCAAGAAAATTATTTTGTGCCTCTTCTTCTAGATTTGAGGTGCTCATCACCAATATTTAGCTTTCACTACTTGACTCTAATTGCTAGACTGACCTAATTTTTGTTTTGGTTATTTTATTCATCCATCTCTATGCACATCTACCTCTTCCATTTATTTTATGCATGCTCCTATCAAAACATAGGAAGAATAAGTGAAAGCCAAAAAGGACACATGGATATGCCTCTATATGGTCTTGTACATATTTTTGATATGTAATTCTTTTCATGTTTTGAGGATAAATCATGTTAAGGGGGATGGAATGTAATATACCTAGGGAGAGGTAGATTAGTAGTATAAATAGTAGAATAGTGAATAGTAGTATAATACCACATGCTTAAGAATAAAGAGTTGGGTAGAATAGAATAGTATAAATAAAGGGTCATAGGCCATTTTAATACATCTAAGAAGAAGAATTATAATTGAGCCTTTCTCAAAGGAGGTATCACCCTCGAAAGGAATATTATATTAATATAATCAATATTTTATGTATTAGTTGTAAGAGGTTCTTAATAATAACCTTGTCAAACCTAATAAAACATTATTGGATGTCTTTCCCAAACATAATTTCACCAAACTTACTGCCAAAATATAGAATAATAGATAATGTGGAGACATCTCTAATTTTCATTCTGCTAATATTTTATATAAAATATTATTATAATTCATATATATTAATTATAGGACTATTAAAATGAATATCATATTAATGATTCTTAACACTTCAACAAAAGGTGAGATGGGGTCGATGGTCCTAGGTTAATAATGAGGTATGATTATCAATTTACACTCTTTCGCTTTACATATACCATTAATATATAATATATTATATATTATTATATTTTATATACTATTATATATTAATTATATATATAGTAATAGTAATTAATTTATTTTAATAATATTAATTTTATAAATATAATATAATTATCTATATAATATAATGTATAGTATAATAATTTATAGTTAGTATTTATAAAAATAGACTCTAGAATCTTAATTTCTTGTCTCACATTAGTGACATTACAATAATAATTAGAGCCACACATTGGATGTGGATCCCTTCCATAATTAAATCAACACTCATGATGTCCTCACCCACCCTTGATAATATAAAATTACTAATTGAATATGTCACCACACTGCAAGTTGTGAACCCCTTTGTAATTGGTGTAAGGCATGTGAATCCACATACTACCTTGAATTCAAGTTTGGATTGTGATATAGGCCCTTTGGTGTCTATTATCACTTTAAATAAAATCATTGTGCCTCACCATCAACACTAACTCACCTTCAAATCATTCACCACTTCTATAAAATCCCATTTTATAAAAATAAATGCTTTCATCCTTTTAGGTGTAACTTACACCTTTGGGGAAATTGTTAGTAATAACATTAGAGGCACTTTATTTCAATGGACCTTATTGAGATTCATCATAGAATCATTTTGATGCCAATCTTGTATATGACATTAGAATATTTTACCATTCATGACTATCATTTATGATAGCAAATACTTTAGCCATACCATGTATTTGACTTTGACTTTCACTCTTTGCACGTGTTAATTTTCCATTTGATATGTACACCTTAAGATCAAATTCTAATAATTCCATTATTTTATTAGGTATTTATTTTTAAATAAACTACATATTTTTAATAATAAATTTTGTATTATTGTAAATGTTATTAACAACCAGTGGTTGACAATTGGTAGTTGTCTATAAATATCTTCATAGTGACTGGATAGAATTATCGACAAAGATATTGAATGTATTATTTTTAGATTTCCCCCTACATTGATTGAACCAAATGAAGTGTTTTTAATAAATTTTTTTGCCTTTCTCACTCTTACCATCTATATTAATATTGCCTCTTCTTATTTACATCCTAATGACCTAGAGTATTAGAATATGATAGTTTAGAACATTGGTAGAGTCAAATTCACTAGAGCATTGGAATAATGGTGGACTCATGCACTAGATCATTTGAATCATGAATTTTGGTCTGTTTGGGAATATAAATGAAGAGGAAACACATGAACAACATCACAAAGGTGTCTTCTATATTTCCTTATTTTACATAGTCTATTCTACAATTTAAGTTGGAATTGAAAAACACATGTTTATATTACCAGAGCTACAATCTGAAACAAAATATGAAGTGTTATTTTATATGTTAGATTAAGAGTTGCGTTTGAATATGTTATATGTGCCATGTAATATTTTTATTGGGTCTCTATGAGAGGGTGTATACAACATATACCAAATCGAAGAGTGAAAAAAATATGGATGGGAAATATGGATCCCTTATGGAAGTTATTTTACAAGATTAATAACTTGTGATGATTAAAAATTAATATAAAGGAATTTTTGATCTAATCCTGTCTAACCCAATCACACAAAACAAAATCAAAGATTGTATGTTATTATGGTAAAAGGTAATAATTATTACTGCTATAAATTTCATTAGACTAGGTTTTCAAGTTTATATAAATACATAATTCAATCCTAAAAATACAATATAATATTATGTAGATGAGGTCTCACTTGTGCTTTCTTGGTTTCTCCCATATATAAACTCTATTATCCCACATGCCTATATGGTAGTTTACTTGGGAGAAAGTTTGATAGGATTAGAGATTTAATAGAGGATCTAAGTGAAGAATAAGTGTGATGCCTTTATGTAGGGTAAATCTATACTTTCATTTTCACATCTTTTGCACCATCACAAATTCCTTTCATTATATACTTCATAGTATGCTTCTATGCCTAGAAGTTCTTAGTAATAAGAGATTTTAAAACACTATGAATCTATATGGGATTTAAAATATCATCTATCCAAGGAATTTAAAGATTAATATTATTGTCAATAGAAGTATACTAGACCAAATTGAAAAAAAAAAACCACTTTGACACTACTTTTTTTAATCAAACAATGTACCATCATCCAAATGAAATTTTCATTATAAAAAACAAAATAAAATTCATTAGAATTAAATTAATCAAATTTTTATTCTTCACCCACTTTCAAATAAAAATAAGAGATGCAATCATGGTCTTGAATTATCCAACCATAGCCATTGGATTTATATTATCATATGCACAATGTAACCAATAAATTTGTAATTTCATCATCATTAACTATTCAAGAGGGATCCTCTAACTAGAGGGGCCATGTAATTGGGAAAGTTTTTAATTAAATCATCCTTAAAAACACATAAAGTGCCTCATTAATAATTTACATCATGGTTTTCAAGGCTTATAAAATTATTTGGCATAACTAATTACCTATGAAGATGAAACTAAATTTATATCTCCACTAAATGTAGGATCTATGAAGTTTGTGTAATAAAGTATTTGGATACTCACAACAATATATTATCCAAGGTTGATAATAATAAATTTTTGTATGGGAGAAATAAATATGAAACATTCATCTTTCTTCTAAACTTGCAAACCCTCATAAACATTATCTTGAAATAGAATAGTAATAGTACCATTATTTGTATGTACATGAGTGCCCAAAATTTTAAGTGGTTGTGGGTAAGTTGGATAGTAGTTGGATTTATATAAATCCTCCATATAGTGGGTAGCATGATTGTTAGCACCTAGTAACACAATGATTAGCAACTAGTAGTGAATGTTATCCATGTGCTTGGAAACTGGTACCAAGGTTCGAAATATATTATAATATTATTAAAAATTAATATTATATTAATAATTAGTATAGTATGATATTATTATTAAAAATATAATATAAATAATATTATATACTAATTGCCTTTATATTTTTATTATTAATTAAATATACAATATATTATAATACTATGATAGTATTATTTAATTTACTTATATATATGACGCTTATTAAAATTAATATTAGAATATTGTTTCTTAACATTTTATGCACAAAAGGTGGGATGAGGTCAGTGGTCATAGGTTTTGAGTGAGGTATAGCTACTAATTTTCACTCGTTCACTTTAAAAAACCCCACTTTAACATAATATAAAATTACATCTCTAGAAAATTTTAATTCTTTATGAAATTGAATGATTTAGGGCTCGACTGGCTCAAATTACAATGAGGTCTTGGAATTTATATTTTAGCTTCCATTCATCCATGATGCTATTATATTTACCTAATAAATTACATTGAGATTAGTAATATACATAAATTTAATACTTATCCCCATTTAATAAAGAGCAAGGCCATACAAAACATGCCAATGGTGAAAGATTTCAAGGTGAGCTAAGTGGTAATGGTGAGGGGCAATGATTATTTTATATGAATTTAAATTAATATTTCAATTAATCCTTGGTTAGATAAATGTAATATACAAAATTAGGGTAATTTAAATATATTTCTCAATAAAAAATTGAAGATAAATGACTAAAATAGATAAATCAAAATAAAAATGAACAAGGTTACATGATAGCAATATCTTCACTATTGGTCTATTTGGTGTCACTTACTAGCCCATACCCACATTCATTTATATAATTTGATTCTCAATCAATTATTGAATAAAATTAATCTTTTTTCACAAATTATTATGTCCAATAATTGGTAAAATTAAACCTTATTAGTTCTCACTTTAGGAACTAATTCAATTTTCTTTTGTAAGTCTGATTTAACTTCTGTAGATCTGCAACTACTCTTGATGTAAATTGACTACTACTTGTTCCTAGGATATCTTTTATAGCTCTATAATTATAGCCAATTATGAATCAATTAGGTCTCTTTTATTTTAAATAAAATATGTTTTCATTTATAATTATTTCCTTTTATAATAAACTTAACGTCTATATCCTTTAAAACCCAATGAACTCATCAATCAAAATAAGATATCTTACCTTGATCTCAATCTCTTTTTAATATTGATCACCTAATTATTATTCATGGACTTGTAATACTTAATCAATCAATAAAATCATATAATTCCTCCTTAATTACTTCCAAAATTATTTAATACAAACAATGCTAAGTTCTTGATGTCTCAAATAACTCAACTTCTAGAGTTACTACTTCTTACTTGACTTGAAATCTCTTCTTTGTAGAATCATATTATTAGACCTATTTAGGCATTTCACATCCTATAAATAACATTTTTCTCAATTATTTTAATCTTAATACCTTTATCAATACTATTTCCTTAAATTCATGCTAACTTACATTATTCCTCTTACTTACTGATCATAACTTTCTTAGTCTTAAAACTGGGTTTATGGCTGTGTATATAAATTTTCCTGAGTCTAAAAATATTTTAATTCAATTCTATATATAATAATACATAAAAAAAACTTTTAAAATAATTTAATATATTTATAAACACCTATACCAATCTCCCTACCAAATTTTAGACAATTCCCATGACTTGAACAAAAGATATAAAACATTTTGCAAACTAAACCCTAATATTCTTACATAGTCTAGAAAACACAGTCATCAATGTCTAGATGATTTCAATTAATTAAAACCTATAAACAATTTTAATATTTTAATAAATTATTATACCATATACAAACCAAATTACAATCCTTTTTTAGATACTTTAAAAGTTATTGCTTTTTTAGCTTGTTGTCCTGCACCAATTTTACACAATCATCCAAGGACCTAAGAGCTCATTAAGGATAGTTCATAAAATATAAAACTTTTTAAAAATATATATCAAATTTATTATGAACAAAAAAAATATTATTTTAATCCTCCAAATTTATATTTTATTTCATGTTAATATTAACATGTGCAACCAACTAAGTGTGATTGCATTCGGTTCTATATATTTTTCTGAGCCTAATAAGACATTAATTGAATCAATTATCTTGCTTTTAGCTGATATTTAAAAAACACACATCAAAAAAGTGGAATTTTATTAATCCTTACCTTTAAAATATTCATTTAATTCTCATTTACTTGAATACACATCCATTCATTCCTCTATCAAACCTTTTTCTTCACATAACTCTTCAACTTCTCATACGATCATGCCAAAGGGATTCAAAACATATATTTTCCTTATGGACATCTCAATAACATTTATTCACACATAATATATTTCAATTATAACTATGTAAATCATTAAAATAACATCTTTATTTATTCAAAACTTCATACATACTCAAACCTGTTATAGACCTATTTTGCATACCCCTTACTTAGACCTTTTTCTTGCTGATTTTTTTCATCCTTTCATCCATCCTATTTCTTGTACATGAATGAATTTATTAGGAATCCTATTTGATAGGTTATAATATTATATTTTCTCCACTTATTTTAAAAAAATGTATAAATATAATAATAATACCAAATATTCCTTAATAACATGTCCTTAACATAGAATGTGCTTAATTTACCTTCTTAGTGTAGGATTCCCTTATACATTGTTATGATGTGGTCCTTCATGTTTGTAGAAAATAATTTACATAATATATTGACATTATAATTTCATTACATGATATTCCATACCCTTTAGGACTAACTACAAGGCTTGTAGTCCTTTTAGAATTTGAATTTCAAACATAGATATTTGGCAAGAAAATGTCATTTATGAGAATCTATCCATCTAGAACCTATCTAAAAGATTTCACATGATTCCTAGGATATATAATACCCCTTAAAATTTTTATTTAAACATTATATGACTCTATACCTTCACAACATAACTCATTTAATTCATAGAGACCATTATATATGAAATTTACATGTGTAGATTGATGTTCCTACACTAGTACACTATGTAAAAGAGAGATGTTTTTAGATTTATAAATCTTCAAGTGACTACACAAGAAAACATAAATTAGGAACAAAAATAATGAAATAAACTAAAAACATTCTATATGTTGAGCCTAAGTGCCTTTAAGGATAGGGATTCCCAATACGACATGAGCGATGGTCATACTTGTCCCTATTGTTCAATCTTGTCTTTTTGAAAAAAAAAGAAATTTCAATATAGATAAATGTGACAATGAAAATTATATATTCATAAACTAATTTTATCTTTATAATCTATGTAAAGACATGTATATGCCTTCTTGAAGTTTCAAACCATAGCTTTCTACCACAAAGAAATAAATAGATGTGAAGGAGTAAAAATGGGTTAGTGGTTGGAGTTGTGCTAGACCTCAACACCCCACTATGTTAAGTGTTGTCTACATAAAAATAATGTGAAGAGGGATCAAACCTTTATATAATTTACCCACCTAAGTTTTTTACATTAGTTGCTCCTTTGATTATAAGAATCCATCTAAAATTGGTTTGAATAATTGATCATTCTTGGATAGGGTTATGTAAAACTAAATTTAGACATGGCTCATGATTGCTTGAAGTGCTTGGAAAATATTTTGGGAAGAATAGGTAACCTTTTTACAATATGCATTTGTGTAGATAAGTTTTTGTAATATAATTGATAATATTTACAAGATATTTGAAATGAAACAATTGAATGTGATTTTATAGTGGTCTAATAGGGGAAAAGACCCATTGGATAGTTTAAGAATATTAAGGATGACCCTAAGGATACTTTCATTTTCTAAAAATTTTACTATTTATATGGGAGGACATGATAAATAGACAAGGAAAAGAATGTTGGGAATTCTTGTCCCTCCAGGAAAGGTGTTGAAGTTTGGGTTTCATATGAATAAAGATGTTTTTAGTAGTAATATCATTTTTGTAGGTGATAGTAGATGGATTTATTATGAAATAAGGTATTCTATTCTGCTTAGGACATGTTAAATTGGTGAAATAAGTTTTAATTTAAGTGCATAAATAAATTAATGGTAAAAAGGGATAAAATAGGAATGATCAAGTATTCATGACCAAATTTAGGTTACTACAATGACAAGCTATTTTAGTGGATATCATACAATAGCCCTAGATTTAGGGTAGCTATTAGATTTACATGACCAACACCAATTACAAAGGGGTCCATAGCTTGCAAGGTGGAAATGTAATTTGTTGGATATTTTATGTTATCAAGGGTGGAAAAAGATTTAATGAGTACTATTTTGATTGCAACAAGGCTCCACGTCTCATCTAAAACTCAAATTAATGATGCAATGCAATTGATATTAAGGAAAAACACTAAGGTCACAAAGTACATATTTTAGCTTCCATTCATCCATGATAATAATATTTTGGAGCCTTTATTTTTATTATAATACATTAGAATGCCCATATTGTACATTGATGTTAGATTTAACATAGTTGTTTGCATTTAAATAACCTATACCCACTACAACTTATAGGGTGTCAACATCTTGTACTAATAATTTTATATTTTTAATGGTGGATGAGGACATCATAAAATATAAGTTGATTTTAACACAACTCCACGTTCAATGTGTGGCATGAATAATGATGCACTGCCACTAATGTTGCAAAAATAAAAAAAATCATTTATAAAAGAGGCATTGGTACTTAGCCTCTCACCAATGAATATTTACAAAAATAAAATTCCAAATATGTATATATTTGTCTTATTATTATCCCTCTTTAACTTTTAAATTTAAGGGGTTGTGTAGCCTTATAGACTTTCAACTTGAACCATCATATCATCTACAATAGAGGGATTCATGAGTTTATCCAATACATTATTTATGAGATGGAATATATAGTATTAATAAACCAAAACATTCATAAATTTATGATAATTTCAAGGACCATATGAATATGGGACAACACTCTAGCCTATCTAATAGTAAGCTTGAGTCTACTAGCCCAATTAAAATTAAGCCTGCATGAATTGTGAATAAGATCAACTAAACTCCCTTTAGGTATATGATCATAATACATAAACTTATCCCCTATATATCCATCATATTATGCCCTTATTGGAACCATTTTTTTATTTTTAATTCTACCAAAATCATTAATTTTAATTAATAATTATTCCAACTATATTAAGAACGTCATCAATTGTTAGATGTTCCCCACCTTCAAAAAACACCAATCTACCCTCCTGTAGATTTTTAATATGAATTATATAGCACCTAAATCTTGTATAATTGGAAAATACCTATCATGGTTGTACCTTTCAATTCTAATACCTTTCCATTACCAAAAGGCTCATGTTCACTATCTCTTTGTGACAAATTACTTATATCGTATTCTAACAACTATTATTCTAGTGACCAAGCCTTTTGTATTGTTCAAAATTCTATAAACTTGATTATGATGTCTCTAAAAAATTTATACCTACACCTATTTTATATCTTACTAGACAGCTATATCCCAATTAGATACCTACATTGATGCTAGTTTCCATTTTCAAACTAAGTGTCAAGTGCCCAAAAGTCATCTAATTTTCAAATGAAATGAATCCTAAAAGATGGCATAAGTGTTTTTAGTGTGAGATATTTTCAAAATGGATTGCAATATATATAATATCAAACCTCATTCATTTTTCACCTAGTATCTCACAAGGAAACTTATCAAAGGCACTCAATAAAGCATTAAAGTGAACAAATCTACCATATTCTTCCCTATTTCCATATCAAGTGTATGATTAATATCCTCATAGGTATGAAGTACTAACGGAGAATCCCATGAGTCATATTTCCCTAGTTAAAAGCTAGGTCACTCTATGTACTTTATTATCACACATTGTATCCTTATGCACCAACAAGCCAAAACATAGGGGATAACTACATAAGTTTGAGTCCCTCTTCAGAGTATTGGTTATGTAGGCATCACCCATTGATAGAGGGGTCTTTTCAATAACTCAAAAACATGTGCCCACTAACCCATTTTTTCCACAATCATTCCAAGGGTGAATAATTTAGGTTTTGATCATTTGGCAAAGAGTGACAACCTATTTGTGTAATCTAAAAACACTAGAAAAAAGACAAAAAAAATCATAAAAGGTTATAAGTGGTTTCATCAATATCTAATCACTATTCAATACTAAAAATCTACACCCAACTCAAACACCAGTGTCAAAGTAACTATCCAAATCTAATGCAAGTGTTTGAGGCCATACACTAAATATAGAATTTGATGACTATTTAATAATATTTATCTAATCTACTTCTAGCCTATTTTAGCCTAGTTCTGTAAGTGAACATGTAGACACTATTTTATGATTATATTACACCTTAGTCTTATACATTTAGAAAACTCATACCTTAGATGTTCCTTTTAATTTAAGACCTTTCTCACTTTTTCAATACTCACATATGCTCTATATTATGCCCTTGGCCTATATCTTAGTCTAACCAACCTTATGTTGATGACATAAACCTTCTCTCTTTCCCAAAATGCTTGAAATGTACTTATATTCCACCTCTGTAAGTTTTGAACTTGTACCTATTTTCTTGATCCCTAGATGTTAGCATCTAGGACAAATATTAGTATTGACACTAGTATCTTACCCTGATGCAAGTGCCTAGTGCCCAAATGTTCATGTAAATAAATTATATCATAATGGTTAGCCTAAGTGATTTAATGTGAGTTATTATTCCAAAGGGATTGATATAAATATAAGATCAACCCTCATTCATTCCTCACCTAAAATTCATACCAAAGACCATTAAATTATGCAAAGCTTCCCTATTTATATTTATTTCTATATCAGTCTAGGGACTACACATTTATAGGTATGAAATACTTAAGGAGCATCCCAAGAGCCTGCTTTTCTAAGTTACAATCTAGATAACTATTTTACTTTATTTCCACATATTTCATGATTCATACATAGGAAAACATGTAGGGGAGAACTACATCAGTCTAAGTCCCCTTGTGGATTATTGTCTATGTAGATAACACTCATTAATAGAGGGGTATTTGGGGCTTTCTCAACACTGTGAGCCCAATAACACATTTTTCCTAGAGCATCATTTAATATAAAATAAGCATGAACCTAGGGTTTTGATCAACAAAATGAGAGTGATAGCATGTGTGCAATATATAAAGATATAAATTGAAAAGTGACAAAAAACCCAAAATTCCCTAATTGACATATTCAAAAATAGAGATATATTATGGCTTAGACACTAACATCAACATAAGGACACTATCATCGATGTAAGTTCCCAAATTAGATGTTAGTGTTCAGTGGTCAAATGTATTTAGAACTTAGAATAAAAGGAACCCAAATCTATGTTACACTCCTGTGAAAAATCTTGACCATTTTAATATTATAGAATAGAACATCAAACAAGATATGTTCTCTTTCAACCCTTAGTTACTTAATACATTTTGTATTTATTACACATGCCCAAATGAGATATATTATCAACATATTATATTACATTATTAGAATTTTAATAACACTCAATTGCATTCAAACATATTTATTTATTGTATGTTTCTCTTATGAATCCAAAAGCATTACAACTTTTGGTGAATCTGACCTATGTTTATTGAACCAAACCCCTAGTTTTCATATTCCTCTGCTATCCTTCATAATGAAAATCTTAATGAAATCAAGTTTGTCTCCCTTTCCCAAAATAATGCTAGTTTTAAAAATTCCAATACTTCTTTACATGAATGAAATGGAAATAGTCAACTTTATTCTTCCCATCTAATTTGTGAGGAACAAATTACATGTCCCGCCTCTCCCATTATGTTGATTGAATTAAAAAAATGAGAATGCATCTGAAAATCATATAAAAATAACTACACAACTTGCATTATTTAGGGACATAACAAAAGTCCCATGTATATTTGAGGTATATTTTGTAAAGATCAAACTATATACACATAACATTTTCAAAATTTATCAATTAAAGATGCTCTTTATCTTGTAGGAACCTATTGAGTCTCAATCTCTCTTACTGCATGCCTTAAGGGGTGCACTAGGAAAGGGGTGATATACCATTAGTGATTTACAATATTATTGTCCTTTTTTACCACTTACTATCTACACATATATCTCTTAAAACCATTCCCTTAAGCTTTGCCTCATATTTTTCACCCTCCTCTAGTCATTTACCACATTCATTAGCCCTTCCCTAACCTAAACCCTATTTTTAAGGTTTACATTGCATAGTCAACCCCATAGACCTTACATTCTTATTAATAAAACCTATTAGGGTCGAGGGTGGCTCCTGACCAACCTAGTCCATGACCTAGTTTATTTTTATTAATAATGATACTAGGTCAACTAGGTTGACCTTATCAACCTAAATTGGAGGGGTTTAGGGTTAGATCTGCCTATATAAACACATTCATTTTTTTCATTTCTAAGAGAAGAAGAAGATATATATATATATATATATATATATATATATATATATATATATATATATATATATATATATATATATATATATATATATATATATATATATATATATATATATATATATATATATATATATATATTGCATCTACTTATCCACCATTCTACTTGAGGAACAAGCTTATCATTTCATAATTTATCCTTTCCATACTTATAGACCACAACAACCTCTTGTGATAACCTTGGCTAAGGGAGAGATTGAGGCTTGATGGGTTTGAATTCACAGGTAAGTATTCCTAACTTTGTTCCTCCTTTGTAAGAGTAAATAGATATGCATTTGCACTTCTCTTCTATGCATTAGGATTTCATACACATTAACATGAGTATATGTCTTATATGCATGTTTAATTTTAATTTTTATTACCCCCCACTTTGTTCCATAAAATTTGGTGAGAACTAGATTAGACTTTTACTTTACTTTTTATTATTTTAGTAAATATGAAAACATATGACCTAGTTAGGGTTACTACGTAGTTTTACTTAATTGTAGGATTTGGAACCCTCCCTAGTGATATTATTTTTGGTAAGATATCCCATGCCTAGGTATAAAATATCCATCTTGGTCATGACCTTGATTATCTAAAATATCCCCAATTACAATTATAAATAGGATTTATCTTCTCCAAGCTAGGATTGATTTACATATCTACTATATTTTCCATTGCATACATTTTAGTGAACCTAACATGAATCTAGCCATTCTAGGTTTTATTTCATGATTTAATTTATAGCATATTATTATTTTTAAATATTTTTTATATTGTATCAAACTAGTTAATATAGTTTTAACTTTCTATGTACATGTTTAACACACAGTCGCATCAAAACAACTCTATTCTTTTTGTGGAGGTTTTCATCAGATACAAGTTACTAGATCGAATAGGTTGATGTAGTCCTTTTTTTCAATCCTAGATAATAATATAGGGTCAAAAAGGTTGACTCTATCATCTTATTATCTCTACCATCATCCAAATCAATAAACTAGGTTAAACAAGTTGAATTAGTCATCTTATTCTTCTTCGACACATAGGGTTTTACAAAATTAGGATGAACTAGTTGACTTCATTTATAAAATTTTGAAAGAAACATTAAAGGCACCTCAACATAAAATTCACAGTCCTAATCATCATCAAACCCATTAAGGTTCCTCTCTTTCTATCTCAGTCATTTCAATATTTCCTTTTAGTTCTATTTTATATAAGTTAGCAGCCTTCAAAACTATAAACCTACAACCAAGTCAACCTGGTTGAATTAGTTTTGTAGCTTGTCTTATATCTAAAATACATAGTTGACTCATTCAAATCTATTCATAAATAATTTTTCTTCCTTAGAATAGTAGTGACCCAGTTGACTTTGTTTTATACTATTTTCATATAATGTCATCTAAACCAACTCTATACTATTCTAAATTTAGGAATTAACAACTATTTATTAGTAATTAATTCACACTTTCACTTTTATATATTTACATTCTTAGAGTAGCTCACATAGTCTAAATAGGTGGTATTTAAAATTACCATTTAGTTACACTATTTTTCTCTTTTACACACACTACCAAATCACACAATATTTAAAGTGCATTTAAACACTTGTCTTTCCAAAGCTTACCTACTTGGATTTTATCACCAAGGGGGACACCAACTTGGTTTTTTGCAAAAATATAAATACATGGTTAATATTATATGTTGTAAAAGCACCCAACACCCTTATCACTATAGGACTCTGAATCACCCTACAATTAATAACCATATTAATCTATGGATTTAAAGGTTATTAATTATAGGGTGAAATCAGGTTGTGATAGAGGGGGTAGTCCCCAATACAAATCTAGTACCACTACTAATATGGATCTTTTTCAACCTAAACATCTTAATACCATCTATATAATTCTTTCTAATTCCCTATTTTTAGCTAAATTTCTTATTATAGACACCTATAATTGGCTAAAATTGGCTTTCGATCAGACTTTAGACTGATTCCTACTAACCATTAAAAATTAAGCTTAAAAATTATTGAACATACCAAATTTACTTTTGCATCATTTTCAAATCTTATAATCATGTTGAGATATCCCTAATTGGGGTATTTTATCATATGCAATAATAGCTTCTCATGGATTCATCCCCGATCACCTTGTGGCATCACAATTGTCAATTTGGCCTAGTACATATTAAGTAAGGCACTTACACATTTAAATAAAATCTTGAACGAACTAAAAGGATAATCAAAATCAATTAATAAGTGATTTAATAGTTTTGGGAATATTGGTGTATTATTTCTTATTTAGTTAAATGTCTAGAGTATGAAATCAGTAAATAACTATGTAATAATTAAGCTACTAATTTATAATAATTTGACTATAATTTAAACCTTTCTAAAAATAGTAATAAGGGAGAGAAAATAATACTTAGTTGGAAACTAATTAAGATGACTATTTCAGGGTTTGAAATTCATTGTACAAGACTGGGACACTTGTTTTTCTACATTTTTGCTTATTCCATTTAGAAGAAAGGAGAAACTAAAGTTAAGAGTCAGGGGTTTGATGTTACCCAGATTAAGTTGTGCACCGTATCCAAGCATTGTGAGATCTCCTCTTTGGCTATGGAGGAAACACCTATAGAAATAATAAGACTTAAACATAGAAGATGTTAGAATAAGATATGGTGCACTGCCAAGCTATGCGCTCGGTCCCAAAAGCGTAAAGCTTCGTAAGGGATGATAGTCCACTATTTGATGAAAAGAGTGTTGTATAAAAGAAATGATGAAAGAATAAGAAAGAGAAAGTAGATAACATGTACCTATTCTCCATAGTCAGTCTGTCATAGTCACTAATGTCGGTAGTTCTGCCGATGTCATTTGGTCAATAATGCTGACATCAGTTATGCTGTCGATGTCAGTAAAGGCAATGGGCCTTGGATGGGTTTTGGAATATGTCTGTGGTTGACAAAAGGGTTCGAGAGTTTAAAGGTTTGCTCAGGGTTGTAGGAAAGTGAATAGGGTCTAAGGAAAAGCAAAGGTAGAGGTTGGTGTGTAAAGGAGGTAAGAATAGGAGGAAGAAATTTCAGCCCTTCCACAGAAGAAGTCGGGTCTGGTCTCTCAATAGTACTTAGAAATAGTAAATGGAAACTAATTACCAATGTATTCTAAATTACTAAAATGAGATAGAAGAATACTTAGCTCTGCTTAGATGAAGAACCAGAGGTGTTAGCTTGTTCTTGTTGTGGTTGATGTCGAGGTCCTCGTACAATGTCTTCAATCCAATGTCTAGAGTGACTTGTGCAGAGTTTTGATAGCCAAGTGAGCATTAGTCAAATTTTGATGCTTGGTCTCAGAGTGTGTGCATCGATCTACCAAGAGTCAGGGGGTAGCTCAATGTTAGATCTCAGGTTATGTAACCGATGTCGACGATCCCCCTAGTGTCGGCTGATAGTTGACTGACATCAGTGGCTAGAGAATGGGTAAAAGGGATATTTGGCCCATTTCTCCATTCACCAAGTGCTTATGCCTTTGGAGAATGGTCAAAATATGGGTTTATTAGGCACGAGAGTTGGTTGGGAGGTTAGGATGGAGTGAGAATAGGTCATGGGTAGTTAGGGTTTAGATGACCTAGTCTTAGGTTGACTCATCGGGTAGGAAATGGTCTTAGGGTGAGGTGTCCAAGGTGAGGTGTCTAGGTGATGTCATTAATTTAAAATAAGTAGTTTATTTTAAATTAATAAAGTGTGTAAGGGACCAAGGGGAGTTGACATAGTATTGGTGTCTACATTTGCCCCTTTTTGTCTTGTTGGTTGTTCTGACGAACTGCAAGACAAAAATAAGTGTAGGTTGCCCCAGGTATGGGATAAGGTATTCCACTCAAAGTAGGAATTGAGAGAGGGAAATTTGAAATTAGTTGCTGATTTGATAGGTAGTAGATGGATAGGGTGAAGTTGGAGTGTGAATGCTACAATAGTTGAGATTGCACGTATACCACTTCACTTGATAGGTAGGTCAAATTGTCACAGGCAAGGTCAAGGAGCACTAAAATCAAAGTAACTAGTCCCCAGATTTTTAGTCATAGCTGATTGGGTTAATTGATCAAATCTATAACTCTAATGGTCATCGTGTTCCAAGTATCTGGGCTAGGAAGTGCTCCTAGAAAACACAAAAATGTCAAAAATATTAGGGATCAACTTGGTCACGATCTGATAATACATGTGAGGGTCATAATGTGGGGTGCATACAATTTGATAACTATTCATGAGGTAGCATATATGCAATCAAAATAACTAAGGCAAAGTTGTCTCAAAAGTGGTCGTGGTCTGAGGAGATAGTCATGATCTCCAAGGTCATTAGTTGAGTCAGGCTGAGATATAAGTGATCTCAAGTGTTGTTTTTTGTGGTTAGGGACATGTTTGTGATCTCTAATGTGCCCCATGTGAAGTCTAAGGTGACTTTTATAGTGTCAGGGCTGGTTGTTTGGTCATGATTTTATGCTGGTTTAGATAGTTGGTTTATTAGATAGATGAATCAATGAATGGCCAAGCTAACCTCAGAAGACCCCATGTCAATTGAGTGCTGCCTACATAGCCCCTATTTTAAGGGCCTTAGGCCAATGTAGTTCTCCCCAAAAGGGAAGAAGAGGGTAGGTTATGGATTGGTTTTGACTAGGTTAGGTTATGGTTAAAGGTTATATGGTTGGTCCATCAGATAGATGAATGAATGAATGGCCGAGCTAACCTCAAAAGACCCCATCTCAACTAAGTGCTACATATATAGCCCCTATTTTAAGGGCCTCAAGCCAATGTAGTTCTCCCCAAAAGGGAAGAAGATGGTAAGTTATGGATTGGGTTTGACTAGGTTAAGTCATGGTTAAAGGTTATATGGTTGGTCCATCAGGTAGACAAATGAACGAATGGCTGAGCTAACCTCAAAAGACCCCATGTCAACTAAGTGTTGCCTACATAACCCTTGGGAAGGGCCTCAAGCCAATGTAGTTCTCCCCAAAAGGGAAGAAGAGGGTAAGTTATGGATTGGGTTTGACTAGGTTAAGTCATGGTTAAAAGTTATATGGTTGGTCCATCAGGTAGACAAATGAACGAATGGCTGGGCTAACCTCAGAAGACCCCATGTCAATTAAGTGCTGCCTACATGGCCCCTGTGAGGGCCTCAAGCCAATGTAGTTCTCCCAAAAATGGAAAATGGAGTCAAAGAGGTTGTTGGTTGGTTTGGTTATGTTTGAAATGATGAGTGTATGATGATGTTACAACCTTTTCCATATTGTGTGATGGTGTATCCTGTAACATAGTGTGATGTGGTTTTTCATCCCTAGCAATCTTCCATATTCATGATGGTGTATGCTAAAAATGAAATGAGTTTATTTATGCTTCAGCAAGTTTCCATATTGGTGATGGTATATGCTTGACATAAATTGTGTTATGATGTTATAGCGTTTTCCATATTGTGTGATGGCGTATGCTGTAACATAGGTTATGTGGTTTTTCATTCCTAACAATTTTCCATATTGGTGATGGATGTATGCTAAAAATGAAATGAGTTTATTTATGCTTCAGCAAGTTTCCATATTGGTGATGGTATATGCTTGACATAAATTGTTTTTGGTTGATAGTTTCCATGAGTATTGTTTTCCATAGAAACTAGTATGAATGGGCCTATGAGTCACCCATGGCTTAAAATGATGAGTGTATGATGATGTTACAACCTTTTCTATATTGTGTGATGGTGTATGTTGTAACATGGGTTATGTGGTTGTTCATCCTTAACAATTTTCCATATTAGTGATGGTGTATGCTAAAAATGAAATGAGATTATTTATGCTTCAGCAAGTTTCCATATTGGTGATGGTATATGCTTAACATAAATTGTGTTTGGTTGTTAGTTTCTATGTGTATTTTTTTCCATAGAAACTAATGTGAATGGGCTATGATAATTTATATAACACAAATTGGTATTTGTATTAAATAAATCATGAGGTTATGTTGGTGGTTGAGAAAATGTTTTGGTTGTGATGTTATGTTTTGGCATGTAAGAAGTGAAAGATGTGTTGCTCTTTCATTGACAAGGACCATTATGATAGCATAGATAGGGTTGTTGTAAACAAAAAGCCCTGTTCATGCATTATGTCATTTGACCATTGGTTTGTGTTAGAGAAGTACTCAAATCACTTGACGTTAAGTGAGCTCAAAGTCCCTTGAGTATGTTGGGGTAATAGGTTTGATTATGTGATATGTCAGGATAGCGTAAACCTTTTTTAGAAAGGATAACTTTGCCCCTTTTATAGGTGACCCTGAAAATGACTATAGGCAAGTCCATGACTTAATAGTTTGTCAGTCAGTTTTTTTTTGGTAGACTGATCAATGTGGGAACTCTACTTGGGGATGTTGTTTTGTGTTGTGGTCATGTGAAGCTGATCGATGCAGGAAGCTTCTAAGAGGGTGTTGTTTATGTAGCAAAATTTGGGCATAGCCATCCTTTGAGGGAATGATCTATAGTTTACTTTGTATGTTTTGAGTTCATTGAATAGCTGTCCTTTAAGGGAGTAGTCTATTAATTACAGCAATAATGTAGCTGTCCTTTAAGGGAGCAGTCTACATTCATAGTTTATGACCTTTTGTTAGCCATCCTAATTTATGTTTGGTTTGTGATTGAAATTTTAGTCATAGACTAGACTATAGAGGTTCAGGAGTTTCCCTTTTATTAGGATAAAGCATTAATGCTTAAAAAAGGGTTAACTAATGTTTGTAGGGAAAAAGGGTTGAAAGGAATAGGAATGAGGATGACGGGGGTTGCTCAAGGGATGAGCTCAAGTTAAACATCAAGTGAATGATTACTTGATTAACAGTAGAATGGTCACAGATGCAAGACGTTAAGGGGCTTAGGTTCTGGCTAGCCTTTGAGAGAAGACAGATGATAAGTCCCTGATCCATACTTGTGAGTTATTATGTAAGGTCTGAGCCAATTAGAAGCAAACTTGCCTCATTTGCTTCTTTCCATATTGGTCACGTGTTGGTTTTCTTTAAGGATGAGATCTCTAATTTTAAAATCTCGCTCTTTCAAATTTTTGTTATAGGCACATTTTGGTCGATGCTTGGTTGAGGTCGTGATAGTTAGTACAAAGTCAAATTCCCCCAGTTGCTTTTGTGACAGGGACAATGTTTGACACCCATTGCAGACAATCAATGGGTTGGATAAATGGAGAGAAGACGTTGAAGCTCCTCTTTGACAAGGAGTGCGATGCAAGGATGCATCCTATGAAGCTTTTACTTGACAAGGTTAGTTTAAGAGGGTGAGATCTTGATCTTCCAGGTTGTAGTCTGGAATCTCAGAATCACTGAAGGTGATGGAGGCAATGGTGGGTAATGATTTGACTAGAGCAGCCAATGGTTGGGGGTCTTTAGGTTGGACCTCCACTACCTATAAAGCTTTGATTAAGGCTTGGCAATGTTGTGGAGAGCTTTGAATTAGGTCATACAAAGATGTCTTCACAGGGGTTTGGTGAAGTTGTTTCACCATGGGGTCATGAATTACCTCTGAAGATGTTGGTTGAGATGTGCCCAAGATAGGAATCTTGGGTTTTGGTGGTTGAGAAGGCTTGACAAATGGATATGTCCAAGGAATAGAAACTTGCTCTTTTCCTTTATCCTTTAGAGTTTGGGACCTGGTGGCCACATTAATGGTGTTGATTTAGAATATAGGGGGAGAAGGTGGTAGAGGGACCATAGTCTGATGATGGGATCCCGATGAAGGTGAGGAGGTTTGGGAGGCATGGGATGGTCTCAGTAGTTTTTCAAAGGGGTCCTTAATGAGAAGGGTTCCCTTTTTCAAGTGTTAGCAGATGACCACTTTAAGAGTGCAATAACGCTCAGTATCATGCCCAAGTGTGTGATGATATGCACATATTTTAGTGTCATCGAACCAAGATGGTTTTGATCTGAGAGGTTGGTATTGCCTAATGGGTGGGAGAACAATGCTAAAAGACTGCAATAATTAATGTAACAACAAAGCATAAGAGCCCACTAATGGGTCTACACTTGTTGTTGCAGTAGGGTTTGACAACTTCTATTTAGGAGTTGTAGGAGGAGTTTTTTGTACCACCTTTTTGGTTGGTGGTGTGGCCACACGTGTAGATGGTGCTTTCTTGATGAGAGGTGCCAATTTTTTTGGAGGAAGTATGTTTTTGATGGGTAGAGGGAATAATGGGGGCAGTTTGCCTTTGTGAAGTTTTGTAATAGGGAGCACTCCTGTCAAAGTGGAAGGATATGGACCCAAGATAGAGGGTAATGGTGATGGTGGGGGAGGAGTTCTCCGATGTGGTTTAGCATCCTTCTTTAGTTTAGCATGAGGACCACTATTATGTGGGGTGAGGTTCAAATCTACCTTCACTTGTGGGTGAGTGAGGTTTGATACAGGGTGAACACCGAGGGATTTAACCTATTTCGGCATGGTGGTTACCTGTGAGGGTTTGGGTTCAGATGTGGAAGGTTGAGCTTCTAAAGATTTAGGGGTGGAAGCCTGATCCTTGTCAGAGGCTTTGGGGTGAATTGTCACAAAAGGATTGGCAATATAAGGTGAAGCAAAATGTGTAAGATAAGGAGCCTTAAGTCACTCCCATAGTGCCTCATGTTTTAGGTTCCTAGAATGGAGAAATCCTAAGTTTTTTGCCAATCAAGAGAAAGGTTTAGGTGACATCACATGAGGTCTTACAATTAGTCTTTTGGAGGATTTGGGTGATTGCAAGAGTGGAAATGTGTTGGACGTAGTGATCTTAGGCCAAAGGCAAGAGAAAACCATCATCGTATTTTCTTTGGCTAAAGTGGGTGAGACGACAAGTTCTTCTCTTGGCAGAGAAGGAATTGGAGAGTTTGGCTCTTCAAGAGGATAGAGTGCAGGGATGATCATAACTTCTATGTATGGTCAAGGAGTGGGAAAAGTATGATCCTCCATTGGTAAGAGGAAGGATGAGGGTGGGGCTAGTGGTGTTGTTATCGTCAAAGCATCCTCCAATATGGGAGAGGTCAAGGTAGACTCTCCTACGTGTGAAAAGGGTGTAGATAGAGGACTATCCTCCATATGTGGAGGACAAATAGGAGAAGAAGGATCCTCTAAAGGGTGAAGAAGAGGGATTATGGCCTCTTCTACATGAGGGTGTGTGGTATGAATGGTAACTTCTTCCAATGGTAGAAGAAGAGGGAAGGTTGGGGAAAGAGGAACAGGTAATATGGGTTCCTCACGAGGTAAAAGTATGTGTGGAGGAGGTGTTTGATGTCATGGGGGTGATGTGGGTAAAATAGGCTCTTCTACCCGTGGTGGAGGAATGGGTTGACTAACCTCTTCAGACTGTGGGAGAGGTTGTTTAGGAATGAAAGGAGAAACCATGTCAACCGTGCGTCTAAACATTGTTTTGACTTGGGGGATGGTTAGGGAATGGCTACCTAAAGATATCTATGTTTTGGTTAGCCGACACATTAGGGTTATCCAAAACAAGATCCCCTTTGTCTAACATGTCTTGAATAACATTTTTGAGGGTTTTGCAATTGTCTATGTCATGACCCTTGACACGATGATAATTACAAAAGTCATTGTCCCTATACCATGCAGGGATGGCTTGTGAGGGATCAAATTGGGGTGGTGGTCAGAGTTGAGGGAGGTTGAGGACTCCCTATTTCACTAGTTTGTCCAACACAAAAGCATATGATTCTCCTATTGGAGTGTATTGACGCTATACGTAATGTTGTTGGAAATGTCTTGTGATGCTTTGTGATGTGGAAGATTCAGTTTGGTTAGTTGTAGTCGAAGATGATGACCTAAGGACCACAGCATTTACTGATCCCTTAGACTTGGAATGGGAAGAATAAGATTTGGAAGAAGGGTCATTGGATTTTGTGTTGGTATTTTTACTATGTAATTTGACCTTATCCTCTTTGACTGTGCAGAGTTCAAGCTTTCGGGCCATGGTGAAAGCTTCATCAAATGTGCGAAATGTTTGAACCTGCAAAGTGGATGAGATGTGCTTGGCACATGCTCTTGAAAAGAGCTCAATGAGCTCAGGTTGAGGTAATGAAAAGGAGAGTTGGTTGATTAAATCTCTCCAATGGGCAATGAAGTCAGCTACTGATTCATCATTGAATTGTCTAATAGAATATAGGTCTGTGATGGAGACCTTCTTAGTGATGTTGATTGAGAAGTAGTCTGGGCTAGTTGAGTGAAGGTAAAGAGAGAATGACTGGTAATGGAGCTATACCAGTCAAGGGTGGTGCCAGAAAGTGACATGGGGAATGTGCACAGTAATAACACATCATCGTGCACTATGAGGTAGCAAGCATGTCTAAATGCTTGTAGATGTTGTTGTGGGTCCTCTTTACTCTGAAAGTGAGTAAATTTTGGGGGTTCCCACTGGCTAGGGTATGGTTGAATAGGCACCGAAGGGTGAATAGGTTCATTATAGATTTGTTCATATGAAAGAACATTCCTAAAACTTGAAAAAGATGTCTCAAAGTTGGACATCTTATCCATCAGCATCTTAATTAGATAGGAAGATGGATTGGTAGGTGGGGCACCCCCTAGATTATAGGGTACTTGGAAGGCATTGAGAGGGGTGTATGATGTACTTGGTTGCATTTGTGTAGGTGCAACATATTGGTAGTTCATCATAGGGGCCAATGTCGAGGCCAAAGGAGCTTGTGCCATAAATTTGGAGGGCACAACTTGACTAGATATTGCCAAGGGTGGTTGAATGGCAGTGAGACTAGTTAAAGGATGAGTAGCCACTCTCATGTTTATAGGCGTAAGAGTGGGTGGGATAGAGACAATCAAGTTTTGGAAAGGTGTCAAACTTGGTTGAATTATTTGTGGTTGAGGGGGTATGGAAACCCCAATGGAGGTAGGGCCAGAAATAGAAGGAGAGGCCAAATCTTGAACATTGGCCATGGTTGGGTTACTGGTTGAAGCAATGGCCTGAGTGACCATAGGTTGGGTAATGGAGGCTATTGATATCATTACTGCGTCAACCAGGGAAGTTGGCATCCCATAAATAGGATTGCCTAAAGGATCTCACATTTGGCTTCTAGCGAGATAGTGTTGGAGAGCCCTGACGTTGAGGTCAAGGAATCTCTCAAAGTCTTGATCCCCTTCAGGAACAATATGAGGTTTATTTGGGGTAGGTTGGATAGGAGTACACTCAGTGTCTGAAGTATACTCCATTAGATGACTTGGTATAGAAGGCGAAGGTGGGAGTGGTTGTTGCCTTACGTGGTCAACAAGAGATTTGGCTTGACTAGGTGTCAAAACCATCCAAGGAAAAATGGGTTCAGGTTCCAAAAACAATGTGTCTCAATTTCAGAAAACTAGAATTTGTGTTTGACAGCAAAAAAGTCAGGTTTTAAGCTTGCTGTTTGGAAAGAAAATTTGTTGATAGTGACCGACATCGGTTTATTAAATGATGTAGGTTATGAAATGTTGTTGAGGTTAGTGGAATAACTGATGTCGGTGAAGCTGGGTTGCCGACACTGGTGGAAAAATTGATGTCAGTTTCTATGTAATTCTAGAAACACAGAAAACTGATATTTTTTTGGAAGAAAGAGAAATTTTGAGTTGTTTTTAGAGCTCAGAATGATGTAACCTTACCAGCTCAAAAAATTAGATAAAAATAGCAAAATAGATGATGGCAAGAAACCTCTAAAACATTAAATTCCTAAGAATAAATTTTAGAGTCGTGGTGGCTTATGCCTTAGAAGAATATGTTTGGGAATTGGGCTTTTAGAATGGGTCCTAAAGAGGAAGTCTATGGTTGGTTTCGGGTTATGTTTTGGTGCTCAAAAATCTATGTTAGGTTTAGTACGTGGCCTAGTGTTGGGGCTTGCTCCCTTCACTTCATGAACCCAGAGTTGAACTGGGTTGCTTAGCCAATATATACTTTGCCTATAGTTTATACTCTACTAGAGAAAAAAGTGGGTCCTCCTCTTGGTGGTGAAATCCAAGTAGGATCGCCAGGAAGGGTAAGGTATCCGCTAGGTGATGAAATCCTAGATGGGCCTTGTCTCAAGTATGTTTAAATGTTTAATTTGATGTGCTTGTGGTCTGGTTGTGTAACATTTTTGCACTATGATTTATTCATAATGCATTTTTAATTACTAAGTGAGTGGGCTAAGTATGCATTCAAGCAAGAATGAAATGCAATAGTTTTTTTTAACCCAAATTGAAATATTTTGTTCAGATGCAAATAATTGGAGAAGAGGTTAAGAATATGGATTTTCACTACTCTAAGATGTAGGCAAGAAGTGACAAGAAGAAAAAGAAAGATGTTCTTTTTAACTTGTGCTAATGGTGTCTTTTCGAAATAAAGAGATAGAAGAAGGATGCAGGAAGAGAATATTTTCCTAAAGCAACTATATGAAAATTTGCTTTTTTAAAAGAATGAACCCAAGGAAAACTCCAGTGTCCCACTGAGCGTGCCAGAATGTTTCTCTACATTTTTTCTAATTACATTCAAAAGAAAGGAGAAAATAAAGTTAAGATTCAGGGGTTTGATGTTACCCAAATTAAGTTGTGCACCATATCTAAGCATTGTGAGACCTCCTCTTTAGCTGTGGAGGAAACATCTATAGAAAGAATAAGACTTAGACACAGAAGATGTTAGAATAAAATATGGTGGACTGCCAAGCTACGCGCTCGGTCCCGAAAGCGTAAAGCTTCGTAAGGGATGACAGTCCACTATTTGACAAAAAGAGTGTTGTATAAAAGAAATGATGAAAGACTCAGAAAGAGAAAGTAGATAATGCATACCTATTCTCTGCAGTCAGTCTATCATAGTCACCGACGTCGGTAGTTCTACTGATGTCGATTGGTCAATGATGCTGACGTCAGTTATGCTACCGATGTTGGTAGGGGCAATGGGCCTTGGACAGGTTTTGGAATATGTTTGTGGTCGATAGAAGGGTTTAAGAGTTTAAAGGTTTGCGTAGGGTTGTAGGAAAGTGAATAGGGTCTAAGGAAGAGCAAAGGTAGAGGTTGGTGTGTAAAGGAGGTAGGAATAAGAGGAAGACTTTTCAGCCCTTCCACGGAAGAAGTCGGGTCTGGTCTCTCAACATTACTTAGAAATAGCAAATGGAAACTAATTACCAAAGTATTATAAAATACTAAAATGAGATAGAAGAATACTTAGCTCTGCTTAGATGAAGAACCCGAGGTGTCATAATGCTTGTTTCTATTGTGGCTGATGTCGAGGTCCTCATATAATGTCTTTAATCCAACATCTGGAGTGACTTGTGCAGAGTTTTGGTAGCTAGGTGAGCATTAGTCAAATTCTAATGCTTGGTCTTAGAGTGTGTGCGTTGATCTACCAAGAGTCGAGGGGCAGCTCAAGGTTAGAGCTCAGGTTATGTAATCGATGTCGGTGATCCCCCTGGCGTCAGCTGATAGTTGACCGATGTCGACGGCTAGAGAATGGGTAAAAGGGCTATTTGGCCCATTTCTCCATCTGCCAAGTGCTTATGCCATTGGAGAATGGTCAAAAGATGGGTTTATTAGGCATGAGAGTTGGTTGGGAGGTTAGGATGGAGTGAGAATAGGTCATGGGTAGTTAGGGTTTAGATGACCTAGTCTCAGGGTGACTCATCGGGTAGGAAATGGTCTTAGGGTGAGGTGTCTAGGTGATGTCATTAATTTAAAATAAGTAGTTTATTTTAAATTAATAAAGTGTGTAAGGGACCAAGGGGAGTCTACACAATATTGGTGTCTACAACACTATCACAAATCAGGATTTAGCCTTTGTTTATTGAATAGATAGGAGTGTCAAAATAAGACACCCTAGGTTATGGCACTATAGTCCTCTTATACTGATATTGTCCAAGGGATCTAATCTTTTTGGGTTTTTTTTCTATATCTATGTGATTTGACATGTGAAATTTTGACTATTGGATGTCTGTAAAACTCCTTATAGAGATGATTTACTCATCAAACCCTAGACTCCATTATGATTTGACAAACTTTGGGAAAGAGGAGGGGTTAGTTTGTATAAGATGTATTGAATGTGTATCCACACCCCTTATGTGGGCATGCTACATGCATACCAATACTCTGAAGATGGATCAAGCCATATATAGTTCTCCTACTTGATGTGCTTTATGCAATTATGTGTATGAAGATGCAAATGGTAAAACTAGGTGTGCTCGAGGTGGCTAGGGACTGGTTTAAGGATTTCAATAAGCATGTAGTGGTATTATCTATTTATATGCATATAATAGGTAAGATTTCTTGAATATTATTTCTTATATTATTTCATAATTTTTGATATTTACCAACCCTTTCCAAATGAACTTTGAATGGGCTTTTATAAGGATGTGTTGATCATGGGTTGAATGTGCTCACATTAGCCCAAAAATAAGAAGGATAAGAACCAAAATGAAATGACCATTTGAGACAAAAATGCACTTAGATAGGAGTGATAAAAGTGAACACTAGAGGGCCTGACACTATAGTCCAATTTGGGCACTATAGTCCTGAGCTAATAGGATGTGAGGGGATAGATTTGTCATGGAAAGATCAGTTTGGTTGAGTTGGGATCAAGTCTAGAAGGCCACAGATGATTTGGAATCAGTGAAAATATTCCTATGAGGTTCATGAGATCAAGCAGAGAGACCTATGGGTTAGGTGTAATTAGCCACACTCAAGTTACCAATTTTCACATTTTATATGACTACATTTGCCTCCCTTTATTATAGTGATGCAATAAAGTGAAATACTAAGATAAAGGAAAAATAGAAAGTGTACCTAAACTTAACTATAAGGGTGAAGCTCATAAAGCTATGTGATATTGGGATTGCATATATATATCACACAATGAAGTGTAAATTTGTAAAAGAAAATAAATATAGATCAGTTCTTACTATATACGCTATATCTATAATAAAAATGTATAAATTTGGGTAGAAGAGAGAGGAAGAGAAAGGAATGAATACACCTCAATAAGTACATGAACTAATATAAAACCTATTATGATGTTGTGAAATTTTGAGTAATGCTATATGATGTTATACCAATAGCAATATCATGAATGAAGCTAAATGCTCAATTCCCCATAAGTGGCATAAGAATGCAAAGGCTATCCCTTTGGCTCTATCATCACCCATTAAGTGAAGTTATGTGATCATGTGTATGATAATTAATGTTTGGACTGTGTGTCCAATCCCTCTGAGTAGGTGGCTCAAGAATACAAATGCTAACTAGTCCTTTGACTCCATTATTTCTCTATGAAATAAAGCTCTGAACTGATATTGGTATGAATCTGTGTCGTATAGGATGGATCCTAAATCCCATAAATGATCTATAATTTGATAATGTGGCATAGATAATTGAATGTGTATTAGATACTAAGCCCTCTTGGCCATCTCAAAAAAGGTGGAGATTAGGCTTATATGAAATCTACTCTAAAACTAGGCTACAGGATTATGTGGAAGCCACTCAAAAATGTGGAGGTTAGGCTTGTATGAAAGCCACTCCAAAATGATGCCAACCACATGGAGATGAAATAAGGCACACAACTACTAAGAATTCTTGGGTAATGTACTAAAATTGAAAATAAAATAAAAAAGAATGTGTCATGTATATTTCCCCCAATCACTAGTGTCAAGAACATGGATTTTGATCTGGAATTTATACCAACTATTGTATCTAAAATTGGAAGTGAGAGCCATCATGTTGTGTATGATGTCCCTACATCTAGATTCTCTAAGCAAAAGTGTACTAGAAACTACTGATTTTGAACTAGTCTGAATGTGCAATACTATAGCTAAACCTACTTTTATACTTCTATAAAGTCTAGTTTTTCTATTGTTTGAATAGGAGTATTGAAAATGAACACTAGAGGGTTCAGTTTTGTAGTCCAATCTTGGTGGTATTGTTCTGAGCTAAATCTGATAACTATTTTGACATTTTCACTATCTACTTGGTTTATTTTATCTGGTTATTGTTTTAAGTGTTTTGAATATTGCTTTTTGACTATTAAGAGATCTAATCTCTATGACAAAACCCTTGTTTGTTTCCCCCTCTTTGGAGGGTAGGAATGAAGACCCTACAATGACTACCCTCAGAATAAAGAGCCTTACAAGTGTGTTATGATGAAAAGATACATGATATAGCAATGATAATTGACAAGATATCTCAAGATATAGCATGGTTTATAATGAGAGATTTTTAGATCAATAGGGGTATGCCTAGATAGATATAATAATTTAATATCATGTGTGATGTAATGAATTAAAACTGGAAGTCTAGTTAATTGTTAGTTGTTATTTTTTATGGAGGGATGGATCATGATGTCTATCATGGCATCCAAAACATCAAAATAATTCATGATGTGGATCATGGCATTGCAAATAATTGAGAAGAAAATCAAGCAATAAGAATATATGGTAAGAATAAATAAGTAGACAAGAGTGGCCAAGGGCCAAAGAAAACAAGGGACATGGGCACATGCCACTCAAACTATAAAGAAAGCATACAAGGTATGTTCAAATTCCACATACACATATAATTGGAAACAAGAAATGTTGGCTCAAGGGCCACAGGCACATAGAAGAGTATAAGCAAAGGATATGGACAAATGTCTTAAGGCACATACAAGAATAGAAGTAAAGGAAATTGGCAAATGTCCTAAGGCACATACGAGAGATAAATTAGGAACTAAGAAATGTAATCACATCTAGCTACATAAAGCAAGGAAGAAAATCATATAATACTGGAAATACAATCAAATCTAACTAATCAAAGCAAGAAGTGAAAACATGCAAGACATGTAGTACAAGACTAGGTATATGCTAAGAAATACATAAGTGTTATATACTATTGAGATGTCGATATAGTAATCTATGTAAGCTAGTAAATAATATACATCAAAATGATAACTAGAGTGTGTGGTATAAGAATGACATAACCTAGATGGTGTAGTCATGTAGAAGATGCCCCTAGTGGGTATGTATATCAATGTGTGTCTCAGATGTAGAATTAGGATGCCCCCTCAATGGGTAGAGTGAAGTGATCAAGAATCTGGATGTCATTGCATATACTCAAAGAAGATCAAGTGAAGCATGGTAATATAGATAAATCAACAAAAAATTGTATAAAACAACAAATTTAAGTCTAACATATAGTATAAATGTATAGCATGGATAATACATACAATCAAAATGTTTTTTCATCTTTTTAAATATTTTAATGTTTTTATATTTTGAAATGTTATATCATTCTTGGTATTTTGATAATAAGCTATGTATAATCAATCATTAGGAGACTTTGTATAAGAAACTAAAAATAAGTTATGTACAAGTAAGGTTGAGAAGGAATGATACTAACTGATGAGTCTCATACAAGACTCCCTATCATTGTGTCCTATATCAAGGAGAGGAATCATGTATGATCATGAAGCATGATTAGAGGGATAAGACTAATGATCTAAAAGTTGTGAATGTTATAACTGATCTAAAATCTCTAAAGTATAAATCAACTATGGGGTCCCCCTGTAACTCTAAGAAATGGATGTAACTATAGGGATTGTAGGGACCCATCTAGTAATAAGAGAATCTCTATAAACATGTGCTCTTTGATTGGATACATGAGACCTCAATGATATTGCTTTGGGTGTGAACATTATAGCTAGAAGCTATCTAGAAACTTGAAATTTTGTTGCTTTAAAGGAGACCTCTATGGTAGTGTATGAACTCTCTCTGCTAGTGATGAAGGCCTCAACTATGTCTAAATCTGAACTGGAAGAAAAACTAGAACTGGTGACTGCAAAGTATAACATGGCTCTGAAGTGGTGAATGGTAACTCATATAGAACTCCACCAAGTGTAACAACCTGATTATCATGAATGAATTTCATGCATTTATGAACTATAGAAGGTACTACTCAAAGTTTTTGAATCCATGGTCGACCAAGTAAAATATTAAAAAATCCTACACTAGGAACAATAGTGAATGGTGTGGCCACATGTATTGGGCCAACCTATAGAGGAAGTATAATCTCACCCAATGAACTTTGTATGTGGCCATTGAATCTATTGATAACTATATCTATTGGGGTAATATCTTGCTTTGAATATCCCAAATGTTGTAATAATGTCATAGTGCACATGTTCACACTAGATCCATATCTATGAGAACACTATAACTAGGATGATTATGAATGTAAGTTATGATAAAGAAGTGCATGATAATCTAAATCATCCTTGACTATCTCCTATTCTAAGAAGGAGATGGAAGGTCTAGATAAAACTTTAGAATTGTATACACCAATCATGTTACTTAAAGGATGTAACTCAATTGAAGGTGCCATGTATGTATCTGGTGGGGGATATGCATGATATGCATGGTGAACACCTAATTTATCCTCTATCTCTTGTTTAGAATATTATGGAAAATAATCTAAAAATATTTTCAAAGCTTTATCTTGTGTTTGTTTTGCCTGAGGAGGCTAAACTAAAGTGCAAGATCAATAGTATTATCATCTATCAAGTCCTATATCTTGTGTTTTAAACTGATACATATATTTATTATATGGCATGGTGCCCTATGAAACTCTCAAAATGCATGCAGATCATATCCCCATGGAAGAGGCTTTGTTGGATCCAGTTCTCCAATAAGAGGGAGACATATGATATTACATTCGAATAACCATTATAAAACTTTGGCCAAAGAAACTGGTAAATTGGTAAAGGCTTGCTGAGGAGGTGGTGATAAAACCACATGTTGAGGGGGCTCTGAAGATGCATTGAATGTAGGTTGATTCTGACTCTTGCTATCATTGACCTTGACTTTGTATGGGAATTTGTTGTTACTTTTGTTTGTTTTTTTTATATACTTATGTAATTGAGTTTACCCATTGAAATTAATTTGATGTCCCTTTATTTTAGTGTATGACACAATTCAGTGAAGGAAGAAAACCTTTTGAACATTATTGACTCATGTAAACCTACGAAAAGACTCTGTTTGAAGAGATTTTTTAACTCTTGATCGTTCATGGGGATACTCATCTTAGCCAAGATAGTCTTATATCTAATAACATAATCTGTGAGATGTTCATTTGATCTTTGTTTATCACCAATGTTAATGCTAAAATGAGCTAGGAAGATGTCAACTAAATGATTGAATGCATTGACCAATTGATTTGGTCGACTATAAAACCATTATAAAGCATAATCCTTTAGACTTCATAGAAATAGCTTGGTAAGTAGCCAGTCATTTGGCACATAGTCCAATCATGTTGCGTGAAAATATCTCAAATGTGTCTCTAGATCACCCTTGCCATCATATAGAGTAAGCTTGGGTTGAAAAAAACCTTGTGGCAAGGGTGTGGAATCAATGTGTTGTGTTAATGGTGTATGTAGTAGAGCAAAAGAATCCAAATATTGTATAGGTCTAGATGCACCTTGCTCAAGATGTATCAACTTGGATTGAAGAGATATTATCTTTTGCACAAGGCCTACCACATCAAGAGACAAAGATGTACTAAATATAGCTAGTGGCATAGAGGTAGGTTGGGATGCTATAGGGGGTTTTTGAGATATGGTTTACCCTATAGTGTCATTTGTAATTGGTTTCTCTTAAAATAATGGAAGACTCAACTTGTTTACCCTTTTGGATTTCCATGATAGATTTTATAATAAGAGTAAGATCTCGAGGCTAGTCCTTGAGTCTTTCTCAAAAACTTTATATGATCAAATCTTTGTTGAGGACAACATTATTAATAATTGGTGTAAGTTGATCAAGAGTCTGATGTGGTGGATCATGAACATTGGTGTTTGTATCATCATTATTATTCTCATACTGCTCTTTGTCAAAATTATCCTCATTGAAATTGGTGTAATCTAGATGTGTAAAATCTATAATAGGAACCTAAGTTGGTTTTTTATCCATGGTATATGGTTGGGTTGAAGGAATCTAAATAAATTTATGAGAGTTGCCACTAATTCTTGCACTTCATCTCAAAGGAAGAAATGCAAGGAGGAAGCTCACAAACATATAAGGTGATACCTCAAGAACTAAATAGGAACTAGTATATGCAACTAGGTTTTTGAATGAAAATAATTTAAAATTTGATGCTAATTTTTATTTAAATATGCATGTTAAAAATAATAATTTTATTGAAAAATTCCTACTTTGAAAGGACCTAGTGTTTGCAACTACAGTTTGGGAGAAAAATATTTTTTTGAAATTACTATGAAATTTTAAAATTTGATAAAAATTGTTGATTTAAATATGCAAGTAAAAAATTAAAAAAATATAGGAAAAATACTAGGAAATTACTAGGACCTAGTATGGGCAACTAGGGTTTAAACTAAAATTATTTTAAAATTACTAAAAAAATTTAAAATTTAATGCTAATTTTTGCTTTTATTATGCAAGTAAAAATCAAAAAAAAAATAGTAGGAAATTTACCCTAGGGTTTATATGGTTTTGATGCACAAATGAACTTGAGTTTACCAAATAATTTAAGAGTTTTAGGAATATTGGTATATTATTCCTAATTTAGTTAAATTTTTAGATTATGAAATCAAAAAATAAATGTACAATAATTAAGCTATTGATTTATAATAATTTGACTGTACTTTAAACTTTTTTAAAAATAGTAATAAGGGAGAGAAAATAAGACTTAGTTAGAAACTAACTGAGATGGCTATTTAGGGTCTAAAATTCACTGTGCAAGACTAGGACACTATCATAAATTAGGATCTAGCCTTTGTTTATTGATTGGATAGGAGCACTAAAATAGGACAATCTAAGGTCCAATGCTATAGTCATCTTCTACCACTATTGTCTAGGAGATCTAAGCTTTTTGGGTTTTATTCATTGTGTCTATGTGAACCTATCTTTGAAATTTTAACTATTGGATGTCTATAGAACTCCCTATAGATCTAATTTAGTCTTCAAACCCTAGAGTCCATTATTATTTTACAAACACTATGAAAGAGGGGGATTAGTGTGTGTAAGATGCATTTAATGTGTATCCACACCCTTTTTATGGGCACACTGCCTACATACCAATACTTCAAAGAGGGATCAAGCCATATGTAATTATCCCACTTGATATGCTTTGCATAATTCTGTGCATGAAGATAAAAATGCTAAAACTGGGTGTGATTGAGGGGGCTAGGGACTAGTGTAAGGATTTGAATAATTTTTTAGTAGTATTGTCTAGTTATATGTAGAGAATAAGGAAGATTGCTTGAATAGTCTTTCTTGTATTCTTGCTTGCTTTGAGATAATTTCCAACCCTTTCCAAATAAACTTTGAATGGGATTTTATAGGAATCTATTGATCATGGGTTGAATGTGTTCACATTAGGTTGATAAGAAGAGGGATAAGAACTAGAAGGAACTCACCATTAGAGGAAAAAATACACTTGGATAGGATCACTAAAATTAGACACTAGAGGGACTGACACTATAGTCCAAGTTGCGTGTTATAGTCTTGAGTTAACATGACCTAAGGGGATAGATTTTTCATGGAAAGAGTAGTATAACTAAGTAGGATTAGGTTTAAAATGCCACAGATGATTAGGAATGAGTGAAAATATTCTTATGAGGGTCATGAGAGTAAGAATAACTACACTCAAGTTATCAATTTTCACATTTTATATGACTACAATAAGTTAAATAGGATTAAATTCCTATTTGAATTATCCATTTATAATTAATGAATATTTTAAAAAGGAAATTCAAAAATTATAAATATCCTAACCTTTCATCATTACCTTTATGAGTTTTCAAGCTCTTTGAAAATATAAAATAACTAATTTGAGATCCATGCCTAGTAATTACAAATCATAATTACTTGATATTTATCACCTCAATTGGAGTTAGTTTTAACTCAACTAGTTTTAATTTAAACATATTCCAAACCTAAACTCAACCTTGACTCACATTGGGTGAGAGCTAATCCCTAAGGAAATAAATATTAGGCTTTGCCTATTGAACCATAAGCTATTTTGGTGTAAAGTTATTATGCACAAATGACTTCAAATATTTTATAAGAGTAGGCTTATAATGCCTAGAAATTAAGGTTACTATTATCACCAAATATCACACCTTATATGAGGTTGTTATATCCTACTCTTATATTTGGGTGACATTGGAATACCTCTAAGCATGTGGGTTGCTTATAGTAGAGGTAAACCTCTAGGTTAAGGGCTAGCTCCATAGATTGACCTTTAAGTTATTATCACCTACACTAATTGATTGCTCATGTGAAAAGAGGTATAAATATTCATGAAATTAAACTAATATAAGGGGGTGATACACCATGAATATCTCCACAAGATCATCATACTCTTTCACTAAGAGACAAGACCTGTAATACTAGCTTCAAAGTCCTAGAATACTCTAACATTAATATTTCAAATATGGAGGTGATTTGCATGATAATACTCAAGGTAAGTGTACTATAGGTTATTTTTATAAAATATGGATACTTTTACACTTTAATTTAATCAAAACACACTATCTACACTCCATATGACGTGTTAGAATGAAAACTTCTTACACCAAACATGAAAAGATAAATAGAAGCAAGGATAGAAGTTTATCACTAGACCTCACCATACATCACTTAAAACACTTAGAAAATATGTTTTTTAATTCAAAATTATATTTCATGTATTATTCAAAGGAAAATTAAAACATCAAACCATAATTTATTCACCATATTAGGTGTGGAATTAGAATAAAAGAGCCAAAATGGCTAGTATTTATAAAATGTGTGAGAGGAGAGAGAAGAATGAAGCTCAAGAGTCACAAGAACAAATGTCAAGATGAGAGAGATTTAAATTTTTATGAGAATTTGATATTAAAAATACCATGAAAATTTTCTTTGGACAAATGTCCCTTAAAAGCATCAAACTCTCAAAAATTGGAATAGGATACTCTTAGTGAGCTTCGTGAAACTGCCTTCATCATTAGGCATCTCTTGAGCACTACAAAGTAGAATAGTAATACTTTAAACATATGTACTATTAATGGGGGTTATGAACAATATTAAACCTACATTATATATGTCCCTAACTATTGGTCTTATTCTGGACACTATTTCCCACCATCTGCAGTCACCATCACTAGCCTTGTAGGTCTATTTATCCCTATATTTGTCACCAAAATGATCTTAAATTTCTAAACCCAATCCATATAAGGGGTGATATGATACATTTAAATATTACCCTTGCATCCAAATCTATTAGGCATACCTCAAAATTACTCCCAATTAGACTTATCACTATCTCACTTGGTGGTCACCCTCCATTCTCATTCTCTTCCATAGACTATCTGAAGTGAAGGATCTTATATAATTGTTTGTGTTCTTTTATGAAGTAATAAATTAACATGAATAGTTATTTTTGGTCCAAGTATACCTTCCCAATTCATTATCATCCTTCAACTCTACTTTGAACCTATAAAACACATAAAATATATCAAGAAAGCTTATTATGTACCATGTTTGTATCAATAGGGTATGAACCAATCTAATGGAAAGGAGCCTAAGGGAGTTGTCTAAAAGTATAAAAACCTTTCCTAAAAAAACTAACCCTCCTACATGTATTTCCATCCATTTCCTTCCAATTTGGTTTTAGGTAAGGGTTTTGGAGGGTTTTTAGTGTTTTAGACTCCTAAGGATTGTTCATATAATCTTAACATTGAAACTTCAGACCAATTCCAATAAAAACATGTTAAATAACATATTCAACATATCCTAACTTTTTGGGTATCCATGTTAAATTTATGTACTAGTGTGAGCATCTAAAGATGGCCTTTCAAGCTTGGGAGTGCATTCTAGATCGGTCTGAGGTGTCTTTTAGGCCAAAATGACTTTCTTATGATTTCCTCTATATACCATAAGTTCCAAATAACTTCATTCATATCTCCCCATAAAATTCCTCCAATTAATTATAAGGTTCATTTGGCCCTAGAAGTGTTATTTAGACCCCATTAGGGTTTTAGGCCTAGATTAGGACTAAAGGCTTGACCTATGTTTCATTACTTAAAAACACCTTGTGTATTTTCTAGAACCTATAGGGTAATATCTATGTTTTTTTATTCCAAAAAAAACTCCCCACACCTTGTAGTGTTATAATACTCTTTTCATCTTCCTCTTACCCTTCATACTTCTTGCTTGTAGTCTAAAATGGGTGGGGGTTCCCTCTATCTAAGATAGAATAGAGGATATATCCCCTATAGTATCATCCAATGTGAATATAATAGAGTCTCCAATAAGTAATTTAGGTTTTCTAAACCAATTTTCACCATGTGATCACCCTTATATAATTTTAAAACCTCAAAATCTTCAAAACATACCTATATGCAAGTGACTTTGTAGGGTTCTCTATATATAAGGTTAGACTTACTTGGTTCACTTTTCTATACCCTATTTATTTGGCTTGATAATCTTAGGAGATGCATATAACTACCTATATGATAGTTATCACAATGTTCAAACCTCATCAGGAAAAGGACATGCCTATAAGTGTTCTTCAATGTTAGACCTTATATATTATGTTTGGTTTCATCCTTAGACTCCTTTATATCATCTTAAAACTACTTATATTCAAATCTCATACCTAATAATTTGTGCTAATACAAAATTATGATGTTTTAGTATAGTATCACACTACAGTCAAATTATAGGTGATCATTCTAAGAGAAAAAGGACCCTTGTAGATGATTTTCAACTCTTGAACCCTAAATTACACATCCTAGAGTCTAATTGAATTATTTGAATTCATCTAACTTTTAAGTGTTTATGTCTGTAGGGTTTCCCATCTCTAGCTTCTTGTTATCAACTTGTAGGTACATATAGTCAAACTGTAGGTGGCCTTTTTGAGAATAAAGGGACCCTTTTAGGTGATGTTGTATTCCAAAACCTTGAATATTTACCTCTTTATATGTTATATATACCATGGTTTTATTTCTATCCAAGTGGGAACACTTTCTTGTTGGTTATACATCCATTAGGTATCATGGTGATGTAAATCCATTTGAAACTCAAACACTATAGAGAACACTATCATTCTACAGTGGAAGAATGATTGAGATGGAAAATCAAATTACACAACTTTCTCTTTATCAAACAACCACCCATCATGTAAAATCATCACCCCTATTCTTAGGCTTCTTAATGGAAGCCATTAGACCAGTTTATACTTTAAGAAGTTCCATCATGAAAGGATCATAACTATCATTCTATAGTGAAAGAATGCTTGAGATGAAAAATCTATTTACACAGCCTTATCTTGATCAAACAACCACCCATCATGTAAAATCATCACCCCTATGCTTGGGCTTCCTAATGGAAGCCATTAGACTAGTTTATACTACAAGATACAAAGTCCTTGTTTCATAAATATTAAGGTAAAGCATCCTTGAAGTAACTTTCTTGACTTATGAGCATGGTTTGGGGTCTGTATATAATCATATGACATTTATACTATCTCAATGTCATATTCAATGCTCCTATTCTTTAATATAGGTTCAAACAAGATCAAACACCTTCATTCATCATCTTGAGGTCTCTGTGGAGATACCTATAGGTGGACATTAGTTCACTAACTGTGTTCATTAGAGAATTGGTTGTCTCAACCAATCTAAAATCATTTTAATAACTTAAAATTTTATTGTATACACCTTAAGAGACCTCCCATCACCTAAAACCCTCATGTTTTACCATCATGACTATTCAAATCCCTTTCTTTACCTAACTACGTGTGACATTCATATAGAAATCTAACTATGTTAATATGTTCCTTGAATATGATCTTCATGTGAAACATTTTGAAACTAATATTTGGAAGGAAAGGTGGTACTTATGACATAATAGGCATGAAACATAACATGTAACCTTTACTTTAAACCATTACAAGAAAAAATACCCTCTATAATTAATGAAAAACTGACTGTGCAACTCTAATGGTGACCTCAACTAGCAACCTGAGATGTTTGGCTCATTGATTCACTTCCACACATGTAACCAAGGATATAAATCATGTTATAATATTTTTATCACTCCCCAACACCATTTATAGTACCTGGTCTATAATCCCAAATAGAGAAGAAACTAGCAGGGTATGGGAATGAGTAAGCAAAAACTAATGGCAGATTTCTTAGCATTGGTTTATAAAGAAAAAGTAACCAATATTTGAAATACTATCATGTATTTGAAGTTTAAAAATATTAATACCTCCCACCAAGTTCACTTGGCTTGATTCATCTCTTGATATCCATACTAAACCAAAATTTGTTAGTCATTTCTACCTATCTAATAGAGCGATGGAAGAACATAATGTTTTTAGACCATTTTTAAGTGTTAAAACACTGATCAAATGTGATATTGAGTTTAGGGGAGTTGAATAGTCAATTTTGAATACTTCCACACATTCCATACTCCTATAAATATCATATAACTACCTAAACTCTTTATTTTTCAACTATTTTCTTGTCTTTAATGTAGAAACCTAAAATTCTTAGTTAGATACTACCACCTCTAAAAATATTCTAACATATAAGACATTTAAAGATACTTTAAAACACTTGTCCTTGTAGGAATGTTGTACAAACTTTATTAAATGGCCTAAACATGGCCTTAAGTGACAAGAAATGACATAAGGGGATAAAGATGAATATGATAAAGCTAATGACACATCAAAAAAACCCTATCTAATACCATGGTACACACTAGAGACCATAATAGACCCCTATATAAATTTTAAACTATAAGGGGTTAGCTTAATTTGACTTGTGGTCAAAATAGTCAACATTCTTGGTGATTTACTAAGGGTGATATGACTTTTATGTCAAATACCGGTAGCCTATTCCTATCCATTAGTTTTTGGACTCACCTTTACACTAATTAAACACTCAATTGCCTTTGATACCACACCAAACTACAAGAACAAGACACAAAACAAGACACTAAAGGAAACACACATGTGTTCTGAAGAACACTTATAGAACACACACACAACTAAAACAAAGGCACACACCTATCAAAATGTATACAAGACCTCAAAATTGAGGTGAATAAAAACTCACCATACTTCAAATAGGGTCAAATATGGTTACTCTTGCATCCTTTTTGTTCCATAAAAGCAACCTATCATGTGAAACATGCTTGTCAACAAACACTTGGTCATGTTGATGGTCAAAAGACTTACCATCCTTGTCTCTTATTTTGTCTACAAGTGGATTACTTTGGGTCTTCAAGGATGTTTTATTGTACCTTATAAGAGTCTTATTTAAACTTACAACCTTCTTGGCTCTTGCCATGTCTGATTGGTTTTCTTCAAATTATAGGTTCATAGTGATCAAGACTGGCTCAACTTCACCACCTTCACTACCATGGTTTTATTTATGTATGAGATCATAAATCTTATTATCATGTTGATCTAACACATATATAAAATTCTCATCCTTAGGTTAAGTTTTGGGTTGATCCTCATGACAACATCTTCTATCTTGGATTCATGAGACTCATCTATAATTGCAACCTCTTTGACAGTATATTCACTAGGTTCCTTCATGACTAAAGCTCTTAGATAATAGATTGGTGTTCATCCTCATCCATAAAATGACACTAAACTTCATGCTTGATCAAACATTCAACAACTTGCTTGTTAGGTTCATCAACCAACTTAGCATTAGATATGCACTTCTTGGGAGGAGAAGTAGTCTTACCCAATTGATCAAATTCTTGAATTATAGCATTAAACCTTTGACATAAGCCATCTTATTTCTTATGAATGTAATATTCAAATTATAATTAATCAATTTTAGGAATAAATACATTATTCTTATCATCATAATGATCAATCATTATTTTCAAACTATCATCATCATATACATGAATCAGGTAATTGCCTTCAATAGCTTGTGAGAAAGAATGTTAGATTCTTACCTCAGGTTACTCATATGCTCCTTCATGGAAGATATATGTGCCAAGGTCTATTTTCTCAAAGAATGTGTATGGATCATGTCCATAGGTTTCTACACCATACTCATTGTAAAATAGATCAGATATGCCATCAATTTTGGAAGAAGCACCATCATCCATAATAGACTCTTCTTTATCATTGATGACACAATTCAAATTAGAGATTGCTTAAACATAGGGTTAAATGTGAACTTTAGAAATTGGTTGAGTTATAATGGTCAATTTTTATCCATACCTTGTCCTAAAGGCTAAGAAGGACCAATCAGTTGAGAGGTAGCCTCCTATCTTAGCTATGAAATCACTTGAGAGGTAGATAGCAAAGTGGGCAGGCAAGTCAATAACCAAAATGTCTTAGAGAATGGGGAAACTATAAAAATCATGTAAGAAGACTCTCAACCCTTTTAAAAGTCCTACTAATTTATTATTTTTCCCATCAATTTGTAATACCCCCGTATTATGTGGTTCATACTTTAGGCCCAACTTATCAGCTACAATATTGGGCATCACTAGAGTGTTAGCTCCATTATCAACTATGCAGTTATGAACAAGATTATCCCCAAAAATGAGAGTGAGGTAAAAGGGTTGAGTCTTATAATATTTTTTAGAGGATTAAACAATGTTACTAAGATCATTGGTAAGATCAACATTGTTATGACCATGGCTTGATGATGGAGGGTTAGCATGAATTTTGGATAGATATTTTTTCAAGATTTCCTTTTGGCCATGCATGTAAAGGACATCCCAAAGAGAGATATATGCCTTAGCATTTTTTAATGAATCCAAAATATTTAGAGAAGGAATTTTTACCTTTTATTTATTCCTTGAGGTAAAGGAAGTGTTTGTAACTTAAGGCATTGAATCACTTGTAGTCATTCTTCTAACATTCTGATTTGAAGGTGTAGGATTTATAAGGACTATCATTCTTACAGTCATGCTTTGCTACCTTGTAATAGGACTATTTGCAGTTTTAGGCACACCATTATCATCTCATAGAGACTTCCTTTTATATCTAGTATTGTCTATAATATAAGTGTTTTGGTTGAGAACATAGGTGTCTTTAACTAGGAATTTGGTGAAACTCACTCCTTGATGTTGCCACCCTTAATTATCTTGCATTAGAAATTCATCTTATACTGATAGTTGAGGAGTAACTCCTCTTTGATAAACTAGAGATTTCTATCCACCTTCATTTGAATCCATAAATTAACCTTTCTTCCATTATTTTCCTTGGATTAGATTGCTATGCATCAGTAATATCACTCTTGTATTGGAGATAGAAGTGGGATTGTATGCATTGACAAGCCTATTGAAGTTAATATGCCCTTAGCCTCTTCCCTATCCATATTATTGATCATATTTCTAAGGATATGGATAGGTATTTTGATTTACACCATGTTTAAGATTAGGTTTCCTAGTTTGATCCTCTAAGGATTGATATCTTCCCTTCTAATTAATTGTCTCTTTTACCTTCTTAGGAGTAGTTCTTGACTTAGCATTTACATTAGGAAATTGAGCAACACTTAGAGTATCAACAAACATATTTTGTAGTAGAGGCATGAATAATTATGGGGTAAAATTCCTAGCTTTTATGAAACCATTCTCAACTTTAATGGCAGGGTCATATGCCCTAGGTAAGGTGTATCCACCCATGGATTGCAATATTATGCCTATGTCAGTATCAATAGCCATCAAATATATGAGAAACATAAAATAGAAGGTGGTCTCATGAGAGGAGTCAACCTATGCCAAGTCCTGTATAATATCTCATTAAAATCATGCATTATCTCCTTAGGAACTATCTGAATCACATGATGTTATAGGATGAGTGATGTGTGATCACTCTTGTTTTCAAATCTTCACGTTAACATCCCTCCAAAATCATCCCAAGTTATGATACATCCACTAGGAAAATTTATATACCAATCAAGTTCCTTACCTATAATGGAAATGGAAAGTAGTATAATAGTAATGTTTACCTCAATGACATTGTGAAAACTAAAAAAATGATATATCCCTAATGTGTTCACTAGGAGTGACATGACCTTCACCATTGAATATAAGAACACTCTTTATAGCATTAGGGGGAATGTCATCATATGAAACACGATGGATAGGGTTTTTAATGTTAAATTTTGGGAAGGCATGATGCCTATCCATATTCTCTTCAATTTATTCTTCACTTTATTGGTATTCTTGGCTAGAAAATTCCTCTTGTTTTTCAAAGGGAGAATAGGCTGAGAATGCTAGACTTCAATAGGAAGTTCAAGTTGAAGAGGTGGATTGGTGGGATTGAAAACTCTACTATAAGATGACATAATAAGGACCATGAAGTATAATCATAAAGGTATGAAAAAAAATTAACTACAACCATATTTTACCTTAAATGGAGTCACCAAATACTATGTAGCACACCATATGTAGTTATGGTGTTGTCAATACCAGCATTCACTTTAATAAGTTATCTTTAGGAAAATGGTACCATCGGGCATGTTATAAATACTATCATAAAATATTACATTTTATAGGAGGTTTTTAAATCCTAATATAATATTTGGGTAACATTTAAATACCTCCAAGCCTGTGGGTTGCCTATAGGAGAGGTAAACCTCTAGGTTTAAGGGATAGCTCCCTAGATTGACTTTTAAGTGATTATCACCTACACTAATTGATTACTCATGTGAAAAGAGTATAAATATGCATGAAATTAAACTAATAAAAGGTTTTATATACCATGAAGATATAAAAAATATGATCATACTCTTACACTAAGAGACAAGACCTACAACACTAACTTTAATGTCCTAGAATACTCTAACATTAGTATTTCAAATATAAAGATGATATGCATGAGACTACTCAAGGTAATTGGACCAGAGGTAAATTTTAGACAATAGGGATAGTTGTAAACTTGAATGGATTAGAAACACACTACACTCTATATGACTTGTTAGAATGAGAACATATTACACTAAACATGAAAGGATAAAGAGAAGAAAGGATACAATTTTATCACTAAACCTCACCATACATCACTTCACAAACATAGAAAAGATATTTTTGAACTCAAAACTAGATTTCATGTATTATTAAAATACAACATCAAATCAGTAGGGCTTCACCATACCACTTGTTAAATTAAAACATAAGAGCCAAAATAACTAACATTTATAGAATGTGTGAGAGGAGAGAGAGGAATAAAGCTCAAGAGTCACAAGAACAAGTGTTAAGTTTAGAAAGAGATATATTTGTATGATAATATAGTATTAAATAGACCATGAAAGGTATCTTTGGAAAATTGTCCTTCAGAAGCATCAAACTTCCCAAAACTGGTGTAGGATACTCTTAGTAGGCTTCCTAAAACTGCCTTCAAGACTAGGTATCTCTTGAGTGATAAAAAGTAGAGTAGAAATATTTGACACATATGCACTATTATTAGGTGATATAAATAATATTTAACATTTATTATATGTGTCCCTAACTATTGGTCTTATTCTAGACACTTTTTCCCACCATCTCTAGTCACCATCACTAGCCTTGTAGGTTTGTCCCTACATTTGTCATCAAAATTCTCTTTATTTTCTCAATCCAATCCATGTAAGGGTTGATATGAAACCTATAAATATTACCATTTCCTATAAATCCATTAGGTAGACCTTAGAAGGCCTCCCAATTAGACTTATCACTTTTTCACTTGGTGGTCACCCTCCATTCTCAGTATCTTCCACAGATTGCCTAAAGTAAAGGAGCTTGTAAAAGTTTTTATGTGCTTTTATAAAGTAATAAATTAACATGAAGAGTTGGGTTACGTACCAATTTATTATCATCCTTAAAATACCCCCTAAACCTATCAAACACATAAAATCTATCAAAAAAACCTATTTTGCACCATGTTCATATAAATAGTGTACGAACCAATTTGATGGGAAGGATCCTAAGGGATTTATCTACATGTAAAAAACACTTTCATAACCAAACTAACCCTCCTTCATGAATTTTTCATCCATTTCCTTCCAATCAAGTTCTAGGTAAGGGTTTTAGAGGGTTTTTAGTGTTTTAGACTCCTAAGGATTATTCATATAATCCTGATGTTGAAAATTTAGACTAATTTCTCTAAAATCATGTTATGAACCCTATTCAATATATCTTAACTCCTTGGGTCTCCAAGATAAATGGTTGTATTAGTGTGAACATCTAAATATGGCCTCTCGAGCTTGGGAGTGCATTCTAAATAGGTTTAAGGTGACTTTTAGGACAAAATGACTTTTTTATGATTTCTTTTAGAGACCAAAATCTCCAAAAAAATTCATATCTCCACTTGAAAGTCATAAAATTAATTAAAAGGTTCATTTGGCCCTAGAAGTGGTATTGAGACCCCATTAGGGTTTTAGGCCTAAAGACTTGACTTATGTTTCATTACTTAAGAATACCTTGTGTAGTTTCCAACATATATAGGGTAATAACTATGTTTTTATGCCTAAAAAAACTTCCCACACCTCCATACAATGTTATAATACTCTTTTCATCTTCCTCTTACCCTTCACACTTCTTACCTATAGTCTAAAATGGTTAGGAGAGCCCTCTATTTGAGATAGAATAGAGGGCATCTCCCTTATTATTTCAGCCAAAGTGAATATATTAGAGGATATAATAGGTCATGTAGGTTTTATACATAAATTTTCATAGTGGGATCACCCTTTTGTAATGTTCAAACCTCAAAGTTTGGGTTCTCTATATGTAAGGTTGGACTTTCTTAGTTCACCTTTCCATACCATGTTTCTTTCATTTGATCATCTTAGGAGATATATGTCACTACCTCTGTGAGTGTTATCACCATGTTCAAACCTCATCAACCCATATCAACCTCTCAACTTACCTCTCTCCATTTTTTAGGCCTAGTTATAAGACTATGTGACTCTATTGTTCATTTAGGAAAAAAGCATGCTTATAGGTGTCCTTTAATTCTAGACCTTATATCTCATGCTTGGGTTCATCCTTAGACTCCTTGAGATCATATCTCAACTATTTGGATTCAAATATCATGCCTAAGGATTTGTACTAAGACCAAACTATCATGTTTTAGTATATTGTCACACTATAGTCAAATTATAGGTGATCATTTTGAGAGAAAAAAAGGACCTTGTAGATGATTTTCAAATATGGAACCTTGTGTTGCACATCCTAGAGTCTCCTCTAATTCCTTGGATTCATCTCCAACTAGCAATTTTTTATGTCTACAGGGTTTCCCATCTCTAATTTCTTATTATCAACTTATAGGTGCCTATAGTCAAACTATAGATGGCCTTTTTGAGCTTAAAGGTATGCTTGTCGGTGATGTTTCACACCAAAACCTTGAATATTTACCTCTTTGGCTACTATGAATACCAAGGTGTTCTTTCTATCCAAATGGGGACACTTGCTTGTAGGTTATACCTCCATTAGGTCTCATGGTGATGTAAAGCCATTTAAAACTCAAACACTATAGAGAACACTATCATTCTACAGTGGAAGAATGCTTGAGAGGGAAAATCTACTTAAATAGTCTTCTCTTTATCAAAAAAACACCACATCATGTCAAATCATTGTCTTTATGCTTGGACTCCCTAATAGAAGCCATTAGAATAGCTTATACTTTAATATGCTCCATCATGAAAGGATCAAAGAAAGGTAGAATCCCTATTTTAGAAAGTTTATGGTAAAGAATCCTTGAAGTAACTTTCTTGACTTATGAGCATGGTTTCAGGTCTGTCTACAATCATATGACATTTAGACTATCTTAATGGCACATTCAATGCTCCTAGGCTTTAATGGAGGTTCAAACAAGATCAAATACATTCATTCATCATCCTCAGGTCTCTATGCAACTACCTATAGGTGGAAATTAGTTCACTAATTGTGTTCATTAGAGAATTGGTTGTCTCAACCAATCTCAAATCATTTGAATAGCTTAAACTTTGTTTGTCTACACCTCAAAAGACCTCCCATCACCTGAAACCCTCATGTTTAACCATCATGATTGTTCAAATCCCTTTCTTTACTTGAATATGTGTGACATTCACACATAAAGTTGACTATGTTAATATGCTCCTTAACTATGATATTCATATGAAACATTTTGAAACTAACATTTGGAATGAGAGGTGGTCCTTATTACATAAGAGGCATGAAACACAATGTTTAACCTTTTCTTGAAACCACTACAAGAAAAAATACCATCTGTAACTGATGAAACACTGATTATGCAAATCTAATGGTGACCTCAACTAACAACCTAATATGTTTGGCTCATCAATTCACTTCCATAGATGTAAAAAAGACTATAAACTATGAGATAATAATGCCCACACTCCCTAGTACCATGTACATTACCTAGTTTGTACAGTCTAGTTCAAATAGAGAAGAAACATGCAGGGTATGGGAATGAGCAAGCATAAAGTAGTGGTATAATTCTTAGCATTGCTTAATAAATCACAAACAAAAAATATTATAACTCCTAACATGTATTCTAAGAGGACAAATAATAATACCTCCCACCAAGTTTACTTGGCTTGATTCATCTCTTATTATCCATACTAAACCAAAATTAGTTAGTCATTTATGCTTACCTAGTAGAGAGATGGAATAATAGAATGGTTTTAGTCCTCTTCAAGTGTTTAAAATATAATAAAACATGAGAGTGAGTTTAATGTAGTTAAATATCCACTATGGAAGATTTCCACATGTGTTTCACACTCTTTTATAAACTGTACAACTTCCCAAACTCTCCCATTTTCAATTATTTTCTTGTCTTCAATGTAAAAACCTAAAATTCTTAGTTAGAGACTACCACCTCTAATAATATTCTTACATATAAAATGTTTAAAGAGACTTTTGAACACTTGTCCTTCTAATAAAGTTGTATAAACTTCATTAAATGGCCCAAACATGACCTTAAGTGATAATAAATGACATAAGGGGCTAAAGATGAATATGATAAAACTAATGACACATCAAAAGACCCATATCTAAGACCATGGTACACCATATAGACCCTAATAAACCCTTTTACAAATTTTTAACTATAGGGGGTTGATTTATTTTGACTTGTGGTCAAAATAGTCAGCAATTACCATGCTCAAATCTTAAGCCAAGTAACATCACAAGCCAAGGTGCCAAGGAGATAAGGAGCCAAGAAAACTCCATTGATGAAGACTTCTTGATAAAAAATTTTAGTAATCCATTCAAAAAATCCATTTGGAGATCCCAAGGAAGGTAAAAGAGTTGTGTCTTTTATGTTTTTTTTGTGGTTTTATTTAGTTTTTGTTACCTAATCTCTCCCTAATGTCTAGGATAGTGGTATTAAGAATTTAGTGTGTTCATTTCATTTTTTTGATGATACTAACATGAGACTAACCTCCCCTCTATTTTAAATTCTTATTTCACATGTTGGCATGCCCAATGGGATCTCAAGCATCCCATACAAGAAAGGAGTTTAATATGCTACTCTTAGTTCTTCTAATGGATGCTTCAAAATCTTCAAAATTTGAGTTTTAACTTCATTTTTCATGTATTTATATTTTTTAGCAACACACAAGTTACAGAGATACTGACGTCAATTCTCATAGATTGATGTTGATTTGCCCAAATTGATAGTGATTCATTGAATCAACCATGATCCTTATGTAAAAATCAAATAATGATAGAGACATGATTAACAAGGGTTTTCTTGATTATTTTTGGTTTTTATTTTATGTCTAAGACCCTAAACATTGTTTATCTAAACATTTCCTTGTAGGATCTAGTGATAATTGTTGGTTTTAAGATCATTTTACTAACAATATTTTTTAAGAAAACCATATTGTGTTTTCTTGTGATTTTTCAAGAACTGACATTGATGTATGTTGATTGACATTGACCCTTTTGTGGACCAGCATCGATCTCTATAAATTGACATCAATCCTTGTGTGGATCAATGTTGATTTCTCTTAGACATAATAATAGGAAACCCAAGAGTTCATTTTCACATGTTGTTTCTCACTCACTTTTAGGCTTCTAAGTAGGCAAACTCTCTAATAAATTATAGGTCTTAAATGGAAAAATCCTAGTTTGAACATGATTAAATCTTACACACTTTGTCTTTGGTATTTAAAATGAAAATAGTTATTTTCATGTAATAGTTTTTTTTTTAATTTTTTCAAATTATATTAAACAAAAAATGTAAAGGGGCTAGATTTCACAACATATCTCATTTTGGTGCAATAAAATGAACTTTTACACTTAGTTACATACTCTTAAGAGTTATTAGTTTTATGCTTGTTTATTAGAAGTTGTTTTATTTATCAAAATGAGTGATGCATGTATGATCTCCCCCCATCCCCTTTAGGTAAATTGGGTGACCAAAAGTGTTCATTCTTTGCCTTTGTCTCTTTAGTCTATAAGTGTGAAAATAAATTCACTAAGGCCCTCCCAAAATCTATATGGTTTGGATGACCCCAAAATGACCATAAAGTATTTTCACTAATCTTTATTTTCATGCATTTTGGATTATGAGTGGGAGCTAATTACCTCATCATGGGTTCTCTATGGAAATGTTGACCTAAGAATTTATCTCCCAACATCGTTTAAACCCAACTCTATAGTTAGGTATATAAATTAAGCTATTAAATCACTAAGATGGTAGTTTGAGCAATTAAACTATATCTATTAGTGATTGCTACCTCAGAATGTATGATCAACTCAGACATCACACTACACTGAGAAAGCAATGTATGTAGTGGTTGTAAAGAGGACAAGACCTTTTCATAACAAGATAGTTAATATAGATCCAATTTATGTAAGCATCTCTTGTGTTATCCACACTTGGAACCATCTAAAAATGCATGAAAATTGATCATTTAGAATAACCCCATTTTCCACATACATACTACTGATGTAGGGTGAGTATCCCAAAGTTCTATGTCATAGTACAAACTCTTGAGAGAAGAGGGGGCCTAAAAACCATAATTTTCATGTGCTTTTATTTTTTGGATTAACAATTAAAATCTTCTCAAGAGTGAGTATATTGAAAAAAATTGATAGCATTATGCAACCTTGTCATTTTTAAGATTTAGGATGTTAAACTTAGGTATTTGTGTCATTTATCCTTTCTTACACGGTTTTGATTCTAAACTATTTATTTGTCTTACCATTTTAAAATGAGTCCTATTTATATATTACTACTTTGTTTTAAGAGGCATTACACCACCTATTTGACACCATAAACCTTTGCCTTAGTTTTTTGATAAATCTTATTTGATTTTGTCATTTTATTGAAAAAGGGTGTCATTACGTTGCCCAATTCATTTCAAGTTTTGTGCTTTGAAGTCTTGAAACAAACCATTGATTGTATCTTTATATTGTGATAACATCACTACGCTACTTAAAAATAATTTCAAAGACTTTTTTTGCTTGTGTCTAACTTCCCATTTTGAAACCAAATCCATGTGTGTCTTTTGGATTTATACCTAGTGCAGTTATGTTGTTCATTCTTGTCTAGCTTGTTCTTTTTTTAAACAAGTCTAGTTTTATACATTGAGTTCAAAATTATCCTTGATAAGTTTAAATTTAAAAATTGATTAAATGGATACCTATGCCTTGTGTAATTTTGACCTAGACATAGATATTTCTCTTTTGGGTTATGCAACTTTGGTTAATTATTTATGCAATTTGAAAACTATTGTTTGTGCCTAGATTTTGGGAGAAATAACTTATCTTTCATATGTTTAAAATTTCATGAATTATACCAAATAACCAAGTTTATGTTTAAATTTGAATGACTATTTTATGCCAAAGTGTTTTAAATTTATTACATTAAATCTCATACCTTGTTTTGTTTAAAGTCTAAATTTTGTGCTTTTCCAAAAGACCTAGCACATCCCTATTTTGAGCCTAGCTTTTGTGCCTTCTCTGAAAGATGTATCAACTTTTGTTTTCTTATATTAACTTGTTTAAAAAACTTTACACTTAGATTTTTTCATTATATTTTTTATTCATCCACTTGACCTTTTTTTGTGAGATGTTTGACATTAGACTATTTTGTACCAAGTTTTAGCATAGACCTTTTGGAGATACAACTCTACGTTTCAACCAATTTAGACCAAGTTCAAACCATTTATCCTTTGGATATTATTTTAATATCTTTTATAACTCTAATACTTTTTGTGAAACATTAATCATTGATTTTAATATGTCTCTCTATACTCATAATGGATCCATGTACAATCCAAGATATGATAATGAGGCCACATAAGAAGACTTTGTTTAAGACCATTATGGTGATGATATAGTTTGTGAGATGGATCCCTATCCTCCTTAAAACACTCAATTTTGGGAACATATCCAAGATCCTTTAACTCACTATTTGGTTAACATGCCTCTATACTCTGAGAAGGACAAAGAATAAATAGCGCAATACCTAGTTAGTGTACCTTTGGTTGTAGACCAAGTTAAACAACAACCATACTATGTTACAATTCCATCTACATATGATCCATATTTTTTTTATCATCACGTTATTTAAAACAAGGATGAATTTTTAATCAAATACATGGAGGTAAGGGCTAAGTTTCTAATAGACTTCCCACACAAAAACTTACCTAGTCTAGTTAGAGTGCCTTCAACTAGGCCTTACATCAAAACCATTGAACATGTCACTTCTATCAACTCTAAAGCACTTGTGTTGATGTTGTACCAAGATCCACATATTATTATTATAGGAAAAGGCCTCATGGAGGACCATTTTATACAAATGCAAATATCATATCAGACTTATTTAAATTTACCATGCAATTTCAATAGCATGGCCATGTCAAATACTCCTCTCATCAAGTTAGCTCCTTTAATAGGAATATTGATCAAATTAATAGGCCAAGACAATTTGGGTATAGACCCATTCACACAAAGTGCCTAAGTTGGAAACATGTTCAATGTGTTAGTTATCAAATAAGTGTCTACTACTTTTATGCAGATAAATGTGCCAAACATAGTGGATAACATGCAAGTATCATCCAATTTAGGCCAAAGTGTTTTAACTACACAAAAAACTAGTCCACAACAAGTTCCTTTAGTTAACACCATAAGTGGTTTGAAATAGCATGGGAAAGGAATTTCTACATCCCAACCACAGCAAGCTACCTCTAATCCTCAACCAATTGCTTCATCAAGTACACAACCATAAAGATTAAGTATCTAAGCCCAAATTAGTGCCTTGACTCAACAAAATGTGATGAATGTTACTCCAAAATAATATGTGATGACTAACATTCCATAACAATAGGCACAGTCCAATTTACCAATGCCACAGAGATCGAACATTTTACCAACTCAATAGGGAGAAACTAATGTTACACCTCATCTAGTAGTGATAAGTATATATTTTCATTCACAAACTAACATACCATTACAATCATAAATGTTGTCTAGTCAACAACATATGTCTATTGGTTAATGATTAATTTCAAAGCTTCAAAAAGTGTCTAATTTAAAAAAATTATTCACATAACCAAGAGGTAATATTATACCATAAGTACCAATTAGGCAATAATCACCTTTTGTTCCAAATGTGCCATAAGTTCAATGACAGGGCCTTGTGTCACAATAAATTCCCCTTATTCAGCCAAGTTTGACTAGTTGATGGTAAGTCCCTATTCAACCTCATCAAGCACAATACTTCACCCATAGCCATATCCTTCCACCTCAACCATAGTTCCTTTAAAACTAGGCATCTATACCAAATTCAAACTAGAGTATTGCATAATAATATGTGCAATTCCAAAAATCTCATCCCAATCTATGGATGCATATTCTTAGTCAAATCCCTAACCAAACCAACATTCCACACTAAACCATTCCTCCATTATACCCCATTCAAGGTAATCCACCTTTCACCACCCAACCTCTACCTCAGGTTAATCTTCTATCCATTTTCTTAGCACAATAATTATAGCAAATGAAGGATGTAATTTCTACCATCCAAGCTGGGAAGCACATCAATAAGTTTAAGTTAGATGACATGTGTTCCTACCCATTCAACATGGAGTCTCTTTAGATACCATTTCTTCTAGGGTAAAAACCATCAAATTTTGACAAACACAAGGGTAAAGAAAACCTTAAGTCTAATTTAATCAAATTTTTTGTGGCTTACTAGCCAATGGCCTATAGTGGCATATACCTCCTAATTTTATTTCCTCAAAGCCTATTAGGACAATATTTGTAATGGTTCTTGAAATTTCTAAAGAACTTAGTATCATATTTTGATGACTTTTTGGACAAGTTTGTACAACATTTATCCTACAATCTCAAATATGATATTTTGTTGGTAGATTTGACTCAAGCCAAATATAAGGTTGGTAAAAATTTTACAAGCTATCTATAGTGATGGAGATTACTTGATAGCCACTTCACCCATAGCTTACTAGATAAACAATTAGCCATTGTGTTTACCAAGAATTTTCATGGTGAAATAGCTTACCATCTAGAGATGTAATGTGAACACACTTTCAAGGAGATCATCATTAAAAGTTTGATAATTTAAAATTCCCTTATTAACAAAGGAATTATCAAGCTTACCTCATTAAATCAAAATTAGAACCAAAACCAAGGAAATGGCCAAAATTAGAACCATAACCAAGTCTAAGTGCAAGCATCAACACCAGTCTAGGCTAGTAATTATGAAAAATCCAAGTAGTTTAACCATAATAATAATGTTGTTATAAATGGAGTAATTGATTCATGACATGTTTAAATAGTGCAAACACCATCTACTCAGCCATCCTACAAATGTAAATATATCCTCACCAATAACATATTCAGTAAGTACAGCCTTCACAATAGCCTAGACCAGCTCAATAAGTGCAACAACCTTTGCCTTTTCAAACCCCTCTTTCAAGGATAAATGTGCCTACCCATCATGTCTTTAGTGACCTTAGAGAACTCATTGAAGCCATGTTTTTCAAGTTAGTTGTTGTTAATATAATTAGTTGGCCAATTCTAAAGCACTATCCTGAGGGCATTCCTTATCTAAACTAGTATAGACAAAATGAATATGTGAATACCATTGGGTTAATAGTCATAATCTATGTTATTATGTGTAGATCAAGCACCCGATTGAAAATATGTTGGAAATGGGAAGATCACATTAGATAATAGATCTTTCATGTCCAATGAAAATCTGGGTATTTATCAAAACCATTTTCCATAACATAATAATAACCAATAATAACAACCAAGGCTATAATAGTAGTATCAATAATATCAATAGATGAGATAACAATAACAATACTGATAGAAATAATAACAACTTCAACCAAATGGATGAAACCAAGGCTAGAATGATGCCAATACCTAACAGACTTACCATGTAGTGGTACATGACTATAACAAAGTTGTAGGTCATCTTTTAGGAGGTCACATTTCCACCATTACCATTAATGCAAGACCAAGTGATAGCTAAACATGACTTTTACTAACCAATTCCCATCAATGAACCTATGGAAATGATCCTTCCTTGACTTAGGATTAGATACAGGTGTACTATCAAGTAAGGATTACTAATTTTGAACCTTATACCAATAAATATCCATTACCTTATGACCACATACAAGTGTACCAACAACTAAGACTTATCCTATTTGGCCCCTCACTAGCATCATTTGCTAGTAACCATGGTCATGTCTCTAATCTTGATTATGCAATCATAACTTGATGGTGAAATATTACCATTCCTAGTTTGTAACCATTTTCCAATTAACCCATCCAACCCACCATTTTGGTTAGGAAAAATCCATATTCTACTATAAAGGAAAAGATGTTTGATATTGTGCAACAACTTAAGTAGATGCCTGCATAAATTTTTGTTTTGTATTTGTTGTGTACATCTACCATATACAAGAATATCTTAATAGAGTTCCTAAGAAAATCAAAAGTTACCAATGACATATCCTCAAATAAATTTCAAGATTTGGTTGGACATCTATCCCCAGGCCAATAATTAAACTTTGACCAAAGTGATATGTCATCCCTTGACCCTCTCCATAATAATCCATTATATATTGAAGTTGTCATCATGTGGCACAAAGTGAAGTGTGTCCTTGTATACAATGGATTAGGCCTAAATATTATGTTTATAAATCTCATCAAGCATCGTAGATACACAATAACTATTCTCCAACTAAAAAATATCATAATCAAGGCCTATGATAATGAAGAAAGAGAATCACAAGGGATCATTATATTTCTAGTTATCATTGGGCCTTTGACCCATGATACATTATTCCATGTGTGATGCAAATATTTGTCATATAATTTTCTCATGGTAGACATTAGATACATGAAATTCATGCAATCCCTTCAACATTGTATCAGTGTTTTAAGTTCTCTCATTATGGCATAAAGGTCACCATTCACAAAGATTTGTATCCCTATGAATATTATAATCATTTAGAGGCTAAGTATGAAAGCTATAACTACCATTTTAGCTTGTATCTAGGTCCCAAAAAGGATGAGGGGAAAGAAATTATTGTTGATTTACCCAAGGCTAATTGCATTGACCTAGATAGCCTTGATTCATCTTCCCATGTACCACCTCTTGAAATGTCCAATCACTTTACCATCATAGATAATGGCATAGGACAATATTTGACCCATGATACATTTCACATTTCCAAGCTTCCATAGAACCCCAAGTCCTATGGAAGACCTAAATCCAAGACACCTTGCCTAAAATGGCAATAAAAGGGAAAGGCCAAACTACATAGTCTAGCTCCTATCATTTTCACACCAACCACTAGCCAAGAATAGGACCCACTTGTAAATAATGATTCATGGTTATACAATGATAAATAGGTTGATTATTACAAAAATTACAAATACCCCATTCCTAATAGGATCATAGAGAATCAAACCTATGAAAAAGGAGGACGTAGGCCAAATCAATAGGGTACACTTGAGCCAATCTCCATCACTAAATATAAAGGAATATATGGTCACATATTTAAACCATCTAGGATGACCACACATATCCTATTCATGTTTTAATGCTAATGACTAGTGATGACAATGATGATAGAAAAGTAGAGTCTGATTAGAGCCTTTATGAAGACCTAGCCAATACCAATTTGTTTGACACCCATGCTAATTGTACCCTTATCCCAATTAATTGACATAATTTGCTTCCTCTATGTCATCCTCAACTTATATCCTATGACAAAAAAGAATCCATAGTGCATGTAGATTATTTTGAGAATGATGAGGCCTTTTGCAATTTTTTAAGCCTAAGAGACAATGTTCCATTGGGAGACCATAAATAAGTGTTCTCAATAAAACTAGAACCTGTAGCCTATTTTGGAGAGCAAGTGAGCACCCTTAGCCACAAAAAATAAATAAAACATTGAGGTATCAAAGTGAAAACCTCTTTAAAGTTTTTTTGGGCCAAGGTAAAAGTAAAGAGAAAGGCTAGTCTTCTAGTAAAAACTTATTTTAGCCACCATTAGATGGGCGTGTTCACCCTTCCTTAAACATAGATCAGGAAACCACCAATGATGACCTTAATTTTGTGTCTAAGTTTAGTTCTAAAGAACAACATGCCTTAGATCAAATTATTCAATAGATTCCAATAGTGTTTATCACATGGCCATACTTACTGTAGTAGGATTTGGAGCTCTATATGAATTTAACAACCTCATTCAAAACTCAAAACTCAAACTACCTATTAGGAAGGATTATAGAAACAAATTAGAATGATATGAGACTTACCAAATTCCTTATTTCATTTAACCTCCTAAGATGCTCAAATGGATCATGGATTTTCATATGAGACTCAATTTTTTGGCATTATGATGGCTTGAAGTTAGATTTTGGATACTTTAATCAAATGATGGTTAGACATGGATTTGATATGGATTCCTAAGATTATTTTGACATGGATTTGATATGAGTTTTAAATTTGGCCTTCCATGAATCATAAAGGTTGCTTAAATATATTGAGGAGGGAAGAATCAAGGGTTGAGATTTGAAGTTGGATGAGTAGATCCAAGGGTTATAAATTATCCAAAGAATTTATAATTCCTTGGAATCCTCTAGACTTAGAGGTTTCTAGAGAGGAAAGGGAGGTATGGAGAAGGTTCTATATTTATAGGAGTATAGAAACCTTCTTAAAAGTTAATTAGGCTTAGAAGGGGGTAAGATGGGGATTAGGTTAGGATTAGGGACTAGGGGTGTAGGATAGCCTAGGGATATGCTAGTATAGGTGGTTAGGTGGGGTCATAGGAATTTAAATTTCTAAAATAATAGGTAAGTGGGATTAGATTAGGATAATTTGGATTTGGGATGAATTAATTATGAGATGAGATGAATAAGGTTAATATATAAAAAGGAATATCGATGGGGGTATTAGATAAATGACTAGGAAAAGGGGTTATATTAGCAAGATAAATTAGATTAGACATAATTAGTGTTGATTAATAGGAATACTAGTGACAATAATGCAGGTGAGAAAATTTAGGTGTATACACTTACCATTGGAAGATTTTTATTCATTTTACCTGGGGGAACTTGAAGAGCCTATCCAAATAGATGGTTTTCCTATTATAGGCCAATTTCAATCATTGCTAGCTATTATGGAAGATGGTTTGACTCTTCTTATGGAAGACACTACTTAAGTCAACATTATGACTCTAGATGACCCAAAATGGATCAAATTAGGTGCATCCCTTACTAAGGAGGAATGTGACATATTTACATCCCTTTTGAGGGAATTTATTAGCATATTTACTTGGGCATATTTTGACATGCTAGGTTTGGACCTGCCTTGGTTGTACACCACCTATTTTTACATCATGATGCCAAACCCATGAAATAAAAAAAGTGTAAAATGCATCCTCACATTTTTGTATTAGCAAAGAAAGAGTTGGAAAAACTCTTAATATCAATATGTATTTGACTAATCAACTATTTAGATTGGATTTCAAATGTTGTATTAGTTAGTAAGAAGTCAAAATCAAAATCTACACTAATTTTAAAGATATAAATAGGGCCTTTCCCAAGGATGAATTTACTCTACCAAATATTGATATGATAGTTGACTTCACAACTGGGTATAAAATGCTTTCACTGATGGATGGATTTTTAGGATACAACCAGATTAGGATTACCCTAGAAGACCAATATAAAATAGTATTCACCACTCCATGGGGAATGTTTTATTATCATATTATACCATTTGGTCTAAAAAATTTGTGGGCCACATACCACATAGTTATGAATATTATATTTCATGATATGATGCATGATATTATTGAAGACTATGTCGATAACATACTAGATAAATCCAAGACTAGGGTCGATAATTTAGCATCACTATGAAGAATATTTGAGACTACATGAATATAAGGTTAGACTCACTCCAAAGAATTTTTCTTTGGAGTTACTTAAGGCAAATTTCTTGGCTTCATTTTGTCTCATAGAGGTACTGAAGTTGATACAGCCAAAGTACAAGTTATTACCGAGATGTCACCACCTTCCAATTTAAAGTAGTTCCATAGTATGTATAGTAGTACTCAGTCTTTTAGATGCTTCATTTCTTAGTTGGCCAATAAATTCCATCCATTTACAAACTTGTTGAATAAAGGTGTCATGTTTCATTGGTATGATGAATGTTATAAAGCCTTAAATCACCTGAAAGACTATCTTTCCAATATACCTATTTTGTTGCCATTATGCCAAGAAAGCCATTCTTACTATATCTATCTATAGTAGAGAAATACTTGGGGACACTTCTAGCTCAACATGATGATAATGAAAAATAGCATGTCATGTATTATTTAATTTATACACTAGTTGCCTATGGACACAATTATATGCCTATTGAAAAAGATTGTTTAGCTATGGTCTTTGTAGTTCAAAAACTATGACATTACATGTTAAACAACAAGACCATAGTATTTCAAAAGTATATCAACTCAAGTATATACTATCCAAGACAACTTAACAAGGTTGCATGGATAACTGGATCATTCTTCTAAGCAAGTTTGACATAAAATATGTCAACTAGAAGGCCATCAAGGGATAAGTACTTGTAAATAAGCTTATTGAATCTCCCCTTACAGATATAGAGCCTATAAAATTCTAATTCCCAAATGAGTCCATCATGACCATCATTGAAACACCTTTTGAGGAGTAGCACTAGAATCCATACTTTGATAGATAATTCATATCACATAGATCAAGGGTAGACCTATTATTTATTAAACCATAGGGAGATATTATCCTTAAATCATTTTGTATTAGCTTTCCTTGTACTAACAAAATGGTTGAATATGAAACACTCATTATAAAGATTCATCAGGTAGTGCAATGGAATATTTAACATCTCAAGGTTTATGGTGATTCATAGTTAATCATCAATCAAGACCACTTTCAGACCAAAGATGACAATTTGGTGCTATACAAGGCCATTGTTAACACTCTCAAATAAAAACTTACCTATGTACAATTTAAACACATACCAAAGGATAGTAATATAATAATGGATGCCATAGCCACAATTATCTCTTTGATATGTCATACAACCAAGGTAAAAGAATATCAATTCCTCATTCAAAATCTTATATCGCCTACTCATGAACCTTTAACCATTACAATGATTTGTGATATTGTTGGTCCTAACTCTCTATGGTATTCAAATATTTTCACCTATCTTCATGACCATATTATGCCACCAGACTTATCCTAAAAATAGCAAAAATCCTTTGCCCACCAAGCTATATGATAGACCTTACTTAGACCAACCCTTTACCACCATAGCTTTGATGGAACTCTACTTCATTGTTTAAATTTGTTAGAATCAACATTAGTGTTATAGGAAGTTCATGAAGGAGTATGTGGAGCCCACACTACTATGTCCATCCTATACAAAAACTCTTATGTACTGGTTATTATTGGCCAACTATGGATGCAAATGCAGTTGATTACATTAAAAGGTATGACAAATTTCAAAAGCATGCTAATCTGATTCATACCCTAGCCAAAACACTCAAACCAATGCTTATGTTATGGCCATTTACTACATGGGACCTTTATCTCATTGGGAATATTAACCCAACCTCATCTTACAACCATAAAAACATCCTCACTACTACCGAATATTTCACTAAGTGGGTTAAAGCTATACCCCTCACTTACATGACTGGAAAACAAATTTCTAAACTCATCTTTAAGAAACTCATCTACCAGTATGATATCTCATTTAACATTATATCTGATAATGGTGGATCATTTAACAAAAATTATGTCAAATCATTGTTTATTGAGTATAATATTACTCAACATTTTTCTACCACATATTACCCATAATGTAACGGCCAAGCAAAATCATCCAAAAAAACCATTTTCAACATCCTTAAAAATATTATCAATTATTCTAACCATGATTCACACCTCTAAATATTTTTCACCCTCTAAGCATATCGTATAAATTACGATACCCCAATAAGAGCCGCTCCATATTCCCTAGTTTATGATAGTGAGGCTATTTTTCCCATTAAGTTTGAGTTATCTTCTCTACACATCTCACTAAATCATGTCCTAGATGATGAAAAATACTGAGTAGATCACATGTAAGAGTTAGAGTTACTCTATGAAAAATGCATGCCCTCAATCAATAACCTTAAGGTATACCATAACCGACTCTATTGACACTATAATAATTGGGTCAAACACAAAGAATTTGAGATTGGTGATTTTGATCTTAAATAAAACCAACATAATAATATGGCCAAGAAGAAATACAAGGTCAAGTTCAAACCCAATTGGATAGTCCCTCATATAATTGTTGTAAGTTATGGATCTAGAGCATACAATCCCACTACATGAGATAGGTATGAACTTGATGAGCTGATGAACATTATACACTTTAAGCATTACTTCTCTTGAGAGACTTGAATTATTGTCTATGAGTCCCATTTTAATTATACCATATCATGATTTTTTTATACCATACCATATACCTTTCTACCATACCTTTCCTATTGACCAAAGTTATTTTCACCCTCCCTACCCAACCCCTTTGACCTTGGTTTTGTTCCATTAGTTCTTTGGGCACTTTGAGCAATAGGATTTAGATCATGTTTTCACATTTGATTTAGTATTGTAGACAATGACCATTTTTGGAGTAGTATGACAATGGTTTGGCAGTTGCATCCTTCATTCCATATTCATTCTATTCATCTAATACTAATTATAATTGCCTTTGGGAAAATCAGAGTACCACCATTATGATACTAATTATAACCACCTATGGGCAAATTAGTTTCATTAACCTATGTCATTATTTCCTAATTAGAACTACCTATGGGGAAATTAAGAATAGCACATTTAGTATGACTTGAAGTACCACCTTGCCATTCCTATTTCATACTATGATATTTGTCTACTTTTCTTAGTTTATGAATTTACTACTACCTAGTCAAATTCATCTATTATAAGGTATAACTATAGTGACTTAAGGCCCCACCCTGGGACTATATAGGCAACACTCAATTTTCATTGGGGTTATATTAGTCACCCTTTGCCATACTCTCACTATTTTGTGAGTAACCTAAGACATGCTTCAAAAAATCCAAAAACATTTGAAAATGATCTACAAAATCCTAAATAATGACCACTTATGTGCCTTAAAGATTTTGGGAACCCTAGCTATTTCACAAGAAACCACTTATCATTTAGTTTCTCATCTTTACTAGCCTAGCATCCCAAACTCTCATCATTTTATGAGCCCATTCCCATTTTCCTCTAAAACATCAATCATGTTTTCTTTATCATCAATTTATTCCATCCCATCTCCTAGGAGACCTATGTTTGATCTGAATTTTATGTTTGATATTGCATCTATGAAACTATGTAGGTAGCATCCACTTCCCTAGTGCATCTAGAGTTAGTCTATCCACCCCTTTCATTTTATTATATTTCCCTCATTTTGTTTGTGTCATTGTCTCTTATAGCCTAGGGGCATTATTCATCCTTTTGTTTGTGTTGTTTTTTTTATGCTACCATTGTGAATAACCATTGTTTGTGTTTGTTTCATGTTTGTTTTCTTTTCTCTTTGTTTCTTAGTGTTTTGTTTTATTTGTTTGCTTTCTTTAATTTTTGTGCCTTTACTTAGTATAGTTTCATTTATTGTGTGATTCTTTGTGCATTATACTTAAGTCCATCCATATTCATATGTCAATATTGTCATCATGGTTTTTATCATTAGTGCATTATTTTTTATCATTTATTGAACCACATATTAGTCCTTATGCATATTTAGGATAATTTATCATGATATTTTATACAATGATGTCTACCATCATGTGTTATAGTAAAAATTAGCTTGGGAAGTCTTACAAAGAATGAGGTCACGATACTCTTTGGTACCTAAAAAATTATCAATCTACCCAAATCATTCCCCACATATAGAGTAATTAAATCATGATATAATTTTAATCCTTTCTAGTTAGGATGTACATATTCATGTTATTAGGTTTCCCAAATTTATCTTTCTCCTCTTTATTGGATTACTCTTACTCTATGAGTATAGATTTAGTACGTATTCCCCGTATTCCAATTTGTCATCATACTCTAATTATTTTACCAATGATTATAACCACCTCTAGGCAAATTATTATCTACTATCTGGCTTTTGATGCCAATTATTCTAACTGCCTTAAGGTAACTCATTTTGTATCATCCCACCTACACAACCAATTATTATAACCACCTATGGGAAAATCATTATGTTTCAATCTATTGAGAGGTTAATGATTATAACCACCTTTGGGTGAATCATTATTTTTATTCTTCCCAACTAGGGCACATTTTCATTATAATAATGTTTATAACCACCTTTTGGAAAACCTTTATCTCTATCTACCCAATTGGGGCATGTTTTTTATCCTATCAGTGATTATAACCACCTTTGGAAAAATCATTATTTTCAATTTTAATGATTATAACCACCTTTGGTCTAATCATTCTCTTATTACCCTTATCTTTTTTTCAATTATTATAAATGCCTATGGGTATATTATTACCTTTTTTGTTCCACATGTGCTGATGATTATAACTTCTTATGTGTAAATCATCCTGTTTGTCTACCTAACTAGGTCAAAGCCATATGCCATTGATTATAACCATGTATGGTCAAATTAATATTTTCCACCCTATTTTATCTTTTTATTCCTATCATTTACTTCTTTTGAGGTACCAATCATTGACCCTTTTTCTAATCTCTCCCTTGAGGGGGCATCTAGATCTCATCCATCACCATTGAAGCATTGGGCACACAAGACCTTTTAATTATTTGAGAATATGTTACTATGCCTATAGCTTGTAATATCTTTCCAAATATAGGTAAACTTTAAACACCTAAATTTCTCCACAACTGGCCTTTGACTAGACTTCAAACCAATTCCTACCGACCATTGAAAATTAAGCCTAAGAATCACTAAACATCCCAAATTTTCTTGCGCATCATTTGTAAAAGTTCATAATTGTCTTGAGACATCCCTAATTGGGGTATTCTATCATATGCAATAATAACCTCTCACAAATTCATCCTTAATCACCTTGCATCATCACAACTGTCAATTTGGACTATGGACCTCATTAAGTGGGTCACTTTCACACTTAATTAAATCTTTAAAGAGATAAAAGTCTAATAAAAATCAATTAACAAGTTAAATAAGATTAAATTCCTGGTTGAATTATCCATTTTAAATTAATGAATATCTAAAAAATAAATTCAAAAAGTCAAAAATATCCTAGCCTTTCATCATTGCCTTTATGAATTATCAAGCTATTTGAAAATATCCTAAAATATCTAATTTAAGAGACATGCCTAGTAATTGAAATTCATAATTACTTGACAACTATTAACTCAATTGGAGTTAGTTATAACTCACCTATGTTTAGTTTTAACCCATTCCAAGCCTAAACTCAACCTTGACTCACCTTGTATGAGATTTAATTCCTAAGGCTATAAATACAAGGCCTTACCTATTGAACCATAAGATATTTTTGGATAAAATTATTATGTACAAATGACTCAAAATCTTTGATAAGGTTAGAGTTATAATGCTTAAATTCCTAATAAGTAAAGTTACCATACTCAAATCTTAATCTAAGAAACATCATAATCCAAGGTGCCAAGGAGAGAAAAATCTAAGAAACCTCTATTGATTAATAATTCTTGATGCACAAGCCAAGAAAGGCATTCAAAAAAGCCATTTATAGCTCCTAAGGAAGTTAAAATATTTGTGTCTCTTATGTTTTTGTTGTGATTTCATTTAGTTTTTGTTACCTAAGTTTTCCCTAGTGTCTAGGCTAGAGGTGTTAGGACTTTAGTGTGTTCATTTAATTTGTTTGATGAGACTAACACAAGATTAACCTCCCCTCTATGTCAAATTCATATTTCACACCTATCATACTTAAAATAATACTTTCTAATAATCTAATAACACTTAGGATGACCACTTAGTTAGCATTTACTTTTTAGTTGATTACTTTCTCTCTGATCATTGCATGTTGTATTGAAAAAACTTGCATTGGCCAGTATTAGTGCAAGGTTTTGTGTTGTGTTCCCTAATTGGATCACTCAAATTGATGCATCTTCTTATGTGTTTAATTCCATTTCTTACTTCAATTATATTACAAAATTTTCCCTTGTTTTATCACATTGTCATTCTATTTGATACCGTCTCTTACAGACTATGTTTTCCCCCATCAACAGTACACAGTCAACCTATTTGAATATGTATTATTCTCATCCTACTTTATCTCCTTGTCTACAATATATATTCGACCTATATTACTTTGTATCCTTTTTTTTAGTCAAGCTATAGAACTAAGTTGATTGATGTGACCTTGTATCCTTATCAGTTCATTTTTATACCTTATTTGCAGTATAAAGTTGATTTGTATGACTTTATACCTTATATTCCTCTTAGATTATAAAACATAGTCAACCTCATTAAATATGTATCCTTTTTTCAGTTTTACCTTTGCATCATCTTAGTCTTCTTTAATCTTTCTCCCTCATCATGAACTTCCTATTTGATGACAATACTGAGTTGAACTCAATAGATATGATTAGATTTACCAACCCCAATAGGTTATCCCTTAAGTATCTTATGGATCATACCCTATATTAAATTAATTTTCATGTATCCACTTACACTACAAACTATGGGACCCCTCTTCATTCATATTCAGTTTGTAACCCTCTCTTCTCCTTAGAAGATCAACTTGAATTAGAGTATAATCTAGAAATTCTCTTCTCCATTGATGAGTTTCCTCAACATCAAGGAAAATATATTTATACTATTTACCATCTTATGATAAGTGGTCAAATTGAGGAGCTCCATTTACCTTCCCCCACATTCTCACATAGATATGGGGATACTAGCTTCTTTGCTTCTCAACCTCTTCCTTCTCTTTTGGCCCATTATCATACTATGACATATTCCTCTCTAATTTCCTCCACCTCCATGCCTATTATATCTACTAACATGATAGTTTCTACATCTAGTGGGCCTCTTCTAAGACATGTTATTCTCAATTATTCAACTAGTGCATCATTTACTACCCATGGTAATCATGCCTCTAGTGTTGCTTCTTCTTATCCCTCTACCAGTGCATATTTTACCACATTAGAAAATCATTCTATTAGTTCCTCACTTACTAAAAATTCCTCTCAAGATATTGACATCATGCTTGTTACTACCCATAGTGGTACCCAAGCCACTACTACTAATGTCAAGGCTTCACATAATGAAAATAACACCATTCAAACCCATCAACTTCTATTACAAAATCTTAATCAAATTAATGCTTTTTAAGATAATAATTCCAACCAAATGATGCAACTACAAAATAATCTTATCCATATTCAAAATCACCCTCAATAGGTTCTATGGGGAATGCATACCAAAATGATCCCCCGCCTCCTCTTCAAGACTCCCATGATAATATTATCCCTCAACATCCCCTTGTTAACAAAATAATCAAGTAAATCCAAAATGAACCTCTTATACCCAAAATTACTAACATCGATATGGGAGGTATCACCCCTACCATTAGTTATAATGAGTCTACTAATCCTATTCTACACTTTAAAGCATTTAGAAATCTATACAAAGATTGGGTGAATTAAAATAATTTTTCCACTACCAAGTTATTATCAAAAAATCTATATGGAGATGATTTAGATTGGTATAACCAATTCAAATCTTATTTCATCACTAGTTTATAAGATTTATTCAATGCTCTAGTCTAATAATTTCACCAGAATGTATACAATGAGAAATGCAGTAGATCTATAAATTAATCCTATCTCAGAGAAGATAATCCTACTTATAATTTGGGATGTATTATATAATCAGGTTCAAGACCAATATGGATTCACTAGACCTAATCAAGGGATCTATTAACATAATAAATTTACTAAGGAGGGTTTAAAAGCCTCTAGCCAATAAAAACTACATAATAACCCTAACTAGGTCTTATGTTTTCATATTCACTAAACTAATAACAAGTAAAGCAAAGTTCAATCTAGTGCTCACCAAAGCTTATGGCACAAAGTGGGTAATAAACATTAAAATTAAACATACATAGGAGACATATACTCATGTTAATGTATACACAATCCTAATACATATAATATAAGTGCAAATACATATATATATCTAATCTTGTAAAGGAGGAACAAAGTTAGGAATACTTACCTTTGAAGAGTGAAGCCATCAAGCCCCAATCTCTCCCTTGGCCAAGGTTCTTCACAATATGTTATTTTGGTATGTAAGGATGGAAAGGATAAATAATCTCTAAGCTAAACAACCTATCAATGTATCTAAATGACATCTCCATAAGACATTATCCATATCTCTAAAAGAGTATGAAACCCTAATCTTGCTCCTCAAGTAGAATGGTGGATAATCAAATGCATAATATATATATATCTATTTTTATTCTCTTATAAATGGATAAATTAATGTGTTTATATAGGTGAATATAAACCTAAACCTTCCTAAAATTTTAGGCCAACAAGGTCGACCCAGTTGATCTAGTATTAGTATTGACAATAACAAACTAGGTCATGAATTAGGTTAGCCAAGAGCTGACCTAGACCCTAATAAGTTTTGTCAATAAGAGTAAAATATCGATGGTGATGACTATGTAAATTAAATCATCAAAAAAGGGTTTAGTTTAGGGAAGGGCTAATGAATGTGGAAAATGACTATAAGAGGGTGAAAAATAGGAGGCAAATCTTAGGAGAATGGTTTAGGAGACAGGCATGTAGATAGTAAGTGGAAAAAGGGACAATAATAGTTTAAATCACCAATGGTTTATCCACCCCTGTCTTTGTGCACCCCTTACTGTGTTCACTCAAACAAATTTAGACTTTATTGGTTCCCTCAAGATAGATAGCATCATTAACTTATAAATTTTGAAAATATTGTGTGTATACACAAACTATGTAGATCCAAGCAATAACAAAACATATTTCCCAAAGGTTTCCTAATGAAATAATTTCCTAAGACAAATAGTAAAGATGCAAATGATAGTTATGTCATTATTCCTTTCTCACATAACAATGATGTACCTCAAATAGAAACTAATATTGTATTTTTAAAACCTTTTTTTCTTGGATGTGAAAGTAAAACTAGAATTAAAGGTGAAATTTTTCCATCCCTTAATGTGGTACGTAAAATATAAAGTGTTGAATATTATTCTCAAAAGGAGAGTTTGTTTCAAATTAAAATTATTTATCCTACTATAATATGTCATGAAATTTCAATCAATTTATCACCTTGAAATGATAATAATATTAACCTTTATGTTATTCAAAAAAATATACCTACATCTTTAGACATGGGTGTTCCTTAACTGAACATTGAAAAATCATGTAAGGATCCTATTCTAGTGGATGGTAAAGAGTTTATCATTCCTATGTTCCATATGAATCATAGTTTATTACCCCTATAAAAGCCTCAAATTCTTTTGATCACATGTTATCTATTATGACTACCATTGGATATTTGAAACAACTAGTCAATACTCTTAAATTGTAAGTTTCTCGTGAAGCTATTCTTGAGGAGAATACATTAACAGAGCAAAATATTGCTAGGGATGTGTATGAGTATCCTTATCCTCTTTTGATGGTAAATGGGATCCTAAAATCCATTTATAACAATATACACACTCTTTTGAACATTTAGCACAAAATGGAAGCTTGATATTAAATGTTTTTTATCATATTTTAACCCAAGGTGTTGGCCTTTGAAACACTAGAGGAATAATATCAAAAAAAATTCAATGTAAGCTTCTTCATTATTTTATTTTTTTACAATAGTAATCTTAATATACTTGTGAGAGAAGCAGTTGGTTAAGGAAAAACAACTCACAGGTATAACCAACCCATCAACTGACAATAAACAAAAACATAAACAAACTAAAATTACATTAGATAATAAATGATCCCAATCCCAAAAAACTCCCTCTTGATCCAAATGGGTATAGAAATACTAAATCAATGAACTATGAGTCATCTAGGAAGACTCTACTGTAACTACAATTGGTAAACTATACATCCTAGATTGATCAACACCCTAATTATCCCCACACTAAATTAGAAAAAGATCATTCCCTATCTAACTAAATCGATACTCACATAGAATCTATCTAATAAGTGATTGCCCTAGTATTGTGTATGGCACATCTCAGACTAATGCCTAATAATTTACATCTCTTGTAGTCCTTTGCTTAGTACTAACAATGTTAGTAACTTAATGGTGACTCATACTGCAACCACTGATGACTAATTGAAAACCAATATGAAATATATTCTCCCCTATCAAGTGAGAGGTGAGAAGTCATGTATCAAATAAACCAAGTACAAAACACTGAAATGCTCCACATCAAAGATCATATCAACACTAGATCTATGAAAGCAAAGTACACAATCCAAAAAATGCTACTACATCAAATCCCAATCTTGAGCCTATCATATCACACAAGATGGGTGTGTTACCATCTCAAAATATATATTCAACATCTATAGAGCAAGAAAATTTACAATCATCTTATCCATCAAAATATTATGTAGAAGAATAGCCAGAATAGGAACTAGAAGAGTGACCAAAATGACTGGAGTGACCATTAAAGTGTACTTCTACCTTATGTCAATGTCAAGAAGACCTCCTTTTGGAGGGGCACTCTCTAAAGAGGTGTCCTATACCAAAATAATTGTATCATGTTCTCTCATGTCCACTAGAACTAGAGGAAGAATAGCCATTGTACTTGTGCTTGTGTCCATGTGAATGTTTGTGGTGATACTCATGTGTTTGATAACCAGAGTGATATGTATGCTTTGGAGAACCAGAATGATGTCTAGGCTTCAGAGAACCAAAATGATCCCTATGTATAGAATGATGCTTATGTCTAGAAGTGTGCCTTAGAGAGTGTTTCTATCTCTGAAAGTTCTTTGAAGAATGTTTTCTATTATGCTTATATAATGTATTATCTATTTTGGTATAGTGGACCTCCTTAGTAGGTTTTTCTTTCTTATTTTTAAATTATCCCTCATGTTGAGTGAGAAACTCAAAAATGGAATCAAATGTAGATTTGTTAATTTTATCACTAAGTTATAACATTTCTAGAAAGTTCCTATAACTAGGGCTAAGGCCATTCAAAACAATAGAAATGAGCATTTCATCATCAATTTTCCCACTACTAGTGTCATATTCTTGTTTCAAATTCTTAATTCATGACACATATTTTGAAACATCTTCATCATCTATTAGTTTAGTGTTGAGTAACTGCATAAGAAGATTAATTTCTTTATAAGTAAGTTATTTATCATACAATTATTTTAGAGCTTTCCATACTTTCCAAGCTTCAAACTTGATGGCCTCTATGTGAATTATAACTTGTGCACTACAAGTTGATTTCAATAAAGAAAGGGTATGCTTGTCACATTTATGAAATTCTACAAGCTTTGTGGCATCGGTTGGTAATGTTAGTTACTTTTCAGCTACTTCCCATAATTAATTGAATATTAATGTATTTTTCATTTTCATTGACCATTCCTTATAATTTTTATGAGTTAAGCATCTATTTTTCTTAAATTAAGCTCATAATTTTAGTCATGGTATAAAATCAAAAAATAAGGAATGCTATCAAGGTTTTGCCTTTACGTTCCAAATAGGTTCTAATTACAAAGGATTCTTGGGACTTGTAAAATATTACACCTTATAACTCATATTATATCCTTATTTCTCCATTATAACTTGTCCTTTCAATGCTTGTTTTATCCTTATAACTCCATTTATATTTTTTTTAAATGATCAAAAATACATCAATGGGTTTTTGAACCCCTAACCTTTCATTGTAAAATGAACTAATAAAATGCTTTTAACTAACTTGATTTTAAACAATCTAAGTGTCAAAAAGCATTAAATTCTAGATAACCATGATTTTTCAAATGAAAGATAAAAATATATGGTAAAATCTTTCACCAATTTTACTTCATCATAAAAACATTCATTAGATTTACACTTGCCTCCTTTTGTGGGACCCACCTCAATGTTGAGAGGAAAATAATCTAGTTTTTAAAATGTTAAAAATTTCTCCTTAATTCACCATACATGTCCAGAATGTGATTTAAACATTATACTATATATCCTGGTGGCTCTACCAATATTCTATTTTTCTTGCAATGCATAGGTTCCAAATATTGTTTAATCTGAAGTGAGTGTGTTAATTCTTTTCTTAGCCTTCACACCTAGTCGTACAGTGCAATATTGTGTATGTAGATTTGATTTGTAAAAAAAATTATCAATGATGTATTCTTATTAGACCATCATCGTTCAAGAGGAGATAAGGATCACAAAATAAAGTCAAGAAGATTAATCAAAAAATTACCAGCTGTGTTTTCTATAAACTTACTATACTGTGTAGGTACTACAAAGGGTATTTAGAATATTTCATATAAAATAAATGACCCTACCCATATCTGTACATCTATGCTTTTCTCCACCATATAAAATTAGATTCCACTCAACCTCCTCTAACCTTCCTTCAATCAAGATCTGATACCACTCTTAGCCCTTGAAACACTGAAGGAATAATGTTAGAAAAATGTATTCAATGTAAGCTTCTTCATTATTTTATTTTTGTACAAGATTAATCTTAAAAAGCTTAGGAGAGAATTAGTTGATTAAGTAATATCAACTCATGGGTATAACCAACCTGTCAACTGATAATAAACAAAAACATAAACAAACTAATATTACTTTGGATCATAAATGATCTTGATGCCAACACAAGGAGCTTTTGATTGGTTTTATACTCTACCAATTGGTTCATTGTCAACTTTCAAAAAACTTGAAGATGTATTTCTATCACAGTTTAATCATTATACCTTACCTAAATTACCAATGGAACATTCATAAATATTTTATTTAAGGATATTTTTAATTTCTTAATTTATACACCCTCAGATTTGGAAATATAATTTATATTTATCAGAGGTATTCTTTTTCCACTAAGAGAAAGAGCATTACATAAGCCCTTGACTTCATTTGATATCTTATATTTGGATGTGCACAAATATGCATGCACTCTAATGAATACCAAAACCAAGTTGCCTATTTATCCATTTAAAGCCAAACATTGTAAAAAACTTATTTCCAAAGTAAATAAACAAGTTACAAAAAATCTTGAACCACTTCAAAATCCTTCTATAGAACCAACCCTATATGTCACAAAATAAACATCAAAGGAATTGAATAAAATAAAGGAGAATGCTTACAGAGTATCTCCCATAATTATAAAATATACCTCTACCAAATGGCAACCTCCTTAGTTTGATTTATACTGATGCATACCACATAACTTATTACAAACTTTCTTGGGTAAATGAATGATCACACTCCCTTCTAATTCACATTACCCACCTAAAAGATTTGAAAAGGAAAAATTACAACACTTTGGAACTTATCATGGTATTAGTAGACATTGAGATAATGAGTGTTTTTTTATAAAAATCTTATACATTTATCCAATCATAAAATCATTACATATCAAAAAGACATATCTAGACTGACTCCACATACTTCTAGAGACTTGTCTAACAATTTTGATACATCCCATGTTGAGCCCTATGAGTAACACATGGTCAATCAACCTTAAGAGTATATGACCTCTAGTCAAAGCCCTTATCCTAGTGTACTATCTCCTATGACTAATCTCTCCCACACTCATCTTATCAAGGAACCATTGGTTGATCAGGTGTTTCATAAAGAGACACAGGGAGAAGGTAAACTTATATGGTAGATATGAGTACCTAAACAAATACATACTTCATAGAATATTTCTATAGATATTTTAGAGACAATTACAAAATAACAATCAATAGTATTATTACCATATGATCATTACAGTTAGGCTTTTTTATACGTATTCAGATTTCATTTCATATGGCGATTTATTTATTGCTAATATAATACATGTATTTCAAAAATAAACATACTTGTTACACAATTTACCATATCCAAATATAAATTACAAAAATAAATGTAATTAGCTAAAGCTACATTACCATGTGAAATAATAATATCAAATATAAACTTACCATAGAACCATGATATAAATCCCTAATTTAGACATCCATATCACCAATCTATGTACCTATTACTACTATTTAAAAGAAGCCAAAGAATACTAAATGATGGGTTCCATTAACCTCTATTCCTATTATTCCTATGATCTCTCCTAGACCACATAATCCTATTTTACATATGCATAGCATCATAGATAATACAGTGATAGATATTACACCTATACATGATCTCCAACAATGTTGCAAGTTTATTAAACCAAGCTCATAATGTGGAGATATATATGACCATCCATTGCATGGAACCATAGGATAGTTTTCCCCTTTCAAATATTCCAAAAATACCAAAAAAAAATACATTCAAAAATGTTTTATTGGCTCCTTGGCATCTACGTGTTAGTTTTATATTGATGGATGACATATTCAATAAATTTTGCATACACATAGGTTATATGGTTTGATGATCATGTTTGTTTATCATGTTTGAGCTTATATATGTACTTACACATGCCTATTATTCATGATTATATCTTACACAAGGTAATTAATATGATATACACTTCACATTTTTTCCTAACACATTAGATCCATGGGCTACTATGACATGTTTATGTTGATTGTTTATTCTTTACTTTATGCACTTACTTAAGTGGTTTGTCTTGATATTATATTCCTTGTTTGATAATTTTAATATGTTTCCTTGATTGTGGCCCACATGCCTATGTATGATTTATATAACATTTTCATATGTCATGATTTATTGTATAGATATTTTAAATACGTCATCCTTGATTTTATGGACATTTGACTAATGCATGTCCCTTTGATTATGTAACATTTGAACATGCCCCTTATTTGTAGTCTCCTTGGTTCATTTCCTTTTGACTTGATTTTGAGTAATCTTGTGTGTGTAATTGTTTTCTTTTTAATCTTTTACTATTACTATTTATATATTTCCATGATCATTATCATGCATCTTAGGCCTATATGTGATAACATTGGTTCTATGTGCTTCAATGCTATATCTACCTAGACATGTTCCTTTTTTATGATACATGGTTACATTCATAGATTATATGGTTGTCTTATACTTTTGAGGTTAGGTAACTACCCATTTCTATCTTTTCCTCACCTCAAAGTGGGGGTATATTAGTGGGGGCATGTCATAGAGGCATGTTCTCCACACTTGGCACATTTTTTAGATTTAGTGGGGGCATGCTTTGGAAGCATGATCTCCACACTCATTCAATATATGGTACTTATATTAGTGTTTAGATTCAGTGGGAGCATGCCATATGGACATGGCTTCCACACATTCGTAGTTCTCAGATTCAATGGGGATATGCTATGAAAGCGTGTTCTCAACACTTATTCAGTATTTAGAATTCCTAGATTATAGTAGGGGGATGTTTTGGAAATATGTCCTCCACATTGATACTTATATTATTGTTGATGAATTTCAACCCCCAAGGTCAAAATGTTAACCCCTATAGGAAAAAACTTGTTCATATATTTTTTATGCCTTATGTGGTCTCCCAATAGCCTTTCTAAAACCTTATTATTGTTGTTTAAGGTAAATTTGGAGAAATTAAATTAATGTTTTATATTGGTCTTATAGTGGTCTAGTCATGTCATGGAGTGAATCAAAATTGGCTAAATGGTGGTATAAAGTCCTTAGTTGCTTATTCAAGTCATTTCTTGTCTTAATCACTTTTCATAAATATGTCAAACTTATTCGGAAAGTTTATGGTTTATTTAAAAACTTTAAGGTAATTTTTTATGTCATAAAATGGTGTTTTTAACTAACTCCAATGTATGTCAAATCTTTCAAGATGAATAATCCATAAAAGGACACTTTCCAAGGTTATTTGAGGAATTACATAACTACCATATATGTTAGTAAGTCAAAAAGTAGGCAGAATCTTGAATTTCAACACTTAAGGGGCATTTTTATGCACTTGTATAGACTTAAAGAGCTCATATTCAAGTGAAAACATTACAGAGGTGTCTCTTGAGATTTTATAGGTCAAAACTAGGTTTATATTATAGGTATAGGTCCTAAAAGTGTAAAAAAATGTTTCCTTCTCTCCATCATTCAATTAACAATATTGTAAAGGTAATTTTCAAGTGGGTGGTACATCCAAGAGAGAGAGTTAGGGTCAGATATTTTTGACAAAGGATGGGGGTCCTATTAAGCTTCAAATTTTTGGCATTGGTTTTCATACCCATCCCCTCTCCTTTAAAAAAAATTGCTGAGAAGACAAAGTAGTCTGAAAGAGCTAGTCAACCCCATAGGCTCATTTTCTCCTTCAAAATGGAAATTTTAAGAAAGAAAAATGCATGAGAGAATTTAAAGAATATATTATGGGTATACAGATACATATTTCACATTCATATAAGCCACACTTGGTACATGTGGGCTCAATTTGGCAAGAAATCTCCACTTTGGCATAGTTTATAGGTTTTGTACTTCAAGACTTAGAAGTTTTGTAGGGTTCAATGCACTCTACTATATACAAGAGATTTTTGAATGTATTACAAAATACTATGATTTAATTCAAATTCCTTAAGTATAATTAGTTGAGATTTACTAGTTCTTCAAAATTTCACTCATGTTTTTATGTTTGATGACTATATTATGAAGCTATTTATGCAAAAGTGGTTTAAAATATCTTAATATTGCATCATAAAAATGTGTGTGATGCTCTTGAATTAATGAGGATGGTTATGAAGTGTGTGTATATATTTTATAGTTCATAAGGATACTAAAATTTCATTATATCAAACCTAAGGCATTAAAATGCAGACCTACAAGTTTGCAGACCTGTAGGTTTGTAATTTATGGAAAATGTGTTAAAATGTGCATAGAGAACTAAGTTTGAAGGTGAAAAGGTGAAGTTAATATAGTGATCCAATTATTTTATTATTATAAACTCAATTGAGAGAAGGTATGTATTTAAAAATCTAATTCTTAAGACACCTAATAAACCCTAATTATCGCCTACAACCATGGATTGAATGACATATAGGAGTAATGAGGTGTTGTGAACAAAGAAGTTGAGAGGATTATGAAGAAAATTTATAATAGTTTTCAAAGTAATATTTTTTTAAATAACTCCATCTATATGGTTTTCATTCCAAGTCCAATCCTTAAGACACCAATAACCATCTACAGGCAAATACAAGAAAGTAGGGGTATGATGTTGAAGATGAGAGGCCTTGAAGAAGTCTACAGAGGGTAGAAAGAAAATTTATAAACACTAAACACTGTGATGAAAGTAATTTAAGTTCCTAGTGATTTTTTATTTTTCTCAAACTTCAATGTATAGTCAAAAACTCAAAATGTAGTCAAGATACCTGTAGGCAGAATGGCCAAATACAAGTAACTTGAGGACTATCTAGTCTTGTTAAGAGAGGTGCTCACTTGATTGAAGTTTGAAAAAGTATATATAATGGAGAAAAAAAAAATTGAATTTAAATATTTTTTAAGGATCTCTAAATTTTCAAAGTTCATGAAGAGAGGTTAAACCCCAAATTTATGCCTATAAATTTACCTAGTTAGCTCAGTTGGTCTCAAATGACAGAGACGATGCAATCAAAAATATTGAGTTGGAGATAAAATATGTGGATGAATGAAAAATATGAAAAGAGTTAATTTAGGTCACATTAAACCTAAAATAATGTTAGATAAGGATGTTCAAACAATAATTTTAAACCCCTACACTCATAGTCAAATTGTTATCCTACAGGCTTGCTTTATCAAGTGACGATGCATACTTGTGTTGGTTAGACAAGAGGTATATTGGAAGAAAAAAACCATGTGAAAATGAATATATAATGATATTATGACATTTTTATGGTCTTCAAGATATTTAAAGGTAAGGTTAGGGTTTAGAAAGATCTGTCAAGGCCTAGTAAGCTTGAACAAACACACAGGCATATGTATGCTAAATTATGAAGAGTTTATTTGATGAAGGTGAAATGAGAACACAATAACACAAAAATGAATTAATACCCTTATTTATACTTCATTGTAACATTTCATAATTGTTTTAGACCCTCAAAAATCAATAAAAAGGCCAATATAGATAGTTAGGGTCATTAATAGAAGTATTGTTGAGAATCCTAACCTGAGTAATTGAAGGCTAAAATAGGGTTGAAGAGATAAAAATTATATGAATATGGAAACAAGTAAATTTGGTTTTAATATATCTCCATAAAGTGTTTAGATTAAAAAACAAATCTCAAGACACCACCTTCAGGCTTCATCTTTCTCTTAACCTTAAAGAATGCATGTTTAGCTACTCAAGATACACCAAATTTTACTTGGATATTCCTTGACAGGATGCATGGTTTCCAAGGTTATTAGGGTTGGTTTTAAGGGTTAATACCCTCAATAATTTTTTCATTTTTTCTTAATTTAGTGTCTTGTACTATATGAATCATTGTTAAGACCCTAAAGCACTCACAAGCTTCCAATAACTCTCATGTTACCCGATAGAAGAAAGGACCTTACAAATACATTAAAATGAATTGTTTTGACCACATAATGAGATTTATTACATTTAAAACTCTCTTTATCACCATTTTAAGATATTGGTTGGCATGTGCAGGTATAGAACTATACTTATTACTAAGGGATGTGGGCTTGTGTGTGAAGGTACAGGGTGTGAATTGACCTCAAAAAAAAGTAAAGAGATCTATAAATAATTAATAAAGGTTCATAAATCTTATATACACCATTTAAGGTCTCTTAATAAGTTTTATTAGCTATGAAAGTCATCAACTTGGTCAAGAAGAAAGAAATGCATTATTTTACAAGTAAAAAGCCTAGATGTAGACCTATGAAATGAAATAAGAGACATATCCTCAATGGATTTATATGTGATAAGGTGTTTCATATATTAAAAAAAAAATCAAATAACTATATCTTAAAAATTTCTTTCCAAACACTCTAAGTATCGCTCATGCTTGCACAAGTGCGTAGACTAGGGTTTTGGACCATTTCATGGTTTACCCATATGTATGTGGTCTTATGATCTTAAAATTGGCATGGAGCATGGTATTATCATGAACAAATTTAATCACATAGTTCCTATAAGTCTCATACATGTGGGAGTGATTTTGGGCCAAAACTTAGTTTCTAGACAATGAAGCCTAACTAAGGCCCAATTGAAGAGAGGGAATATCAAAAAAATGATAGTTTCACTTTGAATTAGGTCCAAAAATTGGCATGGAGATATAAGGGTATATTTGGTATTAAAATATATGATAAATTTCCCAAGATAATATGTACATTATTCTACACAAGGAAGTTTTCACGTTGTCAGGGTTATAAGGAATGAGGCCAAATTAGAGCTTTTGGTGCAAAATGAGGTCATGGAGAGAGTTAGATGACTCCAAATGAATTTTTATAGGTCTTATATGATTTTAATAGTCCATCCATGGTTAAATATTTCCTTGGTGAATATGAGTTCAGGTTTTGAGCTATTTGGGCAAGAAAGGCCTAGTGAGACCAAAGAGGTTTCAAGACATTAAGAGAGATACTTGATGATTACCACTGAGATGTCAGTTTGAGGAGCTCTTAAGTAGTTGAAATATGTCAAGAAAAAATCAAGAATGTAACTCAACATGATTTTATGATGAATGAGGCCACTTTCCATCTCATAAACCAAGACATAAGGTAGTTTTGAATAACAAGGTAGGGTATCAAGCAAATTTTCAAACTTACACACCACTTGGAAAAGAATAGAATCTTTAAGAGATCAACACTTGTCCTTGAGGACCTGATGAGATAGTTTCACAACTATATTATTTCTTGTAACTTAGGATAAACTTTCCATTTCTGTCTCACGTGCCCCTCTCTCCTTCTCTCACATTTGTCTATATGTTCAACTTTTATATGTTATGTTTGTATCCTCCACCTAGGTATGGCAAAGCCATACCCATCTACAAGGCTTTGATAAATAATAAATTTTTTGTTTTACCTCTTATTTTGATTGGTTTAATGTGTTTTCATTACTATTATATCTTGTCAAGTGATTAACCTTGATTCCTTAGCATGTATATCCTTTCCTTACATTCATGTTCAATTTGAAACTTCTTTGCATGTCTTGTGAAGTGTTAAAGTGAAGTGTGAAAGGTTTAGCGAGTTGTATATTCACTAGTGTCACTATATGACATCTTTACAAGTGATCCTAACCCCAAGCATTATTCACAACCTCCATGTGAAATGTTGATGTACAGAGGAATATTTGGAGTAGTGATTGTTGCATGTTAGTCTCATGGTTGAAGTCCATTTGAAGTTAGTTGGTAGTGTTCAAGTATATTTGGTGTATCACATCCATTAGAATAGGTTTCTCTCTCTTTTCCTAGTAAGTTGGTATATTAGTTTATGAGTCTAAGTGATTCATCAAGGGGACCTATCACATTAACCTAGAGTTTCAATCCAAGTTTAGTCCACCCATAGCCTAGGATTATTTCCATGTTATTCCAATTTTGAAGGCTTGAACTACGTTCCAAATGGTGAAAATTTGATTGATAACAATTATTTTTCATATTTATCCATATATAGTGGGTTCATTCTTTAAAATTGTGTTTTCCACACTTACATAGTTTTTTGAATTCACTAGAGCACATAGTTATATGATTCATATTCATAGTTATGGCAAAATTATATACATTGGTACCATTGTTATGCATAGTTTCATCATGATACATAACTAAGGTGAATATGTTATGTAACATGTACCTAATATTTCAAAATCAAAATCAATTTCAGATTCTAAAACTCTTTTATATATTATTACCATATCACAAAATTCTACATAGTGACACCCAGATTAGACTTGTACATACCAATACCTCAGTTAGACTGTTATGGATTGTATTAAACCTTACCCATCTACCACAATTACTTTTTTTTATTGGAGGAATTAAATCATCTAATCTCACCAAATTTTTGGGTGAACCTAATTACATCACTTATCCTATACTAAGGTATACATCTACATATCTTTTCCAATTGAGTTATGTTGTCTATAAAATGATACTCTCAACAGCCAAATCACCACTCCTATTCCAAGTTTAGGGAAATATCACCTCCCAACGCTCCATACTCTAGGTAAAAAACCACCATAATACAATCCACTTAAAAAATTATAAGATCACTCATATTCCTACCTATAATATGGATGAGGTTTCAATCACCCTATCTACTTCTCTAGGTTTTAGCACTCTATAACCATTGTTATACAATACATGCACAAGTGCATTCTATCCATACTCTTTATTTATAATATTTTTTATTATTTCCTTCAAATTCCAAATTATATGCATTGATTATACATTATAACATGCTCTTGGTTATAGGTCAGTCACCAACAAAGCACTCAAGTTGGGCTCTCACAAAGATAAGGTGTGTATACACACCCAGGTATACATTCCTTTCCTTTAAACAAGAAATTTCATTACTAGATTAAAGGGGGAAAATGTAGACACTATTTTATGATTATATATCACCTCAATCTTATACACTTGGAAAAATTAGAACTTGGATGTTCCTTTTTAGTTCTAAACCTAAACCTTCATCACTTCTGCAAGCCTTACATCAACTTTATATTGTGCCCCTTGGCCTATATTTTAGTTTGAATAGCATTACATTGATGACATAGACCTTATCTCTTTCCCATAATGCTTAGAATGTACTTATCTTTCACATCTACAAGTTTTTATCTTATACTTATTTTCATATTCGTTAGACACTAACATCTGAGATAGACACTAGTGTTGACACTAGTGTCCTACTACAACATAAGTGTCTAGTGTCATAAAGGTCATCTAATTTACAAATTAAATGTATCCTAATGGTAAACCTAAGTTATTTAATGTACTTTATTAATCAAAAGGGATTCATATAAATACAAGATCAACACTCATTCATTCCTCACCTAACATTCATACCAAAGAGTATTCAATTAAACAAAGCTTCCCTATTTGTTCCTATTTTCATACTAGTCATAGGGACTGCACTTCTATAGGTATGAAGTATTGAAGAAGCATCCCAAGATCCTAATTTTCAAAGTTACAAGATAGGTCACTATTATACTTGTTTTCCATGTATTTCATAATTCACACATAAACCAACATGTAGGGGAGAACTACATTAGTCTTAGGTGTTCTTCATAGTATTAGCTATGTAGGTATAAATAGTTGATAGAGGGTCTTTGGGGTTATTCAACACTATGAGATCACTAACTCATTTTTCACAGGGCGTCATTTAAGGGAAAAGAAGAGTGAACCTATGGTTTTGTTCAATAAACTAAGAGTGACAATCTATGTGAAAGATCTAAAAACATCAAGCAAAAGGTGATAAAAACTAAGAAAACCCAACTAATAGATTTGAAAATAAAGTTATATTATGGCATAGACACAAGCATAAACATAAGGACACTAACATCTATTCTAGTGTCCAACTTGGATGCAAGTGTCTAGTGGTCAAATGCATTCATAACTCAGAATGAATGGAACCCAAATCTATGTTATAGTCTTGTGATGATTCTTAATCATTGTCATATTACAGAATAGAACATAAAACAAGATATGATCTCTTTCACCCCTTAGTTAATTAATACTTGTTGTATTTATTACACATGCCTAAATGAGATGTATTGTCAAAATATTCTATTACATTGTTAAAATCTAAATAATACTTGATTGCATTCAAATAATGTTATTACTTGTATGTTTTTCTTATGAATCCAAAAAAATTAAAATAGAACATTAAATTAAGTAATTTTATTTTTAATTTTTTTCAATATTAATAAATATTTGTACATTATTTTTTGGCATATCTCAATATTATAACCTTAGAATATTATTTATCTAAGTTTTCAAATTAATTGACATGCTATAGATTTGTTTATCATCCTTATGCTTATACATTTATATATTATTAACCCTAGATGATCTCACACATCTAAATTTAGGATTAAACATTTTTTGAACCCAAATTTTGTGACTTTGTATGCAAACCCTGAATTCACTTAGGGTTTATGGTAGTTTTGATTGTTGTAATTTCTCTCAAATTCATAACCTTTCATTTATAAGTAATGGAAAATGTTAATCACAAAACTCATTTTCAAATGAAAGATAAATAAGCATTAATTACTCATCTTAATAACAAGAAGGGCTTATTGGATGCATTTTTGTATGTTAAAAGAGATTAAATAAGAAAGTATGGTAAGGCTAATGCTTCTTCACCTTGTAATGGTGAATCCTTAGGTGGTACTATAAATGATTATATACCACAGACTTTCCCCTTGAGCACATCACCACTTCATACTTCTAATGGGGGCACAAGATATATGTTTATTCCATTTTCCCCAAAAATAAATCTTATTATTATTACATCTTTCATGGGAAACAAAAATACTTCAACCCAATTACTAGTTTCAATGCCTAAATAGATAAACATAAGCTTAATTTATTATGTCTATATGTTAAATATATAAAATAAAATAATGCTAGATATTGAAATAACAATGAAAGTAAGATACTTGGCTAGTAATGATGTTGATAAAAATCTAGATATAGAACAAGTAAAAAGTATATTGGATCTAGATTCTTGAACAGTCACCTAATTATGTAAATTTTGCTTTTATAACTGTGGACACTTGTGTCTATCTAGAATGGTTGCATTTATGCTATTGTACTACATAGATATATGTGTGTAGTACAAAAAACCTATTGAAATTAGATGTGTCCACCTATATGCTTTTGGTTTTTGTGTTAGCTTCACTTTAGTGCATTCAAATCTGCATTATGGACTATCACTCCTTAAATAGTAAAACCCTAGTTCTTTATCTTCATATTGATTATGGTAAACATGGGTTAGTGGGAACACAATGTTGAGCTACCCTGAATGCCCCTCTATCAATAAGAACTACCTGTGTGTGTGTGTGTGTGTGTGTGTGTGTGTGTGTGTGTGTGTGTGTGTGTGTGTGTGTGTGTGTGTGTGTGTATAATACTTTGAATAGGACCTCAGACCTATGTAGTTTAACCCACGTGTTTGTTTGTGTGTGAAATGTGTAATGTGTGATAAGCAAGTACAAAAATGACTTAAATTATAACTTGGAAAACATAGTTATTGAGTTGTTCCTTCAATAATGTAAGCATATAAATGTGTTTTCCCTATGATTGGTATGTAAATAGGATAAAATATGGAAACTTTTCTCACTGGAGTGCTTGATAGAATGATTTTGGTAAGTTTCCTTGTGATTTTATAGGTTTTTCTTGGTGAGGGATGATATTATATTTATACCAATCCCTTTGGAGAATATCTCTCATTAAATCACTTACACAAACCATAGGAATACATTTTATGTAAAAAGTAGTTGACTTTAGGGAAATTGACACTTGCATTAGGATAAGACAATTTCATCAATACAAACATCTGATTGAGATCAAAATGGGCAACTAAAAATAGGCATAATTCCAAAAATTATAGAGATGGAATATAGGTAAGTTTACAAAAATTTAGGAAAGATAGAAGGTTTGAGTCATTAGAATAACATAGTTTGTACTAATATATAAGCAAAGAGCAACATAAAGATAGTGTGTGAAAGCCTTTTGATAGTGGAAAAGATCTAAAAATTGAAGGTACATCCATGAAATATATTTTATTAGTATACAATATTGAGGTATTATATAATTCAAAAAAGTGTCTACATTCCTCCCCTATTTAATCTAGTAATGAAATTTCTAGTTTGAAGGACAGCGAATGTGTACCTGGTTGTGTATAACACACCTTGTCTTTACTTGAGTCTAACTTGAGTGCTTTGGTGGTGAATAACTTAAAACTAAGAATATATTATAGTATATAATCAATGCATATAATTTTTGGTCAATTCCTAGTCCTAGACCTAGAAATTGGCCAACCCTATAGCCTAGGATCATGACCCATGTTCCTATCTCTAAAAATAGATGTCTAATTTCCATTTCAGGTTAAATATTCATTTATACATATTTTTAAGGTGTGAGGATGATGTGGAAGGTCACCAATACTGAGGGAGATTAAGTGGTTTGACTTCCACAATTTACAACAATACAGAATTTGAGGAATTACTATTTTTAGAAACTTACTATTTTTAGACTGCACTACTAAAATTAAAATTTAGGGAACTTCCATTGAGTTTTCAAGGGTTAAACTTCATCAATATGATCTCCATGCCATATCACAATGTTTCCCTCACTATCATCTTTCCAATAGTTCAAACGGTGAGTCAATTGGAGCTATGGTACCAAAGTTATGGCTCCCAGAAGTTTTGCCATCAATTGAGGTGGACCTATCACCTGAATTGTCATCTGAATTATTGCCCAGATCATCAAGTTGTATCTCTGACTAGAGCTAAAAGAAGAGTATTTGATGAATCTCAAGATGAGATCAATACTTATAGTGTAACATTTTCAAGGATCAAGTTGTTTTTCTTATAACATAAAAGATTCAAAATGTAGAGACAATGAAGGTTCCCCAAATACCTCTAAGTAGAGAACAACCAGTGAATTAAAAGTTATAGCCAAAGGTTAGTGGAGAATCATTCAACATAATATAAAAAATGAAGAAATCAAATTTTATAATTATCATGTGGTATTTCCTTAACACTCCAAGATAAAAGGGCATGCTTATTCAATAGCTTTTAGATTTTAAGGTATCTAAAGAACCAATTAAAAAACAAGGAATTGTCTTGGCTAGTTTAGACTAGAAACTTAAGAAACCTAATAAATAGATACATAACATGAAAAAGGTAGACAAAACTAATGTCAAATCAAACAAAACCCCTCCCTTTTATCTATCTTTGATATTTGGTGACTATTTAGTCCATAATTGTATGGTAGATAGTGGAGCTAGTAGCACTATCATGCCCAAATAAATTGTAGACAATCTTGGTCTTGTCTATGAGCCAAATAAAAAAATAATATTTTAATTATATGGATCACCAATAAATATAGTAGGCATAATAAAAGATCTAAAACTAACGTTACATGCTTTCACCAATGTTATTATTCAGCAAGATGTAGTTGTAGTGGACTTGCCTCCCTATTTTGCCATGTGCCTATCAAGAGACTTTAATTCAAAGATTGGAGGATATTTTTTAGTTGATTAGACTTATTTAATGTTTAGAACCAGGTATGGTACTAAGGTGACAATTTATTATGAACCTATTTCAATATTTTATTTGGATCCATATATGCCAAGTATGGTGAACACTAATTATGTTATCTCAGACAACGTACCAGAAAATAGTGAGGTGAAAACTAAATCACCTCTAGATGGAGTCCCAAATATTTTCCTTAATGAATGGGCCTCTTATTTACATGGACATAATCTCTACAAGTTAATTTAAGCAGAATGACTTGGTAGCTATTGTCTTCATGAAAATGATGCACCAATTCTAACATTGATGAAAGATGATCAGCCTAGAAATAGATTATGGCAACTGTATTTTGATGGATCCATGAACAAACATGGCACTAGATCTGGAATGATGTTAATTTATCCATAAAATCAAAGGTATTTCTATTCTCTCAACTTTCAATTTGGTTTTTATAATAATGGTACTGAATATAAATCACTAATACATGGTTTGCAATGGGCAAGAAAGATGAAGGTCAATTCTTTACAAGTTTTTAGAGATAGTGAACTGGTATTTCACCCAGTAAAAGGACTTAATATATGAAATAACCCACTACTTAGGACCTATAAGCATATAGTATGGGACCTAGTTGAATACTTTTAAGCTTTCAATATTTAGGCCATATCAATAAATAAGAACAAGCATGCAAATAGGTTGGCTACCATTAGGTCACAATTTAGTATCCCAAATGACATAAAAAATAAAAAAGTTCAATCACACATCAAGATAGTTATAAGGCCTTTTGTCCTGAACAACCATGATAATTGGCAAGTATTTGAAGATGATAGTTATATTGTCATAGTCTTACAAGAGGAAGCTAAATTTTCCTTAAGAAACCAAGACAAGCATTTATAGCAATATGGTGACCAAATTGTGTAATTGAAGACAAACAAGTTTCCTAAAGGGTTGGTCACCCTTGAAAACATATTCATCATAGATGATGAATTAAGAAAATAAAAGTTTTATTTATCAATTAAGAAAGAACACTATATAAATGTAGAGATTGCAACTGGTAAGAGTCTAAAGTTGGGCAAAGTTTGAACATCTTCAGAGAAGGGAACTTTTATTGAGTTATGTTCAAGTTTTTTAGATGTTTTTACATGGCACTACAGTGACCTTAAAGGATTTGATCCAATTTTGGCATAACATACCATTGAATTAGAATATGAGACTAGGCTAATTAGATAAAGACAAAGGCCTATTAACCCAAAGCTTGAACCTCTGATGAGAGCTGAACTATATAAGCTCATTGAGTCAGCTATAATATTTCCAATTAAGCACTCAACTTGGGTGGTAAACCTTATTCTGGTATGAAAAATGAATGGTGAAATAAGGCTATGTTCTAACTTCCATGACTTAAACAAGGCATCTCTTAAGGACCACTATCCATTGCCATCAATGGAATAGATTTTACAACTAGTTATAGGTTCATAAAGGTTATCCTTGTTGGATGGCTACAATGGATATAACCTAAAAAAATTCTAAGAAGACCAATTCAAAAAAGCCTTCACCATAAAGTGGGGAACTTTTTCATATAAAAAGATGCCTTTTGATTTATCTAATGCTGGAGCCACTTTTCAAAAAGCCATGTACATGGAATTTTAGGGTCTCCTCAACAATTTTATTCTTATTATCTAGATGATATGATAGTGTTCTCTAACAGTGTAGATGAGCATATGATTCACCTCAAACAAGTGTTTGAAAGGTGTAGGGAATTTATAAAGCTTTTGAACCCAAAAAAATGTGTTTTCTCTATTCATGAAGGTAGGCTTCTGGGACATGTAATTTCAAAACATGGTACAAGCATAGATCTTGATAAGATAGAGTCATTTCTTGTACTTTCCTTGTCTAAACACAATAAATCCTTGCAAAGATTTTTAGGCAAGGTTAATTTCATAAGGGGATACATTTTAAATTTTGCTACTTCATTTAAGCCACTCATGGCCATGCTAAATAAGGTTCAGAGTTTTAATTGGTCTAAAAGAGTAAGAAGCTTTAAAGAGATCAAGAAAGCTATAGCCAATGCTCTTACACTCTTAAACCCTAACTTCATAAAAGATTTCTTCTTATACACCTATGCTAACATTGACATAATCTCAAGGATTCTCATGTAGTAGAATAAAGAGACTCTAGAGCATCCAATATCATTATTCAATTAAGGCTTAGAAGAATATGAAATAAGGTATTATTTTTTTGAGAAGCATGTACTATCAATCATAAGGTCTCTTAAAACATTTAGGTACTTGTTGTCTAATATAAGATATATTTGATGGTCACACATCCAAGTGTCAAGGATTTCCTCTTAAACAAGGATATAAATGACAAAATATCTATTTAGATAACCAAGTTCATGGAATATAATATTGAGATCAAGGTCACAAAGTTGGTTAGAGGAAAAGGACTTTGTGAACATTTAGCCCAAGACTTTCAAGAGACTAATGGGGTGGTTATGATGTCAAATGATGAAGAAATTACAACTAATCAGACTTTATCTTCTAGTTGGTACCAAGATATAGTAAGATATATATAAGATAGTGTTTATCCTTCTCATCTCACTCCTCCAAAAAGGAGATATTTCAAATTACAGTCAATTCCTTTTCTTCTTGTTGATAATGTGTTGTTTAAAAAAGATATCAATGGCATACTACTAAGATGCATAAAACTAGGTCAAACATAGAGGTTGCTTGAGAAATTCCATGATGGACATGGTGGAGGACATTATTTAGAAAGGATCATAGGCCCCTAAGATAATCAGAGGTGGGTATAATTAGCCAGGTTTATTTTTTGATTGTCATACATGGATTAGGAAATGCAGACAATGTGATATGTTTTTTGGAAAGGTGAAGTTGGTAGCCTTACTTCTCTAACAAATTTTTATGAATCAAAATGGGATTGGAATTTATTGGTCTTATTAATCCCCCTTCAAACTTAGGACACAATTGGATCCTAACTACCATAGATTATTTTACTAAATATACAAAGGCAATAGCATTAAAAAAATCCAATGAAACCAGTGTTATGGACTTCTATGAAGGTTTTATTACTAGATTTGGGGTCCCTTCAACCATAATTTTTTATAATTCTATGGATTTTTTAGGATCTAAGATCAGCCAATGGGCAATTCAACATAGTGTTTTCCTCAGTACCAATCAAACTAGTATCCACAAGGAAATGGCCTTGTTGAGTCCACTAATAATAATTTATTGAAGATCATCACAAGGACTATTGAAGATAATTAGAGATCATAGCATCTCAAATTGATGTCAGTTATATGGGCTGACAAGATCACCTATAAGAGGTTAATTGCCAATTCTCCATACAAGCTAGTATACGGTAAGGAAGCAAGAATGCCTATTTCTCTTGAATTCCCTATGTGAAAATTAGTGCATCAACTTGAGCTTTTGGAGAATGAGCCAATGGAAATAATATATGTTGAGCTCATGGAGATAGAAGAGACAAGGCATCAATCGATATTATCCACAAAAGCCCATCAAGAAATAATGAAGAAATCTTTTGATAAAGGAGCTTCTTCAAGAGGTTTTCAAGAAGGAGATTTGGTCCTCAAGTGGGATGAGGACAGAGCTAATCTAGGAAAGCACAAAAATTTTGATTTTATCTATAATGGTCCATATATAGTCTCTAACTGCAAATCCCACAATGTTTTCCAACTCACAAGGATGAATGGTGAAGAGATTCCTATCCCAATCAATGGGATACATCTAAATCACTATTATTAAGGATGTTAAGTTCCCTATACATAGTTTTTTTTTTTTTTCTACGTGCTATTCTAACATGTTAGCTTATTTTTGTTTCTTATCCCAAATAAGTGCTTTGTTGCACAATTATTTAGTAGGTTAGTTTCCTTTACTTTATTAAGTTATTTTCCCTTTCAAGTTTGTTTCTTTCCTATATGTTGGAATTCTTTGTCTTTACAAGTCAAAAGGATATCTTGTAGTCAATGTAAATGGTCCATGTATCATGTAAATCATCCAAGAGTCATGTAAATGGTCTAAGTTCTCAATCATAGAAAGCATGTTGACCAACTGTGTCACCAAAGATGTTGGCCATTTTTTGGGCCATATACAAAGTTTTGATTGGATAGTCATGTAGCAGAATTTTTATTGAGTGGTCCAATGTTTGAACAAATGAATAGAGTTCTGGATGGAATGAGTGGACCAAATGGATCATGTAGAGTATAAAGCTTTTAAAACACTTAAATCTTGATTAAAATGTATTTTGTCAAATTCTAAGGGGACAAGTCTATAGAACAAAGAAAAAGGTTCTTGAGTAGGCTTCATGGTGAAACCAAGTAGTTCAAGGTCATGGAACAGGTTTTCACAAGATTCAGGTTTTTGTAATCATTCAAGCCTTTAAGGATCAAGCATGAGTTTAGAAGAGCTTATAGACCTTAGAAAAGCTAAGTGTAAAACCTTTTTTTGGCTAAGCCTTTACTTGGGAATTATTTTGGCTTTTATTAGGCTAAAGCTAAATTATTTTGAACCTTTTATTTGACTAAGTTTTGATTATTTTGGTAAATTTATTTTATGTTTTTGGGCTAAGTGTTGGGAATTTTTTTGGACATTTTATCTATAAAAAAAGTCCCAAAGACTTGAATTCACTCAGACATTTTGTCCAAAACAAAAGTCCTAAAGCCCTGAATTTTCTCAAACATTTTATCTGTAACAAAAGTCTTGAGGGGTCATTCTTATGACAATGTGTCTACAACAAAAAACTTGAGGGGTCATTCTTTTGATAAAGCGGCCCAAAAAAAAATCCCAAAGGGTCATTCTCATAGCAAAATGTCCAATACGAAAGACCCAAAGGGTCATTCTTTCGAGAAAGTGTCTAATACAAAAAGCCTGTAGTCAAAAGTCCAAAGGAAATGACCTAAGGAATTTGTGTTCTAATAGGGTAATGGTGGCTATGCAAATGTCAATTTTAGGCTATGATGACTAGATTTTTGAATTCAAAAAAAAGTCCAGGACAGTGCCATAAGTGTCAAATTCAAGCACAAAAAATGATCGTTGGTTTTCAAATATCTCATAATCATCTATGCAAATGTAAAAATAAATCTCAACAATCATCTATTAGGGATCAAAGATTTACAGTCACATGAACATCAAATATGTTCACGTGGACATTAAATATAGGCATGCAGATGTCAAAGTGAGGCCTCATGAAGTCACCATTTGATTTTAAATATTCAAATCAATTATCCAAGTTTGATCATACATAAGATCTAATGAAAAATGGTGATTGATAGGTTAATGGGCCAAGACATATCAATGGATCATGTTCAATCATGCATCCAAGATCAATGACAAATATAAGTTCAAAGAAGTTAGTGAATCTTAAGGGTAAATGTGTACATGACAAGTGGCATAAGCATGTTTAGTTGGTAAAAGATCAATGATCAGTGTTGATCCAAAACTCAAAATTTTTGGTTGATAAATATCACAATAACATAGAAATAACACAGTAATAATGAATTCTCTGAGAAGAGATGTAGTATTACTCAAGATCGCATTACAAAGATATGTTTATCTCTGGGAAGAGATGTCTGACTTCACATTTCAGGTTACCTCTTCTTTTATACACAATTTGAAAGCATGGGGAAGATGTGTAAGGTCACCAATATCGAGGGAGATGAATTGGTTTGACTTCCAATATTTAAAAAAAAATGAAATTCGAGGAATTACTATTTTTAGAAACTTACTATTTTTAGACTGCACTACTAAAATTGAAATTTGAGGCACTTTCGTTGGGTTTTCAGGGGTCAAACCTCATTGATAAAATCTCAATGTCATTTCACAACATTCTCCTCATTCTTAGCTTTCCAACGGTTCAAACGACAAGTCAATTGGAGCTACGGTGCAAAAGTTATGGCTCCCAGAAGTTTCATCATCAATTGGGGTGGCACTGTCACCCGAATTGTCACCTAAATTGATGCCTGGATCATTCCTCCCTCCTTGAAAAGAAATGGTCCCCATTGTGTCAATGCTCCCCATTAGGTGTGGTAGTTTTTTCTTGATTTGATTCTCTGTGAGCCACTCATCTTGATGGCTAAGCTGGCCCCTTTTGACCACTCAATAAAGCGGAATAGAGTGTCCTCTTGTTGTCTTCATCCAGGTATCCACAATCTGATCCTCTTCCACTGGAGAAAAAATATGTGGATAAAGTTCATCAATGTCGAGTTGTTTTTCTATAATTGAATTGTCCAAGAGAGGTGGATGATATGGTTTGAGGAGCTCCACATTGAATATTGGGTGCAGACCAAGTTAGGCTGGTAAGTTCAACTCAAAGGCATTTTCTCCAACTCTTCTGGTGATGGTGTAGGGACCATATCGCAAAGGCCAAATCTTTCTGTGTGGGTCTACAAGTCATTCCTTCTGAAGCTGCAACCAAACCTTGTCACCCACAACAAAATGGTGTGTAATCCTATGTTTATCATGGCATTGCTTATACTTTTGATTCTTCTCCAGGATGTCATGAACTTGTTGCTAGAGGTGTTGCATTTGTTCAATAAACTTGGTAGCTTTTGCTGCCTTAAAATTCAATGAGGTGTGTATTCCATGGTATAAAATTGAACCACTATATCAACTGGTGCCATGGGTTGGAACCCAAAACATACTTGGAATGGACTGTGCTTGGTCGAGTTATGCAGTGCCTGATTGTATCCATATTGTATGAAAAGAAGTCCCTCATCCCATGTGCATGGATGTTTGGAGTGATACATCTAAATCATGTGAATAATAAAGTGGTTTACTACCTCTATTTGACCATCAGTCTATGGATGGAAGGCTGTGGACTTCATCAGCTTAGTATCCATCATCTTCCATAGAGTGGACCAGAAGATGCTCAAGAACCTACTATCTCGATCTGAGACAATAGACTTGGGAAGACCAAAATGGAGCCATACATGAATAAAATATATTTGAGTAGTTTCCTCAATAGATATATTTTTCTTACAGGCAATCATGATAGCCATTTTTGAAAAACGATCAACTACCACAAAAATACAGTCCTTACCATGTTTTAAAGTGGGCAAACCTGAGAGAAAATCCATTGAGATGGATTCCCAAGGCCTAGTTGGTTCTGGCAATGGCATGTATAATCCTTGCTTCTTATTTTTTGGCTTGGCTATCGCACATGGGGTGCAATATTTGAGATATCTTTCCACATCCTTTCGCATATGGGGCTAGTAGAAGTGTTTTTGAAGAACTGCCAATGTTTTCTCAATACCAAAGTGTCCAGCTGTCCTACTGAAGTGTGTTTCCCATATCATCTTTTGTTGCTCTGCAACTGGAACATAAATGTGTCCCATATGATAGAGGACATTATATTGCAAATAGAAATTAGAAACATGTGTACCTTTTTGAAGTGCTTGATATGTATCAGCAAAGGTAGGATCTACTTCATACAGGGCACCCCAAGTGGCAGTCTCATGTCTGTACAGGTCCAAAACTATTATGAGTTCAGTAATTGGTGGGTAGCTTAGACAATCTACAGTTGTATTTGAGCTCCCCTTTTTGTGTTTGATTATTAGGTGGAATTTTTGAAGATATGTGGCCCACTTTTGATGCCTCTCATTTTGGAGCTTGCTTTGCGTCTAGATGAATTCCAATGGTCTGTGGTCAGTGTGGATGACAGTTTCTTTCCCCAAGATGTAGTGTTTCCATTATTTGTAGGCTTGCACAATGGCATATACCTCCTTATCATATGTTGGATATTTCCTGACTGTATCAGTGAAAGTTTCACTATGATATGCAACAGGATGGCCATGTTGCATGATGACAGCTCCCATGGCATATTCAGATGCATATGTCATCAACTCAAAAGGTTGATGAAAATTTAGCAAGACAAGAATAGGGGCTAAGCAAAGTCTATTCTTCAAATTCTCAAATTCCCTTTGTTGTATTTCACCCCACTGAAATGTAGCTTTAGCTCCTCCTTTAGTCACTTGGGTTAGTGACCAAGCAACATGTGAAAATCCAAGAACAAACCTGCGGTAGAAATTTGCAAGACCCAAAAAGCTATGAAGCTCTATGAGGGTCCTTGGTGTGGGCCATTCTTGAATAACTTGAATCTTTTCTGGATCAACATGGACCCCTTCCTCATTCACAATGTACCTAAGGTACTGAATTGTTGTCATCCCAAATGTGCATTTGTCAAGATTTGCATACAACTTGTGCTCCCGAAGAATTTGAAGCACCTTACGAACATGTTGCAAATGTTCTTCCCATGTTCTGCTATAGATGAGTATGTCATCTAAGTAGACAACCACAAATGAGTTGGTGAAGGGTCATAGGATGTCATCTATCATCCTCATGAAGGTTGCAGGTGCATTAGTTAAGCCAAAAGGCATAACCAACCATTTAAAGAGCCCCTCCTTAGATTTGAATGCAGTCTTCCAAACATCAGTGGGATCGATGGGAATTTGGTGATAACCAAATTTGAGATCAATTTTGGTGAAGAAATTCACACCACGGAGCTGGTCCAGCAGGTCATAAATCCTAGGGAGAGGATAGTGATTCTTCACAGAGATTTTATTCAGGGCTCAATAGTTAATGCAAAGCCTCCATGTTCCATCTTTCTTTGGTGCCAAGACAATTGGGCTACCACAAGGTGAAGAGCTTGGCCTGATGTGACCTTTTTGGATCAATTCTTGAATCTATCTTTTTATCTCATCATTCTCCAAAACTGATCTACAATACACAAGACTGTTAGGCAAAGGTGATCCTGGGATCAAATCGATAGAATGTTTTACCTAGCAATGCAGTGGAACTCCTGTGGGTGACTTGAATAAGTCATCATATTCTCCTGTGATGTGTCCTATCTACTTCTATTGTTGTGTTGATTGTGTAGTTAGGACTACAACATCGGCCTTCTTGGATTTCTGTGGCTTGACCACCATGAGGACAAATTACTTTGTTTTCTCCACCAATCTCTTGCATTGCTTCACATTGATCAGGGAGATAGATGTGGGAGGTGGTACCTCTAGTACCCTATAGCACTATGTTCCAAGAGTGAGGGTGATCCTTTGGGTTTGTGATTCATAGATGCCATGTTGCTCATACATGAATGGTTGACCAAGGAGTACATCACAAACATCTAGATTGACCACATCACACAAGACTTCATCTTGGAATGGTTTTATAGCATATGAAAGAAGACACTGATGGGTGACACAAAGGTCTCTCCCTGGTCTTCTTTGGATGAGGCTTCATGGATAGATTTAGACTTTTCACAACTTTAGCAGAGATTAAATTCTTTTGACTCCTACTATCAAGAAAGAAATGTAAAGGCTTACCTTTTACCCATAATTTGGAGTGGAATAATCTTTCCTTGTCATTTGGTCTTTCCTCATAGTTCTGTGATGAAGTGATAATGGTGTTAGGCTTAGAATCTACAATTTCTTCTTCATCCTTTTCGACTGTGGGTTGTGTATGAGGTAGAGTAGTGGACGTCAAGTATTGTGACTCAGAAAGCAATGACTTGATGGCTCGACATTATTATTTGGAGTGAGCTCCAGTTTTGTGGTAATCACACCATTTTCTAGCCTTCCCTTTTTGGGATTTCTTATCCTAAACTCCTTTTGCTTCCAATTTGGGCCTCATTTTTTACCTTCCTTGTCACTTTTCCATTTTGAGGGTTGACTCTTCATATTCTTTCTGTCATGCTTCTATTCAATCTTCACTGCAAATTTGTATGCCTCATCAAGGGTTTCCAAATTGAAGAGTTCCATTTCCCCCTGTATGTACCATTATAGTCCACCATGATATTTTAGAGTCTTATGTTGCTCACTATCTTGAATGCCAAGCCTTGCAGACAAAGAATGAAAAGTGTCTGTGTAATCTTAAACAGATTGGTCCTTACCTTGGTGAAGTTGTTGCCACTATATGTAGAGATCATCATATGCTCTGATGGGATAGTATTCTTCTTTCACCACTTCCACAAAATCATCCCAGGTAGGTTCCACCTCAAATCCAATGTCATCTGTACTGAACCTCTTTTTGCACACTTCCCACCAATTTTTCACAGGCAATGTTGATTTCAAAAGAGCAAAAGTAATTTTTTATCCATCGGTGAACTTATTTATAGAGAAGTAGGAAGATAATTGATCCAACCAATTTTCTATTGCATCAGCATTGATTTTACCTTCAAATGTAGGAATATCAAAATTTACCTAGACTTTGAAGGGTGTTGTGGCACTGAAAGGACGTTCCCTAGATGAGGAGCTAGGAAGTGGAGCTGCGGAGCTAGAATTTCCCATTAGAAGTGTTTGAAGAATTTGGGCAAATTATTGCAGCATCTATGCTTATTACCATTGGAGGGCCTCATTCACCATTTCCTTAAAAGGATCAGATGTCTTGGTGTCGTCTGCCATTTGAAGTCGTTTGGAGCAAATAGGTGGAAAATTTGGAAGCTCTGTTGTTTCCCACCCAAGCTTCTTGTAGCCTGACCTCGTCTTTGGGATCATACACTCTCAAGACAAACCACTCTGATACCACTGATCTAAAACTCAAAAATTTTGGTTGATAAATATCACAATAACATATAAATAACACAGTAACAATGAATTCTCTGAGAAGAGATGTAGTATTACTCAAGATCGCAATACAAATATATGCTTATCTCTGGGAAGAGATGTCTGACTTCACATTTCAGGTTACCTCTTCTTTTATACACAATTTGAAAGCATGGGGAGGATGTGGAAGTTCACCAATCTTGAGGGAGATGAAGTGGTTTGACTTCTAATATTTAAAACAACACAAAATTTGAGGAATTACTATTTTTAGAAACTTACTATTTTTAGAGTGCACTACTAAAATTAAAATTTGAGGCACTTCCATTGGGTTTTCTAGGGTCAAACTTCATCAAGCAAATCTTGATGCCATTTCATGATGTTCTCCTCATTCTTATCTTTCCAACGATTCAAACAGCGAGTCAATTGGAGCTACGGTGCAAAAGTTATGGCTCCCAAAAGTTTCGTCATCAATTGGGGTGGAACTGTCACCCGAATTGTCGCCTAAATTGATGCCTGGATCAAGTGTTGATCTAGATGAGTAAGATCTAATGGAGTAATATTAGTCAATATTTCAATTATCTAAGTTAATTTTTGATAGGCAATAAATAGAGGGAAATCCCAAGACATTTTTTATGGAAATCGACGAGCCATTTTTCAGTCGAGACAAGTAAATATAAAGAAGCTAAGTTAGAAGATAGCCCAAGATTGAACCAAAATGTATATTTTAAGATCTAAATGGGCCATTGAAGTTTTGTAAATGTAGAATAGGTATTTTAGGACCTGACATAGATAAAAGGGTGGTGATTGAGTGTCAAAGTGAGATCAAATATCTGGTGAGTTCTATCTCATTAACATGAAATCTATAGGAAAACCAATGAATGTGATTGGTTTTCAATCTATAGAATGACATGGATCCATTAGTTCTAAGGCATGAATATTTGTTCCATGTTATAAAATCAATTAAAAGATGACATAGAGTCGCAAAATAAATATTTGGAGATTGGATAAAGTTAGATGAGCATTCAATTCTTTTGTAAAGATTTTGAAGTTGTGCCTTCTTGATAAGATCCTAAGTCAGCATCCTCGAGAGTGATACTCCATTGAAAGTGGTTGGGCTTATTTTGATGCATAACTCTCTCTCTCTCTCTTTCTCTTTTCTATAAATATAGGCTTTTAAGACTTGAAATGGATCCCTCTTTTTGGTATGACCAGACTCTGTCAAAATTTGTACTGTAAAACCTTTTGATGCAATAATGACTGAATTCCATCATTTTCTAAGTTAGATTGAAGTGTGTTCTATGAATTCATGTATTGTGGTTAAGTGAAATTATGTTCCTTGTCTATGTCTGAGTTCTTTTCACCTTTAGGAAGTGCTTAATAGTTCTTATAGGTCATTATAAGTGCAATTTATAGTTTGTTGTTTAGCTTAAAAGTGGATAGTTTCCTTCTCATGCTAATTTGATAACTAATTAATGCCTTAGAATATTTATGTGAGATTGAGATTCTTTGGTCTTGAATATGTCTCATAGTGTGTCTTGTGTGAGTTTGAGTGATTGAATCACTGGTGCATCACCCCTTTTTCATGTTTTCATAAGTTATTATCAAAATCTCTTTTTTTTCCAAGCAGGTGTTAGTTTAGGTGATAAATCTAAAAGGAAATTAGCATTCTCTAGAGGTCCGATCCATTATTAGGATATCCACAATCTAGGATCAATCCCATGTTGGAATAGATTTGAGTAAAAGACTTGAATATTCATCTTCTACTCAGCTAGGGTGTAATCTAGAACACCAACAAGTCCTTGATTTCATCAAGAGGTATTTATTATAAATGCTTGATAGGTTTTAGCCTAATCAAGAGGAGAATATCTTACAATATATTAGAGAGTCCTCTGCTCTTTAAGATCAAAGAGTCCTTGTGAGATTCTATAATCTGAGAGAGAGGGATAGTGAGGAAGAAAATAAGAGGTATAGGAGAAAGGGAAGGAAAGAGAAGGAGGACATCATCCAAAATCATTAAATGAGCTACCACCACCTTTTCATCAAATCAACACTAGTTCTTTATTGACAAGCAATCTTTCTTTTATCCTAATAGCCTCCAAATCATTTCATTAATTGAGAAACACACTAGAGGATAAGAATTTGTTGAAGGTGGTGAGTCATGATCTTGTAACAAAGAGAAACCCTTAAGCACCCTAAAAATATATTAAATGTTCCAGCTACTTTCTCCAACTACCAGATTTCCATCTTGGAACTTTACATTATCTTTCACTTGACCTATTCATAAGAAGGCAAAATCTTCATATCTATGGATCTGATATAGCCATGACTATGTCTACTTTGGGTGGCTATTTTTTAGAGCTATGACAGTGTTGTAGGATGAGACATTTCTCCATAACCATGTATCTACCCTTACTTTGAAATTTGAACCCAGGTCTACTATAGATGAAAACCAATCCCAATTATTAGTTTTCCTATAGTCTTGATGTTGATGAAATGAAGCTCACCAGGTGTTTGATCTCACTTCAACAATAGTTTCCACCCTTTTATCTATATTAGGTATAAAATACTTATTCCACTTTCATGGTGCTCTAATGGTGATGCTTGATCCTTGAAATATCCATTCTGATTCAGTTTGGATCATCTTCAAACTTGACTCCTATGCATTTACTTGCCTAAGTTAAAAATAGCTTCGTCGACCTCTATTGGAATTTTCCTAGCTTCAAATTTTAATATTGGCTACTAATCTTGATTCAGGCCTTTGAGATTAATACACTTAGTACTAATGAATTTAGTCTCAGGATCTTTCTATTAGTCTATCTACTTCTATGCTTTCACCACATGGTGGCCTCACATTTAATCTGAGCTCATTAACTTATTGACCTTACTTACACCATTGATCTTTATCTATATGAATGAATAAGAGCCATAGATATTCCACTATCTTAACATGCTTAAGACACTTATCACCCACAAAATTGTTCTTAGGATTCAATAGTCTTTTGACCCATCACTCATCATTGATCTCTTTTATACAATAGATCATGTACCATTGATCTATTTGGGCCCACGAGCCTTGTCAGTCGACGTGTATTATTAGATCTTCACTCAAGCACCCAATATCTTGACACTTGTCAATCATGCATTCATATTTGGAACATTTGAATTAAAATGGTTATTTTCCACAACTTTAACTTGGCATCTTTGTACACGTCCCAATCTTTTGGTTCAACTTTGAAGCTCTATATCTTGAGATAGAAATCTCATCAAGATAAAAAAAATTGCAAGGGAACTTCTTGGCATGAAAAACATCATGTCCATGTGATCTTTCATCTCTAATAGGTCTCCTAAGTGAATTTATTAAATACATAATCAATCTGACCCATTCATTTCTGTGTGATGTGTCATGACACTCTAGTCTCTCTAGACTTGTGCAAGTCATTTTTTGATCATCCACTTCATTATCAACTCTATTCATCTTTATCAAACCACATTATGACTTCCAAAACTAATCCATCTAGATGAGTTTCTATATGTAACCCAAAACTGGCCAACATTTCTAGAGACTCATAGGGAAGCATGCATGTTATGCTTGAGAACCTAGACTAGTTACCTTGTCTGATCCATTGGGCATGAAGTCTATACTCTAGTTCAACCTATTGATCTAAAGATAAAATTAGATACCAACCCTTGGATAATTCCTCTTGAAACAAAAAAGGACTAAAAGGAACAAAATAAAAAAAAGTGCCCAAGACACTTACTGACGGGAAACACAGAACAAAAGAGAAACTAACCTAAATAAAGCAAGGACCACTCACCTAAAGAAACATGGAAATCAAAACAAAATATAAATAGACTACTGCTTGTGTTAATCACTTATTGAAGTAAAACAAACCTAAAAAAATTACCCTAAAATAATATGTTTCCCTCTAGGATCAAATGGAAAGCTATTTTGTGCATCTTAGAACTTTGAAACATGCTTGCTTTTTTTTGATAGCTCTCTTCTATAGATAAGAGAATTTTCATGTTCATGTCTTCTCGAGGAAGCAACTAGTTCCTATACTACCAATTTTAGGTGCATGAGTTGTAGATGTGAGTCTAAGACCCAATCATACTTCTCCCAAATTTATGGACTTTGTAAGAACATCTTCAATTATTCTTCATTTATGAGCTACTGACTATGATCATGTTGGGTAGCTTGGTTTGTCTCCTTTGACATATCTACAAGGATAACCTCTAAGGAATATGGATATGATCTTGGGACTTCTTGAGGCCACTTGAGCTCATTATCAACTTCCAAAAGTAGAGAGATGTCTAAAGTTGAAGAGAAAAGTTGATAACCAAGTTTGAAAATTTTAAACATGTCATCTCCTAAGAGAACAACTACTTCTTGCTTGATGAAAGCACTATTTTTAGCCTAAAATGGACCACATTCAAGTAAATAATAACCTAAATGAAAGACATCAAACAAATCTAAATATTTTTTCTCTTGAAACTAAAATTCAATTGGAGCTTCTTCAAGATGAATGTTAGGAGCAAGCATATCAATACCTTGACCATAATCATGAGGATATAAGTCTATTTTTGATATCTCAGTTTGGTCAATCAACACTGCTTCATCTTCAACATCAATTTGTTGACTAAGAATACTCTCAAAGTTAGCTTGTTATTTACCTTCTTTTATTAATTGGTACTTATGTTCTACAACTTCTGTAAGCTCTTATACTTTATGATGAATGGTAGCCCTTGAGTCATCAAAGAACTCATGGGAAACACCTTTAACTTATATAATTGGAGTGTCCTCCTCTTGAACATCAACAACCTCCTTTTCATGTACTTGTTCTTACACTTGTATCATGGCCTCTACCTCAGCTTTCTCTTGAACTTATTTCATCTTTGCATCATTATGGAGACTGAAACATGTTTTTCCTTACCAAGACGTGTCCTAATCATGATTTATTCTTCCTTGTCACTCAAGTGACCTTAATTTTCTATTTCCTTAGCTTCATATTCTTGATTTACCTCACAAAAGAGAGGATTTTTCTCAAAGAGTAGAATAGCATACCCTTGAAAATATTCAATAAGATGAGAAAGGTCCAAAAAAGTTACCATAGATGCCTAATTTTTTTCATGAGGCTGCTCTTTTTTATCACCTTTGCCTCCTCTCTCTATTACTTTGCTTCTTGAATGGCTCTCCATGAAGGAAATGCTATAGGATTTTGAGGGGAAAGGACTAGAGGTTGAATGATCTCCTACTTGATCTTGACTTTAGCATATTGGCTTACACCTAATTGTTCTTCCTTATTTCTTAATTTTTGAATCTAATTCCAAGTCATAAACTTAGGTTTAGAAACCTCTACTTCTATACTTGTTCTTGTTATGGTGGGAAAGAATAAATTTGTTATTGTGTTGCCTTTGTATCTACTATTGAATGTCAGAGATGCTAATTGGTAAACTCAATTTGCTTAGCTAAATTAGCCTCAAAATCATGGATCAATTGGTTAAAGATGTCTCCCTAAAAAACCAAAGATAAATTCTCCTGTATGATCTGCTAATAAACATGGAGATTAGTCTCCTCAACACATACTTGTTTAACCTTTCGAGGCCTCTCTTGGATAGACTTCTGGGTAAGAAAGCTAGGCAAGGTTTGAATGGACTTTTGAGGGATATGGTAAACATTGGTTTGGCATTCATGAAGGGAAAATGGCAGATCTATAGGAACATGATGATGATTATGATGACCCTAAGATTTTTCATAAACTACTAGCCTCTCTTCAATGTTTACTATTAGACCACTTATGTCTAGAATATCATCACTAAAATTTGAGTGGCCTTGCCTTATGAAAGATGCACCTACCTCTTTAGCCTGCTACAAATTAGCTCTCATGTTTTGAATTTGACGCTTAGAAATTTCCTATCCATAGATCTTTTGGGTATCTATGCTTATCATTTATTTCTCATAGCCAAATAAAGTTTTCTTGAAGCTTGAGATGGATTGATTTGAGACTTGAATGGGATGATCAAGAAGATAACAAGATTCATGAGGGTTGTTATAGGAATGGTATGGGTCACCATGCTACTGATAAGGCTCTATATATGGTTGATGATGCTCATTAGAAGGCTGATAAAGATCATGGTAGGGTTGATATGGGTCATGAGGGAGGTAAGATCCATGCCCTTGATAATAAGGATCATGAGAAACTTGATAAGGCTCATCATAGCTTTGATAAAACTCTTGGGAAGGCTGATTAGGCTCATATGGATCATGAGGTTCATGTTGTAACTACTGATAAGGAGGTGAATGATAGGGGTATCCACCATAGTTGTTCATATCAACCTCATATGTCAAATGAGATGCATGAACTGATTAAAATCTTTAATGAGACATACTTGGGTTGCTTACAACTAGAAGATTTGATTTGGGTTCACCATTAGTGCTAACTTGCTTACTTCTAAAAGGTGATTAGAGGAAAGACACACCAACAATATTTCCACTCTTTTAGATCTTGGTCCCACTAAGCATGTCATAAACTATTATGGCATTAATTATCACCCTTGGATAGAGTTATTTATGCTCCCTCTAACTAAGCCATAATATTGAGACAACCCTAGGTTGTGGGTAACTAATGATGGGGCTAAACCTATGAAGAAATCTAGCTTCTTCCTGATGAATCACCTAAATTAATACTACTATAGGTAAAAGGGTTAGAAGTGGGAAAGGGATCTTAAGAAATTTAATAAGGTGATGTACCAAATAAAAGGGGAGACTACCATAAGCTTGAATCGACACTAAATGAGCACAAGACAATATTAGCTCACACAACCTCAAAATCAAGCTAATTGCATAAGTTTTTCATGGACTAGGTTTAGGAAAAACACTAATCCAGACCTATAATAGCTTGAAAACACCCTAAAGGAGGTCAAAAAGGAGGATAATGGATAATGAAGATTCTCCTTCACTATGCCATCATGCACAACTCGCTCAACACATATCTAAGGCAAGAGATAGGTAAAGAAAGTCTTTTATTGCATCAAGAGGTAGTTCTTAAAAATTATTGATAGGGTTTAGCCTAATAAAGAGGATAATATCTTGAAATATCTCAAAGTCCCCTACTCTTCAATATCAAAGAGTCCTTATGAGAGTCTAGAATATGAGAGAGAGAGAGAGAGAGTGTGTGTGTGAGAGGAATAAAATAAGAGATATAGGAGAAAGAAGGATCACACAATCTAAGATCATTAAATGAGATACCACCACCTTTTCATCAAATTAGTATGATTTCTCTATTGACAATCAATCTTTTATCCCAATAGCCTCAGAATCATTTCATTGATTGAGAAACACACTATAGGACAAGAATTTGTAGAAGGTGGAAAGTCATGATCCTATTAAAAAGAGAAACCCTTAGGCACCTTAAAATTATATTAAATGTTCCATCTACTTTATTCAACTACTAGATCTCCATCTTGAAACCTTATGCTATCTTTCACTTGACTTGTTCATGAGAAGATAAAATCTTCATATCTATGGATCTAATAGAGCCATGACTATGTCTACTTTGGGTGGTTGTTTGTCAAAGCTATGACCGTGTCGAAGGATGAGACATTTCTTCATAACCATATATTTACCCATACTTTTAAATATAAACCTAGGTCTACTATAGATGAAAACCAACCCCAATTATTAGCTTTCCTATAGTCTTAATGTTGATGAAATGAAGCTCACCAGGTGTTTGATCTCATTTTGATAATAATTGCCACCCTTTTATATATATTAGGTCTAAAAAACCTATTCCACCTCTATGGAGCTCTAATGGTGATTCTCGATCCATGAAATATCCATTCTAGTTCAACTTAGATTGTCTTCAAACTTAGCTCTTATGTATTTGCTTGTCTGGGTTGAAAACAGCTTTGTCAACCTCCACCAAAAGTTTCCTAGCTTCAAATTTTAATATTGGTCATTGATCTTGATCCAAGCCTTAGAGATTAATACACTTAAAAATAATGTATCCCTTCTCAAGATCTTATTATCAATCTATCTACTTCCACACTTTTACCATGTGGTGGCCTCACATTTAATCTGAGATCATTGACTTATTGATCTTGCTCACATCATTGATCTTTCTCTATATAAATAAATATGAGCCATAGATATTATACCACCTTAACACACTTAATACACTTTTCACCCATGCATTTTATCTTAGGATTCACTGACCTTTTGACACACCACTCATTGTTGATCTACTTTGTATGATGGATAATACACCATCGATATATTTAGGCCCACTGGTTTGGCAATCAAAGTGTATTGTTAGATCTTCATTCAGGTACCTGAGATCTTAACACTTATCATCCATGCATTCATCATCGTAATATTTGAATTCAAATGGATATTTACCACAACTTTAACTTGGCATCTCTGTGCATGTCTTGATTTACTGGTTCAACTTTAAAGCTCTATATCTTGAGATCACAAGTTCGTCAAGATATGAAATTTGTAAGGGAATTTCTTGGCATGAAAAATATCATGCCCATGTTATCTTTTAGCTCTAAGAGGCCTCCTAAGTGAAATTATTAAATGTACAATCAATCTAACCCATTCATTTTTGTATGACATGCCATGATGGTTTAGTCTCTATAGACTTGTGCAAGTCAAATTTTGATCATCCACTTCATCAAGAACTTTGGTCATATTGATCAAACCATACCTAGACTTCCAAAATTGATCCATCTAGATGAGTTTATATATGTAAGACAAAATTGGCTAATAGGTACTCCTCTTCTTCCTCTCCCCCTAGGCTTTCTAGCATGTCATTCCTAATACTTAAGCATTACTAGAGGGGCAACTAAGTGTGGGAATCAAAACTACCCTAGCAAGTGTGATCCTAGATGTAGCTCTACCCATGAGGTGTAGTGGCCTATGATTCATACCCATACCAACCTTATAGCAATGGTAAAATAACTAGGCCATATAATAGTGACATGTGTGTAAGGATACCACATGATCTCCCCTCATGTGATAGTCTAAATGCTAAAAAAATGGGTCGTGGCTCAAGTTACATGGTCTTTCCTCCATCAAATGACCTAAGGTAACTTATCATTGACCACATGGGGCAACCCAACTGGCCAATACATAGGGAACCTCTCATATGTCAAAGCACTCAATAAAATGATAGGCCCCATGGTCTTCTACCCTCTAGACAACATCCCATACATATCATGCATGAGTTAGACCTAGATGATAACCCCAAAATCATAGAGTGTTCCCTAATCTAATATGGATTGAGACAAGGTTATTGCATATGGTAGTACCTTACCATTTGACTTGTGACACATTACTCATGATGTCACTGTTGAGGTATGTTCATGTTTTTGGTTTTGTGACATTAATTGTTTCATTGATGTCAAAGGTTTGTGAAGGTCATTGATGTCTTATAATTTTCCTTGTGAATATGCATGGTATGTGATCGTGACGGCTTAAGCATGGGCTATCAAGTCCTTGAGTTCTGCATAAGGTCTTGGCACAATATTATGGCATGTGACAAGGAAACCAAGTGAAAAAGTGACAAGAGATAATTTGAAGGAAACCTGGTAATTATTTTGAGGTTGATAATAGGTCAAGATCAATATACAAGGTAAGCATACTTTTGAGCACTAGTCTTAATGAGTATTGTCATATCATGAGCATGAGTATGAAGATGGTGTTCTAGTAACATGGATACACATAAGTAATGAGTGGATGTTCAAGGATACCCAAGATTACATATGAATTTTTGAAATACCCAGGAAAGTTTCAAGGTAAAAATTCAGGGGGATGGTCTTAATTATAAGCAAACAACTAATTATTGGATAAATTTAGGACACATACAAAGCTTCTACCTGAATAGATGAGTTGAATAGAGTTCCTATTTCAGTAAGTGATCAAATGGCTTGGAAGAAGGTCTAGGATTACAAGGTGAAAAGGATCAGCAGGTTCTCATGGTGATCATGACCTTCATGGACATAAAGTGGGTTTCAAAGGTCTCAAAAACTCATTTTGAGCCTTAAAAGTTCTTACACAAGCATAGAAGAGTTAGATATCATCAACACGTCATGCAAAAATGAATGGACTAGTCTGATTTCACATTTAATAAATGTACTTGGGAAGCCTCTCAAGCCAAAATATTACATGAACATGATTTTATTCATGCCTTGATCATTTTCTACAAATTTCATAACTTGATGAACTTATTATCTCAAGATATAAATCTTTAAATTTGAACTTACAAAGTGGGATATGTGTGGGGATATCAATTTTAGGCCTTAATAAATAGTTGTTTCAGTTAAAAAGTTCCAAGGATGAATGTGTGGCTAACAATTTTATAAATCTCAAGAGCTAAGATCAAATCTAATGCTGAGTGGTGATTTAATAGTGTCAGTGGGTCCCAAATATCTAATGGAGTGCATTTGATCATGTACCTAAGATCAATGGTGAGCATCAAGTCAAAAATTTAGAATGAACACATCGATGACAAGTGTCAAGATCTTATTTATCTAAATAGATATCTAATGGTGAGAAGAAACTAACAAGGCTAGTGAGCCCAAATAGATCAATAGAGTATGTGAAATCATATAAAACAAGTCAATGGTAAGCAGTGGTCAAAAAGTTAGTCAATATCAAAGATAAATGAGAAGGTGACAAGTGTTTCAACCATGTTAGGATGGAAGAAGATCAATAACTCACATTCATTCATATAGAAGCAAATATAAAGTACACATGAGGTCAAGAAGTCAAAGAGTTGACAGTAGGATTATGTGGGATGAATGAAGAGATGATAATTAGCACATTATGAGAAGTTGAGTTCAAGATCAATGGTTAAAATTTAAAATTGAAAGCCAAAGACTTCAAATGGAGAATGAATTCAACCTAGGTCAAACCAGAGTAAATGTTTCACCATTAAAGCTTAGTCAAGCATTCATCAAGCAGATGTAGTCATAGTCAGGATAGTTATGATGAAGTCCCATCATCATTAAATCATAGTCTTGACCTCTAGTTTGAATATTTATAATGTATAAATCCCATTTTTTGGGGTTTTAGTATTGTTTCACAACTATGATCATTGCTCTTTAAAAAATATATATGCATATAATGATCTCTCAGCTTCCTTAATGCTTAGATGCTAAAATAAGTCTCTCTAGGCTAATATAAGTATAAGATGGGTATCTAGATATTGAAATGAGATCAAGCAACCTACGTATCTCCATTGTAATTATGGATATATGAAAACTAAAAAATGAGATTGGTTTTCATCTATAGTAAACCTATGTTCAAGTTTAGTGTATGTGAAGATATAAATAAGATATGAACAAGTGTCTCATATTCCAATATGGCTATTTCTTTGATAAATTAGGTACTTACCATTGCTTAAAGTAGACATGGTGATGGCTTTATTATTCCTAAGGATATAGGTACCTTTCCCTCATAATTAAGCAACTGGAGATGGTGTGGATGATAAAAACAATGAGAGATGGTGGTTGGATAAGTAGTTGGAGCATTGATTCTTTTTAGAACCATAAATATCTTTTATCCAATATACTTAGTCATGACTCATCATGTAAAACAAACCCTTTTCTTCTAGTGTAACTCTCAGCCAATGAGAAATATTGAAGATTATTGGGGTAAATGAAGGTTAGTTTGTTGACGAAGGATTAGTCTTAATTGGAAGAAAGCATGCATATAAGAAGTAATCAATGAACTACCACCACATTTTCTTGATCATTGATGACTCCTTATCCATTCTCCCATGCATTTTCCTCATCTCTTTCATTCCCATTTTAATATATATATGGTTTTCAATCCTTGAAATGGATCCCTCTCTTGGGCATGACTAGACTCTACAAAGATTGAGCTTTGTAATCTCTTGAGATGAGTAAAAGACTACTATTAGATTTTATTATTTTGGTATAGTGTGTTAATGTCAATTTGATTTACATATGTGGTATAAATATCTCCCTTATCAAGTCTTGATCTACCTAGATACTAGTTTATCTTGTTATGCAGGTCATGTTTAGTGTTTAATGTCATTTTATTAAAGCTATCATGTGTATACATTGACTGGTTAGTGCCTTTAATAGGCCTATCCATCACTTACATTAGGTTTTGATCACTTAGTGAACCTTTGCATGAAATATTTATGCATAACAGACTTTGGAGTTATAGATCCAGTCTTTTACTTGTCTCATTAGTGTTTTTAAAAGTTCAAATAGAGTGTATGAATAATTAATTTAGTTGCATCACCAAATTTAGCTTAGGGTTTCCCTTTCAATTTCTTTATCCCCCTTTTCACCCCAATAATGAGTAATTTTTAGTGTAAATGAGTTGAGTGATGCATCAGAGGAGGTAGCCTCATTAAAAATCTTAGAGCTCTAACCCAAGATTAGGTGACCCATAACCTAGGGTCATTCCCATGTTGGACTAGATTTGGGTAGAAGACCTAAACAATCCTTTGCTCAGCTAGGGTACAATCTAGGTCTATAATAGTTATAGCATGCCTAGTGGGACTAAGATTCAAAAGAGAGGAAAAAATTTTGGTGTGTCCTTCTAATTAGATTTTGAAAGCAAGCAAGTTACCACCAATGGTGACTTTAAATCAAAGCTTCTGGTTGTAATCAGCCTAGGTATGTCTCATTGAAAATTTTTATCAATTCTTACATATCATTTGATATATGAGGTTGATATGAAAAACTATGGTGGATACCCCTATGATTCACCTCCTTATCAGTAGTTCCAACATGATACTCATGATCCATATGAGCCTAATCAGCCTTACCAAGAGTTATATCATGGCTATGATGAGCTTTATCAAGTTTTTCATGATCCTTATTATCAAGTCCATAGCTCTTACCTTTCTCATGACCCATATCAACCTTACCATGATCTCTATCATCCTTATGATGAGCATCACCAACCATATACAGAGCCTTAACAATAGTATAGTGACCTATACCAATCCTATAACATCCCTCATGAACTTGGTTATCCTCCTTATTAGACCATTCAAGCCCCAAATCAATCCATCTCAATCTTCAAGAAAATTTTATTTGGATATGAGAAAGAGATGATAAGCATAGACACTAGGAAGATCTATAGAGAGGAGATCTCTAAGATTGAAATTCAAAACATGATAGCTAACTTATAGTAGGCTAAAGAGGTATGTTCATATTTCATAAAGTAAGGCCATTCAAAGTTTATTGTTGATATTTTAGACATTATAGGTCTAATAAAAGGCATTGAAGAGAGGTTAATGGTTTATGAGAAACCTTAGGGCCATCATAATCAATAGTATGTTCCCATAGAGCTACCCTTTTCCCTTTATGATTAGTAAACCAATATTTTTCATAGCCTTCAAAAGTCCATTCAATCCTTGTCTAGCTTTCCCATTTGCAATTATATCCAAGAGAGGCCTCAAAAGGTTGAACAAATATGTGTTAAGGAGACTAATCTCCATGTTTCTTAGAAGATCATATTAGAGAATTCATCTTTAGTTTTATAAGGAGACATCTCTAACCAATTGGTCCATGACTTTGAGGCTAATTTAGCCAAGCAAATTGAGTTTACAAATCAGCATCTCCAACATTCATTAAAAGTTGTAAAGGTAACATAGCAACAAAATTATTATTTTCCACCCATAACAAGAGAAATTTTAGAAGCAGAGGTTTCTAAACCTAAGGTTATGACTTAGAATCAAATTCAACAATCAATAAATAAAGAGGAACAATCAGGTGTAACCTAAGATGCTAAAGTCAAGATCAAGAAGGAAATCATTCAGCCTCCACTCTTTTCCCCTTAAAATCCTAGAACCTTTCCTTCATTGAGAGCCTTTCAAGAAGCAAAGCCATAGAGAAAGGAGGTGAAGGTGATCCAAGAAGAGTAGCTCCATGAGAAAAATTAGGTATCTGTGGTAACTTATTTATACCTTTCTTATCTTATTAAATATTTTCAAGGGTATATTGTGCCACTCTTTGAGAAAGAGCCTTTCCTTCATGAGGAAAGTCAATAAGATGTAGTGAAGGAACCATAAAATGAAGGTGATTTGAGTGAATATGAGGAAAAAATCATTATTGGGACACCACTTGGAAAGGACAAACATGATTCTATCTTTCATGATGTCAAAAAAGATGAGGTAGAGGCTAAGATGCAAGTGTAAGAACAAGTGAATGAAGAGGAGGTTGATGATGTTTAAGAGGAAGACACTCTAATTGTAAAAGTTGAGGGTGTTTCCCATGATTTCTTTGATGACTCAAGATCTGAAATTCGTCATGAAGGATAAGAGATTGTAAAATTAATGGAATTCAAGTGCCAATTAGAAAAAAAGATGAAGAACAAGCTAACTTTGAGAGTATGCTCAGTCATCATTTTGATGTTAAAGATGAAGCAATTTTGATTTACCAATCTAAGATATCAAAAGTAGACTTGTAACCTCATGGTTATGGTCAAGGACTTTATATGCTTGCTTCTGAAATTTAGTTTGAAAAAGCTCCAATTGAACTACAACTTCATGAGAATAAATCTTTAGATTTGTTTGATACATTTCATTTAGGTTATTCTTTATTTGAATGTGGTTCATTGTAGGATAAGAGGAGTGTTATCATCAAGAAATAGGTAGTTGTTCTCTTGGGAGATGACATGTTTGAACTTTTCAAACATGGTTATCAACTTTGCTCTTCAACTTCAGACATCTCTCTGCTCTTGGAAGCTAAGAATGACCTCAAATGGACTCAAAAAGTTCCAAGATTAGATCCATCTCCCTTAGAGGTTAGCCTTATAGATATGTCAAAGGAGATAGATAAACATGGTCTATATGTTCATGATCAATAGTTCATAAATGAATAATAACTTAAGTTATTCTTACAAAGTCTACAATTTTGGAAGGCTTATGATTGGGTCTTAGACTCATGTCTATAATTCATGCATCTAAAATTGGCAGTAGAGGAACAAGTTTCTTCTCTAAGAATACATGAGCATCCAATTGATCTTATCTACAAAGGAGTGTTATTAAGAAAGGGAAAGCATGCTTAAAATTTCCAATGTGCACAAAATAGATTTCCATTTGACCCTAGAGGGAAGGTTGTAATTATAGGTTAGTTATTTTAGGTTTGCTTTGTTTCAATAAGTGATTAGCACAAGTAGTATTATTCTTCCCTTTTGTCTTATTTTCCCTATTTCCTTAGGTTAGTGGCCCTTACTTTGTTTAGGATAGTTTCCCTTTTGTTATGTGTTTCCCTTCAATAAGTGCCTTGGACACTTTTTTTTGTTTTGTTCCTTTTGGTCCCTATTTTTTTTAAGAGGATTTAGCTAAGGGGCAGTTAGTTTTCAAATTTAGAACAATATGTTGAACCAGCAAGGATACTTCATGCCCAATAGACTAGCCAAGTCATATGGTCTAGGTTCTCAAGTATAGTAGGTATGCTTCTTTGTAAGTCATCAAAGATGTCCAAATTTGGCCCATATACAAAGCTTCTCCCTAAATGAATGAGCTTAGCAGAGTTCCTATTTGAGTAAGTGATCAAATGGCTTGGAAGTAGCTCTAAGATTACAAGGTGAAAGGGATCAATATGTTCTCATGGTGATCATTACCTTCATGGACATAAATCAAGTTTCATATGTCTCAAAAACTCATTTTAAGCCTTAAAAGTTCTTGCACAAGCATAAAAGAGCCAGAATGTCACCAGCACATCATGCATAAATGAATAGACCAATCTAATTGCACATTTAATAAATACACTTGGGAAGCCTCTCAAGAAAAAATATTGCATGAACATGATGTTCTTCATACCTTGATCACCCTTTACAAATTGCATAACTTGATGAGCTTGTTATCTCAAGATTTAAAGCTTCAAAGTTTAACTTGTATAGTGGGGCATGCATGGGGACATCAAGTTCAAGCCTTGAAAAATAGTTATTTGAGTTAAAAAGTTATAAGGATGAACATATGGCTGATAAGTGTCCAAATATTGGGATCTAAGATCAAATCCAATGGTGAGTGGTGATCTGATAGTGTTCGTGGGTCTCAAAGATCTAATGGAGTGTATTTGATCATGGACCTAAGATCAATGGTAAGCATCAAGTCAAAAAGTTAAAATGAATGCATTGGTGACAAGTATCAAGATCTAAGCTATATGAATATAGATCCAATGGTAAGAAGAAATTGACAAGGCTAATGGGCCTAAATAGATCAACATATCATGTATAATTGTACAAAGTAGATCAATGACGAATAGTGGTCAATAAGTCAATGAATCTCAAAGAAAAATGAGAAGTTAACAAGTGTCTCAATCTCATTAGGCTAACACAAGATCAATGGCTCATGTACATTCATATAAAAGTAGATATATGGTGCACTTGAGGTCAAGAAGTCAAAGGTATGATAATAGGATCCTACAGGATGAATGAAGAGTTGATAATTAGTACATTATAAGAAGACCAAATTGAGGCCAACCGTCAAAATTTAAATTTGAAATACAAGGACTTTAAATGGAGAATGAATTTGACCTAGGTCAAACTAGAGCAAATGTTTCAAAGGCATATGTCACCATTAGAGCTTAGTCAAGAATCCATCAAGTAGATGCAATCATAATCAAGATGGTTATGATGAAGTCCCATTACTATTAAAGCATAGTCTTGACTTCTGGTTTGAAGATTTTAAAAAATACAAAACCCATCTTTTGGGGTTATAGTATTATTTTATGACTATGATCACTGCTCTTTAAATAAGATCTATGCATATAATAAAATCTTAGCTTCCTTAATGATTAGAGGCAGATATAGATCTCTCTAGGCCTAATATAGGTCCAAAATGGGTAGCTAGTTATTGAAATGAGATCAAGCAACCTATGTATCTCTATTGCAATTATGGCTATATGAAAACCAATAAATGAGATTGGTTTTCAATTATAGTAAACCTATGTTCATGTTTGGAGTATGTTCAAATATAAACAATATGGGAACAAGTTTCTAATCTTCCAATATATCTATTTCCTTGACAAAGTATGTACTTACCACCATTCAAAGCAAACATGGTGAGGGCTTTGTCAAGCCCAAGGATATAGGGACCTTTCCCTCATAATGAAGCAAGTGGAGATGGTGTGGAGGATCAAAAAAAAGAGAGCTGGTGGTTTGAGAAGTAGTTATAGCATTGATTCTATTCAAAATCATAATTATCTTTTCTCCAATAGACTAAGTCATGACTCATCATGCAAAACAAAACCTTGTCTTCTAATGGATCTCTCAGCCAATGAGAAATCTTGAAGATTATTGGGGTAAATGAAGTTTAGATTATTGATTAAGGATTAGTCTTTATTAGAAGAAATCATGCATACAAAAAGTAAGCAATGAATTACCACCACATTTTCTTGATCATTGATGACTCCTCCATTCTCTCATGTATGTTTCCCATCTCTCTCATTCCCATTATACTGTGTATATAGGATTCTAAGCCTTGAAATGTATCCCTCTCTTAGGCATGACTAGACTATACCAAGATTAATCTTTATAACCTCTTGAGATGAATAAAATATTTTTTTTAGATTTCATTATTCTGGTATAGTGTGTTAATGTTAGTTTGATTTGCATATGTGGTAGAAATCTCTCCCTTGTCAAGTCATGATCTCACCTAGCTACTAGTTTATCTTATTATGAAAGTCATGTTTAGTGTTTAATGTCATTTGAATAAATCTATCATGTAGATACATTTATTGGTTAGTGCCTTAAATTAGGCCTCTCCATCGCTTCCCTCAGGTTTTGATCACTTAGTGAACCTCTGCACGAAATATTGATGCATAACAAACTTTGGAGTTATAGATCCAATCTTTTACTTGTCTCATTAGTGTTTTTAGAAGTTTAAATAGATTAAAAAAACAATCAATTTAAGTGAATCACCAACTTTAGCTTAGGGTTTCCCTTTTATTTTCTTTTTCCCCCTTTTCACCCTAACAATGAGTAGGTTTTAGTGTAAATGAGTTGAATGATGCAGTAGAGGAGCTAGCCTTGTTAAAAATCCTAGAGGTCTAACCCAAGATTAGTTGAACCACATCCTAGGGTCATTCTCATGTTAAAATATACTTGTGTATAGGACCTAAACAATCCTTTACTTAACCAGGGTTTAATCTAGGTCTACAACACTAGACTAGTCTTAGACTCTTTCTGACCCAATGAGGAGTCTTGAGGTGTTATCAAGTATGAAAATCATTGGTGGATCATGTGAGAATATGTTTGACACTATGTAAAAATGTGTATAAGTTATATAAGATTTTAGAGGATGTTTTTAGATCAGTTCTTTCCTTAGTCTTCGCATGAAGAGACCTAGTGAGAAGACACAAGCTTGGTAGCATGATGAGGTGAGAAGTATGAGGCTTGTGAGAAGAAAGATTAGTAGTATGTGTGTTGGAATGAGAGTTAAAACTTACTCATGGAATTAAGCTTAATTAGGAATCAATTAACTAGTTTTTTTTGTGTCGAATATTTTCACACCTATTTTGTGGGTGCAAATATCCCATATCAACTAATATTTCTTTCACACAACAAATTATTTATTATGCATAACAACATTTATGCCTATTTAATAGGGGCTCCTATTACTTCTCCTAGACCAATGGTAGAGAGAGAAAGCTTCATATTGTGTATTATACTTCTTAATAATAATAAAGACGTTAGTTGATTATGCCATGATGGCTTCTCCATGGAATAATTTTGTAGGTTCTTGATGTGAGTTATTTCTCCTGGATTGATCCTATGCAGTTCTGTTTGTTTTTTACATGGTTTTAGAGCAAAGAATTCCATTTGAAGATCATCTTCCCTATTATTTCTAACATATTTCAGTCATTAACATAGACCAAAACATTATTTTATTGTTGTGTTTTCAATATTAATTACTCTCTCAAATTTTGGTTCCTTTTATCATGTTTTTTTTGCAAATCTCTATAATTTTGTACTTAATCAAAGACTGTACAATACCTATTGTTTATAATTAAAACATTAGGGTCAAAGGAAATCAAGTCAAGAATATAACACAATTTGAATTTTTCCATTCTAAGTAGGTTGTATAGATCTTCCAGGCAAAAACCTACAAACTATTTTTTTCTAGTAGACTTAGTACCCGTATAGTTGTTGGTCGTATAGGTCCATTTATGCATGAGTTTTTAAAAAAATTGACCTACTCCAAAAATTTTAATGTTCCATATTCCATCTCAGTTTAGGCCATACACCCAAAACACCTTTTGTATAGCTCTTTGACCTATTTGAAATCTAATTTTGTAGTCTATTTTTTCCTATCATCTAGCTATATGGTTTTCTTCAATTTAGAGGTCATACACTGCTCAAATCTAAAACATAAAACTTGGATGAGATAGAATTTGTGTCCTTATTTCATTTCCAATTGGAATTTTTTGATGTGTAGTAAGATGTATAGCCTATTGGGAAGATTATATAGAAGTGATGAGAAAGGTGTTTGAAGGGTTCACTTGGCAAATGTTTTTTAAAAGATCTTCAACAAATTTGTTTCCTGATCACCATGTTCTACTAGAGCAAGGATTTATTTATTTTTTGAAGACTTTTTTTTCACCCTCCCTATCCCATGTGTGAGGTAAATTTCTAGTTTTATCTCATTAAATGCTCTTGAAAGTGGTTAAAAGTTAGTTTTTTGGCTTATATTTTCAAATTTTTGAAATTGGAAAAGTGGCTAAATGAGTTTTATTAAGGATTTGACATTGTAAGAGGTCTTGGGGTCAAATCCCATTACTATATTTTTTTACACAAAGCCATTTTTTTGTCCAAAAAACCAAAAATAGCATTTTTTGAAAAGACTCTAAGGGTCTAAATCTTGTCAAGAGATGTTCAATGTAACGGGAGGGGCTATTTCAAGGTGGTGGTTTATTAAAAGTGATGCTCATTTTTTTATGCTATTATTAAGCACATTTTATACATTTAATACTCACACCTTCCATATAAATCATCCAAGATCAGAGGAGGAGGTCTAATTCGATAGGTGGTTAGATCTCCTCATAAGGAAAAACCTTCATTTTTTTATTGTTCTTGCCATCACACATTGTATTTCATTTGTAGATGCATTTTTGGTTATGACCAACTCCCTTTTTTAGTGTACATAGTCCTCTTTGAGCCATATATTTTCTTTGTGGATGATTTTTTGGCCGTGACCAATGTCCATTTTATGGGTTCCGTCTTGCTCTTATTTGGCTATTTTTTGCCATTTCATTTCATTTCATCGAGTATGGATTTTGGTATGATTGAACCCCTCAATTCATCAAACTATACCATACAGAAGCACAAGATGATGTTACACTTGTAAATGAAGGGATTGTGGAGATTTTTCATTGGTGACTTTATCATTTTTATAGATGAGGATGATATTGCATGGCTTGCATCCATGTAAAAGAAGGCACTTGTATTCATTTTCTTCTATGTTTTAGATTGTATGTAGTCTCATATTAAGCATGCCACATCACCTAAGGAAGTTTGGGACATTAATTATACATTATTTGATGAGGTCACTTCACCTCCACATGTCCATCCTTCTTCTCCTTCCTCTCAAAGTGAAGATTCTTTTGTTAGTGACTATGTTTCTCCACTGTCTTCTCCTAGTTGTGAGGATGTTACTCTTGATGGTGATTTGCATGAGGACTCTTTAGCATCTTCGTCTTCTCCTATTAGTTCTTGTCCCATGTACATTTTTAGTGAGGGCATATTTTTTTAGAATTAGACATTTATTACTAGTGGTCATTTGGATGAGGTACCTTCACCTCCTCTACCTAAAAATGCACATTTTGATATAGTGGTTATTACTCCTATTTTTGACTTTGGTATGACTCTTGATACTACCCTACCAAGTACTATGCAACCATTTATCCTATGGCCTCTTTCTTATCACTTCAGGAAGTAAACATGAAACTTTTAATGCAAAATTCTCTTCAACACTCCCTAATTTAGGGAAAGGATGCCCTCATATGTTCTTTGTAGAAGAAACTAGTTAGTATGCCATCATGTTATGTTATTGAATCTAGTACACATCCACTTGATGCACTTTTACAATGTGATTTACTAGATTCTTTGAAACCCATTATTCCTGCTACTTATCTTATTATAAATGATACTTATGTTCCTATTTTTGTTACACACTCTGCACATCCCACTCTAATTTCACCTACACATATGTCTGCTTCTTTTGACCAGCATACCACTGGCTCATGTTTTGTTCCATGGGTCACACTATCAGACTTATAGGCATTGAGAAGCATTTATAGGGCATTGCTCACCCTATTTAGCCTATTATGTGGATTTTTTTACCTAGCTTTGGTTATAATGCAAGTGCTTCATATTTATTGGGATCTATTGATAGAGCTCAATCTTTTGTTTATTCCACTCTTTTTGAGTATTATGAGATAAATATGGACTCTTCTACACCTTCACTCAGGCCTGAGAAACCTAAAATTATAGTGGTCAGACATGATCTACCTGACACTTTTTTGGATGTTAATTTACATTCTTCTACTTTGGAATTTACACCCACACATATGCAGCCATCTACATCCACCATTTGTGTTTATTTGGGGTGGATTTATGATCATTTTTGGTGGTGTAAGAAGCATTCTAGGCAAGGACACTATAGACATCATTCCTCCACTATTCAACTTCTTTGATCACACATTGCTCCTGCCTATTGATGTTATTTGTTTTTTGATATCCTTGATTAGGTAGATGTGTTCTTTTTGATCATACATCTCTCATTTCATAGATGATTTATTCCATAGATTGATTTCTTTATGGAGTTTTTTGTATCACTTGGTGATATTGTTCTAGGTTGGGACTTTTGTTTGTAGTCACACTGAGATTCATGGAGATTTTTTCTTCATGTGTGTGATCCATGATTGAGCACCTTATTCTCTAGTTTCATGACTATCCCATCATCAATAGGGACCTTATTATTGAGATATTTAATATATTTATCTAATTGTTGATATTTTCTTTCATGTTTTTGGTGGAGCTTGTTTTCCTTCTAGAGCATAGCTAGTCTGGTGTAGCCCAGTGTCAGCATTTTGTTGTTTGTATAGTGGGATTGGCCCACTCATTTAGATGGTTTTTTGTTTCACTACACCCACTTTAGCATTATGGGAGGTGTGTGGACATACTACTTCAGGTGTTGTGTTCATTGTTAGTACACCATTTTTTATTTTAGAGGTAGGTGATTGATTACATTTGTATTTGATGGCCTTCATTCCATCCAGTGCACCTCATCAGATTTATATTTGAGTATTAATCCATTTGATTTCATGGGGTACCTTGTAGCATATGGTTTTTACTCTCTCAACTTTAGATATTGTTACTAGTTTTTGGGTACCTTGTGGTGATACATTTCATCCTACGTGACTCTTTTTCCCAAGGTTTTGAGATCGGTATTTTTTAAGGAGTTAGCCTCATACAAAGTACCAGTTCTTATTTGACTTGGTAGTTACAGTGATTCATCATCCATGTATTTTGTTAAGATGCATTGGTTACCATATAGACACTTTATATTTCACTATGATTTGTACATGGGTACCTAATTAGGCTTTGTTTTTGGGACCCTTTTAGTCTCTTTGCTTTCTCTTTTTTTACTCCCTATTTTATGCTTAAGGGAGGGTGTTAGAGTGAGATTTAAAACTCACTCTAACAATTAAGCTTAATTAAGATTCAATTAATTAATTTTTATGTGTTGAATATTTGCACACCTATTTTGTACATATAAATATCCCAATCAACTAATATTTGTTTCACACAATAAATTATTTATTGTGCATAAAAAAAATTATGCATATTTAATTGGGACTCCTATTAATTCTCCTAGATTGATAGTGGAGAGAGAAAGCTTTAGCTTATGTATTATTATTCTTGAGAATAATAGAGACTTTGGTTGATTATATAATGATGGCTTCTCCATGGAATAATTTTGTAGGTTCTTGATGTGGGTTATTTATCCTAGATTGATCATATGTATCTCTACTCATCTTTTATAGTTTGAGCATGGTATAAGTTTGTATTACATGAGTATGAGGTATTGAAAGAAGTGAAAGAGGTTTCAAGGTGTGTTTAAGGTCTAAGTATGACTGGTAGTTCAAGGCTTAATGTGCAAAGAGACCTAGTGTGGCCTAATGAGGGGGCAAGTTTAGTTCTCAAGGTGCCAAAACTCATAAGAGAATTTTTAGAGGTGTGAGAGATTGTGTCAAGTTTTTTTACCAAGTCTGAGGTCAAATTTTGAAGGAGCAAGCATGAAAATAGGTGTTGAGGTTTTCTATGAGTAGAAAATGAGGTATAACAGACCCAAAAAAAAATTCTTATGCTCATTGGCACATGCAACCTTTGTATGAGATCCTAAGAAGTTCATGGAAGTTAGGGAAGGTTCCTCGCTCAAATTTCCTAGCATTGGTTTAGAGTTTAAGGGAAATATTTTATGAGCTATTGCTAAGAATGAAAGGTAGTCTAAACCCTCTTAAACCCCTCATTATGACCTAATATGGAAGATATTATTTTAAAGTTCTCAAAATGGTTTTGTTGATTTAGTATGATGATTAGAATTTGTATTCAACTCTCCTAGGTACCTCCAGGTGGCATTGTTCTATCAGAAGAGTGAGTGGAAGCTATAAGAAACCCTTTGTTTCTTGGATTTTTGATGTAGAAGATAAGGTTGACTAAGTCAAAGCATGAAAATAATTTGAGGATGTTATGTGAGACTTGTAGTTTTTTCCCATGTAAATTTACGAGTATTTTTTAGACCTTAAATATGCTAAATTGGTCATGGAAGTTGATCTATCTCTAAATAGGCCTAATGAGGAAGATGGTGAGAAAACCAAATAGAAGTGAGAATGAGATTATAGATGGGTTACACTAGATTATGGATGGATCCAAATTCATGGGGTTATTATTAAATACCTATATCACATTTTCCCCTTGAATATAATATTTGGAGTTGCTTAGATACAAGTAGAAGGTTTTCCTCAAAGTGACCTGTCTAACATAGTAAGGTCTGTGTAGGGTGAAGACATGAGATTGGTTTGTAAGACCAATATTGATATTAAACCTTAATAATATATACATGTGTGTGTGTGTGTGTGTGTGTGTGTGTGTGTGTGTGTGTGTGTGTGTGTGTGTGTGTGTGTGTGTGCGTGTGTGTGTGTGTGTGTGTGTGTGTGTGTGTGTGTTTGTGTGTGTGTGTGTGTGTGTGTTCTAATTATTATGAAGGAACATTTAAACCTATTTTAATTTCATAAAATTGTTCATATAGGTGTTCTGAGTCTTGGTTTTCATGACTGTGTTTTGGAGTTACAGGTAGTTTTATGTGTGTGAGTGAGAATGATGTTTTTAAGTCATTATGCATAGAGTTAAAGAATACAATTCACATGAAGTTATTATATAGGTATATTATTTTCATTTTAATGAATTTGTCTTTATGATAAATTTCTATAAAGGAGTGAAAAGTCAAAGGTTCTTGATTGAGTTTTTGAAGTTTGTTTACATTTCTAAATGAGCATATGAAAGTGATCAATTTGAGGTCTTTTGTACTATATGGTGTGTTCTAATGGACATGATGATGACTCTAAGGTTATTTGGGTTCCATCCATGTTGTTTTTTAATGTGGTTATGTATCAAATTTGAGTGTATACTTTATATGTTCAAGGTAGAATTTTTGGTATTTAGTAGGCCTAATTACGAATAGACCTAATGATGTGGTTCAAGGAGTGAAATCAGATAAATGGTGTTGGGGACATAAGGTGAGATTATCATGGGTCTAATTGAACATTTTATGAAATTTTTAATCTATTTATGGGGGGGGGCTCCAATGTGGTCAGGGTGAAACATGTGCTTTGAGAAGGCCTAATTGCATGAGGTCTCTATTAGGCCTAATGGTGGTTTTGGTCCCTATAGGTGGTGACCAACCTATGTAATGGTTGTTTCACTTGTGAAACATGTTTTTTTTATATTAAAATTATGATATAAGTATGGTGAGGTTATTTTTTGACCAAGGTGGTTGAGAGAAAGAGTCAAGTATAAAAAGAAGGTCTAATAGGCCTAATTTGATTAGTTAGAATATTAGAGGTGTGAGCAAATGAAATAGAAGTTTGGAAACTAGGTAGAGGGATTTAATATCATGAGAGGTTTTTTAAATAATTCATGAATTTATAATAGTGTTTTTATAGATGATGAACAAGGTCATATGACCTAATTTTGCAAAGAAAAGGGCTAGTTGAACAAAGAGGCCTAATAGGTTGTTTGAAAGAGATAAAAGAGTATGAAGAACAAAAGAACCAAATCATCATCATTTGAGTGAGTAAAAAGTTTCCAACTATGATCAGAGGTTCTATGTGTCTGAGTTGGTGTTGATTTACCTTAGGGTTTAGGGCCTCCTTGTAAGTTGGTGGTTGTTAAAGGACTAGTTGTGTTGGTGTTTGACCAGTGAGGGGTTGGTGTTCCTTGTGGGGTTGGTGCATCACTAAATATTGATTCATTACTTATAAAAAATTTATTCCAAGATATGTTTGTGTTTTAATCTCCTTGATGTTTTCCGACATATATCTTGTGTTCTTATGTTGAATGTTTTTGTAGATGCTTGCTTATATATTAGTTAATACATGCATGTGAATAAAAGCTTCATGGATGGTCAGTAAAATTAATTAATTATTTTAATAGAATTGATTAACACCCCACCTCTCTTTAGTTATACTACCAACATTTAGTATCAAAGAAGGTCCATTGAAGGAGACCTAATAACCTAAATGAGAGCCTAAGCAAGTGAAGATGGATAGTAAAACATAAGGTGGTTTCTCTACAAGCAAGGATCCATTTTTTAATGGATCTAATTATGAGTTTTGAAGTGTTAGTATGAGAACATATTTTATGTATCAATGTCTAATTTTTTTAAATTAGTCTTAATAGATATACTACACCCCCTATTCTTCCTACAAATGCAGTAGGTAAGAAGGCTAGTGACAATAATTCAAAAGCAATGAATGGTATTATGTGTGGCCTATTAGAGGTAGAAATTGTGAAGGTGATGCACTATATGTCTAATAAATAAATGTGGGACAATTTTAATTTTATCCATGAGGGAGACTCTAAGGTTAATTTGGCTAAGTCTCAAACCCATAGAAGATAGTTTCAAAGCCTAAAGATGAATGAAAATGAGACCATTGTAGCCTACTTATTGAGGGTTGATGAAGTGGTCAACATCATAAGAGGCCTAAGTGAATAATTAAAAGAATATATTTTTTTAAAAAGGTTTTGAGATCTCTAAATCCGAAGTTTGATTCTAAAGTATCTGTTATTGAAGAGATGCAAGATCTAAACAAGTTAGAGATGGATGGACTTCATGGTACCCTAACTACCTATGAGATGAGGACAAGTAAAGAAAGACCTAAAAATAAGGAAGTTTCATTCATGGAAAAAATGAATTCAAAGGATAAGAATACACAAGGTAAAAAATTCAAAGACAATGATGATTCTGATATTGAAGATGATGAGTTGATAATTATGTTTGCAAAAAAATTGAAAACAAGTTCAAGTCAATACAAGTGTAAGCTTCCCTTCGAGTGCTTTAATTATGGAGAGATTGGACTCTTTGATAATAAGTGCCCTCATAATCATAAGGAAAAGGATTATTAAGATCATGATGAATCTCATGATGATAATAAGAAGTCCTATAGTTTTGATAAGAGTAAGAAAAGCTTCAAAAATTATGATGACAAGAAGAAGTTCTTCAAGAACAAAAGAAGATCCTACACCAAGGAAGACTATAGCTTATCTAATAAGAGTGAGATAAATTATTCTAAGAGTGACCATGAAGGTGATGATCCTAATTTCAATGAAGTTATCTTTATGGTGAAGAAGCAATCTACTCAAATCAAGAAGAGTCCATGTGGTTTGGAGGTACTATTAGTGATTCAGATGAAGAAGAAGATGAGGTGGACTTTGAGGCTAAGTTTATGAATACTATAGAATAAATAAATATGGTGAATAAGAAGAATAATATGATGAGGTCTCTTATCAAATACTATGAGTAGAAAATCAATTTGTTTGAAGATAGACTGAGCAATAACTCCAAGGAACAAAAATAAATAGTCAAATAGGTAAAGACTCAAATTAAGATTGTGACTACAAACCTAGAGGCTAAAGAAGAAGAATATACAAGGTATGTAATTTAATTAGATTCATTGAGATCTAAGTTAGATTAGTCATCAAGCAAGGTGAAGTCCTTTGTGAAGTTTGAAAGGAGTATCAATGATCTAGACAACATTTTGAGTAGTCAAAAGAATGTTAATGACAAAATAGGTCTTGGTTTCAATGAAGATAAAAAGAAGAGTGTTAATTTGATCAAGGATAATTACACCTTAAATTTCAATGGTTAATCAAGGAATGATGGTGCTAGTAGAATTAAGACTAATCCTATCAGGTATACTAATACTATAAGGTATGATAATCCTTTCAATGGTTATTGGTATTCATGTAACCAATTTGGTCATAGATCAAGGCATTGTAGAAGGCCCTCCAAGAATGAATATGCTTAGAACTATGAGTATATTCATCAATAAAGAGGTATGGGTCATATTGTGTTTCAATTTTCAAAATTTTGGTCATATTGCAAAGTTATTTAAGCATGGATTCTCAAGTCAAAACAAGAAAGTTGAGACTTCTAGAGTGCAATAAATAAGACAAGATATTGAGTGGAAAACAAAGGTAGCTAAGGCGGATGATGATGTATGTGCAAGTCCAAGTGAACTATTTTCCATGGTGGAGCATAGTCCAGATGAAAAAGAGTGCCAAGAATTGTCCCTATCAGCTCAGATTATGGATTAATAACTCAAGACAAATAAACCAAGGTATATTGTTGTTCAAATGGAGATTAAATAATTCAAGCCTAAGAGGATCGTGAATAAATTTTAGTCTAGAAATGACATGGAGATCTAGGAATCTCTTGATTTTATGTTGTTTTAGTACCCAATATAGAAGAGGTGACTCCATTAGGATTCATGGAGGCATTCGGGTAGTAAGCAAAAGCGTGAAGTATGCTTGGTCTTAAGGGGAGATTTTTACTCTTTGTTTCAAATCTAAAGATCAATCAATAGTTTAATTAGAGGTGTGAATGCAAGATATGAGTTACAAAAAAATTGTATGATAAATTGATAAAACCAAGTCACATTCATTATAGTGTCTGAATACCTCATGGAGATAAGGGGAGCCAATCATGCTCCAAGAGTAGGTGTGTTTGCTAAGAAGATCTATAGAAATTAATTGTGAGCCTGATCTGTGTTGAGTTATTGCTAGAGAGATAAATAATTATATTGTTTTGATAAGAAAAGGTGTTTTGTTCTAGGTCCAAGGATTAGTTAGTTTTCAATAGTTAACCCTTTATCATTAATATCAAAGGGGGAGAAAGTTCTAGTTTGGGAGAAATGTCAGTTAAGAAATCTAACTTGGGGAGATAAGAATGATCATATTTGTTTGAATATTTGTCATAAATGATAAAGGGAGAGATTATTGAGGTATGTTCATGTTGTTGTTTTTGTGACATTAATTTTATCATTGATGTCAAAGGTTTGTGAGTATCATTGATGTCCTAGAGATGTTTTTGTGAAGATGCATGGTATGTGATCATGGTGGCTTAAGCATGGTCTAGCAATTAATTAAGTTATGCATAAGTTCTTGGCACAATATTGTTGTATGTGACAAGGAAACCAAGTGACAAAGTGACAAGATATAATTTGAAGGCAACTTAGGAATTATTTTAAGGTTTATAATAGGTCAAGATCAAGATACAAGGTAAGCATACTTTTGAGCTTGAGTCTTAAAGAGCATTATCATATCATGAGCATGAGTATGAAGATAGTGGTATGGTAATATTGATACACACAAGTATTATTAGATGTTCAAGGATTCTTGATCTTGTATATGAATTATTGAAACACTCATAAAATTTTTAAGGTAAATATTCAGGGGTATGTTCTAAGCCTAAGCATTGAACCAAATTAATCCTAGACTCTTACTGACCTAATGAAGAGTCTTGAGGTGTTATCAAGAATAAAAATAATTTTTAGATCATGTGATAATATGTTTGACACTATGTAAACATGTGTATAAGGTATATAATATTTTAGAGGAGGTTTCTAGATCAGTTCTTGACTTAGTCTTTGCATGATGAGACCTAGTGAGAAGGCACATGCTTGGTATCATGATGCAGTGAGTAGTATGAGGATTGTGAGAAGAAATATTAGTAGTGTGTGAGCATGTTATAAGGTTTTATGACATTATTATGAGGTAATGAAAGTAGTGCAATAGGTTATAAGGTGTGTTCAAGGTCTAAGTATGACTAACAGTTCAAGGCCTAATGTGCAAAGAGACCTAGTATGGCCTAATGAGGGATCAAATTTAGTTCCCAGGGTGTGAGAGATCATAAGATAATTATTAGTGGTGTGATAGTTCTATCAAGTTTTTTGACCAAGTTTGAGGTCAAAGTCTGAAGGGGAAAGCATGAAAATTGATGTTGAGGTTTTATGTGTGCACAGAATGAGGTATAGTAAACCTAAGAAGAATTTTCTTATGATCATTAGCATGTGAAACCTTTTCATGAGATAATAATAATTTCATGTAATTTTAGGAAGGTTCCTAGCCCAAATTTCCTATCATTGATTTGGAGTTGAGGGTAAATCCTTTATGAATGATTGCTAAGAATGGAAGGTAGTCTAAACCCTCCTAAAACCCTTATTATGACCTAATATGGAAGATATTATTGTAAAGTGATTATAATTGTTTGGTTGAACTAGTGTGATGATTTGAGGTTGTATTCAACTCTCCCAAGTACCTCTACATGGCATTGGTCTGTCAGAAGAGTGAGTGGAAGCTACATAAAAACCCCTTATTTCTCAAATTTTTGATGTAGTAGGAAAGGTTGACTAGGTCAAAGCATGAAAATGATTAGAGGATGACATGTGAGACTTTTATTTTGTGCCCATGTAAGTTTTTGAGTAGGTTTTAAAATATGTTAAACCGGTCATGGAAGTTAACCTATCTCTAAATAGGCCTAATGAGGAAGACAATGAGAAAACTAGGTACAAGTGAGAATGAGATTAGGGATGGGCTATAGTGGATTAGGGATGGATCCAAATTCATGGGGTTATTTTTCAATACCTATATCACAATTCTCCCTTGAATATAATATTTGGATCTGCCTATATATAAGCAGAAATTTGCTAGGAAAGTTATTTGTCTAACATAATGAGGTATGTGTAAGGTGAAGACATGAGATTGATCTATAAGACCAATATTGATATTGAACCTTGTAATATATCTATTTAAAAAATTTATAAGTATTATAAAGGACCATATAAACCAATTTTAAGTTCATAACATGTCCACATAGGTGTTCTAAATCTTGGTTTCCATGACTGTGTTTTAGAGCTACAAGTAATTTTCTGTGTGAGTGAGAATGATGTTTATGAGTCATTATGCATAGATTTTAATAATCCAATTCACATGAAGTTTTTATATAGGTATCATAGGTTAATTTTAATTCATTTTTATTCATGATAAATTCCTATGAAGGAGTGAAAAGTCAAAGGCTCCTGACTAGGTTTTTGAAGTGTATTTGTAGTTTTGAGTGAGTATATGAAAGTGATCAATTTGAGCCTTTTAACCTATATGGTGTGGTATAATTGAAATTATGATGAATATTAGGTTATGTAGGTTATAAAAATGTGTTTATGTATCAAATTTGAGTGTATACTTCAGATATTCAAGGTAGACTTTTTCGCAGTGAGTAGGCCTAATTGTGAATAGACCTAATAGTGTGGTTCAAGGAGTGAAATGATCTAAATGGTGTTGGGGACATAAGATGATATCATAAATGGTATAATTGAGGTTTTTATGAAGTTTTTAATCCATTTATGGAGGCTAAAGGTGTTCTAAGGTGGTCAAAGTGAAACATGTGCTTTGAGAAGGCCTAATTGCATGAGGTCTCTATTAGGCCTAATGGTGGTTTTGGTCCTTATATGTGGTAATTAACATATGTAATGGTTATTTCACTTATGAAACATGTTTTTTGATATATTCCAAGGGTGATCCTAGTATTTTTATTTTAATTTCTGACCAATGTGTGTGAGAACAAGAGTCAAGTATAAAAAGAAGGTCTAATAGGCCTAATTTGACTAGTTAGAATATTGAGGATATGAGCGAACAAAATAAAAGTTTAGAAACTAGGTAGAGGGATTAAAGATAATCATAGAGGTTTTTTAATATTTTATGAAGTTATAGTAGTGTTTTTCTAGATGATTAACAAGGTCATATGACCTAATTCTGCCAAGAAAAGGGCTAATTGAGCAAATAGGCCTAATAAGTTGTTTAAAAGAGATAGAAGAGTGTGAAGAACAAAAAAACTAAATCATCATAAATTGAGTGAGAAATAGGTGTCCAAATGTGATCAAATTTTCTAAGTTCTGGGGTTGGTGATGAGTTACATATGGGTATGGTACCTCTTTACAAGTTAGTTCTTGCTAAAGGACTAGTTGAGTTAGTGCTTGACTAGTGAGGGGTTGGTGCTCCTTGTGGGGTTGATGCCTCACTAAATCTTGATTAATTGCTTATAGGGCTATAGTCCCAATTTTTTTTTAGGTTTTTTTATCCCCCTTTAGGTTTTATCACATAAATCTTGTGTTTTTATGTTGAATGCTTTTGTATATGCTTGCTTATGCATTGATTAATGCATGTATGTGAATAAATGCTTCATGGATGGTAAGTGAAATTGATTGATTATTTTAAGGGAACTGATTCAACCCCCCCCCCCCCCTCATTGGTTTTACTTAAAATAGTCATAATCCCTATCACAACCTTTCAGATGTCCAAAATCTCCTATTGGAAATATTATCATTGATGTCAAAGGGTAATTATGAATCTAATTGATGGCAAAGTATTTCAATAAAAGAATTAAATTAAATGAAGAATATTTAATTAAGGAAATTAAATGTGCAATTAATGATCATATCATTGCATGAAATTGAGGACAAATTAAATATGTTTAAATGGGCTTAAAGAGGTAATTATGGTGAAGTTTTTAAGGTAGTTTTTAAGGTTGAAATGGTCCCCAACCTTGGTCGACCTACTAAAAGGTAATAACACTAATTTCTAGGAAGTCATCCCACCTTTGGGAGGAGTTGTGACCATTAAAATGGACCTCTTTTTTTTTAATATTAATTACCTTAATTTATGGCTTTCCATGGGATATAAAAAGGTGTAAGTTAATAAAGAAGGGCAAAAATATTTAAAAGCAAAAATTATTAGAATATTGAAAGAAAAATCAGCAAGTATAAGGCAAAACATAGCAGTGAAAATTGTTGGAAATATTGTCATTGATGTTAAAGGTCCAACATTATTGGTGATAAAGGCCCCATTGCATTTAATGGTGTTTTTAATATTCACATCTTATATAATGTGTGTTAATATTTATATAATATTAATGAATATATTTTTGGTTACATATAAGTCAAAAGAGGACCCATGGAGAAGTCAAAGAATCATGGGGTAAAAGACGAAAGAGGAATGGGATGCATTTTCTCATGAAGAGTCATCTTGAGAAACTTAAAGAGTCACCATGTGAAGACAAAAGAGGGTATGGTGCATTTTTCCATGAAGGGACACTTTGAGGAATACTAAAAGTCACCAAGATAAAGACAAAAGAGGAAAGGACACTTTTGCTTATGAAGGGTCACCATATGACTTTTAGAATGCAAGGATATGAAGGGTCATGCAATTTTGGCACCATTTTCCATGAGGATTGAAGGGTCACAAATGGTGAATGTCAAAGGTCATTTGGAAATCTATAAATAAAGGCTTGAGAAGTCATATGTAATATGCAAGAGAGTGCATGGTTTGTATGTGTTTTTGAAGAGAGAAAAGTAGGAGATATTGTAGAGTTCTATCATTTTTTGAGTAAGCAACATTAAGAGATAGTTGTGTTTTATACACAAGAGGGGTTGGTGCTCCTGTGGGTTGGTGCTCATAAATCTTTGCAAGGGGTTGTTGATTTTATGGGTTGGAGCTCACAAATAGTTGTTGTGTTGGTGCTCGGCAAAGGGGTTGGTGCTCTTGCAAGTTGGTGCTTGAAAACTTTAATTTGATTTGGTGCTCATTCATATACTTGAGATTGTTCTCTATGGTTTTTTCCACTTTGGGTTTCCATGTAAAAATTTGGTCTCTCTCTCTCTCTCTCTCTCTCTCTCTCTCTCTCTCTCTCTCTCTCTCTCTCTCTCTCTCTCTCTCTCTCTCTCTCTCTCTCTCTCTCTCTCTCTCTCTCTCTCTCTCTCTCTCTCGCGTGTGGTGCATATTATTGTTTCAATTTTATTTCATATCTTGAATGTGTGGTTAAGTGGTTAAAGTACTGATTCACCCCCAGTGTATTTCATGCTTAACAAAAATACTCAAGTGCAGATCAGATCTAAAGGATATAAATTAGCGTTCTATAATTAGTTGTGTTAGAAACAAATTGGAGATAGAAGAATGATTCTTTTAATAAGGTTGGCTCCTTCATATTGAATATATTGGTGTCTCTTACTAAGTTGGTGCTTGGCTTAAGGGTTTGATGCTAATTTGGGTTGGTGTCAATGAAATTATAATTGGGGTTAGTGTTCTAGTAGGTTGATGCTTATAAATATTCATATTGAGAAATATTTCTCCCTGCTTTTCTCACTAAAGGGTTTTCACATGTATCTGATGTCACTTTGCATTGTGTTATCTTGTGTTGTGATTTAATTCCTTTGAATAACTTAATTGGAATAAGTGATAAGTGTTAGAAAAGAAAAAAATATAGAATAGTAATTCACCCCCCTCTCAGGATTATCCTATGTTCTACAATTGGTATCAGAGTGGGTTCATTTAGATATGACTTAAATGCTAGAAGGTAGATCGTATAATCACACATGGCTAGATCATAAGTTTAGGATAGAATTTCCACTAACAGGGCACTATTGTTTGATGGCACAAATTATACCTTCAAAAGAATAATAATGAAGACATATCTAATGGCTCTTGGGTTAGATATTTGGCAAACAATAGTAAATAGGTACCAAACACCATAAACACCACCAATAGATGATGCTAAAAAGAAGGCTAGTGAGAATAATGTTAAATCAATGAATGTCATCCTATACGGCCTTTCAAAATATGAATTCATAAAAGTCATGCAATGTGATTCTATGAAAGAGATCTAGGAAAAACTCAAAACTATCTATGAGGGTGATATCAAGGTAAGACAAGCAAAACTCCAAACTCATAGGAGATAATTTGAGAGTTTAAAGATGAAAGAAGAAGAAAACATTGTAAGATACATGCTCCAGGTTGATGAAATAGTCAATATTATTCAAGGACTTGGAGAAACCATGGAAGAGTCTACAATCATTCAAAAGGTGTTGAGGTCCTTACCACTGAGGTTTGATGTGAAAGTATCTATTGTTGAAGAAATGAAAGATCTAGATAAATTAAATATGGACAAGATACATAGAATCCTCATAGCATATGAAATGAGGACTAAACCTAAAAGACCATCAAAAAGAGAAGCAACATTCAAAGCATCAAAGAAGGAGAAATTCAAGGAACTTGAGTCAAGTAATAGCTCAAGTAGTAAATAAGATGAAAATGAGGATCTATTAATTCAAAATTTGAAGAAATTTTTGGGCAAATATAAAGGTAAGTTACCATTCATATGTTTTAATTATAGTAAGATTGGTCATTTTGTAGCTAGGTGCCTGGATAAAGACAATAGTGATGAAGAGGAAAACAAACCAAAAGTCAAGAAGGGATTCAATTAGAATAAATACAAGAAGAGAATTTAGAAGCAAAATAAAATATTATACTCGAAGATGAACTATAGCTCATCTGAGGAAAGTGGAGTTAGTGATTTTGACAATGACAATGTGGAAATATTGTTCACAACCATAGAAGATAATGCTTCCACAAGCAAAAAAACTTGGAAGAAGAAGAAGAATAAGCCAAGGTAAATCTTGAATAAGAGCTTATCTTTGATTTAGGAGAGATAAAATTTATTAATAAAAAGAACATGAAACAAAAGCTTCAAATTCAGAAATATTAAAAAGAGAGTCAAGACTTAGAAGTTAGAATATCACAAGGTCTTAAGGAATCAAAGAATATAATTGTTAATCTAAAAGTCCAAATCAAAGAGGTAAAGGAAATTGAAGAAGATATAATGATTCAACTGAAGAATAAAGGATAAGACTTCAAAAGATATGAATCTAAGATCATTGCTTTAAAAAGGGATCTAGAAAAGGTGAATACTAAAATAGCAAGTGACTTGAAATCCGAGAAGAGCACCCAAGTTTTGAATGAGATTATGGAGAGTCAAAGATAACCATTCAAAAATTTAGACATCGAGTATGAGAAGGAAAAAGAGAAGGCTAAGATCTATGTTGAAGCTCTTAAGGAACTTGTGAAGAAGGAGACCAAGAAGGAAGAAGGCCAGAATACAAAAACTAGCTCTATCAACAAAGAAAGCAAAGGAGAACAAAACTTCAAGAGACCACTTGTTCCAAAATATACCAATAAAACTAGGTTTGGTAATTATTTTTATGGATATTATTATTATTTTAATCATTTTGGTCATAATAAAATAGATTGTGGAAAGAGAGCCAAGGATATTGAAGTTAGGAATGGAAATGAAGGAACCTATGAAGCTTTGAATAGAAGTTACAATTTGTTTTCTCCCCTATCAAACTTTAATGAAGAAGCTATAGTATATTACAAGTGCAACAACTATGTACATATAACACGTTATTTTAGAAGTGTGTTTGAATATGTAAGATAGGATCAGAGGTTTAAGGATCTAGTGATAAAGAAAAGGGAGCCAACAAAGACTTGGAAGAAGAGGCAAGAAGACAACAAGAAAAATAAGGAAGAATCCATGATCGTTCAAACAACATTCCATGCTAGAGATGAAGGACATCAATGGTTTATTGATAGTGGATGTTCAAGACACATGACTGGAGATAAAATCAAGTTTATCTCATTGAAAAAAGTTAATGAAGGCACAGTGAAGTTCAAAGACTATAGCCATAATAGTAGGAAAAGGTAGCTTAGTCTCGATAATGGAAGAGCCGAAATAGAGAATGTGTTATATGTGGTAGGATTAAAGCATTATATTTTAAGTGTGAGCCAAATGTGTGATCAAGGACACACACTCAAGTTCTTTGTTGAAGGTTGTAAGATGCCCATTAGACAACAAATAATCTATACATGCTTGCAAAAGTCAAAGGCTAGAAGTGTTGTCTAAGTCAAGTTGAAGAGAGTTAGTTATGGCATAGAAGAATGGTTCATATAAATTTTTATAACCTTGTGAATATCAGCAAGAAGCAAGCTATAAGGGACATTTCAAAGATAACAAAGCCATTAAGCACACTTTGTAAGCAATCCCTGCATGGGAAGCAGACTAGGATAAGATTCAAAATGAAGGAATATTACACCATGAAGAAATTAGAAATCATTAATATAGATCTATGTGGACCCACTAGAATACAAATCATACAAGGTGAGAGGGGATTTATGCTTCTAATTGATGATTACACTAGAATGACATGGGTTGCATTTTTGAAAGAAAATTCTAAGGCCTTTAGCAAATTTAAAGTGTTTAAAGTATTAATTGAAAATGAAACTAGTTTAAGGATCAAATGGTTAAGGTCAAATAGAGTAGGTGAGTTTATGCCAAATGAATTCAATGAGTATTGTGAAGACCATGTGATAAAAAGACATTACTCAACTGCAAGAACCCTACAATAGAATGGGGTAGTAGAATGAAAGAACAAGACTATCCAAGAAATGGCTAGAATAATGTTGATTGAATCTAAAATATTAGATAAATATTGGAGAGAAGCAATCCATACAACTATATACAATCCTAAATAGAGGGCAGATTAGAGTCAACAATGACAAGACCCCATATGAGTTATGGATGAGAATACTAGCTTCTGTCAAATATTTGGAAGGGAGTGTTTTATTAAGAGGACCAAAGATGATTTGGGTATTAACTCAAGAAACTATGAAGGAATTTTTTTGGGATATTCTACTAAAAGTAAGCCCTACAAATACTGCAACAAGAGAAAGCAAACTATTGTATAAAGTGCTAGTGTTAGAGTAGATGAAACTAAAACTTAGAAGGTAAGTGATCTATTAGATAAACCAGATACCATTGAAGAAGAAGATGTTGAATTAGACAAGATGGATGAAGATGAATGGTAAGACACCAAGGCACCATCTCCTTTTATTTAGAAGAACCATGTCAAAATCCAAATCATTAGAAATATAGATGTTGGAATGTAGACCAAAATAAGGATTGTAAGTAATTATGAACAAGTGAATCTTTCTTTGTTATCTAAAATATAGCTTAAGAATTTTTTAGAAGCGAGCCATGATGAACAATGGATAAAATTAATGGAAAAAGAGCTAAACCAAATTGAGAAGAATGAGACATGGGAGTTGGTACCCAAACCAAAGGATTAGAATGTGATTGGCACCAAATGGGTATACAGGAACAAACTAAATGAGGATGGTCAATTGATGTGCAACAAGGCTTGATTGGTATGCAAAGGATTTGCTCAAATCAAAAGTATTGAATTTGAAGAAACCTTCACTCATGTGGCAAGATTAGTGGCAATAAGAATGTTTCTTGCCTACGTTATATTCAAGAACTTCAAGGTATATTACATGGATGCAAAATCTGCCTTTTTGAATGGTAAATTATAAAAGGAAGTGTACATCAAGCAACTAGAAGGATTCCTCCTATTATAAGATAGAAAACATGTATGAAAATTGAAGAAATCCTTGTATGGATTGAAGCAAGCCCCCAAAACTTGGTGCTCAAGAATTGACAAGTAACTACAAGACTAGGGATTCAAGAGAGAATTCATCAATAGCAATTTGTACATTAAAATTGAAGGTGAACATTAGTTAATTATTGTAGCTTATGTTGATGATATAATCTTTGGAGGAGATAATGAGAATCTATCCAAAGGATTTTCCAAAGACATGCAGAAAAAATTGAGATGTCCATGCTTGGTGAGCTATCATTCTTTCTTGGATTACAAAAGTAAATGAATATTCATCTCCCAAACCAAGTATGCTAAAGAAATGTTGAATAAATTTGGAATAGAAAATTATGCACTGGTTGTCATGCCTATGGCTATAAGAAATAAGTTAAGGATGATGAATCACTAAATACATATTGGTCCCTCTAAAAATCAATGATTGGCAGTCTTTTGTACATAACAACATCTAGGCCAGATATCATGCAAGCATTGGGCATGGTAGCTGATATCAAGTAGCTCCTAAAGAAACACAAGTGAAAATGGTGAAGCAGATATTTAGATATCTAAAATGGACCCTAGACTATGGATTATGGTATCTAACAAGGAAGGATTTCACATTGGTAGCATATACAAACTCAAACTAGGTAGGATGCCTAGATGATAGAAAAACACAAGTGGAGGAGCATTTTTCCTTGGATATATACTAGTGTTTTCATTAAGTAAGAAACATAATTTAGTTTCCTTGTCCATAATAGAGGCAGATTACATAGTGGCAGTATTGTGTTGCACTCAAGTTCTTTGGATGAAGTAGACCCTTCAAGACATCAAGGTAGTATATGATCATCCAATTTCAATATATTATGACAAGACTAGTGCTATCAACATCTCAAAGAATCTAGTGTTGCATTTCAAAACAAAGCACATTCCAATCACATACCATTTCTTGAGAGAGCAAGTTGCATAATAGCAGGTAAAATTGGAATATATTTCCACCATAGAGTAGATAATGGACATTTTCACCAATCCACTTCCAAAGGACACATTTGAATACCCATGTGAGAAGTTGGGAATAATATCTTTTGCTTCCTACCCCTGAAAGGGAAGTATTGATTAAGGGGGAGCTAAGCTTTGAATTATCTAGCTCCTGGGTAGTCCCTTTTCCATTGATGTCAAAGGAGGAGAAGTGTAGAAAGAGGGAGTCATAGAAAGGGGGAGTTGCAGAAAAGAAGATATTAGATAGAAGAAACAATACAGCAAGGGGGAGTAGATTCAGTACATGGTTGCCATCAATAACAAAGGTGGATATTGTTGTAAATATTGTCATTAATGTTAAAAGGTAATCTTGAATCTGATTGATGGCAAAATATTTTGATAAAATAATTAAATTAAATGAAGAATATTTAATTGAGGTAATTAAATGTGCAAGTAACAATCATATCTTTATGTGAAATTGAAGACAAATTAACTATGTTTAAACAAGATTAAAGAGGTAATTATGGCAAAGTTTTCAAGGCAATTTTTTAGGCTAAAATGGTCCCCAACCTTGGTCGACTTGCTAAAAGACAATGGTGTTGATTTCTAGGAAGTTGTCCCACCTTTGGGAGGAGTTGTGACCATTCAAATGGACCTCTTTTGTTTGAAGAGTCACAACCTTAATTTATGACTTTTTGTGGGATATAAAAAGGTGTAAGTTAATAAATAAGAGCAAAAATATTTAAAAGCAGAAACTGTTAGAAATTGAAAGAAAAATCAGCAAGTATAAGGTAGAGCATAGCAACAAAAATACTCAAGTGTAGATCAGATCTAAAGGAGATAAAGCATTGTTCTATCATCATTTGTGTTAGCAAGAAATCATAGATAGAAGTGTGATTCTTGCAAGAAGGTTGTTGCCTTCGTATTAAAGAGTTGGTGTCTCTTGATGAGTTGGTGCTTGGTGAAAGGGGTTGGTGCTTATGAAATTGTAATTGGGGTTGGAGATCTAGTAGGTTAGTGCCTACAAATATTTATATTGAGAAATATTTCTCTTTAGTTTTCTCTCGAAAGGGTTTCATGTATATCTTGTGTCATTTTATATTGTGTTATGATTTGATTTATTTGAATATCTTAATTGGAATAAGTGATTAAGTGTTAAAAAAGAAAAGAATATATAATATTGATTCATCACCCTTGTTACCTTGTGTTATGATTTTATTACTTTGAATATCTTAATTGGAATAAGTGATTAAGTGTTAAAAAATAAAATAATATATAATATTGATTCATCACCCTCTCAGTATTAGCTTGTGCTCAACATCTCTACAATATATACATCAAATAAACTCACCCTCAATCTAGGGTATATCCTATCTGAGCACATCACCCATTGGGCTAGTGCTACCCTCTCTTCTAGATCATCCGATGTCCCAACGATCACTTGTGTCCCTACTATCAATAGTCCCAACAAAGCATGGACATATTCTAGTGTGATACCCACCTCAATGGTTTTCCCATCCACCACCCATCGAAAAGTGTTGGTCAACCATTCCCATGATCCAAGGAATATGACAATGATATCAACACTAAGTGGGGTCTACCTCATCTTCATGATGCCTCCAAATCACAGAGTGACTAGTCACACTTTATCTATATCAATCAATTGATCTAATGGATCCAGTAGCCATGATGCATCTATTAGGTGTCAATACCTCTAGAGTCTTTATAAAATATCAAACAACAAAGGATGTATCATATCTCCATGTCATAAATAATTCATAATACATTCTTAAAAATTCACAAATTAACTACTTAAATAAATTGGTTTTATTTAATTTCTCATATTCCTAAATTTTAAATAAAATCAGCCCATTTAATACTAAATCGACTTTGTATCTTATTTGTAATATTAAATCACCCTTTATATTTCCAACTAGATTGGCCTATTCAATACTACGTCGGCCATCTTAGTGATTTAACATACTATATCGGCCCTATCATACATAGTAGATCTCATTTTATGATACTACATCGACCCTATCTAATAAACTAAGTCGGTCCTGTCATACACCATCAGCCTTGTTCCCCTTACCAACTAAATTAACCTACTATTATGCAGTCAAACACCTATTAGCATATTAAATTGACCCACTACTATGCAGGCGGCCCTTTCTTTATGGCTTGCCTAATAGACTAAGTCGATCAAGTCAACTTTGTTCTTTCACAATAGTGACTTTTTTACCACTTACCATAAATTCCTTAGGCATTTATGGGTCCAACTTCTTCCTACCCACTATCCCATTCTACCCCTAGTTTACCTAAAAAATTCCTAGTGTTCATTCCAATCTCTATATTTTGCCTACCAATCAATTTTCTATATTTAGCTCAATTTCAAATAAAAATGTCCAAAATTCTGAAATTCACAATTGATTACTTGTGTTGCACTCATTACGACCATTATACATCTTCCCCATTTCAACTTTGGTCTCCTCACCATGATGATTCTTTGGTTTCAAACTAGGTCTCGCAGAGCTCTGTTTTCTTAGAATAATAAACATAACAAATGAAGTCTTTTTCACCCTATTTTTATTTACTATTCAGAATTATTTACCTTTCAAATATTTACCACCATATTTTATATTTTGATCATATCTTTATTTCTACTAGCTCTTTTTTTTAATCGTAAAATATTCTAGAACCCTAACATCATAGATAATCTTTTCACCTATTATATGTATATGTTGCAAAAAAAGATTATTTTTTTCTATTTTCTATAGGTTCGCTTAATTTCCTTACATTGGACTTTTCACATTTTTTGCATCTCCTTCTTTATCTAAAACACTAAGGTAAGTAAAGGTACATGTTTTTCAATTTTATCTTTTCATTTATCTTATTTTCTCCTTACTGCAATTTATTTAGCTTCAACGTTATGTATTACTATGTTCTTTTCTTAAAGTACCATCCCGTGTTGCACCTAAGTGACATGTGATGAGATTTGAGTGGGGCATATGTATACACATAATATTTTCAAACTTTATCAATTATTGATGTTTTTTCTCTTACAAGAACCCACTGAGTCTTAATATATTTGAGTACATGCCTTAAATAGTGCACTGAGAAGACCTTTGATGCTTTATAGAATTATTGTCCCTTTACTACAACTTGTTATCTACACAACCATATCGTAAAAACATTATCCTAAGCTTTGCCTCCTCTTTTGTACCCTCCTCTAGTCATTTTCCACTTTCATTAGCCCTTCCCTAGCCTAAACTCCTTTTTGATTGTTTATGATATAATGTCAGCCCTATCGACCCTATAATCTAATTGACAAAACTCATCTAGGGTCTAGGTCAGCTAGGATCAGACCTAATTTAATTTTGTTAATAATGATATAGAGTCGATTGGGCTGGCTTTATTGATTAAACTTTTAGAAAGGACTAGGGTTATATCCAACTATATAAACACATTCATTTCATTATTTATTAAGGAAGAGAATAAGAAGAGATATATATTGCACATCTGCTTATCCACCATTCTATTTGAAGAAAATAACTGAGGGTTTCAATACTTTCTTTGGAGATATGAATCTTGTCTTCTGGAGAAGTCTTTTGGATGCAAAGATAGGTTATGTATCCTCGAGTTGATTTATCTTTTTCATTCTTACATACCACAATAACTTCTTATGAAAAACCTTAGCCAAGGGAGAGATTGAGGCTTGACATGTTCTTCTTCAAATATAATTATTTCTAACTTTGCTTCTCCTTTATAAGATTAGATAGATGTGCATTTATAATTCTCTCCCATGCATTAGGATTTCTTATACATTGACATGAGTATATATCCTATGCATATTTACTTTTTATGTTTATTACCCCCACTTTGTGCCACAAGCTTTGGTGAGTGAGACTAGATTAGACTTTATTTTGCTTGCATTTAATTTTATAAATATAAAAACATAGGACCTAGTTAGGGTTATTATATAGTTTTACTTGACTAAAGGCTTTGGAACCCTCTCTAGTGATATTATTATGGTAAGAGATCCTTTGGCTAGGTCTAATAGATCCATCTTGGTCATGACCCTGAATATCTAATGTATTAACAATCGAAAGTGTAAGTAGGATTTATCTTCTCCGAGCTAAGATTGATTTATAGATGAGTTGTATTTTCCTTTGCATACACCTTATTATCATTATCATTTCAATATCTAACATAACTGTGTTTTTCCTATTTTTAGCATATCTCAACGTAATAAATTTAGTATCTGTTATATCTAAGTTTTTCAACTAATTGGCCTACTATAGATCTATTTATCACTCTTATGCTTATTCATTTCTATATTCTTAACTCTATCTATCCCATCAGGATCTAGATCCAATTTAGGGTTAAATAGTTAGATTGGATTAAATCATCTAGCTTCACCAAATATATAGAGTGATTTAATTGGATCACTCACACTTACTAGGTTATAATTATGATTGGGTTACACAATTGAGATATACCCAATGGACATGTTGCAACTCATCACCAATGTTGGGGTCATGTTCTCTCTCTCTCTCTCTCTCTCTCTCTCTCTCTATATATATATATATATATATATATATATATATATATATATATATATATATATATATATATATATATATAGAGTTGCAATTTTTTAAAATTGTCTTAATCTCAATTCCAAGGCTTCATAACAAAACATCTCTTCAAATCAAATTATCAAAAGGAAATATGGTTGCATCGATATAAAGGTGTACTCCTAACCTTGCTCTCTTTACTTTTAAACATTTCAAATTCATGTAATTCTGTATTATATGCATTGATTATATACTATAACATGCTCTTGGTTGTAGGTTAGTCACCATCAAATCACTCAAATTAGACTCATGCAAAGGAAAGGTGTGTTATACACACCCAAGTACATATTTATTTCCTTTAAACTAGTAATTTCATTATTATATTTAAGAGGGGGGCAAATTTAGATGCTAAAAATTTGAATTATATAACACCTCAGACTTGTAAACTTAGAAAATACCTATCATGGCTATACCCTTCAATTAGAAGACCTTCCCAATATTGAAAGACTCACATTCACTATCTCTTTATGCTAATTTTTTTATCTATTAGTCTAACCACTGTTATTTTGATGACCAAGCCTTCTATGTTGTTTAAAATGGTATAAACCTAATTATTATCACTCTAAAAGTTTTGAACCTATACCTATTTTTCAACTTCTCTGACACTTGTGTCCCAATCAGATGCCTACATTGACGCTAGTGTCCATTTTCAAACAAAGTGTCTAGTGCCTTAAAATCATCCAATTTGTATTAAAACATATCCTAAAAGTTGGCCTAAGTGCTTTAGTGATAAATATTTTTAAAATAAATTGGTATATATATAAGATCAACCTTCATTCATTCCTCACCTAGCAGCTCACAAAGAAACTTACCAAAAATAATCAATTAAGCATTCAAGTGAGAAAATCTATCATATTCGTCCCTATTTCTATATCAATCATAGGAGTAGTATCTCGACAAGTTTGAAATAGTGAAGGATCATCCCATGAGCCATATTTTCTAAGTTACAAGTTAGGTCACTATATGTACTTACTTATCACACATTACATGCTTATGCACACACAAGCTAACACATAGGAAAAACTACATAAGTCTAAGGACCTCTTTAAAGTATTGGCTATGTAGACAATGCCCATTAACAAATGGGTACTTGGGGTAGCTTGACATCATGTTCTCACTAACCCATTTTTCTCATAGTCACTCCAAATGAGGAAGTTAGGGTTTGATCATTTGAAAAAGAATGATAGCCTACGTGTGTAATCTGAACACACCAGAAGAAAGGTGACATAAAACCTAGAAGGATCTAGGTGGTCACATCTAGGTATAATCATTATTCCATACTAGACACTTGCATCCAACTCAGATACCAACACCAACATAACTATCTAATCTAATGCAAGTGTCTAAGGCCACATAATGCAAAAATTCTAGAATTTGATGATTATTCCAGAATCTTGGTTTGGTCCACAACCCATATCTACATGTGCACAGTAAACTAGTTAAGTACCCTTATTTTTAATTTATTACAATATCAATCAATAGTTGTACTTCTTATTTTTAACATATCTCAGTATTATAAATTTAAAATATTGTTTATCTGAGTTTGTAAATTAATTGACCTACTATATATTTATTTATCACCCTTGTGCTTATTGATTTCTATATTTATAACCCTAGATGATCTCACACATCTAGAATGGTGCCTACAGTTTGATTTGGTGATTGGCTTCCTCCATAAGATTGGAGAGGATTCCCACACAGATATTATTTTATGCCAAATTGAGTGTTGTGAGGTTCATATTGGCAAGGTCATCTGGGATCATTCTAGATAAAGAATTGTTGTTGATTTCTAGGGCTTGGAGACTCCTAAATTGGGAAAACGAAAGTGAGTATAGTGCCTTCAAGAAGATTATGGTTGAAGTCAAGCTTATGTAGATTTGGGCATGTCGCATTTGGCAAGGTTGATTATGGGATGTATCCACCAAGGCCATTCTGATCAAGGACAAATAATTAAAAGGAATAAAATATAAGTAATCTTCATCACAGACATACAAATTATCAAAGCCTATTAAAACCACAGTGTAGAGGAAAGTTAACAAAAACAATGTAAAATCTAAATCTAAAAATGCGATGACAAAATGACCTTAAAACACCTACAATAAAATAACTTGTAAATGTGCCTCCAACTACAATGACTCCTAATACACAACATTACGAATACAAATAAAAACAAGCAACTAAAAAAATGACAAAAAATACATAACACCTAACACAAAAACATGCCTATAAAATATAATAGAAATTAAATTAATTACTATTCCAATTTACATTCATTCTCATTACACAACCACTTTACCACATAAACACATATAACTTACACTTTTAAAACACCTCATAACTTACTTTCTCAGTTCAAATTTATGTTTGAACCGCAACCCATTACCACTAAACTATGTCAACTCTACATCAATATGAAAAGGATTTGCAATACCCAAACTAAGAAAAAGGTTACAAATAGTTAAAGTATCGACAATGCGAAGACCCCACCCAAGTTTTTGGGATTTTAAGCTACGAAGATTATTCATTATTTTTAAATTGGCCCAACATTAAAACTATCAAACTAACCCTAATTAAAATTACTGTAATGATACCCGCCGACCGTCAAGAATCTAATTTGCGCGCCGACCGTGGCAAAAATCACAGCGGTTATGAAATAATTAAAACCGGGGTTTCCGTATTGCCACGTCGGACGTGGCGGCGGCGCGAATGTAGCCCGGCAATCGCTGATTCGTTGCGTCGCATGTCAAATTGATGTCCAAATTTGGGTTACAAAACTACCAGTGGTTTTACAGACAATGGCGGTTTTGTGAACTCTGGTTTTTGAAGCTCAGGTATGTAAAGCTTATTTTTGCTCTGATTATGCCTTAGGTTTTTTTTAATCATCGGTGAAGACAACTTTGCATTCTAAATTTTTTGAGGTACGTATTTTATTTTTGTGATCCATTTGGTGCTTTAAATGGATCGAAATTTAGCTCATTTTTCGCCTGTTTTTGACGCTATATATGGATTAAAATTACTTCATTTTTCATTGTTTTGTAGGCTTTCGATGGATTATGTATTGTTCAGTTTTCACTGTTTTGTACGCTTTAGATGGATTATGTATTGTTCAGTTTTCACTGTTTTGTACGCTTTGAATGGACCAATTTTAATTCATTTGTTCACTGTTTTTGCGCTTTAAATGACGCATTTGGTTCTGTTGTTTTCAAAATTCTGGACGGTATGTGACGTATTTTGATCGATATTTTAAAAGTCAAATTTAAAAAAATATATATAAATAAAAGGCTGTGTGAAAGATATTTGCTAGCCCCATTTTTGCGTTTATTTCAGTGTTTCTGCACCTTGATGGAATTATTTTTAGCTTTTGTTTACAATTTTGAGGACTGTACATGGCGTGTTTTGATCAGTTGTTAGCATTTTTAAAATCAAAAAAATTGATTTTTTTGGCCTTGTAATGATGTTTGTGGTTGATTTTTGCATTTAGTTTTGGCTGTGTAAATGATGTTTTCTGATTGTTTCTTGCATTCATTTTCGCTTCAACTGAAGAATTCGGTTGGAGACGTGTTTTGATCCATTGTTGTCAATTTTCTGGATTTTATTTGGCGTAGGGTAATCGCTCTTTCCAACATTATTGGATTTTAAATTTTGAACTTTTATTAGCTGTGTTGTTGATGATTGATGAGTTTTGGATCAACTGATTTTTTATTTTTATTTGGAAAATGAGTTTTTAGCTTTTATTTGGTACATTTTTGCTTTTTTTTTTTTTTAAAAATTAAATTTCCCGGTCATTTACTGAAACGGAGAAAATATTCTGTTTCCGGGTTAAATGACGTTTTTTGATCAGTTATTCAGTATTTTTATAATTCAATTTATGCTCTATTCTAGCTGTAAAACGATGTTTTTATGGTCTATTAGTGTTTTTATTTCAAAGAAAATGTTGGCCAGTTTCTTTATCGTTTCTTGGAACTCGAACAAATTTTAGTACAAATTTCACTGTTTTCAGAATTGCAGGGGCCTGGTCTGAACTTTTAATTAAAAATTTCTGTAGTTGAGATACTTAGTAATTAATTGGCCGTGCAAATGATTCGTACTGGTCCACTTATGCGTGTATATCGGACTTGAACCAAAAACATTGACCTATTTTTCATTGTTTTCGATTTTCTGCGCTTTACGTGGCGTATTTTGAGCGATTTCTAGAATATTTGCGCTGTCTTTCGACCGTGTTTATGATGCTGAATGAGTGTTTCGATGCATCGCTTTCGAGTTTTAGGACTTTAAATGAAGCACATTGCTATATTTTTTAGCATTTATTTTTAAAATTAGTGTTTAAACTGTTTTTCCCCAGTGAAATAATGTTTTCTGGCCCATTTCTGTGTTTATTTTGATCTTGATAATTTCTTAATATAAGAAAATGTACTGTTTCAGGTCATTTTCTCACATTTTTCATGCTCTAAGGGATATGTTTTGATCCATTGCTTTCATTTTTCTGGATTTTAAATGGCGTATTTTTGTCTATTTTGCCTTTGTTAATGATGTTTGTTAATGTAATTTTGTGTTTATTTCTGACTTGAAGGAAAGATTTGGACAATTTCCTGAACATAACTTGACACAGGAAAATATGCTGTTTGTGGTACAGTTTTTTAAGATTTTGAACAGTTACTTTGATTCCTTTTTGCATTTTCTGGTACTGCAAGTGGACAACTTCAATTTTATTTAAGATTTTTATTGTCTGAAAAAGACAATTACGAGTCCGTGCACTGTTATTTCAGTTGATACAGGCATTTTTTTAATTTTTAATTTGTAAATTTTGTCATCTGTTTATTCTTGTGAAGAGAACGTTTCAACAATATTTCTGCTAGTTTGATTTTATTTTTACAAGTAAACGAATGATTTAACAGTATAGATTTCTCAAAATTTTGCTACATTCTCTTTGTGTTTGGTATGTATCGGTTATAGGATTCTCTACTTATTAATTTCTCTCTTTAAGCAGGTCCTTTTGACTATTTTTTCGTTTCTGCCAGTAACAGGGTTTCTTCTCTAATACTCTTTTCTTGGATTCAACTTCTAATCTATGTGTTCTTTTTAGTTGTTTTGCATTCTGCTTTTCCTATTTCCTGCTCTGTAAACCTGTGCACTCGTTTTTGCCACCTTCAATACAGAGTGGGGTAAGCTTGGACCACATTCCTAAAGTCTGTGACTTGAGTCACACTCAAAATAAGTTAGCTTAGACAACATTCTTAAATTTTGTAAAATATTAAGATGGGTCAAGCTCAAATGTACAACTACACCATAATGGGTACATTACAACCTCTCCGCATGAGTTAGGGGGTCGCCTTATTGCAGTGAGTGGGATTTGAACTCTATTTACACTAATACATGTATACATTATTTTCTGAAATTTTCCTACTTCATATGTCTAAGATTTTATTCCATTTCTTTGATGAATCGCATTGCATCTGAGAGCTGATATTTTGATTTCTTATTGTCTTTTACATTTATTTCCGTCTAAAGCTTAAAGCTTAAATTTTTTGAGCTTTGATCTGCTTCACAATTAGCAACAATATCCTGTTTTGATCATTTTTCTCGTTTATAGGGCTTTAAAAAGACGGTCTTTGCATGGTTTCCGATGCTTTATGGAGAGTTCGATGCATTTTCAATAAATTTATATTATGTCACATAAGATTCTATGTTTATAACAGTGTTTTCAATGCTGTTGGCTCTTCATATAGTTTGCATAGAATTTTATCAACGCTTTTGACTTTTCATTGTGATTTTCTTAGATGTTTTTCAGGGCTTTTGAATGTAATTTCAATGTTTAGGGGATTGAAATTCTAAAAACTTTTACAGCAAGCTTTTTGAGCTCCTTGTTTTACCTCTTTCATGATTGTTGGAATTCTGTCAACATTTACGAACAGAATATAATGTTATTTTCAGAGGGCACTGGATTTCTTGTCCATTACAAGGTATATTCTATATTGAGTCAAATAAGTTTTTGTGCTGTGATAGGCAGAGGGTTTAACATTATGGAAAACTGGATGATCAGAGGCTCGAAACCCTAAATATTCAGTCACCCTAATGACAGTGGCTGCAGTAGGAATAATTGTGAGCAACAATGAAGTTTATGAAACTGGGAGCGAAACTGGACACCTTCTACACAGTAGAAAATTCCAGGTAACCCTAGACCTTTTTTGGATTTTCACATATTGCATATTCAACTGTTAATTCAGAAGTGTTCAATTAAAATACAAGTTACCACATACATTTATCTGACTCAGATGACAGTGTATGCCTTATGATTATTGTTTGAAAAACCCTCTTGCTGGGCATGCAGAGGCGAGACCGTAAGGTCTTTACCACTGGCAGGGATGTGGTGATTCCTCCTGTAAGTAGGTGTATTCTCCATGTCAATGAGATTGCCTACCTCTGTGAATGGTGTGAATCCCCTTTAGGAGAATTTATCCATAGTCAATAGAGGCCTAACCAGCTCAAAATCAAGATCAAAATCAAAACTTCGATTACTTTCCTATAAATATAAATCAGCATTAGTTATAATGGAAACCCAGTATCCTTGGTTTTCATACCCATAAATGGATTGTGGAAGGGACATGATTTCTCTATGGGAAAATGAAATCTAGCAGATTACTGACTTGTAGTATTCTCAATGTTAAAAATTTTTTCAAATAAGGAATTCTTCCTTCCTTGATACAGGTCGGTTTCTTCAGAGGTGTCAAGTGATTTTGTGATACAAGTAAATGGTACAAAGTATTTGTTACACAAGGTAAACACATTCAGCCTTCTCTTCGCTTTCTATTTTGCAGAAATTCTGTAACCAAGAAGGATTTTAGTGATTGTTACAAGTCCTTTTGCATTTCGTATATTTTGTTTGCAGTTTCCCTTGCTTTCGAAGTGTGGTCTATTACAGAGGTTAGCTGCAGAAGCTTGTGATTCACAGAAAGACATAATTGAGCTCCATGATTTTCCCGGGGGTGAAGAGATATTTGAATTCTGTGCTAAATTTTGTTATGGCATTATTGTCACTGTCAGTGCCTACAACATGGTTGCAGTCCGATGTGCTGCAGAGTATCTCCACATGACAGAGGCAATAGAGAAGGGAAACCTTATATACAAATTAGAGGTCTTCCTCAATTCATGCATCCTTCATGGCTGGAAAGATTCAATCACAACATTGCAGACTACTAAAGCTTTCTTACCCTGGTCCGAGGATCTCAAAATAGTCAGTCGGTGCATTGATGCAATTGCATGCAAAGCAATGGTGGATCCGTTGAGGGTAACTTGGTCTTACAACTATGCTAGAGGCCATAGAGATCACAAGGTATGTGGCAATGTTTCAAGCCCTTCACTAAATGAACTTCCTAGTCGGAGATACCACTCTGTTCCAAAAGATTGGTGGGTGGAAGACATTTCAGAGTTAGAAATAGATTTGTACTGGAGAGTAATGTTAGCCATTAAATCCACTGGCAAGATTTCTTCCGTGCTAATTGGAGAAGCTTTACGAGTATATGTGTCCCGTTGGTTGCCGGGCATGTCAAAAGAGAAAGGGAACACGAAGGGGCATTTTAATGACAAACAACCAGAGATCACTACAAAACACCGGCTTCTTTTGGAGTCCATTGTAAGCTTGTTGCCACCAGAAAAGTGTTCAACTTCATGTAGGTTTTTGTTAAAGTTGCTCAAGGCAGCAACAATTCTAGGTGTTTCACCATCTTCGAAGATGGAGCTTGCTAGGCGAGTGGGATTGCAGTTGGAAGATGCCTCTGTGAACGACCTTCTTATACCATCCCTTTCCTATGCCAATGAAACCCTTTATGATATTGATCTGGTACAAACAATACTAGAACACTTCATGATGCAGTCTCAGAGCCCTCCTACAAGCCCAGTCCATAACAGACATAAATATGAAAAAAGGAGATCACGATCAGCTGAAAATCTAGATTTTACAGAGAGCCGGAGATCATCTTCTGCAGCACATAGCTCAAAGCTCAAGGTTGCAAAGCTGATTGATGCATATTTGGCGGAGATTGCTCGAGATGAAAATCTGACAATTTATAGATTCATCTCTCTTGCAGAAGCTATACCAGATTTTGCACGCCCTGTTCATGATGATTTGTACAGAGCAATTGACATATACCTTAAGGTACCAACTTAGATAATTTTGTTATCAAAGTCTAGACTTTGAAGGGCATTCCTAGCAATATATAGAATTGTTTGTTTGGTTTTTGTATCTCTATATTAACAATATTGAATGTGGACAATTGTATGCAGGAACACCCTGGCCTAAGCAAAAGTGATAGAAAATGTATATGTCGGCTTCTAGATTGTAAGAAGCTATCAATGGAGACTTGTATGCATGCTGCTCAGAATGAACTCTTGCCTCTTCGGCTTGTAGTGCAGGTGCTCTTTGTTGAGCAGGTCAGGGCAGCCATGGCAGGTGGTCTAGTGCATGAGCTACCAAACAATATAAAAGCATTGTTATCCAGTCAAGAAGAGGACTCTCAAGAAGTTCCAGAGTCTAGCACATTTGACAATGTGTGGGATGCGGCGAGTCATACTGCAAAGTCCCCCAAAGGAAGAGATACAATGACTTTGAAGATGCAACTAGAAGAGGCGGACAATGAAACTCCTGAGATACGCCAGGAAGGTTCAAAAAGCTCTAAGTTGAAAACCATCTACAGTCTTCCTTCCAAGCATAAAAAATTCTTCAGTAAACTATGGTCCAGCAACAAGAGTGTCAGTGAGAAGTTCTGACCGAAGAAAGATGGTTCCCTGCTTCTACGCAACAATAGTTTTCACAAATTGCCAAGGAATTGAGGTAGATTGGTGCCATGAGGCAGTGCAAGAGTTATTGTATTTACTCGAATCCTTTGTATTCTATATCCATATAAGTGAAAATGAGCCATTCTTTTTCTTACCAGTAGAAGTGCATTATGTCATTACTTTTAGATACATATTTGTATTGTAAGGTTTGATAAACAGACGCTGCTTATTGGGGGGATCTTTGTTGTTCTAGCCAGTGCAAGCAAGGCACAAGGCTATTGCAGAAATTGCCATTGTTTATTTCTGTAACGTCTACTTTGAGGCATTACGATATTAATGGCCAGAGGTTATGCTTCTGCTATGAGATGAGATGAGAAGACTTTTAAGGTTCTTTTTGCCAAACTGGTCTGTAGGACCTGTCAAAGTTTATCTACTTGTTTAGATGACGATTCTTATGGCGTCCAGTTTTAAAATATGCATCTTGATGTCTAAATTGGAAGAAAATAATATTGGGAATGTATTGTTTATGGTTGAGTAAATTAAATTGTAATGACTATTGAAAAATAATAGCGTTGGAAAAAAGCATTCATGGAGCTGGTTTGCTTGTATTGTATATAAGGTCAGAGTTCTCTGTCCTATTTGTATAAATGATCAGTCACGTTATTCATTTTTTACAAGCGTTATTTCCCATGGGAGAAGTTGAATCTGTTTGCCGAATCTGATTGTTATCATGGAAAGCACCTGATCTTACCACTAGACTATAGGCTGAATAGCAGTTTTCTTTACTGGTAATAGCCCTTTGTTGAGAAAGCGAACCTATGGACCCCATCTTACCTGTAGAACATCGGCCAACTTGCAGCTTTTTTTATAATTGGTAAATACGGCTCTGGTGATGGAGTGAACTGTTACAATCTGAACACCCCAAATAATGTTTTATTGATGGAATGTACTGTTACAATCTATGCACCCCAGCTTACCACTAGACCATAGGCCAGTTATCAAGGATTTTTTATTGGTAATGCAGTGAGGAGATTTGAACCTAGGTCATGCTCTTACACTTGCATATTGCAATTCTGTTGGACCACAAACCCTTGAACTCAAGCCAATCTATATGAGATTATAAGAGTTTTAAGGCTTCCATGGCTAATAATTAATAGAACAAGGCTTCTAGAAAAGACCTGTGATCAAAATTTCGAACCACTGAGGTTTGGAATCTCACTACGCGATTTGTCAGGATGATGATGATGTCTTAAACATTGACGGTACTAAGTTTTGATTTAAGGTCTTTTCCATAAGCCTTGTTTTACCGTATGGGATTGTTCCCAGCTCAGTCTTGACAATTAACACCGAATTTTCAGCAAAAATTATAAACAATTAGGTGCACATCATCTAGAATGTTGTATAGGCCAGCATATCTTTGGTTCAGAGCTTTGTTGCAAAGCAGCTATCATGTCATTAGTTTTTTTTGCATTTAAAATGGCCAACCATAATAGCAATTTTGTACAGCTTGGGACAGCCTTAGTTGTCAGAAAATTGTTGTAGGGGACCTCTCATGGCTTCGGATATCCTTGTTGGTGGTTATTCTATCTTTCCAGACATGAATGGAACATGTGGGCTCTCAATGTAGTAAAGCCCTAGATAACACCACCTTTGTCATTATCATCTTTATTTTCAAGCTTCCCTGCGACATTTTCAAAAGTTCCGTTGGGATATGCGACATTATTATCGTTTGTTTATTGCTGACACAAAAATCTATCTTTCCTTGTAGTCAGTCACTCTAAAGTTGTGACAAGAAATTTGAATAATGTAGCCTGCATAGGATGCTTAAAGTCCAAGCCTAGCTTTCTGTTGATTGACTTGGTGGGAATTGTTGGCCCACATTTAGGGGGGAAAAGTGTACATAACACTAAACTTAGATTTATTTTGCTTTATCTTTTTCTGGTTGGAGCATCATAATTGAATTGACATTATAAGGTAGCATGCAACCACCACCAATGTGGCAGTCATGGCGGGCCTCCTCAATCAATACAAATGTGAAGCCTGTCAATTAAATCTTACTTTATAGATAATTTGACATTATCTTATCGTTATTATTGACACACTGCATGATGTCTTGGATTGAATAATGGGAACAGAATCCTATGTCCAATTCAAAGGAGGCCTAAAGAATTTGCTACTTTGGCTATGCATTTCAATTCCAATATACAGTGTACTGCATTTTTTTTAAATGTGTGAAATGACAGGCTCACTTGGGAGTGGTTACACTATCATATCCCTTTCATATTTTGCGTGTTAGTTTTGTTTGGAATAAAGATGGCGCCTGTGCATCTAATAAATAGAAACGTTTGGCTGATACTAAATAATGGAACATTAGAATATATTTAAAAGGTAGACAAACATGCCAACGGCCAACTACGTATGGAGAAAATGATACAAATAGTACCCAATAATATGGGTTTTGTAAGTTGCCCATAAGACGAGAGAGCACTTAGAAATATAGTACTTAAGAATGGCGAGGATGTCACACATTATGGAAGAAGTCAAAGTCCGCGTGGAACATTTTATAGCCCAAAGTCAACAAGATACGAGTTCAAATCCCATTGGTCATACAATCGGGCGTAGTAGGTCAGATTAAATTTGACTGTCACATCTTCCACAATTTGACTGCCACATCTTTGTTTGTCTCTCGAAAAACATTAAGATGCAAAATGGATTGTAAGATCCATTAGAGGTGATGAATATTGGAGTGCTCTCTTGCACCATTTTATTGTTGAGGGCTTGCCCAATGGTTGTACAACTTGGAAAAGGTTAGGAATTTATAGTCCCCCCATCTTACGTGCCCGAATGAAGGTTATTTGGTCATTTGTTGTTAAAAGCATATGAGAAGGTTGGGAAAAGTTCAAACCTATAATGATTTGGAATAAGGATGGATTCGACGAGGGTCTTTCCATTAACCAACATTTTCTATAATGGTCTTCCATTATAAATTTTTATAATGTTTGTTTCGTAGAGGTACTTGTTGATACTTTTCTATCTTTGGATTTAGAAAGGATCAACTTCTTCTCAAAATATTTGAACTTGTCATTGGTCATCTTCATTGAGTCTTTGAGATGTCTTCAGAGTTTAAGAGAGGGTCAATTGTCTTTAGAATTAGAGGCAACATGTTCAAGTAGTGAGCTTATGTCAAAATGTCAGGGGATCTTCATCTCATATTATTTGAACTTGTGTCAAGGCTCCATCTTATGTTGATTATGTATAAGAGTCTATAATAAGTCTTGATGTTGTCCTTATGATCCAAAATTACTCATGAAAAGATGACCTATGATGTTGCAGCGCATGGTTAGTCATGTGTCCATTTAAGCATGCCAAGAACCTGTAGAATATGGTAGAATTCAAGGAGAATGGAGCTAGTATGTAGAGGGAAGGGTAGCCTTGTTTGAAGCCTTAGCATATTTTAAGGTTTTTTAGCAAATGTTAAGGTATTTTCTTCAATTATATTTCATTTAAGATCATGCATATATTGTCTTCAAGGGGTGTTCAAAACATGTGAATAATGTTATTATGGCCCCTATGACATCATTAAGTCATTAACAAAGGGTAAAATGTCTCCAAAAGGGTCTCATTGCTATCATAATATCATTTTAAGACGGTTTCATATATAAAAGAGGGTCTTTTTATAAGTCAAACACCCATCATTCACCAAAAGGGTCCCACACACTTGAAAAATGACCTCTCAGCTTCCCTCCATTTGTACCCTTTGATTTGAAGGTATATTTGACTCCTCATTTCCCTCCTTTTGGCCTCCAATGATTTTTCAAGATCTCAAACCTGTAAAACTGCAGAGAAATGATGTTTTACATGTGTTTCCAAGACTTGTACAGTCAGGTCAGAGTCAGAAGAAGTCAAACATCTTATGGGGGATCCCTTGCAGGCATCACAGAGAAGAATCCATGCTCATAGAGTCAAGAGAAACGCAAACATGGCAGCAGGATCTCCATCGAGATCTTGGCAAGCTCACAAGGGCTAGTTTGAGTTGAATAGTATGGTTCGTGCAAGGGGAGTCAGAGACTAAGCTCTTAGCAAGAGGTAGAGTCCCTAGTGGGCTTGCAATTAGTGGCATTGATTTGTAGATCAAAGCCTTGGGCTTTATGAATAATCACCACTAACCCCAAGTGGTCTTAAGCCATTTACAAACCCCATAAGCTTAGTTACAGGCAGATTTATGAAAAGTTTAAGATCGTTGTGACAACTTGAAAATGGGAAAAGGTCTCCCGAGGTCTGATGGGTGTCCCAAACTCCTCTAAACATGTTCTCATGGCACTTGCAGGGTTAGATCAACACCCAATCTCCCATGGTTGACATGTTCCAGATTCATTTGCTAAGGTTCCTATGTTTCATGAAGAAGCAAAACACAAGGGTGATTAGTGAAAAGTTTCCATGCTTCCCCCATGTTCCTCACATACTTCACCTGGTCACCATTTGGTTATAACAAATCTCCTTAAAGTTCCTCAACACTCATAATGTGAAGGAAGGAGAAAAGCTCCAAGCATAACTTAGTTGTTCTCATGGCAACCCATCTCCAGGTTGAAAGTATAAGAATGATGTCTACTTCAGGTTGCAAGGGTGATTTGAGAATGTGGAGGAGCTCCTATTCCAAAAGAAACAAGCTTTCATACGGCCCTCAAGACAAGCACACACAAACCAACTCCAAAAGAATCCATGGGCTATTTAACATGGTTTAACGTTCCTTCACGTTGTTTAAGGTTTTTGAGGACTTGTAGGTTTCACTTTCTCCCTCAAGATGCCTGATTCACTTGGTCAAATGCATTTACCTTATTTAACACCCAGATGGGGGATATTTAGGTCTTAATAGGTGGTCTTGAATGGAGAGTAATAGTCCACATAAGGTATCTCAAAAGACATATGCTTCATAATGACTATATCAAGCCATCTTCACCCTATAATGAGCCTTGGATTCCAAACTTAGAAATTTAGGACTATATAATACACCTATATGCCTAAACGCTCAACACACAGACCGGTGTATGAAAGTAAGACCAAAAGCTTGTATGATGCCATGAAAGGTCAATGAAACCATGAGAAATGGATTCCAATCAAGCTTGGTTATTGTTAAGATGTTAGTAACATAGTTTAAAAGGCTAGGTTCAAGCTCATCTATCAAAGAATTCTCCCAAATCATCATGTACAGGTCCATCTTAAGTTTGAGGTGTCACATTTGTCTGTGTATAGACCTCTCAAAAGGATTCATATCTTGTGAAGCAGATGCAGACATCAAGGTTTCATAAACCTAATAAAACACACCCTCAGTAGAGGCTAGAAATACCAAAGATGTTAAAGGACTGTGATGAAGAGATTCCCACTCTAAGGATGCAATGAGGACCCTAAGTGATCACCTACAGGCAGCTCAAGTTGTCCTCAAGTTTGAGGAGAGAATATCATGCATGATTGTAAGCTTGGAGCTTACATGAATATACAAAGTGCTAGAAATCACTTGAGGATAGACATACCTAAGGATAAAGTTCAAAAAGAGATGGTCAAGACTAACTCATTATGACCCTGTAGATATAGTCGGTGGACACCTAGAGGACTGCCTAGTAGCATAGTTGGTCTTCAATGAAGAGAGAAAACCCTGCTTAGTTTAAGGACAAAGAAGGCACAAAGAATCAAACTACATAGGAATGATATTCTGAGTATCTATCATAAGCCCCATGTGATCCTCTCAGTCAGTGAGAAAAGGTAGCAAGGTCGAAGGGCCTGTTTAGGTCTGTTGAGTCTAGAGCCTCACACACAACTTGTGTACATGGCTATAAAGTGTGTTTGATTGCAAAATATGAGAGAGTCCCAAGTCCAAGAAGGTGATAATAGATATATGGAGGCACCCTATGAGGGTTTTAACTCCCTTGGTGATGAGGAAAGAAGGAAACAAGGCTACTAAGGGCATTGGCATCAACTAGCTTAAGAACCTAGTATAGGCTAGTGATGGCCATAACAGGCCTAAAGGAGGAAAATAATAAAGATAGAGGTTTATGCCACCATGAGACTATGTAAAATGTTGGATTTGAGTGGGAAAGGATGTTAAGAAGGCTATGAAGTCACCACAAGCACCTATAGGTGGTTTTGTGCCTTGAAGATTAGTTTAGGCCTAAGGCCTAAAACCCTACATAAGCCATTAAACCTCCAACTCCACTCTTGTGGAAAAATGAGTTCCTTAGGAAAATTTAAGGATATAATACGTTGGATGATGATGGCACAGGTCTTGAGAGAGGTGTCACAGGCAGGGGAAGACAAGATAAAGATAATTTGGCCTAAAAACCTTCTGCGAGCTCTCTTATCACAGTCTGCCAACTCGAGATACAAATTTAAATGCTCACATCTTTCAGGAGGAAGTGCATGGGGCCCAATTATATTAGGATAATTTGAGGACCCTTGTACAATTTACATCCATGGTGGAGAGAGATGGATTTAGGGGGAATATTTATGAACAATCCTTAAGACTATAAGCATGCCTAGATTGCCATGGAGAAACTTGAGGGCTACCAAAATTTTCTCTCTTCTCATCGTAAAATATGCACAGGACCAAAAGATGTTAAGGAGATTTGAGGGGGTATATGTACTTAATGTTCATGTCCTTAATTTTTAGATCCAAGGCATGTACTTTATGAATCATCGTTAAGATGGTAGGCCACTCCAAACCCTCCAAAACCCTCATAGAGAACTTGATGGTCAAGAAGTCATTCTTGATGAATCCAATGGCCATGAAACACATTGAAAACATTAGGAGGACACCTAAAAGTCCTATATGTTCCCTATGTACTGTTTTCATAGTTCATGTTGACCATTTTGACCACAAGTCAAAATGGGTTAACCCCTTATAGTCAAAAAATATACAGGGGTGTAATATAATGTCAAAGGGTGTGTAATAGTTAATTATATGTGATTTGATGTCATTTTAGCCTTGGTCATGGTCTAATTAGTCCTTATGTCATTTTGAGTCACTGGGAGTCATAAATGAGCATTAAATGCAAGTGGTAGGGTTTTCAAGGTGTCCACATGTTCCTAAATCTATTACAAAATCCAAGGTGTTATATTCCTTGTTATAAATGTTAGGAATAACTAAAATTTGTAGGTTTCTAACTGAAAATCAAGAAAACAGGTCCAAAAGAAGGAGTTTCAAAGGTGTACGGCCTATGAGAGAGAGTGTCACATGGGAGAAAGTTGTGGGATGGATCTTCAACTTCCTCAAATTAATTTCTACACTTTAAATTATTTGGAAGTTCCAACATTGATCTAAATCTATTCTACTCTTCCATCACTCCGCCATGCACATGAAACTTGTCAACATGTTTTTGGTTGGTAAAACTAGTAGGAGAAGTTTCAGATCAAATGCCTTTTGGGGGTGATATTATGCTTGGTTAGATTGACTTTCTTGTTTGGAGTGCAAATAATGGTGGCTTATACTTTATTAACCATATTTAGCAAGTTAACTATGTTTTTCTACCTACTATTTCCCACACCCTACAAGTTTTGCTCTTGTTTGAGCTAGTTTGTACAACTCAACTACTAAATTCACTTCTAGAGGATGTTGACTCTCTCCTCTCATGCTTCCCATGCGTAGTTTCATGTTTGGCAATGATTTTATGGGCCAAATAGTTTAAGGTTGCAAGTTGATGTTCCAAGTGAATTTGCAGTCAATTTACACTACTTGAAGAAGGTTTGGTTCTCTACAAGGGTTTCATGTGGATGTGATATGATGTTATCCATGTCTCACATGTCATATCAATCCTATTATTCATGTTTGGTCTTACAATTTCATGATTTGATTTAAACACATAGTCACATTGTGTCATAGTCAGTCTTCTGCTTGTTTCCTATTATGACGTTAATGTTAAGTCACAATATTGGGACAAACCCAAGTTGTGGGTAACCTATGTTTGGGATAAACCTATAGAATAGGCCATCTTCCTCTTTGATGATCACCTAAACTAATGCTAAGTTAATGCTTCAAGGGGGAAACGACTAGAAATGGGATAAGGGCTCCTAAGAAAGTTAACTAGGTGATGCACCAAACTTAAAAGGGAAACTCCAAGATTGAACCCATAGTAGATCTGTAAAGGACAATACTAGTTCACACAACCTCAAGATCAATCTACTTGCATAAGTATTTCATAGAAGAGGTTCAAAGTAGAACACTAATCTAGACCTACAAGCAACATTGAAAACTCCCTAAACAAGGTCAGAAACAAGGACAAAAGACAAGGAAGATTCTCCTTCACACAATGCCATCATGCATAACTCACAAAACCAAATCCAAGGCAAGAGATAGGTAAATAATGTCCTTATTGCATCAATAGGTAGTTCTTACAAATTCTTGATAGGGTCGAGCCTAATCAAGCTGAGCATACTTTGCACTATCCCAAAGAATTCCCTATCTCCTAGAAAGATGAAAATGTCTAAAGTCTGAGAACCTTTACAAAGGAGAATGAGACTAGGATATATAGGAGAAGAGAGGGAAAAAAATGATGTGGGAGCATGCCATCAAAAAAATAACACTTTATCAGAAGTCATTAATGGTATGCAAGCTGCCACATTTTGCTCCTTAGCCAATGAAAGCCTTGCCACCTTTTTGATCAATCAGGACACTACACATGGATCATTGAGTGAGAAAGTCTCCAAAGGTTCTGAGGGTGTATTGAACACTCCTAGCTATAGCTCCCAACACTAGACCTTTTATTTTATCCTTCACACCATCTTTCACTTGAAGATAAAACTTCATGCTCATGTATCTAACAAAATCATGGCTTTGTGCATTTTAGGCAGCTGTTTGTCGAAAAGATGGCCCGAGATACTTATTTATTGATTACACATAGCTTCCCCTTACTTTGAGAACTGGACCTAGATTTACTATAGAGGAAAACCAATCTAATATTATTGGTTTTCTTATAGTCCATATAGATACGACATTCTGCTCTATGCCTGGTCTTATTTAGCCACCAACTTATTGACCTTTGATCTATATTAGATCTAAAAGACCTAATCTATCTCTGTAGAGCCCTGATGGTAATGTTTGGTCCTTATGTTTATCCTGGTTCAACTTGGGTCAAGATCAAGGTTGGTTCCATGTATTTTCCACCAGCTCAGGTCCATTTATTTTATTTACCCAAGTTAAACTACTTCATCAACCTTAGTTGAAAATGTCCCAGCTCAGTCCTTTATTCATTGGTTGTCAAAATCAACTCAGGTCATTGACCCTTTGACTTAGCTCACTTTGTTGATCTTTATCTGTATGATTAAGTGAGAGCCATGGATCCTATGCCAATTTAACATGATTGAGACACTTGTCATCCATGTATTTTCTCTTTGGATTTGCTTGGTCCTACTTACATCATACTTGCCGTCACTCCTTTTGATTTGCTAGGTATGAATGAATGCAAACCCTCAGACCTATCTTTGAATTGTTAACTCTATCCCAATTGGTGCCACTTGGAAAACATATGTTTGATTTTAGGATCCACTATTACTTTTCCAGCTAACACACTCATGCCACATGTTGATATCTCAATCTATCTAACCATTTAACCCATCTCATACCATTAGATTGAGATGTATGATTGAGTGAGGACCGTTAGATCAATTGGGACCCTCTATTTGAAACCCAATGGATACTTCATGAGATTAAATTTGATGTCCTCACTCCCATCAAATGATGTTCATTTAACCATCATTGACATTCATGCGATCACCAAATTTAATATTAGTAGGATTTATTTTAATCGAGCTTAAACTTGAAGTTAGTGCGAATGTCTTACTACATAGGTCCAACTTTAGAAGCTTATAACTCAAGCTAGAAAGCTTGTGAGAGCATGAAATTTTTTGAGGATGTTCCTATCATGTAGAACTACATTTTCACTTGATCCTTTGGTCATAAAAGGCTTCTGAGCAAAGATATTAAATGCACAAGTTGTCTAGTCTATTCATTTGCTTCATGACATCCTGGTGACGGTTTGGTTCACTTAGAACTATGCCATGAGCTTTGATTGATTTTTTAAAGGCCCAAATGGTTCTTGAGGTTTGTGAAAGCTTTCCTATGACCTTGAATGTTATGATCATTATGTGAAACTACTTGGATCCTCCATTTACAAACCTAGACCCATTTATGCATCTGTTTTCCCAAGATCAATATATTACACTTTAAGCTTTCTTAAAGTGTCTCAAAAGCTTTAAAGCACTATGATATTTTTCCTTTAACATTGGGTCCTTGTTTCAATAAGAACATTTCTCAACTCTGTATCCAGTTGGAAGCTCTGTATGTGGGCGAAAAAATGGCCAACATCTTTGGTAACTTGTAGGGAAGCATGCTTGCTATGCTTTTGAGAACCCAAACCATTCATTTAGTCTAATCCATAGGGCATAGAGTCAAAATATTTTGATTGACTAGGCTGACCTTTTTTGAAACCTCTCTTGAAGAAAAAGGACCAAAAGAAACAAGACAAAACAAAGAAATCAAAACAAGTGCACACAGGCACTTACAAGAAAGAAAAAATAATTAACCTACTAAACAAATGTTCACAAAGGCACTTAGAGGAAAGCATGAAAATTACTCTAATATATAAAATACCTTTTCAAAACTGATCCTTCTAGATGAAAAGGAAAACTCCTTAAGTGACCTTTATGTGATGAGCAAAGATGTGAAACCAACTACTTTTTAGACCTATACTTTGTTAAACTCAACTGCTTCATGATTATCAATCCTTTTGGCATGCTCTCCAATAGATGAAGTGGGATAATCTTTACTAGAATTTGATGTGTAGTAATATAGTCCTCCACCATAGTTCATTTCTCATTTAGTTCAGTCAAACACATGATCCTTTTGTCGATGGAATCTTCAAATGTTTGATCTTTGACTGCCTTTGCCAACTTTAGTACTAGTAATTCTAGAGTAATTGGTATCTCTGCATTCAAACCATACAAAAGTTGAAATGGTGACATACCTATTGCCCTTTTGGGTGTAATCCTGTCTACCCATAAAGCATCAAACAATGCTTTATGCCAGGTTCTCTGATTGTCATCTACCAGCTTCCTAATAATGGTCACTAGGTTCTTGTTGCTTGATTCTACTTGACCATTTCCTTGCGAATAATAGTCAAAAGAGTGGGAGAGGATAATCTCATAATAGTAGCAGAACTGGGTAACCTCATGAGAAGAGAAACATGCTGCATTATCTATTACAATCTTGATTGGGACTCCAAACTGGGAAATAATATTTTCCTTAAGGAAATTACATACCACTTTTGAAGTAACATGCTTGACTGGAATGGCTTCCACCCACTTGGTAAAATAATCTATTATGATGAGGATATAATTATGTCCAACACTTGAGGATAGGTTTATAGTGCCAATGAAATCAATACCCCATTATTAAAAAATCTCTTCGATCACCACAGGCTTGAGAGGTAACGTAGCCAACTTGGGTTTCCCAATGAACTGTTAACACAACTCGCATCGATGGACCCAGGTGTATGAATCTTGAAACAAAGTGGACCAATAATACTTAGCTCATAGAATCTTATGGGTGGTCACAGGTGTAGAAAAGTGTCCTCCACAAGCCAAATTATGGAAAGACTCCAAAAGTTTTCTCTATTGCACTTTATCTATGCAACAAAGAAATACCCCATCAAGGTTCCTCTTATACAAATCGTTGTCCCACAGGACAAATTTAGCAACTTTCAACTTAGAAATCCTCTTTTTTTTACAAGACAGGTGGGAAAAACACTCACCATAGGTAAGGAAATGATCAATATTGGAATACCACTCATTCATAGTAGTGACAAAGAGAACTGTAGGTATGTCTGCAACCTCTATTTCTTCATGCCCTACTTCCTTTCGTATGTTATCAACAATTAGTTGGCAGAAACCTCTTCCACACAAAAGCTTTGTAGGTTTGATAAAAAGATCAAACTCTTATATTTTAGCAATCTAATTGCCCTTTTTAGTTCCAAACTCTTGTTGAGTTAGAATGGAATTCACTATTGTATCAAGAACCAGAGCAATAGTGTGTGAGTTCAAGATGTAAAAATAGAAGTGTTTTACCACCTTAACGACATCATAATCATGCTTCTCTATGTTTGAATATTTTATCTCATGAAATTTGAGAGGATAACTCATGAAAGATATGGGGGACTCCACACCTTCTTTGTTCTATTGAACCAAAATGGCTGAAAGCATGTGTTCAGAAGCATAGCTATATATTATGAAGTCTTTGGTATAATCTAGACAAATGAGGATTGGGGCATAGGTGATAGCTTCCTTGATATCTTGAAATACTGACTTGACTTCTTCAGTCCAATAAAAAGCATCTTTACCCTTCATCATGTTGATAATGTGGTGAGTCTTCTCTATAAATTCAGGGATGAACTTTCATAAAAAATTCACCTTTCTAAAGAAAGAATAGACTACAGTCTTACTAGTAGGAAGAGCAAGCTCTTGGATGGATTTAACTCTTTTTGGGTCAATCTTTATACCTTCTTGGGATACAATGTGACTGAGAAGTTTCCCTTCTGTAACCCCAAAAATGATTTCTTAGGATTGAGAAAAATGTCATTTTGTCGACATTATTCCAGCACTTGTTGTAAATGATGCACATGATCAGGATGATGTTTAGAAAAGATGGTCAAGTCATCAAGATTTACCACAATGAACTTCCTCATTTCATTTTTAAAGGTAAGATCTATCACTCTCTAGAAGGTGGCGCTAGTGTTGATCAGACCAAAAGACATTCTACGATATGCAAAGTGCCCCAAGGTATAGTAAAAGTGGTCTTATGTTGGTATGATTCACCAAATTCCACTTGATTATATCCTAAAAAACCATCTACCATTGATAATATCTTTGAGCCAGTCACTGTCTGTAACAATTGATCTATGATGGGCAGGGGATAGTTGTATTTTAAAGAGGATTGATTTAAATTCCTGAAATCAATATAGAGGCAAATTTATCCATTCTTTTTTCTCATAGGGACTATGTTCACAATCCAGGTGGAATGATGGATTGGAAAAATTATCTTTGCATTTAACATTTTTTGGAACTCAGAAAGAATAGTACTTGATATCCTGGGGTTGTACTGCCTTTGTTTTTGCTTGTGAGGTAATGACCTAACAACCTTGAGAGGAATCTCATGTTGAATTTTTTCAAGCCTAAGAGATTTCAGATCATCATAAGAGTACACCAAAACATCAATGTAATGGAAAAATAGAGTAATGAATTTGATTTTTTCATTAGGAGTGCAACAATTCTCGATGTTGACCATTTTGGGATTATCTTCTGTACTCAAATTTGTTTGATTAAAATCTTTGGAAGAGCTTGAATCCATTGGTGGCTTCTTGATAAACCTATCATGCTTATCGAATATATTCTCAAGAGAAACTAACCCTTTGGGAATTTTATTCCCTTTGAGCTGAAGGAACTCTTCATCAATTTTTAAATTTGTTTCGAGAGCTAATTCCCATGGCAGAGATGCACTGCCTTCAAAATAAGGCTTCTCAAAGCTATCAATCTATTCTAGAAAAGTAATGATTTGATTATCACCATTAAACACCTACCAATGGTTGGCATTATCAGGTACACTTGGTTGAAAGACCAACTCAATAGTGTATCTGTTCCCTTTAAAATCTTTGTGAGGAACCATGAGAGTTGCAGAGACAACCAAAGAATCTGATCGATCATTAAATTCTTTGGGCACTGTAGAAATACTGAAAGCCTCAAAACTTTCAAGGTAGTCCCATACTAGATTGTGATAATGTCACAATATTTCATTCTTGGTTTGATACAAGTTCCTCACCTGATAAACCACCAGTTCAGCATTTCCTCAAGCGTGAAGAAGCTTAACTTTTTTAGCTTGAGTAGCTTTCAATCTGAGTAACAAAGATTCATACTCAGTGGTTTTGTTGGTATTGCTGAACTACAACTTATATGAATAGGGAAAAATATCTCCTTTCAAATATTTCAACACAATCCTAGCTCCAAAACTGGTAGAAGAATTTTTGTTATCAAATTTTAGAATCTAGACATCATTAGAATCTGATTTCTTTTCAGACTTCTCTTCATTAGGGAGGGAAGATCCTTTTTCATTTGGACTATGCTCTACCAATTCTTATGATATCTTGTCTAAATTTTTTAGATTTTCACCTAGTAAACTTTCATTAGATGAAACAAAAACATATCTAGTAGTCAAAAAGTAATTACCCATTCCTGAGGATTCAAACAGAATTTGATCTTTAGGGGCTGATGTTTGAGTGACGATGTATTTTGATTCCTTCTTAGGAAGCAACCTTTGCATGATGCCATTGATAGGTATCCTTACCTTAGATAGGCCCATGTTCAATTATCTACCAACATCCTTGCAAAATTTTCATCCAAGCAGAATGCCATAAGAAGTTGGGACATCGACCACCAAGACTATCATTTTAATCTTTTTTTCTGGGAAGGCCACGAATGCAAATTGGGTATCTTTGATCTGTCCCAAAAGTGGCACTTGATTGTTTTCTATAGAGAAAAATCTCCCAAAATTTTTAGTCAGAGTGAGACCGAGAGAGTCTGCCACCTTGGTAGGCATCACATTGTCAGAGTTGCTAGAGTCTATTATGCAGTTGTTCAGCTTATGGCCATTTATCAACAAAGAAACATAGAAAGGGTCTGTCTTCCCAGGGGAAATAGGAGTAATAACAAGATTATTTTAGGTGGATGTGTTTTTTAGGGGATCATGAGTTACCTTTGGAACATCTTGTCCTACATGGATGGTTTTGTTTTTGATGCATTCAACTAGCCTATCCAACTACTCAGGGTTGGCTTGTAAGTATTCAAACTCAGACATTTGGATCTTGGTCTTCCTATTATGATCAATTATATATAATAACTGAAATGAAATAGAAATAGAGGAAGGAAGTCCATCATTATAGGTTTTTTTGGGTGTGGTACTGGTCTGAGAAATTGAAGTAGAAGGTGCAGGGTTGTTTGAGATACTTTTTTATTGATCACCGGGTCTTTTGATTGGAAAAGTAGTGAAATCCCTCATTTAGCAATTGAAATTGCTGGTTGAGATTCTTCCCCTATTTTATCCTTATCAACGTGTTGAGTTGACTAGTTTTGGGACCTGGTAAATATAGTGTAGGATCCATCAAACACTTCTCTTTTACTTCTAGCTTCATCCCGGTAAGTTAGGAAACCAATGTTGGATTTTTTAGCTAATTATTCTTTGCCTTCTATAAAGAGCTCAGCATCATATTCTTGGTCCAACTCAAGTTATAAAAATAAATAATGTTCAGATTCATGATAACCAACTGTTGAGTTAGCTGGTGCTACTTCAATGGCAAGCTTTTCTTGTGGGGGAGGAAGATGATTTATTTTCCCTTGATTCCTAGTAGCATTGCCTTGATATGACTGGTTGGGAAATGTCCTCCTTGGTACATCCCGATAATAAGGAGGGGAAGACATCCCTTGTGCCATTTGATTTTTTAGAGCTAGCAATTCATTTACTAGCTTTTGCACCATAGGATCAGTGGTGCCTGTAGAGAAATTTTTAGAAGATGAAGAAGATTTATTTATGTTAGGATCTCTTCTTATCTTTCCTGCCAAGATAAGATCATCTTTAACCTTAGTAACCAAAATCTAAGCTACAACGAGATCTATGTGGCCATCCCACCTCAATAAGAAACTCACTTCAGGAAGTTGAAAACTGATGAAGAAGCATTTAAGGTTTTCTAGCATCGGTTGAGCAATTATAGGAATCTTGTTCCTTAGCTTGTAAAATTTAGCAATGAAGTCTTGCATGGGTTCATGAGGCTCTTTATTCATTTGCATAAGCTAAGCCAATAGGGCATGTGCATCTTTTGTAGGTTTGAACCTAGCCTCAAACTTGGCCTTGAGAGTGTTCTAGTCAGTTACAGTTCGAGTTTGCAGATGATAAAACTAGTTTGCAGCAATGCCTTGCAATGTTTCCACAAATAGCCTAACCGCTATATCTTCAAATTCAATGCCTATCACACCATAGGCTATGTAGAAAGCTGCAATATGCTCATCATGATGAAATCTCCCATAACCATAAAACTTGGGAAAATTCTTTTTTGAACTATGGGGTAGTTCATGTAAAGGTGGGGTTAGATTCAGAGGGCCATAAGTGTTACCCCAAGGGCCTTGGAATGCCATGATATGATGATTAAAAGGAGGGATAATGAATCTCTGTAGGGTATGTATAGATAAAGATTTGCTAGTAGAGGAAAGAGAAACTTTGCCTGGTATTGGGGACCTGACGTTGGTAGGAGGAAACTCCTGGTTCGCTAAAGGTGAGCTCGTGGAGGAGAAATATCAAAATAATTTTGCTGGACAAACTCAAATACAGGGTCAACAATACCTTGGAATCTCTAGCTTCACGTATACCATGGATCTGCTAGAGTGTGAAATGGAAATGGAAAAGAATTGGAACTGCTTCAATTTGAAGCTTGAGACTTCAAATTGCACATTCTTCCCTAGTGGAGTTGCCCAAAAGCTATTGGTGAGTATTTTAGCATCAACTAACTGATAACAAAATGGGTATATCAACCACACCACAATGAGATTTATATAAAAAAAGGGTGTGGTGACCACAACTATAATGAGACAAATCTCTCCTCTCAGCAAGGGGAGGTTCCCTATAAACTATAATGTACTAATATAAACTAAAAATAGACTCAGGGGTGAAATCATACTATTCATCTCTCTTTTTTCAGAGATGATGTTCAAAAAACAAAGGAAAAATTTGGTGTAATTATTGAAGGCATTTCTCTTCTTTCAGAAATGATATTCAATAAACAGTAGGGATTCTTCCTAGGCAGTAACTGGATCCACAAGAAACCCATGAAAGCACAAAGTCTTTCATTATTTCTCTTATTAGTTTAAGACAAAGTAACACAACAGAATGAAGTGCAACACAAAGTCTCCACTAAAAACTACAACAGAGTAAAAGATTATGAAGGATAAGGGGAGCTTAAAGTCTCTCTAATATCATGAAACATAAAACACATAGACTAAAGACAATTATGGTAGCATAAAGTCTCCCACAGTTGACTTCAAGACATCTTTCAGATTATTTCCACTTGTTCTACTTATTTGATTAAATGGACAAGACTACATTTAGGAAAAAGACATAAGAACGATTTCCTAGATAACACAAGTTATTTCAACATAAAGTCTGAAAGGTCACTTGCTTTCTCATTCACTTGATAAAATATGATTACCAGTCTAAGCTTAAAGTCTTAGGAATGCCTTTCAATTTGGGCAGAGTTTCACTTCTAATCATCGAGAGATATCCTTAATTCAAAATGAGAGATTACAATAGATAACATCCAAAGAAAGACTTGGGTGCTTATTTTCATGAAATGGCCCATGCTGCATTGAATGCATTGGAAATTCTATGAAGGGGCCATGTTGAAACAAGTTATCAGCCTTAACTTTGACATTCTAAATCATCTCAAATGTCTCCTCCGAAGCATGGGTTTCCTGATCTTCTTTATGATGATTACACGGCTATCCATTCACCTTTACTCTAAGAAGAAAAATAGGCTATGCCATTGAGTGCTTACGCTCTCTAAGGTCGACTTAGTGGACTGCTCCACCTACTGGAATAACTCTCCTGTAGATATTTCTAGATTCTCTGTATTGTTCCTTCTTTGCTTGCTACATTTTGTCTCTTCCTAGTGATCTGAGGTCTCGAGGCTATATTCTCACTTTCTACTGGCTCCTTTGGTTCCTTTTTTAGTGGATCACTGAGTTTGTCTTTAGGTCTGCATTATTTGAAAATCAATGGTTATTCTATTACCCTAAATTTGATGTTTTTGGGGACATTACTGGTCACTTGAACTACTTTGAACCTTTTGGAGTTTGATGGTTCAAGGTTCAATGGTTCAAAGTTCAACAGTTTGGCAGTTCAATGTTTTATAAAGAGCCATGTTCACTTAGTCTTCTTTATGAGTTTAAGGTGTCATTGAACCAATTATTTAAACAATTCAGTTAAACCATTTAGTTGATCCTTTTTCTAAAATATTCCATTTGAATCATTCACTCAAACTTTGAAATTTGAACCCTTTAAACGTGTTGAGGCTTTGAACTCATTGAACCTTTGAGAAGTGGAGTTCAATGGTTCAACAGTTCAATGATTAATTCCAATTATTTGAACCCCGTCGTTGAGCCTTTTGATTAAAACTCAGTGTTAAACCATCCTTATAATTTTGAGGAAATGCCTTGAGTAATTTGAAAAACATGACTGCTTAGAACATTTTGAGAAAGAAAGAGACCATTTTGGCCTACAGGACGGAAATGGCCAACATGTTGTCCAAAAAAACAAGTGACAGATTCTGGGAATAACAGGATGTTCACAGTTTCATCCTCATTCAGGATTTTACTAGCCTTTGGTCTATAAGAACTCACTGTTAGATTCATGTTTTGAAACCCTCTTAAAAAAACCCTAGCTTAGACCCTTGGTTCAAATTTAGGTTTGGTGGGAGAAAATTTGGAGGGAAAATTTTTAAACTTACTTTAGACTTAAGCCTAATTTTTATATTAAGGCTTGGTGGTGTTTCTTTACATGACTAAACTTTATCCTAAAAAAATTATACTTGGTCCCTTTAAATTTACCTCCCTTTGTTCTCTTTATTTTAACAAGGTCTAACATTTATGTTTTCAGGGTCCTTTATGTTCCTAACTTGGTCCCATTTTTTTTACATCATAGGGTCCTCTTTGTTACATACTTAGCCTAATGTCTTATTCCTAAGGCCCTGTTGACAACGTAAAATTGTGCTAGGTCTTAGCCAATCAACAATGGGAAGTTTCAAACTATGGGACAATGCGGCTTGAAACAACCCCCATGTTTTAAAGAAGTTGGTCTCTTCTATTTTATTGGGTGTTGGGGAAAGGGATAAGAGACTGAACATAAACGCAAAATGCAGGAATCAAAACCTAACTATGGCGATGCACCTGAGAGTGATCCTAATCCTAACCTGAGCACAGAGAAGCTATTATATGATTCATTTACATTTAAGAGCAGACAGGTGCATGATCAATGTAAATGATTGGAATAACAGAAACAGAGGCTCACAACAGGGGAGTCTTTTGTTAAGATACAAGAATTGTCAATAAAGGCATAGTGTTCAATCTTCTTAATAGAATCCTTTACTCACATAAGAGGTGCAGGAGTCATGCACAGTTATGTAGAACTTTAGACTCTAGAAAATGAGACAAAAGCAAATAACATTTCCAATCGCAACACTAGAAAATCTATAGAATAGACTAATTTGTAGACGACACAAATAACACCAACCAAGGCATGGAGCTTAAATTTCCTTAATTCATTTGGCCACATAAAGAGCACAGAAACATGCACGATTACATCAAATTTATGACTTAAGAAAATTAAGACGAGCAAATGATATTACTGGTCAAAATTACAAGAAGTATAAACTATGAGAAATTCCCCCCCCCCCCTTTCTTCTATTTTACAATCCTCCTTATATAGTTCTGGATGCCTCTTGGTGTCACTTCCTTTCCCACACAATTCCTACTCTATTCTTCACTCGTAGGGGATAAATTAGATGGCACATTCAATGCCTTGGATGCATCCTGGTCTTATCAAGAACTGCCCAGACTACGGCATGTCGATCCATGTCTAGTTCCTTTCTTCGCACCTGAAATTCCTCGCTCCATCACCTCTTTAGCCGCTGAACTATCTACTCTATCTCTGTTATTAGGGGACAAACAGATGGCATCTTCAATGCTTGTAAGCCCCCAAAAATCTACCTGATGCACTATTCTATCTACCAGGAATAACTTTCACCAAATTTCCCTCCATTTCACTATAGCAGATAGACGGACACGAGGACACTTAGTCGATTTATGAAATTTCTCTTTTTTTGATATAGAAGGCACCAGAGGGTGACACTTGGTCGCTTCCAATTTCTTTATATTTCATTAAGGAATGCTCCACCTTTGACACCTATCACACTATGCTTCCTTGATACTTTTTAGCCTTATTTAAATAAAACTCAATGCATTCTTTGCCTTGGCAACCCTTAAGAAAGGATGGATGCACGTGGTAGTCTTCATCTGTTGACACTCGACACTTCCTTGGTCTTTTGAAATATCATCCAGGACCCACCATAACCTTCATTCAATAATTTGGTTCGAAGGTGGTCTCTCAGAGGTTGACACGTGGCGACCTCCACTGCTCCTGGGTAGATACATGGCATCTTCTATTTCTCCTTCTGGGGGTATATGGTTCCTTCTGCTTTCTTTGGGGATGGAGTAGAGAGGGACCCGGGGAATGACACTTGGTTGCTTTCACTTGAATCTAATACTTAGCAAAATGAAAAGATGCCTTTATGCACTTTGAATGAAAGCATTAGACTGAAGTCTCCCAGATGATGACACGTGATGGCTTCTGTTGCTTCGTCAAAAAGGTAGTTCAGGGCCTCTGCAATTGCCATATGGCACTTTTCACTCTCTATGTTGCTTGGCTCATTAAAAGTCTTTGTCAAAATAGAAAACATAGGTGCCTCTTATGATATGTAGATGCTGACACGTAGTGCATTCTGCTTAACTGCTATTGGGTATGTGGCACAATCCGTGGTTCCTTAGAAAGCTACAACGAGGTCTTTGAAAGTCACCAGTTGTCCATCTTTGTCTCTCAAAGAGTGAAACTTGGTTGCTTCTGCTTGAATCCAATACTTAGGCCAAAATTAAAATGAAAAAAACAAAAGGAAAAAAAAACCTTACTCTGAGGACGACACTTGGTAGCCTCTACTGCACTTCGACACTTAGGAAAAATGAACCTGTATTTTGCTCCAAAACTCTTCTACTTCCTCCAAGATACACAGGAACCAAAATTATAGCACTTGAATCAAAAAATAATTAAATACGACGTAGAGTAAGAAATTACTCTATAGTTATTGGCGACCATCAGGGCTTTTGAGCTTGCTAAAAAAGAACCTGACTCCCACTCGATCAAAATTTTAAAATTTTACAGCTTTAAAAGAGCTGTCTGAAAGATGGACCACTCATGGTCAGATAATCCTTGCTTGCTCTACAACTCATCAAAATCCAAGTCCAAGCTAATGAGATCCTTGTGCGAGAAGGTTTGCATGACCAGGGTGGTGGCTATCAGCTTGGATTCTAGCCAAAAATAGGAATCAAAACAACCTTGACCTCTGAGGCTCAAGAATCATCCTATAAGCTCTAGAAATCTATTTGATCCAGTTGTTTAGGCATCAACAATGCGTGAAGTTGATCCACCATCATCACCATCCTTACATCTAGAAATAGGGAAGGGAGGCCTAGTTGCACCAAATCTTCAATGTGTCACCTCATCTCACCGATGCCTTCCTTCACGACATCGAGGTAGCTTTTGCAACTGTTGGCTGCGACTTGGTGACTGAGCTCTTCATTGATCCATTTTGCAGTAGCCATTCTTTCAAAGATCCCTACAAATACCAATACCCCATCCCTTAAGCTATAGAGTTTCTCTAGTAATGAATGAAAGTCTATGACTCTCGAGGATATCGAAGCCAGAATGCTCTATACTAGATTTTCTACCCTCTTGCATAGCTACTACACATTGCGTAGGAAGGTGAAAAGTGGCCTGAGCTAGATAATCTCAGAAGAGATCCTCACCCATGCCAACTTATAGAGCTCCTCCACTAATTGCATGACTCTATGACCTCTAGGTCTATTGGCCAGCTCGATTGCCAGTTGTGCCACCCTCTGCTACTCTGCCTAAAACTGGGCTTGAAAAGCCACAACCTTGTTTTGTTCTTCTAGCAGCCCTTACTGTGATTGGGTAACTTGCAGTTGGAGTCCTTCAACTCTTCCCTGCAATGTTGCATTTTCCCACCTCAGAGCTGTAGCTACATTTTTTGTGAGCACAAGCTCTGCCTTCAATGAATCATTTTGGGCTTGAATTGCCCATTGAGTCTGGAGGGAAACAATATCTTGCAACTGTTTCTATAGACTAGCTATTTCATTGTCCTTCTAATTTATTTGTTTGGCCAAACTATTATAGTTTGCCTTCTCCTGGGCCAAATCATCCTCCATCTTCTACAGTCTCCTTGATTTCTTTAGGTAATCTTCTGTGATTGCAAAATTAGATTCAGTCAGCAGCTCGACTTAGTCTTGAGGCCTGAATAGGGACATGTCAATGGCCACTGCATTCATGGTGTAGTCTTTCAACTGCATTTATTCACTCGGCCTAGCAATGTTGGGTGATAAATGGGTCACTGATAGCTGCTATTGAATGGGGTCAAATTACGACCTCAAATGTGGGACTACCAGTGCTTTATTCTCTTTACTCCTCTTCTTCTCCAATCGAGCTTCTCTTGCCTTCTTGGCAGCATCAGCCTGCATCTGGAAGGTGGAAGGGGATGTAATATGTCCCCTTGTGAAAGGAAATCCTTATGACAGGCCATATTGGAGAGCCATTGGTTGGGTAGGGGTGAGTTGCAGGGGCATTTTTCTGGGAATAGAAGGGGAAAAATGGGGTAATGTGAGGGCTTGAGGCAATGATGAGGGGGTGGCTTGTGAAATTGGGATGGCAGCAGTGGCGAGAGGTGTCACTTGGCTAGGTGAAGGCACCATGCCGATGGGGTGAAGAAAAGATTGAGAGGGAGGAGGGGGAGGAATAATTACCTAAGGAAGAGTTGCTATGGTATGTGTCGAAGGTTCTTCCTCCTCTAGACCTAATTGGAACTGCACCCTTCTTCTTTTTCTGGGTGTCTCTGCCTTTGGCTACATTTGTCTCCCCTCTACTTCTATTATTACCGGTGGTGCATGTGGGGAACTGGGGACTTCAATTACTCCCACCTGTGGGGTGGCCTATGGTGGTGGGGATGCCACACTTCTTGGTTGTTCTATGGCAGCTACATCTTGCTTTAAAGTCTGTGGTTGTTGGCTTGGACCTACTGCAGCTTCCTATTCTGACCCAAGTGTTGGCATTGGGCTCATTTTTGGGCTAGATATAGGGGATGGATGCCATTCATCCCAAAGTTCTTCCCACCTTTCATTTGAGTCTACTCCTCTGAAGGCATGGGTAGTCTAGGCAATTTCTTGCCTATATCTCCAATAGGCTTTAATTTTCTCTATGTCCCAGCCTTTGTTCTTCAGCGTTCTTCTTAATCTAGAGGTCATCCTGGCCTTAGGATCATACTCCCTCTGTTTATCATAGAAGGTCTCCCATGGCCTGTTCGGTGGGAGAGGTAGGTCTGTCAACTCGACATAGAGACCAGGGGTGTCTTTCATTGGATTTTTTTAGGTCTCCCAATAGGGGCAGCTCTCATGCACAATCCTAGCTCTAATTCTATTTGTTCTCACTATGGAGGCTATGTAGTCTACTGGGTCATAAACCCACTTGTCTTCAATCAATAGGAAGCCCAGGGAGGTCAGCTTCCTTAACATCACAGTCTCGGCTTCTTTGGCTTCTAGGCTTATGTTTCCTACCATCCAAGGGAGATTATACATTCTCCTTTTCTTCTTCTCAGAGCTGAATTCATTATCAACCATTGATACCTACCTGGCAATTTCTAAGAATGCTAATCGAAGAGTCAAAACTTTTGGGAACAACATCCCCACAAAATCCATGGACCCTTAAGGTCATGTGATGGGCCCCAAAATAGTAATCACATAGGATGGGACAACTAACTAGGAGGTTTGTGACACTTGGGAATAACCTATTTATAACAGACTTAGGGCTGAGGCAATGAAGAATAGGGGTGAAAAATAATTCCCAAAAGTCCTACATGTCACTGGTTTTTGATAAAATATGTTTCCATGCAGACATAGGGATGGTTCTTTGGGGATCAAAGGCTGGGTCATATAGGTTCAGGCTCATAAATTGGGAGAAGAGGTCAGGGTTTTGGTGTAGAATGAGATGGAATAGAAAGGAAGAATACCTGAATATTCCTTACACCCTGAATTGAGTCAGCTATTCAACCATTGAGAAGGCAAGGTGCTTAGAGAAGTCAAGACGATACTCCTACGTCTTGTCAACTATTTTCAGCTTGAAGAGGATGGCCATTTGCTCTGCGTATACCACCACGTCATCCTTCATGCCAAAGATGAGAGCCATCATCGACAGTGCGTCTTGGCTGGTAGGCACAAACTGAGTTCTTGAAGCAGGGGGAGTGGGCACCGTTGTGTCACCATCTGCTATTTGCAACTCAGACCTCAAGAACCTGGCCTAAGTGTTGACATTTGCCCACATCCTCTGCACCCTTTCAATAGTAGGGAAGGTGGTAGTATCATCATATCGCAAGGCAAGAATGTCCCTGATAGCTTGAGGGATGACCTATGTCATGAAGGGGCCTTGTTGGATGGAGCACGATTGTGGATGGAGCAATTTTTCACATAGCTTAATTATATCTAGACATGGGTGTACAACTGGGACAACAAATTGAGCAAGCTGGGAGGTCCATATCCTCATCTCAAATGTTTCATATTGCCTCACCTTGGCTCTTTGCAGACAACTTTGGTGTGCCCCTTCTCTGAGGTTCTTGCCACTGGATCTTTACAGAATCGGGTCCATGATTCCATCTGCATAATCTCTTACTTTGGATGGGTCACTGGTTTGGCTGACTTCCAGGGCTTTAGTTCTTAGGTAACTTCTTGGTGGCTATGTAGGAGCTGCAATGTATGATTTGCTTATCAGTAATTTGTCGAGATATCTTGGTGCCCTTGCTCCTTGCTAAGAAGATGATGCTCCTGCCATTTCTATGTTCCTTGTATGATAACTGGTATGAACTTTGTGCAAGATAAAAACACACTTGCTGAAACAATTTCACTGGGCACTAACAATCACAATGAGCAAGATATTTTTTGTAGGAATGCTTGAGAGTTGTAAACTTTAAAATCTACTAAGGGGGTATTTATGGGCCGATCAAGTCCCAAATGGCATTAATTTCAGGTGATCATTAGCAAATCCTACTTAATCTTTAGGAAACAACAAGTCAGACATGTTATGCAGTGTAAGGTACCTTGGAAATCTCAAAAGATTTGGGTAAGCATTTATTGCATTAAGATTTAAAGAATTAAAGAATTCCTAAGATGCTGAATTTGTGTTTAAAATGCTTATTTTTAAAAGAAAGTGGGAAAGCAAAAAACAAAAACAAAGTGATGCAGGAATGGAAACTACCTAACTACATTTATGACAAATCCTTGCTTCCCTCCAAGATCAAAAATGAACTTTCCCACGTCCTCTTTATGACAAGTCAACTTGTGTTGCCATACCGGTGATTGCAATGGATATGTCATTGATGGAATGTTCACTACACTAGTCACACGGGTCTGCTTGCACTCGAATGAGTCTGAGCAAATCATGTGTTCGACATCTATGAACTCTTCTTGTCTTTAAATGCCTATCGAATGTTGGTTCTTAATGCTGTCAGGTGTCATCAAGAAATTATTGGCCATTGGTTCTTCACTTTGTGCCCTCTGATACCCATTCTCTTTTGGCTCATCTCCTTCAAATTCTAGCTTTATTTCATCATCATGCTCTGTGATGACTGCATCCTCTTGAAAGGATGAATCTGAAACCTGGCATGCTTCCTACATACTCATTTGAGTCTCAATGCTGCCTTCTTCATATTCAGCCAATCCACATCCTTCTTGAAGGATAGTGTCACCTGCCTTAAGAACCTGATCAAGGGAGCTTCCATACTTCTCTCCATATTTTCTTTTAAAGTAAGGAAAAAGTTAGAAATGATCTCCTCCTCATTTGAGGTGAAGGGAAAAGCTTGTGGCTTGTCCTCTTTCCCATCAAAGGGGGAATCTATGCTTCTTTCTTCCTCATCTATTTTTATGAAATCCTCTTGACTAGCCATGAATTAAGCATATTCCTCTGCATACTCAGTTGCTTCTTTCAAAATATACTCTTCTTCGAAAAAGGATGAAGAAGAAGGCTGTGATAAAAAACAAGAAGCCTCTTGAGGAAGGGTAGAAGGGTCTTGGGGGGAAAGTGAGAGTTTGGGGACCTCTTCCCTTGTTGCTGTCATAAACTCTACATTATTGGGGAAATGATCCTGACAAGTCTGACCTTGTTCATGAATAGGGGTGACATATGTTTGATATGGGATTTGTGGTGGTGGATATGAAGTTTGGCAGAATTGGTAAGGCTGGTTCTCATGAACGCTTAGCCTCTCTTCTAGAAATACAATCAATCCACACACATCCAACATTTCATAGGTAAGCTCTTACCAATTTTCCCTTTCAATGGGATCCCACTCACTTTTGATTAGGTCTACTACTTCCCTCACTTGATAGATGACAAGACAAGGAATTTATTGGCCATATTCCCTTTTGCTGTCAAGCTCTAACACATATTTTTTGAATCCCAACAATGCTTTTTTGAAAGTGAAAATGAGGTTAGGTTGAGCATAAAACTGGTATAGCTCGTGATCATGTGCATCCTCGTTACTTGACATGGTTCCAGTAGAAGCCTGTTCTTGAATAAACATATTTGAAGGATAAGAAGACTCATAGCTATGAGTAATAGAGTTATACATATCGAAAGGTGACTTCTTGATGATATCACTTAATCAGCTGATGACTTAGAATCATTGTTGGTGTCGATAAAAACCTGTAAAGGCTAATTGGCTAAAGAATACACCAAGAATTCTCCAACTTCTTTGAAAGATGGGTCCCATCGAGCATGCCAAAAACTATTGACGACGTAAAATTGTGCTAGGTCTTAGCCAATCAACAATGGGAAGTTTCAAACTATGGGCTTGAAACAACCTCCAAGTTTTAAAGAAGTTGGTCTCTTCTATTTTATTGGGTGTTGGGGAAAAGGGATAGGAGACTGAACATAAACACAAAATGCAAGAATTAAAACCTAACTATGGCGATGCACCTAAAAGTAATCCTAATCCTAACCTGAGCATAGAGAAGCTATTATATGATTCAATTACATTTAAGAGCAGACAGGTGCATGATCAATGTAATTGATTGGAATAACAGAAACAAAGGCTCACAATAGGGGAGTCTTTTGTTAAGATACAGGAATTGTCAACAAAGGCATAGTGTTCAATATTATTAATAGAATCCTTTACTCACATAAGAGGCACGAGATTCATGCACAGTTATGTAGAACTTCAGACTCTAGAAAATGAGACAAAAGTAAATAACATTTCCAATTGCAACACTAGAAAATCTACAGAATAGACTAATTTGCAGATGACACAAATAACACCAACCAAGGCATGGAGCTTAAATTTCCTTAATTCATTTGGCCACATAAAGGGCACAGAAACATGCATGATTACATCAACTTTATGACTTAAGAAAATTAAGACAAGAGCAAATGATATTACTGGTCAAAATTACAAGAAATCTAAACTATGAGAAATCCCCCCTTTCTTCTATTTTACAATCCTCCTTATATAGTTTTGGATGCCTCTTGGTGTCACTTCCTTTCCCATGCAATTCCTACTCCATCCTTCACTTGTAGGGGACAAATTAGATGGTACATTCAATGCCTTGGATGTATCCTGGTCTTATCAAGAACTGCCTGGACTACGACATGGTGATCCATGTCTAGTTCCTTTCTTCACGCCTAAAATTCCTCGCTCCATCACCTCTTTGGCTGCTCAACTATCTACTCTATCTCTATTGTTAGGGGATAAATAGATGACATCTTCAATGCTTATAATCCCCCAAAAATCTACTTGATGCATTGTTCTATCTACCAGGAATAACTTTTGCCAAATTCCCCTCCATTTCGTTGTAGTAGATAGACAGACACAAGGACATTTAGTCGATTTATGAAATTTCTCTTCTTTTGATATAGAAGGCACCAGAGGGTGACACTTAGCCACTTCCACTTTCTTTATATTTCATTGAGGAATGCTCCACCTTCGACACCTATCACACTCCACTTCCTTTATACTTTACAACCTTATTTAAACAAAACTCAGTGCATTCTTTGCCTTGGCGACCCTTAAGAAAGGATGGCTGCACGTGGTAGTCTTCATCTATTGACACTCAACACTTCCTTGGTCTTTTGAAATATCATCCAGGACCCACCAAAACCTTCATTTGGAAATTAGGTTCAAAGGTGGTCTCTCAGAGGTTGACACGTGGTAACCTCCGCTGCTCCTGGGTATATACGTGGCATCTTCTATTTTTCCTTCTGGGGATATATGGTGCCTTTCACTTTCTTTGGGGATAGAGTAGAGAGGGACCTAGGGAGTGACACTTGGCTACTTCCACTTGAATCCAATACTTAGCAAAATCAAAAGATGCCTTTATGTGCTTTGAATGAAAGTGTTAGACCGAAGTCTCCCTAATGATGACATGTGATGGCTTCCACTACTTCGTCAAAAAGGTAGTTTAGGGCCTCCACAACTGCTATCTGGCACTTTCCACTTTCTAAGTTGCTTGGCTCATTGAAAGTCTTTGTCAAAATAGAAAACATGGGTGCCTCTTATGATACACAGATGCTGACACGCGGTGCATTCTACTTAACTGTTATTGGGTACGTGACACAATTTGTGGTTCTCTAGAAAGCTACAATGAGGTCTTCAAAAGTCACCAGCTGTCCATCTTTGTCTCCTAGAGAGCGACACTTGGCTGCTTCCGCTTGAATCCAATACTTAGGCCAAAATTAAAATGAAAAGAACAAAAGGGAAAAAGGAATCATGCTCTAAGGATGACACTTGGCAGCCTCCGCTGCACTTTGACACTTAGGCAAAACGAACCCATCTTCTACTCCAAAACTCTGCTACTTCCTCCAAGATGTGCAGGAACCAAAATTGTAGCACTTGAATCAAAAAATAATTAAATACAGTGTAGATTAAGAAATTACTCTATAGGCCCCATTCATGCGTATTAACATGAATGAGACCTTAGTCTTAAAATTATAGCCTAAGTTCTTATATCAATTTGAGCCCTAACTTAAGCATCTTACCTCTTTATAGGATTGATGGCTCTCACTTCATCACAAAGGGTAATTAGATAGAGCGAAAGAGACCTAATGAATACAAAGCCTTGATCCATCAGACCAATCCCATGTGATCACCAGGGTCATGATCAATGGTCCATACTTAGGTGGGACCAAAGATCGAATGACATGTGATCATCCTCAAGATTAAATGGGTCCCCTTTTATTAAACAAGAACTTAGCCTAAGTGTTACCCTAAGGTCTTGTTGTATTATTTTTGATACAACAAAACCTTAAGATAAAACTTATGAAAAGAGCCAATCATGTGCAAGTATTCAAATCAAGATCAATAGTCCATAATTGCTCACCTAGAAAATATATGATGGAGCTAATGCGACATTGAAATGTCAAAGGCCTAAAAAATACCTACGAGGATGACACATGCTGCCATCTTAAGTACTCAGATCTCTATTGATGCTTTATGAACCCTGGGGGGTCAAAATCTTAGGAGTCACCACATGGCACTCCTGCATTTGAGCTTATTGTTAAAAGGGCCTCATGCATTAAAGCTTAGACTCAACCTAAGTTTTAACCCTAAGGGTTATTGTATTTTTTTAAGACAATGAAACCTTATGCTAAAACCTTAGGTTGAGACTATATTATTCAAAGGGAACTATTTTATTATGCTTTGAAGACTTGGGTCTTTAACTTAGTTTAATTTTCATACACAACCTTGAGCTAACTCGATCTTCTTCATTATTGTAGGGACAAATGGTATGCATATGCTTGAATCATGATCAATGGTCTACATGTGCTCAGGATCAGATGATTTAAAAGAATGTTTTAAATCTAGGATCTATGGACCTAATTAACTTTATAAACTTAAAATATATGTTCTTGCAAATGCCATTTGATGCTCACAAGGCCATCATTGACATTCACAAAGCTGTCAAATTTAAGCTTAATGATCATCTTGCTTAGACATAATAATATGATTTAAATAATTGCTAAAGCTTATTTATTGTATTGTAAACCAATGAGACCCCATTTATAAAATATAAATAGTGCTTAAGGGTCTTTGAACTTTAATGATAAAATGATCCAGTGATCTAAATATTCATAGACATAGACTTAATCTAAGTCTGTATCATAAGGTTCCAATTGCATTTATTTAAATATGATAAACCTTAGGCTACAAACTTATATTATGTTTTTTTTCTTCTAACAAGAGGTCCCTATACCATAAGACTTAGCTTAAAAGCTTTTAACCTTAAATTTTTATCATGTTTATTAACATGATAAAACCCAAGGTTAAAACCTTACATTAGATCCTTCTATTATTCGAGCCCCCTTTATATGTTTTCCAAAACTTAAATTAAATATTTTAGCCTAATGTTTATGTCATGTTTATTAACACAAAATGAAATTTAGTCTATATTATTTAGCTTAAGTTCCTTCCTATTTCTTGATGCTAATTAAAGTTCATGTGCCTTACATGATTAATGACTCATGGTTAATCAGATAAAGTTGATTGAATGGAGCATAATCAACAGAGACTATTCAATGAGACCTATGAAGGCCCATAGGATTGACATATGGTGAACGTGTGTTTATTGATGGAGTGTAGAACCCAGAAGGCCCATGAAGGTGCCAAGAGGCAAAACCATGGATCCTGATAGAAAGACAACCAATAACTTGTAAACCTCAAGATCATGATCAATAATATGCATTGATCCATGAGTAAAGATCCCTTGACATGAAGCAAAAGAAGGATTTTAAAGGACAATGACTAGTTCCTTTAAAGCATTTATGAAAAATCCCAGATGGATGCCACATAGGTGCCACACAAGCATAAAATGATAAAATCAAAGATTTTGTGGGCATGAAAAAGAAAAGGTATAAAGTTAGGGGTATAAATCAAATTCAAGGTTTGAAATCAACTAAATCTGAGTAACTATCACCATTAAAGCTACAAAAAGCCCTAGCCTCCATAAAAGGCCCTAATTTGAAATCTAATCAATCACAATCAAGATATAAAGAGTCTAATTATTATCTGAGAAAGAACAAGCTAACCCAGAGGCTACTTGGAGACCACTAGTGAGTAATTTACAAGTCTCACAGTCATGAAAACTTGAAGGTAGCAACAAAGGGATGACATAGAATTACACTTAGCTTTATATAATGAGGGAAGAGACTTCAAGGATACTAATTTTGATGATTCAACATTAAACATCAAAAACAAAAACTGGTCCAAAATTTTTTGGACCATTGAAGAAATGCAAACCATCATGAGGGAAGAGTAGAAGAACACCACAGTTAACCAAAGATACAATGACCTAGTCTCCATCCAAATGGCTAGTCTTCACTATGCTACTACAAAACCTAAGGTATTACACTATATCAATGTTATTACCCCCATTTTAGAGATTATAAAATTGATCAGGATTGGATAGTTTATGAATATAGTTTTAAAAGGATAACATATATTTCCCCTCTTATATTTAAAATCTACTACAAGCTACACAAACCCCAATTAGACTTGCATACAATTAGAACATGGACTGGTAAAAAGGACTTGAACACCATCCTTGCCCCATGGTTGCTTGTTAAAACCCATAAAATCCAAAACCCCACCAAAAAGATCCCAATTATCCAATTTAAGGAAGGAATCAAAATAATCATGATCTTGCTAAATAGATTATCTGGAGCCCCTTCCACCACACATGTTAATAAAATTTGGGTAGCATATGTATAATTTATGGTAGAAAAGGGACTCACTCCCCCAATGGGTGAGATGATCAACATTTATCTAAAACAACAATTCTCATCCATGAAGAAGAAAACTAACAACCACTTATTTATGATGTCCTATCTTCGAGATGCCCTATTGGCCATCACCAAAATCCCTGACATAAATAATTGGTCATGTGAAGGGAGATAAAATATTTCTCATCACTATTCCTAATTGCACATATTAAAGTATAAACATAATTAACAATTCATTTAGGATTATGTATATCCATCTTTGGTAGAAGCTATTATAGGGATCACCATGGGTAGGGTCAACCTTCTGGTCAATAAATATATGGATTTAACTAGATACATTTGGTTGTATCCATATTTCATAGTGATTAGAATACAAGGGACCTTAACTCAGCCCCTCAAACTACTAGTCCATGTGCCTACCAAATTGGCAGAATAGGAGATTGCATACCAAATTTTCCATGGTATAGATAGTATATGCAAGATCAAAAGGAAGGGAATCCACCATTTTCCCTTAGTCAATAGAAGGACTATATTAAAAAATTAGAAGCATGTAGATGTCATCTCCAGACATAGAGACTCTTTCAACTTATAGTTGGATGAATTGAGGTAGTAGGAACCTTATGATAGGGTCACCAAATATTTGAAATCAAAAACAATAAACTACCCCTATGAATAACAACTTGGTGTTATGACACAATGTATATGAAAGCCTCTAGTTTCATAGAAGTATTATCCAGGTTGAAGAAGCATAATATTAGGCTTGAGGCTAGGCTGGCTAGAGATGAGAAACCACCTAGTGATATATGGTAATGGGCCCCCTATAATAACACTTATTACCTAGACCCTCTTTTAGGCCCCCTCCAGAACAACCACTAAAACAACCTCAAACACAAGTTGCATAAAGACTTGAGAAGGAGAAATTGGAAGAAAGACTTGGTGAAGGGGCATCATATTTTGGCCAACTTGAAAGGCTAGAGTCCCTAATTGAGTTCTTTGACATGATTTCACTAAGTCCTAGGGAGACAATGGAGGATGCACTCAAAGTACTTGCTAAGGAATATGGATTAGATGAAGAACAAGCTAAGGAACCTCAAGCCCAAGTCAAGGAGGTAGACTAAGAAAAGGGGAAGGAGATAGCTTTGGACCTAGTTCTAGTTACACCCCTGCAAAAGAGGAAGGTTGAGTTGGCATTGGTCCCAGTTGGTAATAAGAAGCCAAAGTTAACCTTCACTCATCCTTTGAGTGAAGTTAACTTATTCAGTGATGAAAATCCCATTCATGGGCCAATCATCCTTGAATATTTGATTTATGTAAAAATGAAAAAGATTCCAACCTTGCACCATTCATGGGCCATGACCAAAATAATCAACATCATCAGTCATGATGAGCTCAAGCCATGGATAATGGCTCTAATGAAAGAAGAAGAGGACAAAAGGATGACTTCCTTTATGGGGTCAAGTGGCATTCAAGTAGACACTCCTAGAACCTCATAAAATACATAAATGGATATTCTAGAACCTTCAGAAACCATAGAGTCATTAGTCAATGTGTAATTTAACTTAGAGACTATAGGATTGGAAAGAGTGGCAACAAAGAAAGTCATGGTTAGGGGTGAGGAGCTTACTTTTCAGAGAGTTGAACCATTCATTAACGTAACTTTGAAAGGACATCAGGGACTTGATGAACACCCAATCTATGAAGAAGATATAGTTTGATTAGCTGATGCTCATTTAGCTCAATTAAAATCAAACATCAAAGGCCTATATAAAAAAATAGAGAACCTATAGAAATAAAAGGAAAATCTTGAGACACAGGCTATTCTATAAGTCCCATTGGAAATGATTAAGATGTTTGAGGCATATTTTTATTCTATATTTAATTCCTTGAAGGAAATGAAGACAAGGTACAGTCCATTAGCTCATCAAGATGTGGTAGTCAAGGGTTTGATAGCCTAAGGGAAGAATTTAAAAGATAAAATGAAGGAGCTAATCAACATACTGGTTAAGGGATGGATTCCTAGTTTCAGGACCATATGTATATCCCATTTGAATACAATTATGGGAATAATTGTTGACAAGATCCAAGGTTTGGGTACATGGTTAAGGAACTTGGAGAGGCTCCTATGGAATGATGAAAATTTGATAGGTATAATTGAATACTTCCTTGAAACCATGATCACTAAGCCTACCACACTCATTTTATTAGGCATCATTAAAGATGATGAGTATAGGCACAGGGTCACCTTGGTTATGTAAGAAGTAAGAAACAAGATTCAAGGCCAGTCTGGGGGTGATAATAGAAAGGTTGTGAGTATGATAATAACTATAAAAGATAATATTGTTGATGTGAGGAACATCAAGGAAGCAATGACTAGAGATGATAAATATTTTGATGATTTGGCTGACCAGGAAGATGAGTACCTCTTAGAGCCAACTGTCAATCTAAAGCTAGTTGATGAATAAAATCAAAAGGCCATGAATATTCTTCAAGAAAAATAGGAGAGTTATTCAGCATAGGGCCCATTAAATAACTAGTAATATTCTACTTTGTTAAAAACTTTGTAATATTCAAAAAATGGAATATTATTTTGTAAAGGCATGTGAAAATTTGTTAGCACCTTTGATTATAGGTCAGTCCACTTTGGAAAGGGGAATGTATTCTAGAACTTCATAAAAAGGATAATTATCATCACTCTTATACATTTCTAATTTCATGACTAATCGGTGTACTACCTTAGTCTCCTATAAAAGGTAGTATTACCATTTTGTAAAGTAGAAGTAGGTTTTAGAGCTAAAACTATTTTGTATACTCTGAGCAATTAATGCAAGTAAGGAATACTAAGAATTTTGTTTAAATTTGTTTGTGTCAATTATTACATGGAATCTCTCTCAACTATCTATTTGGATGTCCAAATTTGAATGGTTTTTATTGATTCTTGATGTGCATATATGAATTTAGAAATGTTAACTTGTGCTTATGCTAGGTTAATTGAAAGATCTTAGGTTCATTTCATTTACCTTGCTTCTCTTGTAGATTTTCTAATGCAATTTTATTTTGAAGTAAATTTTTAAATTGAATGTAGTTTCTTATTTGCATTGTTTCATCCTTTCCATAGACACTTACCTGGTACATGGTAGGATCTGTGTTATAGATATTTCATGTCATGTATTGGTTTGAATGTATGTCTTGATGAAATATAAGATTTTTCATAATGTCTAGACTAAAAATTAGAATACCTTCTTTCTACCCTACCCTTCCTTTTGCTTTTTCTTTAACCAAATCACTCTAGTTTAAATTCCATTGTAAATATTCATTTAAATTAATCTTTAGTTTAGAAATTAATCAAAAATTCATTAATAATAACATAAATATTTTACATTTCTCTTAGATTGGCCATGGTAGATCCCAACCTCCAATTAATATAAATATTGTGGAATAATTTATTGCTCTACCACTATTTCACCACAAGTAACCATATTACCATAATATACTACTCATGATTTGAATTTATTGAATTCTAAAAATAAGTAGTGTTATTTAGACACTAAGAGTACCTATGATACATCTAGAGAAATCAATAGGATGAGCTCCATTGGTGCTAGAAGGAGGGCCATCTTTGTCAATTTAAGGATCTTTGCTAATTTTGGTTTGTGTTGATCAAAGATTGGTGATATCTTTACATATTTGCATAGTTATTTGCTCAAAAAGTGTAAAGATAATCAATATTCATGGTCTTTGACCCATATTTATGCTTCCTTTTGAAAAAGATCAAAAGTCTTTGAGGATAGATGTGTAATTCTAGTAAAGATAGCTTGAGATCTAAGAATCCAAAGTGTTTGAGGTTAGAATAGCTTATTTTGATCAAAGATTGATATATATTTTATGAATCTGAGTTTATATGAGCTTAGAATTATAAATATTGATCATAGTTATGTAATTGGACACATATTTGAGATAACTTAGTTAAAGGTTGATGTCCTTTGTTCTTTACATGAATCTTTGCAATATTTGCTTAATGTGCAAGTCTGATCCTTATTCTTCGTAATGGTTGCTTTGACACATCATATTTCAAATAGGATCCAAAGTCCTCAATATAGAATTTCCAAGTATCTAAATAAGGTCACATTCAAAGACAAAAGAACCTCTACTTGAATTAGAAGTCCATATGAGGGCCAAATGAGACAAGGGTAGACATAGATGTTCAAAGTCTTTACCAACATCACCATTCCAAGGTACTCTTACATTCAAACTTCATCAAGGTATAGATTGGTTAGGAAGATCTCCTATTAACATTCAAGGTGTGGTTCATGACCTTCTTCGTAAATCAAAAAAATATTTGCCAACTTTTAGTCCTAGTGTTATTATAACAATAAAGGAACATGTTAAATCCTTCAAAGCTACATTAAGATTGCTAAATGTCACTCATGAAGATGTAGCATGTAGGTTATTTCCTTTCAAATTTAAGGATGATGCATATGAATGGTTTCTTAAACTGTCTGACAATTGTAACACCACTTGGGATGAATGCAATAACATTTTCATTGACCAATTTGGTAAAATCATCAACCCTTGTATCTTGTACCAATATTTTACCACCCTCAAAAGGGATGTCAATGAGCTTATAAGAGTTTTTAATGCTAGGTTACATAAGATGTATAGTAGGACCATTGATGATTATAAACCTAATCAGGTGTTAGGCTTGGAAATCTACAAGGATGCTCTTGATCTCATGATTTCAATATTAATAAAAAGGGCTATATGTCCTATACACACTAGCTTTAGCCTAAGCTAAGGTTGTGATCATTAATGACCAAATGCAACCTCAAGGTCAAATGGCCTAATTTATTCCCAATGTTAATCCACATATGCCTACCTTGAATTTCTTTCCTAATAATAACCAGAATTTGTCTGCTCTCAACTAGCTCCCAAAGCTAAACCAATTACCTCGAAGCCATGTTGCTCCTAACTAGAATTTGGGGTTCTTAAATCACCCTCTTACTAATGGATTTAATGCAAAAGATCAAAGGAACTTAGTACTATCCACTAATACCAATAACAACTAGGTTCATCATTTATAAACCCCCAAGAATGAGAATGAGTCCATTATAAAAATGGTCCAAAAACTAAACACTGACTTCTTTCATCTAAAAAAAAAAGTTGGTAATAATAGAGAGAATTTTGGTAGAAACTTCTCATTCCAAAGGTTCAATAGGCCCAATAATAGGTTTAATAATGATATTTTTCTCAACAATAAGAATAGTGAACCATATTCTAAAAAGAAGACTATGGATATTAATGTTATTGATATTGCTTTGCCTAATTATTATAGAGTCCATTGTACTACTAGGCATCATGAGATTGATTGTATTGAATTTTCTAAAGATTTTGAAGCATTTCAAGAAGATTTGGACACTTTTGAGGTCATACCTAATAAAGACAAAGGTGTAGGTACTTCAAGATCTTCCAAATCATCTGAACAAGCCCTTATGGTGGAAACCTTTGATTTCCCCTTCCATGAAGACAATGAACCTAATGATGTTCTTGAAAAAATCTAGGCTTCTCAATAGTTATTGAAAAAGACATATCTCTTAAGGAACATGGAGCAGAAGCAACCCTTGACTACTTCAACTCCTCCAAACAACTTTGGTACTCTTCTGGATACCATTTCAAATAATAATCTAGAGCCTCCAAAGGGAAGTACTTTTAAGCTTAGTGCTGATACTTCTAATTCTTCTAATAGAATTGGTTATAATATTGTAAAAGATATGAATAAAATAAAAACTAATATTACTTTGCTTGAACTGACACAGATCATAGAGAAAAGGGACATATTGATAAAGTCCTTATCTAGAAAACTTGGAAAGCCACCCAAAGCTAATAATGCCAATGTATCCATGCACAAAGCTAAGGTATAATCCTCACCTTTCCTGCTTATAGTTAGAATGTTTGGTAAAAATTTACATAATTGTCTATTGGATTTTGGTGCATCTATAAATATCATGCCTACAGGTATTTTTAAGAAACTTGGTTTGACCCCTATTAAATCTGATAAGGTTGTTACCTAATTAGATAAGTCTAGGGTTAAGGTGATTGGGGAATTGTTAAAATTTCACATGAAAATGGCTTCTAAGTTAAGAGTCCAATAATTCATAGAAATATAAGTGGTGGCTATCCCTGATGCATATGGACTATTTTTAAGTAGATAATGGATAAAGGCTCTAAATGGATATATGTCCATAGACTATTCACACCTATGGCTGCCTTGGAAGGGAGTTCCCAACCAAATAAAAGTTGAAAGGGAGACAAGAATAAAACACATGATCACTGATTATAATGCAATGAATGAAAGGGTTAACATAATTGATTTTGATTTAGGAGTTTTCACCCTAGAAACTACCAAGGTATGTGATCCTAAAGATTCTCATGTTGTGCCTAGGTTATGGAAGTTGTGTTTTAATGATGTTAGATGTAAATCTAGGTCTAGGGTAGGTATTTTCGTAGCTGACCCTATTGGTAAGAAATATCATGACTCTTATAGACTCCACTTTCCATGAACCAATAAATTTGTAGAATATGAGGCTCTCATCTTAGGTTTGCAATTTTCCATAAAAAATAAAGTCAAGGAATTACTAGTTTATGGTGATTCAAAACTTAAAGTTAATCAGGTGAGAAGAAAGTATCAATACAAAATGCCATACCTTAAGAGGTACAAATTTAGAGTTTGGCACCTTATGAAACATTTTGATGCCTTCAATATTGTTTCTATATTTAGGGAGGAAAATAAAGCTACTGATGAACTAGCCTTTGATATATTTAATCTCAAGCCTGAGCAAGATTCACCAAACTTTAGCATTGAGCTAATACCTTACCCTTCTATCCCAGATAATGTAAACCATCTACAGGTCTTTAGTGATGACCAATAGATCCTAGAATTCATGACTAGTTTAGGAGCATTTAAGGCTTAGGTCATTGATGAGGCTGATGAAAATGCATTTGGAGAAGGTAAATTTGATGTCAAAGTCATTTAGCTAAATGACAACAAAATTCCCAAGGGCATGATTGCCTTGGAAAGATTATTTGATTAAGATAAAGTGGTTGAGACCTTTAAGGTTCCTAAAGTGAGTGGGAAAAATTACAATGCAGTTGACCTTGGACCTCAAGATCAACCTCAGTTGGTTAATATTGGAAAATCTTGCACAAGTGCTAAAAATAAAAGAGCAAAAGAACTATTGACAAAGTATAAAGATGTCATAGCTTGGTCTTATGATGACTTGAAGATTTTTGACCCGAGAGTCACCATCATACCTTGTAAGGAGAATTGAAAACCTTTTAGGTAGAAACAAAGGCCTGTGAATCTAGTCTTAGAACCTATGATATTCAAAGAAGTCAAGAAAGTTTTAGATGCTAAAATTGTATTTTCCATTAGGCACTCTACTTGGGTTGCCAATTTAGTGCCAATTAGGAAGAATAATGGTGAAATTATATTGTGTATTGATTTTATAAATTTTAATAAAGCATCTAAAAAGGATAATTGTCCTCTTCCCTCTCTTGACCAAGTAATACAAATTATTTTTGGTTCAGCCATTATGCCTTTTCTTTATTGTTTTTTAGGGTACAATCAGGTGCTTGTAGACAAGGAAGACAAAACGAAGACAAAATTCACAACTAAGTGGGGCACTTTCACCTACAAAATAATGCCTTTTGGACTAATAAATATATGAGTGACTTTTCAAAGGTCCATGGACCATGCCTTCCAAGGCTTGATTGGTAAGTGCATTATAATTTACATGGATGATCTAACTGTTTTCTCTAAAAATAGGGAGGACCATTTCATGCATTTAAAAAAAGTATTTGAAAGATGCAGAAGGTATAGAATTTATCTCAACCCTAAGAAAATAATTTCTTATGTCACTGAGGGTAAATTATTGGGCCATATTATTACCAAATATAGAATCTCCATTCATCTTGAAAGAGTGGAAGCTATATCAAAGATAGAGTCTCCCAATAGTAGAAAAGAATTGAAATCATTTTTTGGTAAAGTAAACTTTGTGATAAAATTCATTTTTGGCTTTTTAAAAATTGTCAAACCATTAAATGATATGTTGAAGAAGGATGCTAAAGTCTCATAGAATGAGGAATCCAAAAAGGCCTTTGGAGATATCAAAGAGGAAATTAGCCAAGCTCCAGTCTTGATAAGTCCAAAATTTTCAAAGGATTTTTATCTCTACTCTTTTTCTTCTGACCACACTATTGCTACTATTTTAACTCAAAATATAGAAGGATGTGACCATCCAATTGCTTTCATGAGCAGTAATTTGAAATTTTTTGAGTTAAATTATCCTTTGATTGATAAACAAGTCTTTGCATTAGTTAAAGTAGTCAAGAAACTTAGGTACTACATTCTTAGGAACAAAGTGCATGCCATTCTACTAGACCTAGCCACTAAGCTAATGATGAGCCAATGTGAACTTAGAGAGTGAAGAGGTAAGTGGATGCCTATTTTTAAATAATATGACATAGAGATGAAAACTACAAAATTGGTAAGATGTCAAGGTCTGATTTAAATGATTGCTAATACCAGACCCAAGCTAAGTATCATGCAAGTTAATCAAAATAATGACTAATATGACTCCATTTTACACTTATATATTGATGTCACTTGTTCTATAGGATTAACTAGGGAGCAAAAAGAGCTCTAAGGCTTAAGGCATCTCACTACCTAATCAAGAATAGAGTCCTATAATGAAAGAACTTTGAAGGAATATACCTACGATGCATATCCAAGGAAGAAGATACCAAGATAATGAGAAATTTTCATGAGAATTTTGGAAGTGGGTATCCATCTGGGAGGACAATATCTCATAAGATCCTCAGGGCTAGCTATTATTGGCTCACTATATTTAAAGATGATCATAGACATGTCAAGGAATGTCATTCATGCCAAATCTGCAACATAAACGAGCTAAAGGAAATAATGCCCTTATAACCTATCATGATTGACAAACCCTTTACCTAATGGGGACTAGACTTTGTAGGTGTAACCAACCCAAACTCATTATAATGTCACATGTATATTCTGAAAACTATCGACTATTACACTAGGTGGACTGAAGTAGTAGCCATCAAATAATACATAATAGAAGAAGTGATCAAGTTTTTGGAAGAAAACATATGCACCAAATTTGGGACTCTAGTCTCTTTAGTTTGTAATAATGGGTCAACATTCATATCCATAAAGATGATAGAATGGGAATATGAAAACAACATTATTATCAAGTTTGCATCTAACCATTATCCTCAAGGTAATGGTGTATCTAAGTCAATGAATAAAAACTTAATGAAAGCCATTAAGAAGTTTGATGTAGACAAATGTAGAATATGAAATAAATTTATCAAGTATGCCCTTTGGGTAGATAAAACAAGAGTCAAGTAGGCTCTTAAATCATCTCCCTTCTTACTAGTATATGGCCAAGAGCCCATAGTCCCCATCAATCTTAACCTACCAACTTACAAGTTTATGCAAGAGTATATGGAGGAAGACCAAGAATTTGCAAACTCAAGGCTATTTAACATTATTCATATGGAAGATGCATGAGAAAAAGATTTTGCTAACTTTAGTAGGCACCGGACTACAATAAAGAGGTGGTTTTACAAGTGATCAAAGATTAAGGTGTTCATACAAGGAGACTTGGTTCTTCTTTGGGATAAAGCATCTAAGCCTAAGGGAAATCATGGAAAGTTCACACCTCTATAGATTAGCCCATATTAGATTGAAGATACACTTGGAGATAACACTTTCAAATTGAAAGACCTACAAGGAGAAGAATTCATACTACCCACTAATGGGTAGTATCTCAAGCATTAATTCTCTGTTTCTTCTCTTGGGGTCTTCATGGAATAAATTTATAAGATGATTAGAGTTAATTTAGGTAGGCTACTTTCCTCCCTATTCCTTATTTGTACATAAGTTTGTATATATTTGTTTGCTTCCCTTTTGTTTCTTGATTTGTTGCTTTTTGTTGTGTGTTTCATTTTTGTTTATTTATTCCTTGCTTCTAATAAGTCCTTTTGGAAAACACTCAACTCAAATTTCACTTAGTTTTCTTGAAACTCTAGAAATTTAGGAATGCAGGTATGAACCTCATGCATATGTTGACCATGGATTTGAGATATGAACTTGATGTTATAATTTTAAGAAACTAGTAAGGACTGATGGATAGGTTAACCATTCCATAAGACCTTAAACATTTTTTTGATCTAAACTTGGTTTTAAGAAGTGTGCATGTAGGATGAAAACTTAATCTATTAAGTCACAATCACGCTTGCACCTAACAAACATCCTTTTCTAGGATAAAGGTTTTAACCCTAGGTGACTATATAAATATTAGACACTCAACTGAATCCTTGAACCTGGCTACCTTAGTTCCCAACCTTGTTGGAAAGCCTAAAAGACCTAAAAATACAAAAATGAGAACTTACTACAAAATCAAAAGCTTTCCAAGCAAATGTGATTTTGGTACTCTCCATCGAGGCTATGGACACCTGGATTATAGTGGAATAAGGCCATGAGTGGAGAAAAATACCTCTCTATCAAGGCTATAGATGCATGGATGGTAGTAGAGAAATGACCAAGCCTTCACTAAACTAGAATCATGGTTCTTAATGATTATCTAAATATGCTCCAAGTCAATGTTTATGATTAAAGGAATGAAACTCAAAATTTTTCCCTTGAATTCCATGGAAAATAGTAAGTGGAATTAAAGCACACACACAACATGGCTATGTCTTGATGTTTGATCGTAATTCTATATGTGCAAGGTTTGTTTTAACCATGAACTGATCTTGATAATGGCATTGATCAAGTGGAATAAGTGACCTAGTTATTTGTCTAAACTAGAGTCTCTAATTTCTAACATATTGCTATGTTTCCCTTTGAAATTTTCATTTGTTGAGGTCAAAATATCTCCATTTATAAAAAATAGGGACCTTTGTGCATACTTTGAAACTTAACACTGAAAGCTTGATATGTTTTCACATTATTAGAATTTGAAGATCATCCACACCTAATAAAATTGGCTCATTTGTTCATGGTTTTGCTTTAACCTTGCCTAAGGTTACTAACAGTTGGCTCTCATGTCTTAAGTTGTAGGTTTTATGGAGATATTATTAATTGATCATGCTAGGATGTTCATAGTTTTATCCTTATTCAGGATTTTACTAGCCTTTAATCTATAAGAACTCATTATTGGATTCATGTTCCAAAACCCTCTGTCAAAAAACCCTAGCTTAGACCCTTGGTTCAAATTCATATTTGACAAGAGAAAATTTGGTGAGAACATTTTAAAACTTAATTTAAACTTAAGCCTAATTTTTATATTAAGGTTGGTCATGTTTATTAACATGACCAAACCTTAGCCTAAAAAAATTATACTTGGTCCTTTTATATTTCCCCCCTTTTGTTCTGTTTATTTTAACAAGGTCTAACATTTATGTTTACAGGGTCCTGTATGTTCCTAACTTGGTAATTTTTTTACATCACGTGGTCATCTTTGTTGAATACTTAGTCTAAAGTCTTATTCTTAAGGCCCCATTTGTCTTTATTAATATGAATGAGACCTTAGTCTTAAAACTTTAGCCTAATTTCCTATATTGACTTGAGCCCTAACTTAAGCATCTTGCCTCTTTAGAAAATTGATGGCTCTTGCTTCATCATAGAGGATGATCAAATGGAGTGAAGTAAACCCAATGATTCCAAAGCTTTGATCCATCATACCAATCTTACATGATCACTACGATCATGATCAATGATCCACACTTAGGCAAGATCAAAGATCGAATGACACATGATCATCCTCAAGATTAAATGGGTCCCCTTTTATTAAACATGGACTTAGCCTATATTTTACCTTAAAGTCTCATTGTATTTTTTGTAATACAAAAAAACATTAAGATAAAACTTATGAAAAGAGCCAAACATGTGCAAGTATTTAGATCAAGATCAATGGTCCACAACTACTACCCTAGAAAAGATCCAATGGAGTGAACGTAGCTTTGAAATGTTAAAGGCCTAAGAAATCCCTATGAGGATGATAAGTGTCACCATCTTGAGTACCTAGATCTCCATCAACTCTCTACAAACCCTTCCTAGGGTCAAATAGAGTCAAAATCTCAAGATTTTCCACATGGCACTCTTGCATTTGAGCTTAATGTTAAAAAGGCCTTTCGCATTAAAAATTAGACTCAACCTAAGTTTTTACCCTAAGGTTTATTATATTTTATTAATACAATGAAACCTTAGGTTATGACTATAATATTCGAAGGGACCCATTTTATTATGCTTTGAAGACTTAGGTATTTAACTTAGTCTAATTTTCATACATGGCCCTGAGCTAACTTCATATTCTTCATGATTGTAGGGACCAATGGCATGTATATGCTCATATCTTGATCAAAGGTCTATGCGTGGTCAGGAAGAGATGATCTAATAGAGTATGTTAAATCCAAGATCTATGAAACTAATGAACTTCATGAACTTAAATTTGACATTCTCATGAACATATTTTGACACACACGAGGCTATCATTTACATCTATAAGGCTATCAAATTTAAGCTCATCGATTATCTTGATTAGACATAAGAATGTGCTTTGAAACATTATTAAATATTATTACTTGCATTGTAAACCAATGAGACCCCCTTTGGAAAATATCAAAAGTGTTTAAGGGTCTTTGAACTTCAATGATAAAATGATCTAGTGATCTAAATATTCATAGACATAGACTTCATCTAAGTTTCTATCCTAAGGTTCCAATTGCATTTATTTAAATATGATAAACCTTAGGCTACAAAATTCTATTATGTTTTTTTTCTTCTAACAAGAGGTCCTTGCAACATAAGACTTAGCTATAAATATTTTAACCTAAAAGTTTTATCATGTTTGTTAACATGATAAAACCCAAGGTTAAAACCTTGCATTAGATCCTTTTATTATTCAATCCTCCTTTATATGTGTTTAAAAATTAGCTTAAATATTTTAGCCTAAAATTTTTGTCATGTTTATTAACACAAAATAAACTTTAATATAAAGTATTTAGCTTAAGTTCCTTCCTATGTCCTGATGCTAATTAAATTTTGTGCACCTTACAAGATCTATGAATCATGGTTAATCAGAACAAGCCGATCAAATAGAGCATAATCGACATAAACTATTCAACTAGACCTCTAAAGGCCCATGTGATTGACATTTGGTAAGCACATGTTTAATGATGAATTAAAAAACCCAAAAGATCTATGAAGGTACCAAATGGCATAACTACAGAGTTTGATGCAAGGATAACCAATAACTTACAAACCCTAGAATCATGATCAATGGCCCACATTGATCCATGAGAAAAGATTCAATGACGTGAAGAAAAATAAGGATTTTAAAGTACAATGGCTAGTTCCTTTAAAAAATTTATGAAAAATGCTATGAAATCTGCCAGATGGATGCCACATAGGTGCCACATAAGCATAAAATAACAAAATAAAGGATTTTGTGTGCATAAAAAGGCAAAGGTATAAAGGTAGGGGTCTAAATAAAATTCTAGGCACAAACTCACCTAAGTTTGAGTAAGCATCACCATTAAAGCTACCAAAATCCCTAGCCTCTATAAAAATCCCTAATTTGAACCCTAATTAATCACAATAGAGCTATAAAGAGTCCAATTATTATTTGAGTGAGAACAAACTGGCCCAGAGGCTACTTGCAGACCACTAGTGAGTAATTTACAAGTCTCATAGTCATGGCAACTTGAAGGTATAAACAAAGGGATGATATAGAATTGTACTTAGCTTTAGATAATGAGGGAAGAGTTTTCAAGGATATTGACTTTAATTTTGTGACATTAGACACTGGAAACATAAATTAGTTTGAGCTTTTTTGGACCATTAAAGAAATGTAGACCATCATGAAGGAAGAACAGAAGAATGCCATAATCAACCAAAGATACAATGACCTAGTATCCATCTAAATGACTAGTCTCCACTATGCTGGTGCAAAACCTAAGGTATTGTATTGTATCAATGTTATTACCCCCATTTTTAGAGGTTATAAAATTTATCAGGATTGGATAGTTCATAAACATAGTTTTAAAAGGATAGCATATATTTACCCTCTTGAATTTGAAAGCTAGTACAAGTTATGCAATCCCCAAGTAGACTTGCCTATAATTAGGCCATGGACTGGTAAAACTAATTTGAACACTGTCCTTACCCCATGGTTGCTTTCCATAACCCATATAATCCAAGACCCCATTCAAAAGATCCTAATTGTCTAATTTAAGGAAGAAATCAAAATAATCATGACCTTGATGAATATATTATTTGGAGCCCCTTCACCACACATGTTAATAAAATATGGGTACATAATGTATTCTTCATGGTAGGAAAGGGACTCACTCCCCCAATGGGTGAGATGATCAACATTTATCTAAAACAACAATTCTTAGCCATGAAGAAGAAAACCAACAACCACTTTTTTATGATTTACTATCTTCTAGATGTCTTATTGGGCATCACCAAAATCCTTGACATAAACAATTGGCCACCTGAAGGGAGACAAACTATTTTCCATCACTATTATAAATTACATATATTTACATATAGACATAATATACAATTCATGTATGATTGTGTATATCTAACTTTGGTAGAAGCTATTATAGGGATCCCCATGGGTAGGGTCAATCCTTTGATCAAGAAGTATGTGGATTATATTGGAGACATCTAGTTATATCCAAATTGTACAGTGATTAGATTATAAGGGACTTTAACTCAGCCCCTTAAACTAATGGTTCATGTGCCTATCAAATTGGTAGAATAGGAGATTGTATACCAACTTTTCCATGGTATAGATAGTATATGCAAGATCAAAATGAAGGGACTCCTTCAACCTTTTCCTTGAGCCATCAACAAGACTATATTATATAATTAGGAGCATGTAGATGTCATCTCTAGACACAGAGACTCCTTCAACTTATAGTTGGATGAATTGAGATAGTGGGACCCTTATGATAGGGTGACCAAACATTTGAAATCAAAAAAATAAATTACCCATATGAACAATGGCTTGGTGTTCATGATACAATGTATATCAAGGCCTCTAATTTCACAAAAGTATTAACCAAGTTGAAGAAACATAATATTAGGCTTAAGGCTAGGCTAGCTGAGATGAAAAACCACCTAGTGATATATGACAGATGGGGTCCCTATAATACCACTTGTTACCTAGACCCTCTTCTAGGCCCCCTCCAAAACAACCACTACAACAACCTCAAGCACAAGTTTCACAATGACCTAAGAGGGAGAAATTGGAAGAAAGGCTTAAAGAAGGGGCATCATATTTTACCCAACCTAAAAATCTAAAGTCCCCAATTGAGTTCCTTGACATGATTGCACTAAGTCCTAGGGAGATAGTGGAGGGTGAACTCAAAGTACTTGCTAAGGTAGATGGATCAAATGATGAAGAAGAAAAAGCTAAGGAACCTCAAGCCCAAACCAAGGAGGTAGAACAAGAAAAGGGGAAGGAGATATTTTTGGAACTAGTTCTAGCTATACCCCTACAAAAGAGGAATGCTGAGTTGGCATTCATCCTAGTTGGAAATAAGACTAAAGTTAACCTTCACTCATACTTTGAGAGAAGTAAACTTATTTAGTGATGAAATTCCCATTCATGGGCTAATCATACTTGAATGGCTCATTTATGGAAAAATGCAAAAGATTCCAACCTTCCACCATTCATGGGCCATGAACAAAATAATCAACATCACCACTCATGAGGAACTCAAGCCATGGATAGTGGATCCAATGAAAGAAGAAGAGGAAAGAAGTATGAATACCTCTAAGAGGTCAAGTGGTATTCAGGTAGACACTCCTAAAACCTTATGTGGCACATAGATAGAGATTCCAAAACCTCCAAAATTCACAAAGTCATCAGTCAATGTGCAATTCAATCTAAAGACTGTAAGACCAAAAAGAGTGACAATAAAGAAAGTCATGGTTGGGGGTGAGGAGCTCACTTTTTAGAGAGTTAAACCATTCATTGAATTAACTCTGGTAGGAGATCAGGGACCTGATGAACACCCAATCCATGAAGAAGATATAGTTGGATTAGTTGATGATCATTTAACTTAACTAAAATTAGGAATCAAAAGGTTGTATCCAAAATTAGAGAACCTATAGAAACAAAAGGAAAATCTTGAGACACAGGTTATTTTATCAGTCCTAAAGGAAATAATCAAGATGTTTGAGGCATATTTTTATGACATGTTTAATTCCTTGAAGGAAATTAAGATAAGGCAAAGTCCATTAGCTCAAAAAGATGCAACATCCAAGGGTTTGATATCCCAATGACATAATTCAAAAGACAAAATGAAGGAGCTAATCAATATATTGGTTGAGGACTAGATTCCTAGCTTTAGGACCATAAGTCTAGCCCATTTGAATATAATTATTGGAATAATTGTTGACAAGATCCAAGGTCTAGATACATGGTTAATGAAATTGGAGAGGCTCTTAAGATATGATGAAGATCTGATAGGTAGAATTGAACAACTTCTTAGAACCATGATCATTAAGCCTACCACACTCAGCTCCTTGGGAATCATTATAGATGATGAGTATAGGCAGAAGGTCACCTTGGTTATGAAATAAGTAAAAAAGAAAGATTCAAGGCTATTCTGGGGGAGACAACTATAGGGTCATGAGTATGATCCTAACTACATAATATAAGATTGTTGAGGCAAAAAACATCAAGGAAGCAATAACTAGAGATGATAGAGATTTTAATGATTTGGTTGACCAGGAAGATGAGTACCTCTTAGAGCCAACTTTCAATCTAAAGCTAGTTGATGAACAACATCAAAAGTCCATGAATATTGTTTAGGAACAATAGGAGAGTTATTTAGCATAGGGCCCACTGAATAACTAGTAATATTCTACTTTGTTAGAAACTTTATAATATTCAAAAAATGGAATATTTTTTTGTAAAGGCATGTGCAAAATTGTCAGCACCTTTGCCTATAGGTTAGTCCACTTTGGAAAATGGAATGTATTCTATAACTTCATAAATAGGATAGCTATCTTTAATCTTATATATTTATAATCTCATGACTAACCAATGTAAAACCTTAGTCTCCTATAAAAGGAAGAATTACCATTTTTTAGAGGGAGTTTTTAGAGCTAAAACTATTTTGTATACTCTGAGAAATTAATGCAAGCAAGGTATGATGAGAAATTTGTCCAAATTTGTTTGTATTAATTATTATATGGACTATCTCTCAACTATCTATTTGGATGTCCATATTTGAATGGTTTTATTAATTCGTGATGTGCATATATAAATGTAGAATTGTTAACTTGTGCTTATGATAGGTTAATTGAAATATATTAGGTTCATTTCATTTCCTTTGCTTCTCTTGTAGATGTGATAATTCATAATTTTCTTGTGAAGTAAATATTTAAGTTGAATCTAGTTTCTTATTTACATTATTTCATCCTTTCCTTAGACATTTTCATAGAACATGGTAGGATATATGCTATAGCTATTTCATGTCATGTATTGGTTCGAATGTATGTCTTGATGAAATCTAAGTTTTGTCATAATGTCTAAACTAAAAATTAGAATACGTTCTTTCTACCCTACCCTTCCTTTTGATTCTTTTTTAACCAAATCACTTTATTTAAAATTACATTATAAATATTCATTTATATTAATCTTTATTTTATAACTTGATCATAAATTCACTGATAATAACATAGATATATTACATTTCACTTAGATTGGCCATGGTGGATCCCAACCACCAATCAATATAAATATTGTGGAATAATTTATTGCTCTATTGCTATTTCACCATAGGTAAACATATTACCATAATCTACTACTCATGATTTGAATTCCCTAAATTTTAAAATGAGTAGTGTTCTTTAGACACTAAGAGTACCTGTGATACATCTAGAGACATAAAAAATACCCTCATATCTTTGAATGCACTTTGATGCATGAATTTATATCTAACATGTAACAAATAGGGACTAATGTAATCAAATCCATATGACCAAATCCCCTTGAATCATTCCCATGTGGAAATGGTGATGCCATCAAACTGCCTACTCAATTTTTTTACCATTGGACCAAACTGTCTAAATTAAAACTATGGAAAACCAAATGAATTCCACTTATGCACATAAACATTCAAAGCATAGATAACATCCTAGGGACCTATTTCACATGATATAACCACCATACTCATCCCTAAACATCTCTAATCATGCCAAAAATGAAGATCAACCAAGCCAACATAAAACACACTAGAACAAGCACATTGCACATTTTGTCATTGTTACTTGGGCTATCAAAGCACTTCATCCACTCACTAGGACACCTTTATGACATCACCTTGACATCATTAAATATTTTCCAACACCAAATGATGAAGGTAGTTTTATAAGCAAATAATGAGGAGTCTTACACCACATTTTAGGAGTTTCATGCATTTAAGGGCCATTTGTCCTATCAAACCTTGCATGGTTTGTCTCACACTTCATTCTCTTACATGTTTAACTCCCCTTCTTAGTATGGCACATGTCCTAGTGAATTTTGGAATCCATTCTCTTCTCTTATCTTTCAAGTTTTATAAGTAAAATCCATTTTGGCCATTGTAAACTAACACCACACCATGTATGGAAAATTGCTATTGAAATGACATTGTATTTTACCTTTGAATATTAATGCAAGTCTAATTTTGAGATCATAAAAAATTGTATAAGTGTGAAAAGTGATGTATGGTGATGCATAGTGATAATATTCTATCCTTTCTTCCCTTATCCTCTCATGTTTATAAAAGAGTTCCTATTCTAATAGGTCATATAGAGTGTATTTAAGTGTGTTAAACTTCTTTCATGTGTGCAATTGTTTTTAGAGTGTGCATTCTGCCCTCTGGTTCATTTACCTTGTGTTCATACATCTCACCTCTATATTGAAACACTCATGTTTGAATACTTTTAGACTATGAAACTAGTTTTTATGCCTTATTTCATTGTGATAGGAGTATGATGGTCATGTGGAAATCATCTTGGTGTATCACCACCTTAGAGTAGGTCAATTTCATACAAAATTCTAACTCTTTTTCGATAAAAAACACTAGTTTAGGTGATAAGCATTTCAAGATACATTCAAGGAGATAGCCCTTAAATCTAGAAGCTTACTTCCACCATAGGTACATCCACATACCTGGAAGTATTCCTAAGTTTTCCAAATTTAGAAGAGGCTTGAACACCCTCTTATAGGGTGTAAGATTTGGTGACAATAGTTCCCAAGAATGTTAAATGTCTTGAGTGAGTGAGAAGGCTGCTTGGGTTTGTGTAAAGGTGGAATGGTCTTCAAACAACCATTATTGAATCCCTACAATAGTAAAAATAAGCCTAATGAGCAGACTTGAAATTAATTAAGGAGATAACCTTAATTTACATTAAGGGAAGAGTATTGAAGGTCTGCTCACATTGTGAATAGGATTTATAGAGAAAAAGCATCCTTGTGTCAAAATTTCCAAGACATTACCACATTTAACACATTATTGAAGATGCCTAAGTCTCAAGTCTCTCACCCACTAGGAGGAAAAATGGATTGAATGGGTTGAGAATGACATGAGGAATAGTAGTTAATCCAGTAATGGACATGTTCAAACATGCAACTTCCCTCTCATAATAGGTGCATGACCTCTTGATGTATGTCAAAGATTAATGGATCAGTTTCAAGGAGCATGGTGTCTTTATCGCATCAACTATGACTAAAAATAGGCCATCCAACACACTTATACACCTAAAAGGCTCATTAAAGGCCACTATGCCAGCAAAGACAAAACATGGGAAGAGTTATTAGACTATTACTACCCCTCTTTTTTGTTTGTAACTGCTTATTAGATGAATGATGGTTATCATGGCCACTACATTGTACTTTTATGCCACATTCTCCTTCTTTCCCCTTCTCATGTTCTATAAATTGGGCTTACAAGGCCATTGTATAAATCCCTCTATTAGGTATGAGAAATTTATACCCATTTGTATCTTGCAGCCTTTGAGATAATATAAAGATTGATTTGAATTCCTTTGTACTAGTCACTAAAGTGTTTCATGTTTTTTGATTTTCATAAGTGGTTGATACTTTTCTCCCTTTATAGGTCCCTACCTCTCACCTAGATGCTAGTGAATTATTCTTATGCAGGTTACATGGTATGTGAAGGTGATAATGATTGTATTTCTAGTGAATATTGATTGATAGTGTATTGAATCAAACCTCTCACTCATCATCCTTAGGTCATAGTTATTAACATAAAGTCCATGTGAAGTATTGATGTGTAGGAGTCCTTTTGAGAGAGTGTATTAGTAACTAGACTTTGTATTGTTCATAAAGTGTTATTGAAGGGTCAAGTAGAGGAGATATAACATATTGGTGCATCACCTCATATAAATTTGGTTTAATTTCATGTCTTTCTCATATACCTTTTCATTGGAAAAATAAGTAGGCTTAATAGCTGAACTTAGTTGATGCATTAAGGGAGATATCCCCAAGACTAGAGATTCACCTCACTCAATAGGCTACCCATACCTAAAGGTAATTATATTATATCTATTAGATGAGGTAGGTTTGATACTTCTTTGCCTCAATGGTGTAATCTAGACTGATAACAATTTATGGCATACCTGATAAGACCAAAATTCAAGGAACTTGGAGCACTTACTCTTAGCATTTGGTGATATCAAGGATATTCAATTCTTTAGTGGTAGATTAACATCCAAATTTCATGTCAAAGGTCATCACAATGTCTTCATCAAAGGGTAAGGAAGCTACATTTGTTGAGTTATCTTTATATTTTTCTACAAGGAATAAGTACCCTAGGTATAATCCCTATCTTACACCCCCTAATTCTCCTAGTCCCATTCAACAAAGTACTCTTGCAAATTTTACATCTCTAATGGTTAGGCCTAAAAACCAAATATTTGTACCCTTCACTAGTGGTAACCCTATAAACCTAAATAAATTTGATGATATCCCTATTGATGCAATCAAAAGTATCTCATATTTAATAGGGGAAAACTATACCACTCTTATTGAACACATTACAAACATATCCAACCTTTGTTCAGTGCATAATGTGACTCAAGAAAATGTTGCAATGAGGCTGCTAAATACCTCCTTAAGAGGCAAGGTGCTTTAGTGGAATAGAGGTATAACACCTACCTCCATAAAAAATTGGGATGAATTCAGAGAAAAACTATGCAAGCATTTTTAGGATAAGGCCCCAATAGTATTTAAACCCACCCCAAATTATGCCTTTTTGTACTATTGAGATCCCTAAATTCTAATGTGGCAGTTATGATACAATCAATGGGCATGAACACATTACTTGATGCTTATGAAGTGGTAATAAGGTTATAAAAATATCTCATTCAAGAAAGAAAACTCACACTAAGGCCCCTCATGCCATTGTTCCTAGAGATACAACCTCTTGTGCCTACCATTTCCCCATACCTATACCAATGAATAATGAGTAGGCAAATACTAGCCAGGTAGATAGGTTGGTTAAACTTGAAAGGCTACTAAAGGCACAAAACAATAAGTTAGTGGACTTAGAGAGGAAATAAGTTAGTTTGAAACATGTCAGTTCAGGTTTGGAGACCTATTGAACCATGTTAGGGTTTTGACATAAGTCTAAATATACGTAAACATATTTAATGAATGGGTTTGTTAGTTTTGTCTGCTATGAAAATTTATTATTTTTAAGTCTTGGTTGTGCTTTGGCTTTTTACACAGAATGTTTGAATAATTATTCTCGACCATAATATAGATAAGACATGTTAAAAAATGGTTTGAATATATAAATGTAATTATATATATATATATTTGCATATATAATTTTAGTAATTTGAATCTAAAAAATAATGAAGTTATTTCTAAAATTTTACCTAAGATTTGAAGTTTTGGGATTTGTTTTGAAGCTAAGGGTTAAAATAATTGGTGATTTCAAAGGACTATGACAAGTTCTTTGGGTTTAGACATATTAAATGAAAGGAAAATAGATGTGTCAGATATTCTCTTTATTGAAATATTCCTATTGAGATTCATTTAAGAGAATGTATGCAATGGATAGTAATAAGGAAGTATTGGCAGATTATGTTTTGGGACACAATGTTGTCTATATTTTAGAAAGAATTCATAAGTTGATTAAATATTATTTTATGAAAATATTTATTTCAAATTTTGAGTCAGTTCAATTTATTTTCTCAGATAATATTCAGATAGTGAATATAAAATCATAAGATTTGATGGTATATTATAAAGTAAAATGATGAATATATAATTTTACTTTTCAATTGGCTTTTAGTGTGATTAAATGGAATATAATGAATGTGTTAATGAACAAGGGAAGCCTATTATTAAAGTCCTTTCATATTCTGATGATTACTAGTTGTCAAGGAGATAAAACTTTTAGTTTTAGTTGAACTTTAGTTGGCAGAATTCTATACTTTCAGACTGGATACTTTAACTTTCAATTCTGATTTTTGGTGATGATATTTTAGAAAGTATAGAAGATTTTAATTTTGTAATATATATATGCTTAAGTTAATTTTTGGAAATATGGATTATGGTTGATATAAATTGAAATTTCATAAAATTTGATTTAAACATTTTTATTGATATATGTTATTCTATTTTATTATTAATTGATAGGGGTCCCTACCCATTAGATAGTACCCAATATATATTAAAAAATTGGTCCATTAAGAATTTTAGTCTTAATTAATAACTCTTTATAATTAATTGATTTTTAAAGTCAATTAATTAATTTAAACTAATAAATAACTAAGGTTAGTTATAACTTCTTTCAATCCAAGTTTGAAGTTTATAAAGAGATCAAAGATTCATTTGAAGAGAGAGGAACAACACAGGTATTGAAGACTTATACATTATGAAGTCAATCATTTATCTCTCTCTTCTAAACAATTCTTTTGAGATAGAATGACTTTTGTAGATAGACCAATGGTACTTTCTTTGATAGTTGAGTATACTACTTAGACAACATAGGTATATCCAATTTTATATTGTTATTTATAATTTGATTATCTGAAGATTATCAAGTCTAAGATATTTTGGTGATTGTAACTTGGAGTCATATGCATATAATCTAAGTATTCAACCTGAATAATGATGAAAACATAAATATTTACCACATATTGTTGATCTAATTGATTGTAAAAGTTGTCTCTCAAGATATTTTGTTTGAAGGATGTCTGTTTCTCAAATAAAATGATTTGATTTGCTAAGATGACTCTTATTTATTAAGATTCACAAATTTTCTATTTTATAGTATATTTTATTTATTTGAGTTTGATTTCTAGTTTAGTTTTCATTAACATTAATTTACTTTCTTCAATAGTTTCTATTTATTTATAATTTCTTTCTTTAGTTTGAGTTAGTGTTAATTTTAGTTTAGATTAATTTTCTTTATTTTAGTTTTCTTAATTAATTATTAGTTTAGTTTCTTAGTTTGTTGTTGTTGTTGTTGTTGTTGTTGTTGTTGTTGTTGTTGTTGTCTCTTTAGGATTGTTGAATTATGTTTATTTTAATTTACTTATTTCATATTTGTTTATAAATTGGTTTATCATCTTGTTTTCAATTGATCTTTTATGCTTCCCATGTTTATTATCTTTGATGATCAATTATGAGCATGGACATAAGATATAATTTTCAACAATCTAATTTTTTTGTCTTTTAAGAGATTGTCTAATTCATAGACTTTATTCCATCAGATAGGTTAGATGATATTTTATATTAGATATGAGATTGAATTATATAATTTTGAAGAATGATTAACTTCTTGGATCAAAACATTGTTTATGAGTAACTCTTCTTGACATAGTTGATTTTCATGTTATGTTTGATCAACTTAATAAATGTTTGTAAGCTTGATTTAGATTTATTATTGAACATAGTAACCCACATAACTTTAAAATAACCCTTTGTACACATTAAAAACTAATTTTTATTCATAAGGTCCCTTATGATTAAACTGGTATGATTCCATCTTGACCTTTACGATAGGCGAATGGGTTGATTGGTTAATGTGATATTTTCCACCGTCAAAAAATTTGGTGACTCCACTAGGGAGCTTTAAATCAAGTGTCTTTATTTATATGTTCTTATCTTAAATGATTCACCTTATCATAATTGGTCAGTAATTTTTAGTTCATAGTTATCATAATTGGTCACCTAGATTTTGATTTTAGTTTTGTGACTATTTCTTGCTCAGTTATGGAAAATATGGATGAGCTCACTCAAGAATGGATTTATATCAAAATATTAATTGAAAATCAATTAGATCAAATTATAATAACTTGGTTCACGCTTTATTTTAATATGCTTTATTTCAAAATTAAATGAATTCATATTCCTTTTCGATTAAGTGGTAATATTTTCTTTCTTTGTTGGAAGAATAACTTACCTAAGAATTATATTTAGATTATTAAAAAGACTGGTATTATTGACTTTGGATCAACCTTGAATTTTTCTCACATTCAAAGAAAAAATCAAGATTTATACAAGCCTTGCTCACTCAATCATAATATGTTCAAATGCAAAAGATTCTCTACGTTAATGTTATATTTTAAATAGGAATTTCTTAATTTTTTTTTTATATTTTTTGTTTATGATCAAATCATGACATAATATACTAAAAATACCTCTCAAAAATTAGATTATAGTTCAGATAGTTTATTAGAATGTTTTGGTTTAAATTTTTCATTAGATTCATAATTAGAGCAATTTAATTCATTCAATCAATCTGATCAATCATCTGATAACATATTTTCTCTCAATTCTATTTTATTTTCTTGTAATGACTATTTTTCAAATAAAACTACTAATTTTCTTTCAGACATACAAATGAAGAAGATAATGATGTTTTGAAAAATTTCAAACTAGAAACTCTTGACTTAGATATAGAAATTTACCTAGATTTTATTTTTGATTACTCTCCCAACAGAAATGATTCATCTAGTTATGATTTTATTATGGTCTATAACAATATCAAATCTAATTTGAATCCTTATGATAACTATCCTATCACATTTGATTTGAAAGATCATGTTCATGATGAAAAATCTATTTTTTTTGCTAGATTTAGTGCTATAACAATAGAAAAATATGTTCGTGATGTTGCACACATCAAGATGAGCATTAGATTGACTAAAATTGAGTATGAAAAGTTAAATTTTATAGATTATTTAGATCACAATATGAAATTAACAAGTGAATATGATATTTCTTATAAGGTTTCTTTTATAAAATTTAAATCTAAAGGCTTGTTCAATAACATTGACTATGAATGTTTCAAATTTCATGACCCTTTAGAGTTTGAAACAATAGATATTACTAAATATGTTAAATTAGAAGATGTTCAAATAAAAATACTTAAAAATTAAAGTCAATTTATTGATCAAGACTCATTTAATTCTAACCTATGAAATATTCATCTCACTCTAAATCAAATAGATAAGCTTTCATAAATAATACAAAACCAAGAAATAGCTAAAAGCACACATAATCGTGATTTAATTATGTTTATTCAAGGTTATTTAATGTGTTTATCATGCTATCTTTCTGATTTAAAATCATATACTTTGACTTATCATGAATATTTAAATGCTAAAAATAATGTCTTACAATATAGTTATATTGGTGGAGATCTCTTATCATTTATTCTTATATGTCCTTTATTAAATTTTGTTTCTTTGTTTTTGTTGCTTTCCAGTTATGGTGTATCCTTTGTTTTGTCTCACAATGGATGATTTTTGATGTTGATTAATGATTTATTTCTTTTTGGCCTGTAAATATTTTATTAATTTTTGATGTTTGCTTTTTTCTCCCTTTTGGTTTGTGTTTTTTTCTTTTTTTTTATTTGTTAGTTTTCTTATTTTTGTTTGACTTTACTTTTAAAAAGATCAACAAGTGTTTCAAGTGGACTAAGTTTTCATGTTATGAAGGAGAATGTAAAAATGTTATAATTTGACTGTAAGTGTCAATTATTTTAAGATATTACTCTTTATAAACTCATTTATTTATGGATGAATAATATATGATGAGTTATAACTAGTTGTCAAAGTTGTAATTTATTTTTAAATATTTTATTTGAGCCAATTGCATTTATATGTGCATCCATCCCAAACTTTTGTATTATATCATTCCCTTTATTCATGCCATGATATCCAAACATCTCATCACTTGTTGAAATTTATTAAAAGGGGTCCGTGATGATCCCTAAAAATGTCATGTTTTTGTCTTCATCTGTCACGCTCATCCTTCTTGTTTATCATGATTCTAATTTACTTTTCCATAAAGTTTTTATCCTTGAACAACTATAATCTTAAAAATAGCATTATGTTCTCATAATCTTAAAAATAGCATTATGTCTCATAATCTTTAAAATAGTTAGAACTTTATCTTGAAATCAATTATATAATAGCTAAATTCTACTATAGGATACTTTTCTCTATAATGTGTTTTAAAGATGTTTTGAACAATAGGTATATAACATAGATCATCCTATAACAAAAGGGATCTGATTCCTAGTTTAGCTGACTCATAAAAATGATAATAACCTCTATATAACACAATAAGGTGCAGTTGAAGATTGAAATTACTTTATTTGTCCTTAGGAAATATTACAAGATTCACATGAATGGTGATCTTAGCACAAGGAGATAATTTTTGTTATCCTATAGGTGAATGTTTCTTAGTTTGGAATGTGTATTGTTTTGCATAAAATAATCTCTCCTATTATATATAAAATTTATAGCAGGGTTGAGAGGGTAGTAGATATCAATTAAAAAAATATATCAGAAGTACAATTTGTAAGACAACTATTATTATAATTTCCCTATAGAAATTCATTATTGCATTTTGATTAATATAAACAATTATTTATGAGTCTATTTCATCATTATAAGAGGAAGGATTGAAGTTGGAGTTAAAAAGATGAAGGGCCCCTTTTGGAATTATTGTAACAACAATCCAACCTATTAAATAACTAAACATGTTATTTAGTTTCTTTATATGTTGTGTGTTTTATATCTGAATTCTGTGATTTTCAATCTTGCATATAATTATTTTAAAGAAGATTCCAATAGTGTAATCATTTAATTCATAGTATTGTATTCATGTTCAATTCCAACATTTCATTTACTACATGGCTTTAACATCTTAGATTACAATCAACAGAAGGTCAAATTAGAAGATTGAGCATGCACATATAGTGATGTCATCCTATCAAGTTTACATCTTCAGGTTGTCATTTAAAAGAAGTAAAATATACAAGTCCATAGTAACTCTCTTTTTTCATTTTGATAAATATAAGTATATTTGATTTTAAATTAACTGCTAATCATTTTTGACAACATTGTTAGGGAAAGGTGTCACACACTTATAATATTCAATCTTGATAGCAGTTGTTTCTAGATGTTTATTATTTTTTTGATTTTTAGAGATTGATGTTCTTTAGATTAAATATTTCCTAATTTATAGTTTAAATTTCCCTTTTTTCAAGTATAATAGTGGAAATTTTCAAAAAGAACCCCATATTACTAACCCTATGCAGGTAGGGTGGGCAAAAATTAAAAAAAAGAGAAAAAAGTGGTTGATGTACATGCAAAGTGAAGAGGACTATATAGGAAGATTTTTTCCTAAATCATCAATTGTTATTTCAAGATCATAAATTCATTCTGCAACAGCTGAGGAGTATGAAGAAATTTTTGAGGATCACTCATAATTGTCAATAAAAGAGGTATAAAAGGAGGAATTTTTGGCTGAATTGATATCAAAAGCTAGAGATTTTGAAGAGGTTTATACACCTAGAAAAGACCCACATGTACCACCCTTGAGAATTCCCACCTTATCACCTCATACTCAAGAATATAAATTTCACTTCCTTCCATCATTCAAATTTCTTGCTAAGGAGGCATTCAAGGTTATTCTAGCTCTTAGAAGAAATACCAGGTCAATAGAATCTTCTAATTTAGAAAGACTCTTTATTGAGACACAAGATGTATCTTCTAAAACCTCTAAACCATTCCAATTGTATATAAATCCATATATTCATAAGAACAAAGATAAATTCTCCATCTTCTATACCCCAATAAATAGAAAAATTGATAAGAATTTTAAGAGGTGGGTGGTAACAACTTCTGGTCTACCAACACAAAGAGTATTCATGGAGGATCACCAAGAAAAAAAACTAACAATGAATCCACTACCTTTGAATTTCCTATCCTTACTTATAACATAAATGCACTCATAAAGAATATTCTTCACTCTGCCTTCCTTACCTTTAGGGGAAAAGCATCTAAGGATCTAGACACATTTATTTTTGAGTTCAACATCTTATGCCATAGCTATGATTTAATCAAGATGCTTAAAAACTCAAATTATTTCCATCAACACTCAAAGATGCAACACTTATATGGTTTATGGGACTTGAAAAGGATGTGTAATGTCCCATTCTAGCTAGAGCCTCCATTCTAGCAGTTGTTTAGCCTATCATTGGACCCTTGTAGGCTAATACAATTGGATAGGGGGTTAGTTTGAGAACATGAGAGTTTGGTTGTTCAGTGATTTGACATCCTCAGAGTTTAGTGGCTTTGATTGGGCTTAGAGAGTTGATTTAGACTACTTTTTGATGAGTTTTTCTATTTTTAGTAGTTACTATTTTTTAGCAAGGTTATTTGGTCACATGGAAAATAATTACCTGGACTCCAGTTTCAGATGGTAGGGTTAGATTATCAATTTTGAGAAAGTTATTAGATTTCTAGTGGATTTTAGCATTAATTAATGATTTAATATTAAAGTTAAGTTAACTTTATATTAAATCACTTAAGTATGGGTCTATTTCTCATCGAATGGGGCTAGTTGACTGAATTAATTGAAAGAGAAAAATTAAATGTTTTTTTCTAAGTCTAAAATCATTAAATGTTTTAATGATTTATTTTTAAATGATTTTATGAAGAAAAATCATAGCTCTTTAGAAGAATTCGATTTAGGGTTTGAAAGGCATATTTATGCTTGGAAAAGAAAGAAGAAATCATCCATTTATTATTTTGCTAATTAATCATTGATTGTTTTGAGCTCTGAGAAGGGTTTACAATTTCTTCCATTGGAGAATGTAGTTCTTCTATGTGTTCATCATTTGAGCTAGTGAAATATCTGGTGAGTTTGATAATTCTGAGGGAATCTCATTAAGAGGTTCTAATTTTGCTTCAATAGTATTAGTTTCAACAGTCAAAAAGGAATAAATAGTGAATATCTATTTGTAGATAGTAAGGGTATTAAGAATTCATTGTGGAATACATTTATTGCTAGCTGCTATAGTACCCATGAATAGTAAAATGCTATAGTGCCATGAATAGTGTCATTCTACAGTACCCATGAATAGTGAAATGGTACAGTGCATGCGAATAGTAATGCTATAGTATAGAGTAGTTGGGGAAGGTTTCAATTTGGGTTTGTAAGGGACTCCTTTCCTTGGTTGATGAGAAGGTTGGGTGCTACACTTTTGGAGGCAAATACGTTAAACACAAAGATAATCAAATTCGTTTGCCTTGGCAACCATCATTTTCTAGGTTTTCATACATGATGTTATTTGTATTATATTAATCATTTTGTGATAGATTTTCATCAACATCCTTTGGCATAATAATTGGAAGTAGTTGCATTTATCATTACATGTCACTTAGTATGCTGCTGTAGATGGTTATTTCATATCAGACTTGGCATTGTATTTGCATCTTCATTGTGCACCAAGAGTCTTGGTGAATTCATGCTATATTGTACTTAGGTTTTCATTTGAATGAAGGTACTTAAAGTTGGGAGTCTTAGATTCAATATAATGATCATTTAGAATAACACATTGGTATGCATGCTAAGTGTTTGTGAAAATGACAGTTGGTTGTAGGTGCATTTTTTTAAAATATAAATTTCATATATATATGTATTTGAAGGACAAAAAAAGAATTTCATTTTCATATTAGATCATTGTTTAGACTCTATAGTGATAAGTTACCAACATTTATACTCATTTGAGACCATTTCAACAAGCAATGCAAATTGAAAACACTTACCAGCCAAGAACAAGTTTACAAACAAAGTGTTTGACAAAATTACTAAGTGCCCAGAATAGAAAATTAAAGGTCAATTCAGTAGGGGTCTTTATAGAATGCCATTTCTATTTGGGAAGAAATGAAGGAGAGGTTTCAAATGAAATACCAAGACTATTGTACGGGGCATAAACTATAAGAAAGATGACATATTTTGAATGATACAAGCTGATGATGAGTCATTTTGGAAGAATATATGGAGAGATTTTTGTTCAGCTTGCAAAAGTCCAAATAGAATATAATGGAGAAATAATCATTCAAGCTGATATTCCTAAAATAAATTAGAGATGATTGCATAGAGGCACTAGATTTAATTTTTGGTAGTGATGTTTCTACGCTGCTCTTTAATGAACTAATAGTTCTATGTACAAACTACTCCATATCAACCATAAACAAAAGTAAGGGTAGAACCCTTCCTAAAGCATCTATAACAAGATTGTCTAAAGGTGAAGTAGGACATTATTAGCCACCTAGATACTTAGATTGATACATTACATACACATAGGAAGTAGGAAGAAACTAAAAAACCTTAGCCACCTATTGCTCTGAATGCAAAAAAATAAGGTGGATTATTCATGCCATTCTATGAAATCTCAGGTAGGTAGCATAACTAAGGAAAATCATTAAATAGTGGAACTACATGCCATAGGAGAAGATGAGAATCAAGTGCTTTACATGGCTCAATAGAAACCATGGGTGCAAAGATTAGGTATGCCATCAAACTCTATATTTATAAATTATCAATTCTCAAATAATCATCAATATGGTTCTTGGATGAATATACCCAACCAAAATTGGCCCCAAATAAATTGACAATTACCCCATAATCAATTATGGATGAAACAAAATGAACAACCTCAATCTAGGCAATTCCAAAAGCAACAATGAATCTTTCCCTCTAATCCATGGCAAAATAAATGGATAGGTAATCAAGGCTTTCATCAACAAATAAAATAACCAAACTAATAGGCCTTAATGCTAAACACTCAACAACTTATTATATCCACTCAATTACCTACCCATTGCATCCCCAACCCTGCTAATTGTAGACACCTAAAACCAGCCACCAATAACCTCCAACTAGAGTTTTGACCAATTTCCAATAAAATGAACAATTTGGATTAAAAATACTAAAACACATTAAATAATTTGAAACTGACATATTCAAGTGCTAATTTTGGCTAGAGTTCATTAAATGGGGTAATGCAATTTATGGGCTAGCTAACTTTGATTAGATCATTTTGAGTCAAAATGCTAATTTTGCATTTGGGTGATCTAGATTGCTCTTTTCTATCAAATATATTACATGAGACATGTGCCTTTTTTATTTTATGGTGACAACATCCTAAATGGGATAACAGTTCCAATGCATTTGACATTGACTTCCAATTCCAATCTAGTCAAAATTTGGACTAATAACAAAGCATTTTGATCCATTTGAGTAATTTGTGCACAAAGTGCTTAATCATGCTTAAGAGCTAATTAAACCAAATTAGAGCCTAATTAATAATTTCATGTAAATTTTTTGAATACTTATTTTTATAAATGAATATTGAACATCTATCATCAGGTGGCATCATTTCTTGGGAAGACATCCCTAGGCCATAAATGCATAAAATATCCCAAATATCCCCCATGCCTCTTAAATGCCCCTCTATCCCAAATATTAATGAGATATTTATATAATTAATTTAATATTTAGATTTATCCTTAGCCACACATCTCAATCTTAAGATGGATGGTTTAGGTTGATTCTAGCCATTTTTAAAAATTTATAAATAAAGAGGCTATGAACATCATTTCTAAGCTATTTTGTTGCAAAGTTATTATGCTAAAATATCTTCATAAAATTTTAACTTGTGTAAAGTTACCATGCCAAATTAATTCAAAAAATATATTTTGGTGCAAATTTATTGTGTTTAAATATCTTCCATAATCTCTCACATGCCAAAGTTATAATGCTAAATTGAATCCAAAGCTTTATGCATATTAGTGTTATAATGTCCAAATATTGAGCCAAGCCAAGCCAAAGCCACAAGGTGCCAAGGCAAAGAGGATATATCCAAGCCTCCTTTGATGAAGACTTCATGAGCATAAGCTAAGTAAGTCACTACTAAAAGCTAATTTGGAGCATTCAAGGGAGGAGATTTATTCTCTTTCATGTTTTAGTTGTGTTTCCATTATAGTATTATTAACTAAGCTCAACCAAGTAACTAGGCCTATAGATGTATGTTAGCTAGTGTGTTGGTTTTTCAATTTGTTTTCATTTTATCACTATATACTAACACCTCTCTTGAGTCAAATTCCTAGTCTACATTAATAAGTTGGTTCAACCAACACAATCCATTAAAATAATGCAATATCCAACATATATCTTTGATATCAATCAATTTAAATTTTACTCAGGATGCATTCTTCCAAAACCCACCTCACTCATAACCATAAAACATTTTGAATAACTTGATCCACTCCATACTAATCCATATCAACCCATGGTCAATCCTAAGCTAAGTCCATTGGAAGACCAAAAATAATCTGACAATCCTCCTTTTTTGAAGAGATTAAACATATCACATCCTAAAATAGAGCATAAATTCAGTATCTTACTATAACTCAAGAATGTGTGCATAAAAATCTCACTCTTTCAAGTAATAAAAGATGTTCCTATCTATAATAAGGCTATTAGAAAGCTATGTTTGAAAAAATTGAGAAGAAATAAGAAGGATCCTAAAATAGTCCAAGTTATTGGTTAAGTAGTGGATATTATGTTGAGAAACATAGTTCCCCCAAAATATTCTGATCTTGGAAGTGTTGTAGTTAATGTTAGCATCCATGACCAACCCATCTCTAATAATTTGATGGACTTGGGTGCAACCATCAATGTGATGACCATGAAGACCATGTAGCAACTAAAACTAAAAACTCTCCATCCAACATTCACCATCCTCTAGATGGCTGATAGGTCAACTATTAAGCCTAAGAGGATTATTGAAGACCTAGTTATCATTGTGGAATCCTGGAAATATCCAAAAAATGTTATTTTCATGTAGCCAAAAAATAACTTGGGAGGATATCCTCTCATCCTTGGCCACCTATGGTTGGCCACCATTGATGCTTTTATTGGTTTTAGGTTAGGAATTATGCTAATTTATAATCAAAATGACACCAAAAAATTGGTTCCTTATCCACCAGCCTAACCTTCTTAGAATGATGGCCCAACACCTTGGATTAATAAATTTGAAGAAGCTATCTCCTTGAAAAATCTCTACATAATTGACCAAAGTTTAGTTTTGTAGGCACAAAAAGAAGACATTATCATTACTGGTATCCTAAAAAACATCTATCGATAGGCTTATGTAGCCATAAACATGTTGGAATTACACCATGCCCCCTTTAGAATACTTTTCCTAAAAATAATCTTGCTAAAACTATAAGGGACATTTGGACATTCCATCAATTGCTTCCCATCAATGTAGCTATGCTCCTTTAATTACCAATTTAGAAACCATGCTTTCTTTGACAAAATAAGTAGACATTCTACCAAATAAACCTCTCAACATCAGCACCTCCTTAACACCCCAGTAAGAAAACTAGTAACTTACAATATGGAGAAAGCACACAAAAATATTTTTTGAGGACTACCATGACATGAGAGGAATACCCCCAGATTTATGCATGCATCATATTTACATTAAATAATAATGCAAACCTATTCACCAACCCTAATAACAAATGAATCCTATAGTTAAAGACATTTCCAAAATTGAGTTGCAAAAACTCTTGGATGTAGGATTTGTTTATCTTATTTTGGATAGTCAGTGGGTATTTCCTTTGGTTATTATCCCTAAAAAAGGGGGAAAATAGCATATTTATGTTTATTACCAAGAGTTTAATACTAATACCAAGAAGGATCACTTTTCCCTTCTATTTATTGATCAAGTATTGGATACATTAGCAGGGAAAAATTATTTTTCCTTCCTAGACGGATATAGTCTTTATAATCAATTATGAATTGCTCCATGAGACCAAGATAAAACCACTTTTACTTTCCCTTGGGGAACCTACACCTATGTCATCTTACCATTTGGTATTTGTAATGCCCTAACTACTTTTAAAAAGGCTATTTTCAGCATATTCTATGATCTCTCCCATGACCATGTTGAAATCTATATGGATGATTTCACTGTCTATGGGCAGACATTTGAAGAAACTCTTACCAACCTGGAGAAACTTCTTCAACACTACTAGGACCACCAATTGTCTTTGAGCAATGAAAAATGTTATATGATTATAACTGAAGGGATTATGTTGAGGCACCACATATCCCCTACTATAATTCAAGTTGACCCATCAAAGATAAGTATCATTAAGGATACACCCATACCAAAGAAGCAAAAATATGTTAGAATATTTTTAGGACATGCTAGTTATTATAGATGATTCATCAAATAATTTAGTAAAATTTTCACCCCATTATTTTGATTATTTACTGAGAATGCTAAATTTATTTGGACTAATGATTATCAAACTATCTTTCAAAAACTCAAAAAATTTCTCATAACAATTCCTATTCTAAGAGGCCCTGATTAGAAGAAGCCTTTCCCCATCTACACAGATGCATTTGACACCACTTTAGGAGCTATCCTTGGCCAAAAAAATGAATTTTTGAGTTATGTAAACTATTTTATCAACAAAAATATTCAAGGGGCTAAACTCAACTACACTATAATAGATAAGGGATTTATTGTTATAGTCTATATCATCAAAAAATTTCAACACTACATTACAGGTTACCAAGTATTAATCTACATAAATCATGAAACAATCAAGTATTTAATAAACAAACATGTTGTAATAGGTAGGATAATTAGATGGTTACTTTTACTATAGGAATTTTATATTACCATTGTAGATAGACTAGGTAAGGATAATGTAGTAGTAGATTTTATATCTCAACTACAAAAGGATGAACACAGTCTTATTATTGATGATTCATTTCTTGATGAGTATTTATTTATAGTAACTATTCAATCTCCTTGGTTCACATATATTGCTAACTATCTTGCTTCAAGATCACTACTACAATATTTTTCACCTAGAGAAAAATAACATCTGATCCAAAAGAGCAGACATTATTCTTAGATTGTAGGATATCTCTTTATCACTATATTAGATTCAATTATGAGAAGATGTATCCAAGAAGATTAAGCTTACAACATTCTCAGAGCCTACCATGATGAAACCTGCGGGGGTCATTTTGCTACCAAACAAACTGCTATGAAAGTACTCACTATTGGATATTATTGGCCTTCTTTCCATAAGGATGCCATGATGTATACCTACATATGTGATCAATGTCAGTGTATTAGGAACCCCACTTACTCTAATGAAATGCCATTACAACCAGAACTAGTTCTAGAACCTTTTGATAAATGAGGACTAGATTTTGTAGGTCCCATTGATCTTAAATCCAAAAACAAGGAATATATACTAGTGTGCATTGATTATGACATAAAATGGGTTAAGGTAAAGGCCTTAACCCATGCTAAAGATGAGAAAGTAGCTGAGTTCTTTTATAAAGAAATCTTCACCCACTATGGAGTGCTAAGAGAAATAGTCACAAACCAAGGACCATAGTTCACATCAGACCTTATAATTAACCTAGTAAAAGAATATGAAATCATATATAAAAAGTATACGCCTTACCATCCTCAGTCAAATGGTCAAGTAGAATTTATAAATAGGGAATTGGAAAATATATTCACTAAGACTATCAACTTGCATAGAAAAGATTGGTCAACTCATCTTTTAAAAGTAGTTGGGCTTATAGAATCACTTAGAAAATCATAACTAGTTTCATTCCATATGAACTATTTTATGGTAAGAAGCCTATTTTTTCCATTAAGTTTGAGCATAAAACATTAAGGACAACACTTGATTTGGGCTTGGATCTTTTCCAAGCTCAATAAGATAGGATCATGCAACTGAATGCACTTGATGAACTAAAAAAGGAAGGACTTCATCACATTAAAATAATGCAAATACAATGCATGGGTTGGCATGATAGGAACATCAAAATTAAGAATTTATAACCTAGTGACTGAGCACTCATTTTTGACTCTAAATATAAGGATTATAAAGAAAAGCTACAATCCAAATGTTTTGGGCCTTATGAGATCGAGAAAGTTTTTGATAATGGAGCTATAAAGCTCATGACCATTAACTCTATTCAGTTCTGATTGCTTGTTAATGGCCATAGGCTCAAGCTGTATAAGAAACCATTTTTCAAAGAAACTCTTACTCATCAACTTATTGAAGAATAACATCTATCTCTTCTTCATAAAACAAATCAATCTGTTCATGCAGTCGAAGGGTATTTCTATCAACCCTTCTCTAATATTTTCCAAGAGTAGTAAAGCTTCCTAAAACCAAAAATAAGCCATTCAAAATGGTTTGGTTTAGGATGAATAAAATCCTACCTCTTGGATTTCTATAATTCTAGTTGAGTTAGGACCAAAACATAAAAATAAAAATAAAAATTTAGCAATGAAAAACTTTGGGCATTGCTGATAGATATTGTATCAGAATACTAGGTCATTAGTTGCTCAATATTTGATTAAAAAACACTACAATAATTTTTTTGTTTTCATATGTTTTTACTTACAGATTCATTCTTTTAGAATAGAAAACACTTTTCTATTTGCTACAAGATGAAACTCTTGCTACTACAGGATGTTTATTATTACTATAGGACACTTCTTATTGCCGTAGGAAACATTTATTGCTATTAGATGAATTATTATCACATTTCATTCTCACAAAGAATTTTTGCTTCTAATCAAAGGATAAAACATGTTAGTACATCTCAAATCTACCACTTTGACTCATCATTTATGCATTAATGAAATATATTCTTGCAAGTACTATGATAATTATCTTATATTTATTTCATGTCATAAGTTTTAATTATTACAAATATGATGGGTCTTAATGATATTAAAACACCACCATATCTTCTTTTTATCATGCCATCTCATGATATCTTCTCTTTCACCAATTGACATGACCATTAACATGATAATACCCACCCCTCCCTCCTCGCCGCCGCCACCCCCCCTATCATTACCATGAGCCATTCATGCATGTCAACTACATCCCTTGAGGATAAATGACAGTTTAAGTTGGGGGGATTTCCCATATTCAAATGAATTATCTCACTTGCAAAGGAAAATCTCAAACATTTTGCCCAAAACTATAAAACCCTTAATGTAAAAGCTCAGACCTTACAACTAAAATTCCATCCTATAATATGGGAAGGGACTTGCTTAAACACAAGCCAATTGATACCTCTCTTTTGACCAATAACCCTGACATCCTATTCCTATTTCAAACTATAGGATGGGCCCAATATTTTGAGAGGATACATGCTCTTGATCAATGAATTATAAGATAATTTGCTAGCTTATTATATAACAATGTAGAAATAATGAGAGGAATGGAAATAAAGCTAACTTAAACCATCATCAATAGAGTAACTAGATTTCCATGAATAGGGGAAGTATGGTAGGAAAAGTTTGATGTCAAGGCAGAGAGGCAAAAATTAATTAGAGGAGATGAAAGCTTGGAGACTTCAAAATAAGGAACTTCATGGTTATCATTATCAGGAAAATGGGCCAGACCTACTATGTTCATCTATAGATATTTCACCTATGAAGGGAGATATTCCATGTTGCATGACATTTACTTCAAATTCATGAATTATTTATGGCATGGTATTGAGATAAATGTCCCCAAATTATTTCTTTACATGGTTAAAAAAATGGCAAAGGCATTTCAAAGAGGTAATCCCAAAGTTCTCTCTTATCATTGTTTAATTCAGTTAATTGTTTGAAACTATTTACAAAGGACTAGGCCCAATATAACTTGGGAGGATTTTCTCTAAATACATAGAAATGCAAAAAGTAATAGTGAGGGAAATGAAGAAGAAGAGATAGAAGTAGAAGAGGAAATGGAAGTAGAAGAACAAATGAAAGAAGAAAGCCTTCCTATATCACCACAAGAACCTATAGAAGAAAACCTTCTTTTAACTCTACAAGAATCTAAAAAATAAGATCTTCCTATAGCCACATAAGAACCTACAAAAGGTCTTCCTAGAACCATACAAGAACTTGTAGTAAGGACAAATCTTGTAGAAGGGGCTTTCAAAAATAAAGAATCTAGAAGAATAAAGATGAAACTCATTCTTCAACTTGAATTTGAGGAATCTAAAGAAGAACTTCCACCTTTCCCTAAAAAGGCTAAGGTCACATCTACTTCTCACAGATCCCATAGATTAAGAGGAAAGATGAAAGGTAAACCAAGAATTAAAACTTCTTTTATTATAGAAATTAATGAAGAATTTGTAGAGAAACAAACTGCCAGTAGCCATGAATCACAAGAGGCATTTAGTTTTAATAACCTAGAGACTAACAAGGAAGAATGTTTTCAAGAAGGAAATAAGGAGGTAGAGTAAGTAGAACATAGTCATAACGAATTACAAGAAGAACCAATGTAGAAAGAGGTAGAACGAATGGAGAAACTCAACATACAAGTGGAATTTCCTACTTTGGAGTAATCTATATAGGAAATAAAGTGATTAATGAAGAAACTACATGATTAGTTAGGAGGAGGACTATATGCACTTGTTATAACAACTTCTTAGTTGCAACCCTCTTACAAAAACCATCCTACAGTCATTGTTTCTCAACCTTTTGTAGTAAAAAAACAACATGAAAAACCTACAACTACCCAAGCTGTAAGGTATAATTCCTTATTTATGGTGTCTTCTAAATTGATGAAATGAATAGACAGTTAGTATGAAAGTCTTAGGGCATTAATAAAGGAGAATAAGAAATTGAAAGAAGAGGTTAGGTGGAAATAAGAAAGAATCTCCAAACTATAGTAGAAAATTAAATTAATGGCTAGTCTCACTTAAGAGATCATTGATGGTAGACCTCCTATAAGGGTATATTCAGTTTATCTTGAGGAGAAATGACATAAGTTTAAATTCATGAGAATTTACTATGACATGCCTTAAGAATTAATCGCTCCCCTCTCTTTTTTTTAATTATATAAAGAGATATCACAAGAAGAACAAACATAACTATGTGAGTTCAATCTTCATATCTATGTTGTGCCTTATGATAGGGAATGTAATCCTAACCTATATATTGGAGATGTCCTTTTAAAGGAATTTTCATCATATATTTTAAATAAACAAAGGAGAGGATGAGAGATGAATGAATACAAGAAAAAGAAAAGGGAAATTTAATTGTTTATCAGAAGAGTCAACTACACCTGAGATTGTGTTGATAGAATGGGATAACATCATGTTGTGGAAGGAATTCAGAACTTGGTTTGCCAAAAATTGTGATAAAACCTAAGATTTATACTTGGGATTGAGAACTTATATTGGAACCACAATAAAATAATCCTATATAAAAAGATGGAATGAGCTCACTCCTGAACTAAGAAGGAAAGAACCATATTCCCCTTTCAATTTAAAGGTAATATTTAATAGAGTCATAAGATATATTCTACTTGTAATTGAAATGGGATCTCAATTGTTGAGCATAAAATTCTAGCCCCCATTTTGGTAGCCTATTCTAGATTGGTAAGATAAAACTCCATTAGATGAAGCCAAGGAGGTCAAAAATTGGTAGTTGTATGAATAGCGACATGGATTTTATGCTCACCTATCAAGTGGTGCTATAGAGCCTATGGATTTTAGAACTATTTGTGAAATTGAAATGAACAAGTTTGTTGCTCATGGATGAACAAGGTCTTAAGTTTGGGGGTGTGACGAGCCCAAAAAATGTCATATTTTTATCCTCATCTATCACACTCATCTTAATTGTTTATCATGCTTCCAAGTTACTTTTGCATAAAGTTTCTATCCTCAAAAAACCATAATCTTGAAAATAGCATTAAGTTCCCATAATCTTTAAATAGTTAAGAACTTTGTCTTGAAATCAAGTATTTAATAGTTATCTTATACTATAGGATGATTTTGTCTATAATGTGTTTTAAAGATATTTTGAAGTAATAGGTATGAACATAAGATTAAAATAAGGGGATATTAGTATGGTGTTATTGAATGAAACCAAATTCAAAACAAAACACACTAATGCTAACACCTTAAGCCTATCTCAAGGTGGGAGACTAATAATAATAATAAATGAAAAACACAACTAGAATGCAAAAGACAAAGAATATTTCACCTCCCTTAGATGCTCCAAATATCTTGTTAAAGTGGCTTGCTCAGCTTGTGCTCAATGAGTCTTCATCAAAGGAGGCTTGGCTATATCCTCTTCTCCTTGGCACCAATGGCTTGTGATGGGTTTAGCTCAACAATTAGGGATAATAACACTACATCAATGGTTTGAGAGAGATTTTTATCATTATAACTTTACATAAAAAGAGATTTTTTATTCAATAGGCAAGGCCTCCTATTTATAGATTTGTCAAAACGATCAGAATGAATCTAAACCATTCATCTCAAGATAAATATGTGTGGATAAGAATACATTCAATTTTGGAGGCCAAATTCAATAAATACTCTCATAAATATTTGGGATAGAGAGGCATTAAAGAGGTACAGGATGGCTTAATGAGGCATGGGAGGGCTTGATCAAATATTTTATGCATTTATGCCCTAGGGATGTCTTCCCAAGAAATGATGTCACTTGATGATGCAAAAACTCATAATCAATTTCCAAAAAAAATATTCAACAAGTTCCATGGAATTCTTAATTAGGCTCATGATTTAGATTAATTAGCCTTAAACACAATTTATCAATTTTGGTGTAAATCTTGGCAATTGGTACACAAATTAATCTAACTGGTTAGAATGTCATATTATTGGCTTGAAATTTGAATGGATTAAAATTAGGATGCGATGTTAGATGCATTGGATCCATTATCCTATTTAGGATGTTTCCAACATAAAATAACAAATGGACGTGTCTCATGCAATAAATTTGGTATAAAAGAACAATCTAGAGCACCTAGGTGTGAAAATGTCATTTTGACTTGAAATGATTTCATCAAAGTTAGCTATCTCATAAATTAAAATACCTTATTTAATGATACTTTGGCCAAAATCAGCACTTGTATATGACAATTTGAACTCATTTAATGTGTTTTAATGTTTTAGACTAAATTGTGATGCTTTGATATAAATTGGTCAAAAGCTTAGTTGGAGGTCATTGGTGGCCACTTTTAGGTGTATATAGTTTGCCCCTATTTGGGAAGGCATTAAAAGTTATAAAAATAGTAACATCTTATCAAATAATTAAAAGGTCTTGCATGCCTATAACTTCAATGACAATGGATGAGCTATATGATGCCCCCTTGAGGGAATGGTTGGTATAAGCAGGTTGGAAAATGGTCCCTTAAAAGAAAGAAATAAAATGGGGGAACCAAATATATGAAGATGATGGGGTGAGAACATAATGAGTTTTGAAAAAGTAGTTAAAATAATTGAGAATGAGAGTGGGATAGTGTATAATGGTTTACCAAAGGCAGTTATAAGAATTGTACCTCGATAATGGTAACATGGTATGATAACGTAATGATTTATCCAAAGGTGGTTATAATCATTGAGAGGATAGAGATGCCCCAATTAGGACAGACAAACAAGATAACAACATGCCTTTTTTTGGGTAAAAAAAAGTAAATTTGGTGAGAACATAATGATTTGCCCAAAGGTGATTATAATTATTGAGAAATGCAGGTGGGATAGTGTATAATGATTTTCCCATAAGTAGTTATAATCATTGGACCCCAATTATAATAAACATGATTGATTGGTTGATGATGGAAAATATGATGTGGGTAATGTGATATAGAGGATAAATATTAATTTGGAGAACCTACTAGTAGGGAGATGCTCATATGAACTAATATAGGTTGAAATTCTTGCATTGTGTTAATTACTCTATTTGGTATATGATGGGGATTGGATTTAGATGCCCATTATGAAAAGATGTTGATGCTACCCTTGATGAGTAAACTTCATAAAATTTATTTTTATCGTAGCACTTGATGGTAGGCATCTTGATAGAACACCATGAGGACTAGGCTAAAAGATGCATAAGGACTAACTCTTGAAATCCAAATTTCAAGGGAAAATAATGCATCAATGACAATGTAAATGTATGAATATAGATGGATTCAAGTATAAATGCATGAGGAATCACCCAATGAATTCACATAGACTAAACTAAGGAAATAATGCTAAAAGCAAAAAAATAAGAACATAAACAAAAATCAAAGAAACAAACAAAAAATTAAATAACAGTTAGTCCTAATGTTAGTATAAACAACACAACTTAAACATATGCAATGAACATTACCCCTATAAAATAGGTGACAAATTAAAAAATAAACAAGATGGGGAGAAAATAAGAAAAATAAGGGGTTGATGAGTTGTCTCCATATGAACTAGGCAAGTAGATGCTGCCTACATAGTTCCATAGATGTAATATCTAATAAAGACTTTAGGCTGAATGTAGTTCTCCCAAAAAATAGGAAGAAAATGATAACTAATGAAAAATAAACATAATGTATGTGATAAAAGAATAGGAATTCTCTTGTAAAATGGCAAGTGCATTAGGTAAAAGGCCTACAAAGGATGGGGAAACTAAGTGAAAAGTGATTTGCTTATGACTTAGTAAGGGTTCTCAGAATCCTTAAGGCAAGGAAGTGGTCAATGTTTTTGTTTTTTCTAAACAATTTTACAAAAGTTTTTGGAATTTTATAGGTATCTCAACTTGATGGAGAATGAAGAGATACTAAATGGTCCAAGATTAAAAAATAGTAAGAACATGGCTTAGGTTACTTGTAAAATGGTGAGAGCATGGCTTAGGTTACTCATAAAATAGTGAGAGCATGGCTTAGGTTGTTTGCAAAATGGTGAGAGTGTGGCCTAGGTTGCTTGAAAAATGGTGAGAACATGGTTTTTGTTTCTTTAAAAATGGTGAGAGCATGTCTTAGGGTGACTGAGATGACATCAAAAAGTATCGAGTGTTGTCCACATAGTCCCAAGATATGACCTTAAATCATTGTAGTTTTGCCTTATAGCAGAGGAATCTGACTAATGTAGCAACCAACTCAAATAAAATAGGCATAGTTGGTAATAAAATATAGTATGGCATAATAAATGGCTAGTTTTTTATGTCAAGGTATTATAAATTAATGTTGCCCCTAGTTTAACCATAAGTGGTTATAACTAGGATACAATAGCATAGATCAATGATACTAATTTACTGATAGGTGATTATAATTAGTAACAAGATTATTGAGACATTGATTTTCCTATAGGTGGTTATAATCAGGCACACTTGGTATATATAAAGAAATAAGAAATGAAGGATGCAACTGCCAAACTACTATCTTATTATGCTAAGATATGACCTCTATCTGGAATGTGTGAAAGAACTATTGAAACTAGATCTGAATCCTCTTATTGAAAGTGGTGATGAAACCAAATAAAATGGAACCAAGGTCATAAGGCTAGGTAGGGTGAAAAAAAACAAATTGGTTGATGGGGAAGGTATAGTAGAATGGGTATGGGATAGGAAAAAGTGATAGGTTAATAGGATGATAAAATGGTATAGTACAAATAAGAATATTAATAAAATAACACAACTTGAAATGGTCCTTATAGACAATACACCAAATCACTTAGGCATAGTACCACTTGAGGTGGATAATTTTCATTGGCTCATCAAGTTTATTTCCATCTAGTGTGGCAAGCCTATATTTTCTTATTCCATAGTTTGTCATAATGATGAAAGGACCAACCTAGTTGGGTTTGAACTTGAATTTATGCTTCTTTTTCGCCATGGCATTTTTTGGTTCTATTTAAGGATAAGATCACCAAGTCTAAATTTTATATGTTTTACATGTCAATTGAAGTGGCCTCAATGTTGATTCTAATAGGCTTGGAGATTGTTCACCATATCCATGCATTTTTCATCAAGTAACTCTAGCTCTTACAAGTGAGCTACTCAATAGTCATTGTTGTCTAGGAAATGCTTGAAAGAGATATGTAGAGAAGGTAACTTGACCTCAATGGGAAGAATGGCCTTAGTATCATAAACAAGTGAATATGGAGTGGCTCCTATGGGTGTATGTCGATTGGTATGGTATACCCAAAGGGAACAAAATATCTGAAGGTGCTAATCATGATAGACATCATTGAAAATCTTTTTGAGAATGTTGACAATAGTTTTGTTTGATGCTTTAGCTTGGTCATTAACTTGAGGGTAATATGTTATATAAAAGTGTTGTGTGACGTTGTATTTAGAACATAACTTTTCAACATCCTTGTTCTTAAATGATCCTCTATTATCAGATATAATGTAAAAAGGGATACCATAGTGGAAAATGAGATAGTTGAAAATGAACATGGAAATTTGCTTTCTAGTCACATAAGTGAGGGGTCTATCTTCAACCCACTTAGTGAAATATTTGGTGATGGTAAGGATATGTTTATGGTTGTCAAATGAGGTGGAATTTTTTTTCCAATGAGGTTGAGGTTCCTTGTAGCAAATGGCCATGGTGTCAACATTGGTTTCAAGGTCTTGGCTAGGGCATAAATCAGATTGGCATGCCATTGACACTTTTCACACTTATTTACATATGTAATTGCTTCTACATCCATCATGGGCCAATAATAACCAATATGCAAGAGTTTTTTGGATAGAAATACCCTACTAGTGTGGGCTCCACATACTCCGTGAATTTTTTTTAACACTAGCATAGATTTTGTCAGAGTTAAATAATGAAGCAGAGTTTCATAAAAATTATGGTGGTAGAGGATTAATTTAATTAAGGTATAATGAGTGGTTTGGTGGATGAAAGATTTATATTGATTTATAGATAGGTCAGGTGGTATAATTTGGTCATGGAGGTATTTGAAAAGGTCTGAGTACCAAATAGATCTAGGAATAATAATATCATAAATCAGAGATCCAATAGTGGCCATAACATTTATGGTTCTATTACTTTCCCTTGGTATATGCTCAAACTGAATGTCAACAATGTACTACTTGAGAGTATCGACCATGGCCTTATATGGAACTGACTTGTCATCTTTGGTATGAAAATGGTCTATAAAATAATTGATGATTAGTTGAGAATCACCATAAACCTTGAGATGAGATATGATACATTGTCCCACTTAGAAAAGCCTTGCTACAAGTGCTTCATATTCAACCATGTTATTGGTATAAATAAAGCTGATCCTGAATGATTTAGGGATTAGATCCCCCTGTGGTGTAATAAACAAAAGGTTTACCCCCGATCCATGTTCTATAAATGATCCATAAAAATACAACTTCTAGTGTTTCTCCTTAAGAGGTGTGTCAATGATGGTCATTATAGATTCATCAAGAAATTAAAATTTAAGTGGCTTTGTATTAGAAAGGGGTGCTTCAACAAGATGATCTATTAGAACCTACCCCTTAATAGCTTTTTTTTTGATGTACTCAATGTCAAAATCACTGAGAAGCATGATCTATTTAGCCATATAACCTTGTAAATCTATTTTATATAGTAGATACTTGAGCAGATCTACTTTTGAAATAACTAAGGTATTATTATTAACATATAATTGCATAATTTTTGAGCTATGAAAACCATGGCTAAACATACTTTTTCTATGGGCATATAATTGTGTTCATATGTGACCAGTGTAAGACAAATAATATAGGGCATGATCTTTTCCATTATCATCATGCTAAGCTAAAAGTGCCCCTAGGGCATTGTTAGTAGTTGACAGATATAACAAGAATGGATTTCCTAGCATAGTAGGTAAAAAATAGGTGGATTTTCTAGATAGTCCTTTAGCTACTAAAAAGCTATATGGCAATGATCATCCTAGTGAAATGTGACTCTATTATTCAAAATATGTCTAAAAGGATGCACTTATCATCCAATTATGATATAAAGCATCGAATAAACTAGATTTTTCCCTAAAAACTATGGAGTTACTTCAAATTAGTTGATAGTTTCATCTCTGTTATGGCTTGGACTTTGATTGGATAGACTTCAATACCTCAATGAGACACAATGAAGCTAAGTAATTTTCCTGAAGTAACCCCAAAGACACATTTATTAGGACTAATTCTAAATTTGTACTCACATAGTCTTTCAAATATTCTATGTAGCACTACTAAATGATCATCCCTAGTCTTTGATTTATGAAGAATGTCATCGACATAGTCTTCAACAATGTCATGCATCATATAATGAAATATGATCGTCATGGCTCTTTGATAAGTGGCCCTTACATTTTTATGACCAAATGACATTACCTGATAATAAAATGTTCCCCATGGATTGGTGAAAATTATTTTTTGTTGGTCTTCTAGTGCTATCTTTATTTGATTGTACCCTAAAAATCCATCCATTAATGAAAGCATTTCATAACCCATTGTGGATTTGATGATCATGTCAATGTTTGGAAATATAAAGTCATCTTTAGGGAAAGATTTATTTATATCATGGAAATCAATACATATTTTGATTCCTTCTAGATTTTTTCTAATTATAATAACATTAGAGATCTACTTTGAATAATTAATCAATTGAATATATCTTGCTACTAAGATTTTTTCCAAATATTTCTTCACTAATAAAGTAATGCGAGGATACATTTTACAGAAATTTTGTTTTACTGGTTTGGATTAGGATTGACCGTAAGGTGGTGCAGAACTAAGGCAGGGTCCAAACCTACCATGTCAAAATATGCCCATGTAAATATATCAATAAATTTTGTCAAAATGGCCATAAAGACTTCATGTTCCTTCTTAATAAGTGATGCACCTAACATGATCCACATTGAGTCATTTAGGGACCCGATGTTAACTTCTATTGTATCCTCCACTAGAAGGGTCAAACCATCTTCAAGGATAGTGGGAAAAGATTTGAGCTGATTAGAAACATTAGAGTCCTTTGTTAGGACTGGCTCTTTGAGTTCCCCTAGGCACGATGACTCCAAGTCCCCCAATGGGAGGTTTGGCCATGTAATATTTTTTTTAGAAACTTTTGAATAATTTGATCAAAATATTGTTATTTTTTAAAACTAAACTCAGATTGATAAACAAGTTCATCATTGGTGGTCTCCTGAGATATGTTTGAAAAAGGTTTAATACCCCCATCTAATGGCACCTGAAATAGGTTTTCACCACTAGACTAGCCTTTTTTTTACTTTTACCTAGTCAAAAAGTGCCTAAAATAGGTTTTCACTTTGGAACCTCGATGTTTTAATTATTTTGTTTTGGCTAAGGGTGTTAACCCACTCTCCAAAATAAGATTTAGGATCCAACTTGATTGAGAACCATGATTTATGGTCCCATAATGGAACATTGTCTCTAAGGCCAAAAAAATCATAAAAGCCTCATTATTTTATAAATCATTAATTGACACATTAGATTCTTGTTGGTCTTAGTCTATTAATTAGGGATAATACAATGGTAGTGGGTTATGATGAATGACTAGTCTAAGGGTACAAATGGAATGAGGGTTAAATAGGTTGGTCTTAGCTAGGTCATCAAAAAGGCTATAATCAGACTCTAATTTTTTTCCATCATTCTCATCACTAGTTGATGGCGATTGAACATGATTAAGGTATATGGGGTCAGCCCCAGGAAGTTTAAATCCAAGTCTATAGGGCCCTTTATATTTGGTCATAGAAATTGACTCAAGTGTTCCTTGTTGATTTGGTCTTAGGCCTCTTACTTCATAATCTTGATTCTTTATGATCTTATTGGGATTAAGATATATTGCATTTTCATAAAAATTGGTTTTCTTATCATTGTACAACTATGATTTGTCCCCTTTGAGAGGGTCCTATTCTAGGCTAGATTTTGTTATAAACATGATAGGACCTTTACCTTTGCCCTTTTGTTGCCATTATAGATGAAGTGGTTTGGATTTAGGTCTTCCAAAGGACTTTGGGTTCTATGGAAGGTTTGTGATATAAAAGGTATCATGGGTTAAATACTCTCCTGGACCATTAGGTGAGATAATATAATGATTGGATATCTTATAAGGTGGCATATGGGAAAGGAAATCAAGGGTATTAGGATTAATGTAATTATCCTCTAGTGAATCAAGGAGTATCACTTTTCCCTTATCTTTTTTGGCCACTAGATTCATGCTAAAATGATAGTTATGGATATTGAACTCAGCCTTTAGTTATTTTCAATGCTTGTATGGATGAAAATATCTTGGTATAAAAACTTCCATCTTTGAATGGGAGAACTTGATACATTAGTGCAGTGTTGAAGGGAATGCATGAATTTCATGTAACCAAGGTCTTCCCAAAAGAATATTGTATGACAAATTGAAATCTAGCACATGGAAAAGTGTATCATGGGTCAAGGGCCCAAGGATAACTGGTAAATAGATGGTGCTTTGTGATTCTCATTCCTCATTGTGATAGGATTTGATGGTTATGGTATCTACTTGGAGATATAATATTATGTACCTAAGAATCTTGATGATCTTTAGAGACACTATGTTCAGACCTAATCCATTATTTATAAGGACATGTTTCACTTTATGCAAACTTTAATTTACAATGGGTTATTATGTAATAGGCCAAGGGATGACATATCAGTTTGGTTGAAAGTGACTTGTTGGGCTAGAGCTAGGTGTCCAACCAAATCTTAGAATTTGTCAGGGAATATGTTACTTGAAACTAGGAATTAGCTAATAAACTTATCTAAAATGTTTTTTTTAGATTATTGACATGTGAAAAAAATCTAAAATGGATATTTGTGAAGGCATATTTTATAATTGTTCCATAATGTCAAACTTCTTATCTTGGTCAATGTTAAATGGTTTATGCTGAGGTATAATGGTCGAATGGGTGATGGGCATAGTGGTAGATGGTTATGGGCTTGGGATGGTAATCTTTGATGTCTGAGTTATGATTTCATGATCAAGATTAAATATAGGAATATGATTGATAACAAATGATAGTGATGGTGGGGGAACAGATAGGATAAGTCTCAGTTACTAGTGTACTTGTGCATGGTCATGAGGAAATGATGAGTTATCAATATATGGTCCAAAATTAGTAATCCCTACTTGTTGGTATGCCTATATGTGGTCTCAAGTCAAGGAAGGATTATCAATGTGAGTTAGTGAATTGGAATTGTTTATCAAAGGTCTTGATTTTTTGGTATTTTAACTTAGATTAATGGAGATGGTGTTAACATGACCTCATGAAATATAACCTATAACCTTGTTGTAGTCATGTGCAATTGCATGGTAGGTCTGTTGGTTGTTTCCATTTTGACCTTGGTTCTATCCATTATTTGTATGCTATTGGTTTTATTATTCGTGATACTATTGATTTCATTGGTTTGACCTTGGTTAGTGGAACTATTGTTGTTGGTGTTGCACTATCCATTATTGTTGTTGTTACTACTATGGCTGGTTATTATGTTGGGAAAAGGTGTCTTGATAGATTCTAAGAGTCTAATTGGAATTGAAAGCACCACCATCTAATATTATCTCACCATTATCTAACATATTATTAATTATATGTTTAATTTATACACAATGGTGCAAATTATGTTTGCTAACCCGATGATATTCATAGAATACATTTTGGTGGTACTAAACAAGATAAGAAATGCCCTGAGGATAATGTTTTGGTATAGGTAAGATAATTAGATTAATGGTGGTGAGATTGTAAAACAAGAACTCAATAGGCTCTCTAAGGTCACTAAAACATGATGAGTAGGAACTATTTGCCTTGAAGGAGAAGCTTGTAATGGCAAAGGTTGTTATATTTATTGTGTGGGCTTGGGCTGTTATGTTTGCTACATTTTTTGAAAAGGTTATGGATTAGGAATAATTTGAATATACTACATAGGTTGAGTAGATGGTGTTTTCACCATTTAGACATGTCTCAACTCTGTTACTCCATTTCTAATGACCTTTTTGTCATAGTTAAATTACCTTGGTCTATTATTATTATTGGCCTATGTCGATTACGATGTTTACGCTTGAACTTGTTGTTGCTTTTGGCCATTTTCTTGATTTGACCTTGATTATGATTTGATAAGGTAAGATTGATAATCCATTTATTAATAAGGGATCACTTGATCAACTTACCTTTGTCAATGATCTCTTTAAAGGTATGTGCACACTACATTTCTAGATGATATCTCATTGTGCAAATTTTTGGTAAACACAATAGCTAATTGTTTATTTGATAAACTATGGGTAAATAAGATTGTAAGGGTTCTCCATCGTTATAGATAACTTGAAAAAATATCACCAACATTTTTTTTGGCTTGCATCAAGTCAACCAATGAAATCTCATGTTCAAGATTATATGAAAAGTGCTACACAAACTTGTTTGAAAGAGCATCAAAATCTAGTACTAAATTCTTGGGAAACTTTAAAAATCACTCCGAGGCTTATCCTACTAGACAACTTGGAAATAACAATAAAATGTATATGTTTTTATATGTTATTGGATAACATACAACAAATAACTTGATCAAATCAGCCTTGGGGTCACCTTTCCCCTTATATTTGTCAAATTTTGATGGTTTGTATCCTAGAGGAAATGGTATCTATAAGTAATATATGTTAAATAGATAGGAACACATGTCATATAACTTCAAATTTTTAGTTTGATTTCCAAATTGGATGGTATTAATTACATCCTTTATCTGTTGTATTTTTTGGGCTAGGAAACTAGAGGGAATATTAGCCTGAGGTAGAATATTGGCCTGGGTAGATGGTTAGGCAATTAAAAGTGGAGCACTTTGACCAAGGTATAATGGAGGTATTTACTAGGATATGAAATTTTGGCTAGGGAATGAACCAAGAATATTCATGCATGTATTAGGGTTTGATTATTGAATTTTTATGTATTATGATATGATATTCTGGTTTAGATTGGGTAAACAGGTTTGAGTTTGGGGATTTTGAGGTTGGGATGGAGGGATATGGCTATACTATGTTTGATAAGGTTTAATAGGGACCTATTTAAAACTAATAAAAACTTGATATTGAGAAGGGACTTATGAACCAAGACCCTATCATTGAACTAGTGGCACATTCTACATAAAAGGCAAAGGTTGCCTTATTGGTACTTGAGGAACATGGGAACCTCTAGGTTACTTGAATATTGTTTAGAAATTGGTGCTTACTAAAGATTCAAAATTTGTCATGGACCAATATTTGTACATTATTTATTAGACATAATTTAGCTTTGAATTAGTATATTTATTTGTGAGGAAAGAGGTATGTTCACTACTACTTGATGAGGTAGAACATTAGTTGCCCCTTATTGAGGTGGCAATCTATTTTTCATCTAATGTGTTGGTATGTTAGATTATGAATACTAATATGGAATATTACTCATTTCCTATTGGGGAAGAGTAAGATTCACCACATTTTATTATTGAGGCATGACATTAGTCATGGGTTGACTACCTAATCCTGTTGGTTGAGTACTTGAAGAAGCAGTTGGTTAAGGATTAATGGTAGTAGTTTGTTGAGGTTAGGACATAAAAAATCCTACTCCCTAATTTTGAGAACTACTCATGGTGTTTAATATAAGTACACTTATTTTAAAACTAATTTTTTGTGTACTCATACCACTTTGGTTTGTATTAGACATTGCTTGCATATTGTCCATTGTGTTTTGGCCACTATTCTGCATAGAAGCAGAAGACACTTATTCTATGGTTGGGGTATGAAACAAGTTTTCAACCAAAGTGTTTTACATAAAGGGGTCTACACTTTTATTATCTTGACTAGTCAATTCTATCAAAACTCTTATTAAAAGAACTAAATCTATGAGAGACTTGTTTGACATGGTCATTTGATTAAAATTGCATGCTAGGTTCAAGTACATTTGATATTTTGTTTGAATCTATACAAAGTGATCCTCTATGAGGTATTTTCCTTTGACAAGCATATTAGGGTCTTGATGTGTCATTTGGATTAGAGCTAAAGGATTGCTAGAAGAAGTCCGTTGACTATAAATTATGTTGTGAGTCATTATTACTAGACAAAGATCATATGTGGATGGTGTAGTAACATAGTAAAATTGTTCAAGATTTGGTTCTTCAATTATAGGTACCAAATCTAGGTATGTCTCTATTTTTTCTTGATCTTGCTCCAAGCATGGAGGTGTGTTTACCAAGTAATGAGCTAATGGGTCTTGGCTCTATGCCCCTATTTGAGTGTTATAAGATGGATAAGGATCCATCTCATAAGTAAAATTGTCTACATAAGGGTCTTGAAACATTTCTTATTGTGAAACCACATTAATAAATCTTGGATTATACATGAGGCCACCACAAGTGTAGAATACATGTTAAGATCCATAGTAAATGTTTTGTAACAAAAGAGAATAGATTTCTATAAACTCTTAAAAGTGATGTCTAAAAAGAGGTTCAAACTTGGTCTAACCTAGTAAAAAGGATGGATATGTATATATAAAAAATATTTATGCAATGACTTATGATAAAACAATCTAATCATCAAATATCTAATGTTACTTATCTCACACAAAAGGTCAAATAAAAAGACCATAAATAAAAATATGAAATTCTAGGTCAAAGTATTTCAAATGAGTCTAATATAGGAAAACAAAAGTTGCTAAGATATTTGGCCAAATGTAGTGTCAAAATCTAGGCTCAAACAAAGGTATGTGCTAAGAATTTTGGCCAAATGGTGTCAAAATCTAGACTTTAAAAGATGAGATATTTAATCTAATAGATTTGAAACACTTCTAACAAAAACTAGGCATTTAACTCTTGGACATAAACTTGATCAATAAGTATGAGGTATGAAAAAAATACACTTGGAGTTAGTTTAGTTTATCCCAAATAATGGCACAAACAAGATTATTTTGACTAATAAGCTAGATGAAGGTGAACGACATGACTATGTTAGACAAAGGTTTACAATGAAAACTCAAATTGGTTAGAAAGTTGGGAAAACTTTGACTCTATGTGAATAGGCCTATGAAACAAATTTCAAAATAATTTGAGTAGCGTAACAATGCTAGAATTCTAAAAATCTCTGATAAATGTTTGATTCAAGACTCTAAGGGGAAAAATGGTTTAACATGACTTTAATAGTGTAAAATTACTCTCTTTAACTCTAATGATATAGACACACAAATTTTAAAAAATATCTAAGGAAAAAATGTGTTATCAAATGGACTCAAGACAAATGGAAAAATAGGATGGGTAGCATAAAATGTAGCCTAGGACTCAAAACATTAATAACACATAAGATGACTTGAGTCCTCCCAAATAATGATAATGATGTTGAGTCTAAAAATGGTCCTCAATTCAAATTGGGAATTGAACTCAAGTTAAAACAAGTCAAGTGCAAAGTGGCAAACCAATCTAACACATCAACCTTTAAAACTTAGAAGAGTCAAATTTTGAATTTAACCTATCAATGAAGGACTTAGGAAAATGTGGCAAATGGTTTAGAATCAAATGGGCAGCATAACTATGTAAAATTGGAAGATATGACACAAAGTTTATGATAAATATTTGAGTAAGGAAAAATATGATTTTCACTTGGGCAACATAATGCCTCTTTGTTCAATAAAATGGTGGACAATGTGTTTGGTTATGTAACCCTTTGTTAAAAAATAGTTTTGACTCCAAACAATACCAAGTAATATAAGAAAAAGATAAACCCACTAAATAATCATCTTAGGCCCTAAAATCATAAGGTACGGTAAAGTGGGGTTAACTAACTAACAAGTTTTCAAATGTCTAGATAGATCCCATGCACAAGACTTTCATGTCAAAATTCAAGAGAAGTAACAGGTCAATTGGGTCCATGACACTTGGATTTTTGTAAAAAAATCTTTCCCTTTTTACAACCAATACATCTATCACTCTCTTAGTGTAGTGCGATGTTCAATGTGCTTATAAATCCCAGGCTTAGCCCTAGCTATAGGAGATGGTTTAACCCCTCAAACCACCATCCAAATGGGGTGATCCCAATTTATATACCCCCATGGAGAGGGGTTGAAGATGATGTTAGGATATGAATTCCCAGGTCAAGGCTTCCATATAAAACTTATGGGAGGTAATGAATTCCCCCTCAAAAATTGAGATGCATAAAATAAAGACTAAGCAAAAGAGATTTATGGTTATTTCTAGATCACTCAAGCCATGTGGGTCTTGGGGAGAGCCATCACAACTTCTCTTTTAGGCCTTTGGACTAAGGCACTTTGGAATGAAGTTGGCACTTTTGATCCCATAAGTTCCCTATAGGGGACGTGGAGAGACCATACATGCATAAATACCTATTTTCTCAATAAAAAATGACTAAAGAAACAAAGATACATAACTTGAAAAAAATTGAAGTGTGTTTAGTTTTAAAGAATTAAATGAAATGTGTGGTGGTGTTCTTTATCCCCTTGGATTTCAATTATAAAATCTTGTAAAGTACAACTACAAACTATTCAAGTAAACATCTAGGTGTTTTCTTAAGCACCAAAATGAAAGTTATTAATCCTTTTTATTCCCTTAAAAAGAGGTTAGAAAGACTAGATTAATTTTGTTTTGATCACTTTTCAAGTTGTCCCTGCAAGGAAAAAGTCAAAGTTTTATCTAGCCTTGAAGTAATTTTCCAAATGAAACAAATAAATTTAAAAAATGAGCTCTCAAATTTTACATAGTGAAATCCCACTACTCCATAGTGCAATCTCACTACTCTATAAAACCATGAATGGTTAAAAAAAAATCACTACTCAGGTTAGTTTAACAAAAATCATAATTTGTTACTCAAGTTAACAATCCTGCACGTCACAATGCAATACTGCTACTACAAGAGTTACAGTAATATCACTTAACCACTAGTAGCTTACATATAATACCATGACTCAGATAGGCAATAGAGATTGTCAAGTAATGGTATTGTAATATCATGACCTTCAAGTCATGGTAATGCAATATCACTACTAGTGACTCATGATATTGCAATATCACTACTTAGAGAGTAGCAATGTTACAATATCACTACTAACAAATTATGGGGTTGTAATATCGCTATTTGTGAGTATCTCTTTTGTAATATAGCTATGGGATTTGTAGATAAAGACAAGGTAGTCTGAAAACATAGTTTAAACATAATACTGTGATTTAAAATGATAAACTCATGACTAACTTAGTCGCGAGATTATGGTCTAGAAGACAAACTTGTGACTCCATAATGATAAAATTGTGACTTCTAAAAAAATGGATTTTTACTCAAAATTTCACTCTCTTTGCTCCCACACTCCAAGATCCTTCATGAAAATGGTTATTAGGTTGATTTTAAGTGATATTTGATCAAATTTGTGAGGTTAGTCCCACTATGCATGCCATTTGTGAACATAAGATTTCAATAAAGGGATATTAGTATGCTTTTAGTGAATGAAACCAAATTGAAAACAAAACACACTAATTTTAACACCTTAATCTTATCTCAAGGGGGGAGCATAATAACAATACTAAATGAAAAACACAACTAAAATGCAAAAGACAAAGAATATTTCACCTCCCTTGGATGATCTAAATAGCTTGTTGAAGTGTCTTGCTTGACTTGTGCTCAAATTGTCTTCATCAAAAGAGGCTTGGCTATTTCCTCTTATCCTTGGCACCAATGGCTTATTATGGATTTGGCTCAACAATTGGGTATAATAACACTACATCAATAGATTGATAGAGATTTTTGGCATTAATACTTTACACAAAAAAAGCTTTTTTATTCAATAGGCAAGGCCTTTTATTTATAAATTTTGCAAAAAGATCAAAATAAACCTAAACCATCCATCTCAAGATGAAGATGTGTGGTTAAGAATATATTCAATTTTGGATGCCAAATTAAATAAATGCTCTCATAAATATTTGGGATAAGAGACATTGAAGAGGTACGGGATGACTTAATGAGGCATGGGAGGGTTTGATAAGATATTTTATGCATTTATGGCCTAGGGATGTCTTCCCAAGAAATGATGTCACTTGATGATGCAAAAACTCATAATCAATTTCCAAAAATAAATACAACAAGTTCCATAGAATTCTTATTTAGGTTCATGATTCAGATTAATTAACCTTAAACATGATTTATCAATTTTGGTGTAAATCTTGGCAATTGTTTCACAAATTAATCAAATTGGTCAGAATATCATATTATTGGCTTGAAATTTGACTGGATTATAATTAGGATGTGATGTTAGATGCTTTGGATTTGTTATCCCATTTAAGATGTTGTCAACACAAAATAACAAAGGCACATGTCTCGTGTAATAAATTTGGTAGAAAAGAACAATCTAGAGCACCCAGGTGTGGAAATGTCATTTTGACTTGAAATGATTTGATCAAAGTTAGCTATCTCATAAATTGCATTACTTCATTTAATGATATTCTAGCCAAAATTGACACTTGTATATGACAATTTAAACTTATTTAATGTGTTGTAGTGTTTTAGGCAAAATTGTGATGCTTTGATAAAAATTGGTCAAAATCCTCATTAGAGGTCATTGGTGGCTACTTTTAGGTGTCTATAATAGGTATATAACATAGATAACCTACAACAAAAGGGATCTCATAACGTGGACACATCTTGTAGCCACTGCATAACCAAAGGTATAGATGAAAAAAATTTGATTCCAAGTTTAACCGACTCACAAATATGATAATAACCTCCATGGAGCATAATAAAGATGTAGTTGAAGAATAAAACAACTTTGTTTCTCCTTAGGTCATATTACAGGATTTACATGAATGGTGATCTTAGTAGAAGTAGCCAATTTCTGTTATCTTATAGCCGAATATTTCCTAGTTTGGAATGTATATTATTTTTCATAAAATAATCTCCCTTATTGTGTATATATAGGTGACATCAGGGTTGAGAGGGTAGTAGATATAAATTGGAGAAATATATCAAAAGTACAATTTGTAAGACAACTATTATTGTAATTTTCTTGTAACAATTCATTACTACATTTTGATTAATATGAACAATCATTTCTAAGGATATTTCATCATTATAAGAGGAAGGATTGAAGCTAGAGTCAAAAGGAGGAATGGCCCCCTTTTAAAGTCTTGCAACAACAATCCAACCCGCTAAATAACTATGTTATTTAGTTTCTTTATGTGTTGTGTGTTTTATTTTTAAATTGTGCAATTTTCAATCATGTATATAATTGTTTTAAGGAAGCTTCCAATAGTGTAATCATTTAATTCATAACATTATATTCATGTTCAATTCTAGCATTCCATTTAATGCATGGATTTAGCATCTTAGATTAAAATCAATAGAAGGTCAAATTAGAAGATTAAGTGAGCACATATTGTGACATCATCCTATCAAGCTTACATCTTCAGATTGAAATTTAAATGAAGTAGAAGATACAGGTCTATGATAACTTCCCTTGTTCATTTTGATCAAGAGAAGTATATCTGATTGTGAATCAACTGATAGTTAGTTCATACATAGCTACTTGAGAAATGATTTACATTGATTACACTCTCAAGTTAATCTCCTTATAATAGGTAATATGATTGCTACCCAATTTCATATTTGAAACTAGCTATCTGTCATGTCCCCTTTTTTAGTGGACATCATTAGACTTGATGATCAGCCTATTATGCGGCCCTCGTAGGCTGAGAGGATAGATAGAGGGTCTTGATGGATCTTGGCGTGGATTTGATTAGCAAAATTTCTACAGTTGGATTTCATTTGGGCTCTTTCAGACATATTTACTTGAGCTTCTATTATTTAGGGATATTTGACATGCAGCGGAGCACCCTTATTTTAGTATGGTCATGTGCAGAATCACTCCCTGATTTACCAGCTTCAGTCGGTTCAAGGATCTGACATGTATTGAGGGAGATATTAATATTTGATTGATTTAATTAAATATTAATTATTTGGCCTATTTTTAATTAAGAAACCCTAATTCTAATTTAAGAAACCCTAATTAGGGCAAGCACATCTTTTGAGGGTATAAGGGTTTCTCATGGGGGAGAGTATGAATTGATTATTGATTTGAAGACAGATTTTACTAAGGGTTTTCCCTGAGAAGACTGAGCCAAGGGCTCCAGGATTCCATCTGCATTGGAGAACTTCCACTCTTCAGTGTGTGCAATTCAGAGGTTGTGAGATATCAGTGGATCTATTGTCAATTTGAGAGATAGCTTCATCTAGAAGTTATCACAGATATTTATAGGTTTGAGAGATAACTTCACACAGAAGTTATCACAGGTATTTACAGGGATTTATTTTATTAAGTTTTTGATTCAGGGTTTTGATTCAGATATTGCACAGATAAAGATCTTCTATATTAGCGCCGTTCCAAATTTTCAAAAGATCAGGTTTTGAGATGATATTTGTATTCTTTTATATGCATGATAGAGATTCATTATTGTAATCACTCTGAAGAATAATAAGAGCACTGACTTGCAAAATCGCATCTTTACTCATGCAAAATATCTAAAAAGCAAAATACAGAAAGATAGTCAGGAAAATATCCATTTTCAGATTTGAGGGGAAATTGGGGAAATTACAGTGGTATCAGAGCTTTTGCAGAAAAAAGGAGCCCCTAAGTAAGGGACATTACAGTGGTATAAGAGCTTTTGTCCTACCATCCTGTTGGGTAGTTTGGGTAGATTGGTCTGTATAGTGATACCACTATCACAGTGGTATCAGAAACACTGGTATTAGAGCAGATCTGGGTTAACCAAATCTCAGTGCCAACTGAACAAGTTGTAGCCACCTGACATTCCCAAGCATGATGCCAGCATGAGATATATAGATGGAAATCTACAAAGGCATAAGTCATCAATAGTTTCCAGCCAGTTTTTAGTAATTTACAAAAACTTTTTCAGCCAAACGTAAGCTTTTTCTCCCCAACATAAGCCAAGAATGCGGGTCACATGCACGACAGTCAACAACAGAAGCCAAAAATGTATAGGTTTTAAAGAAGTATTGCAGGTATGCAGAGGTTTGTAGGGATTTAAGTCAGCAGCATAGAATGTAGAGAGAGGCACACAGAGGTAGGGTAGAGGGCTAGGGCACGCAGAGACAGTTATGGCAAGAGAAGAGCATGCACAGGCCGTAAGGAAGACTGAGAAATTTCTTGGTTGCACAAACATAGAGGGTTCAAAAGCTTACACAAAGCTCGGCATAACCAACTATTGACTGTCGAATTACCTAGACTGCAAAGGTAAGAAGTGTGGAGGGTAGAGGGAAGATATGAGTATGCATGCATAACAGCACCTACAACGCAAATCCGTGGTTAACCACTCCTTGCATCATGCAACGCTAGTTCTCTTCTTTCTTTGCAAGGCATGCAAATGATGTCGTAAGGACTTTTGCCCACGTCTCCTTGCTAAGTCAAAACTTAATATCCCCTAATCATTTTTTGATAATTCTGCCCCAAAAGCTTTTAAAATTAGCTAATTTTTAGTTATTATTTTTTAAGTCACTATTTTATTTTTATTTAAGTGAGTTATTTTTCGCTTGAGTACACATAAGGGAATCGACTAGTAAATCATGTGTACTTCAAGTACTCAGAAATAATGGGACAATGATATGAAGAAGCTAAAACAAAGTTTGAACCAGTTGGTTAAAACCCAGAGGAGGATGAATGAAATCTTTTTAGACCCTACATTCAAAGACAAATTCATACGGTGTATGACATCCATTTTTAAAAGGTCCACATCACAAAACAAGAAGGAAGAGGAGGTTGACCGGTTTTCTCATGAGCTGGAGGATACTCAGGATTCCTTGGTGTGTACTCAGTTGGCTCTCCAGAATTCTGAGAGACACATGGATGACCTATGTCATGAGGATTTGGACTCTCAGTTAGTTGTAGAGGATGTGGGACCTGGAGATTGTGGTGATGAGATAGTTTCATCAGTAGTTTCTTTTGGTACAGAGGAGTTGGACAACGATGCTACAGTTTTTGATACTCTGTATGTTGATATGAGCTTTGGAGTTGATTTGCAGAGCATGGATGGTAGTATTCCAGAGATTAGTGATTTTTAGTCTACTCTTTTGGACCGTGCATCAGAGGAGGATTGTAGGAGATAATCTAGCCAGTGCCATCATGTGTCTAGTCAGCTGAGAGTTAGTGAACGAGACATTGCTACCGCTTGCAAGCATTTCGATGCTACTCGTCAATTGTTAGTTGTTTATGGATTGGGTTCTCCTACTAGCATTGAGTAGGGAGGTAGTTATTTGTCCTTGATAGAGATCCACTCTTTATGGGAGGCTATCTAGATTCTGAGACAGGATTATATGCAGTTGGTAGCCGATAGAGATTATCTTATGGAGTGGGGCAGCACAACATATGATGCATTATTGGTCAAGGAAGATAAGGTGAGTGAGCTTACTCAGTAGCTCAAGGTGACTTCTGAGATTATTGAGATTATGCAGTTGGCTTTTAAGGAGTCACAATTTCATTTCGCTGAGGTAACCATGGAGTTAGAGTGACTTCAGTGTTTACCAGAGTCTGTACAATCATAGGGTGTGGTATCTAGAGACCCGAGGATGTCCATAGTCGAGATCGTTAGAGATAGTGGAGTTGAGCATGGTAGTCAATTTGATATGGTGATGATCTCTACTACTGATGGCACAAGGACTAGTGAGGTTGGATCATGGATCAGCTATGAGGTTGGTGAGCCAACAACGGGTTTGGTCCCTGTTTGTGATACTCCTCCTTTAGAGGTGTCTTGGGAGGTAGTAGTTGGTTCAGGCTTGGTTAATGATTAGTTGCCAGTGGTTTTCCACTCAAGGATTGGCTGTTGGGATCCTTATCTTGGTACTTGGGATGATGTGATGTCATGGGATGAGAGTTGTGATAGACATGACATGGTGATAGGTGTTGGGATTGACAGTTTGTTGGTGTATGACTTAGAGCAGGTGTTGATCAGATATGTTGACCATAGTAGAGGTACAGTGTGTGGATTCTCCATACTTGGCATAGTTCCATTTGAGAGTTGTTACAGAGTTGGAGTGTGCCTTCTGCATAGCATGGTGGAAGGTGTATATGGTATTTGTGATCTTGGAGTTTGGTTGAGTTGCATTCGCCAGTTTGATCATGGATTCCTCTTTGTTCTATTTCAGAGGATATTGTAGGAGCGTGTGTTGATTGACCACGGTGTAGATCATGACTACATTTGGGATCCAGGTGGATCGAGTGGTTCATTGTTGCGCAATTGCTTGGGGTCAAGCAATTTTAGGAGGGGTGGATTGTCATGTCCCCTTTTTTAGTGGACATCGTCAGACTTGATGATCAACCTATTATGCAGCCCTCATAGGTTGAGAGGATAGAGGGTCTTGATGGATCTTGGCATGGATTTAATTAGCAAAATTTCTACAGTTGGCTTTCATTTGGGCTCTTTTAGACATATTTGCTTGAGCTTCTATTATTTAGGGATATTTGACATGCAGTGGATCACCCTTATTTTAGTATGGTCATGTGCAGAATCACTCCCTAATTTACCAGCTTCAGTTGGTTCGAGGATCTGACATGTATTGAGGGAGATATTAATATTTGATTGATTTAATTAAATATTAATTATTTGGCCTATTTTTAATTAAGAAACCCTAATTCTAATTTAAGAAATCCTAATTAGGGCAAGCACATCTTTTGAGGGTATAAGGTTTTCTCATGGGGGAGAGTATGAATTGATTATTGATTTGAAGACAGATTTTGCTAAGGGTTTTCCCTAAGAAGACTAAGCAAGGGCTCTAGGATTCCATCTACATTAGAGAACGTCCACTCTTCAGTGTGTGTGATTCAGAGGTTGTGAGATATCAGCTGATCTATTGCTAATTTGAGAGATAACTTCATCTAGAAGCTATCATAGAGGTTTACAGGTTTGAGAGATAACTTCACACAGAAGTTATCATAGGTATTTATAGGGATTTATTTTATTAAGTTTTTGATTCAGGGTTTTGATTCAGATATTGTACAGATAAAGATCATCTGTATTAGCGCCATTCTAGATTTGCAAAAGATCAGGTTTTGAGATGATATTTGTATTCTTTTATATGCGTGCCAGAGATTCATTATTATAATCACTCTGAAGAATAATAAGAGCACTGATTTGCTAGTTAAGAGATTTACTGTGGTTTATTTGTTTATTTGAATTTATCTTGCAAAATCACATCTTTACTCATGTAAAATATCTAAAAAGCAAAATACAGAAAGATAGTCAGGAAAATATCCAGTTTCAAATTTGAGGGGAAATTGGGGATATTACAGTGGTATCAGAGCATTTGTAGAAAAAAGGAGCCCCTAAGTAATGGACATTACACTATCAAGGTCGTTAGTGTTATGCTTATTTTTCACACCCCTAAATTTTTAAGGACTATTGTAGATAATTTGAACTTATCTATAGTCTAAATAAAAAATAAATATCAGTAATATGCTTACATTATTAAATTTTTTATAATTTTAAATTCTCTTCAATCTAATAAATGGAGAATATATACAACTTATTACCATACTCTCCATATGAAACTTCCACAAAACCCAAAAACTATTCATTTTTAAAGATGATCTCTTGTCCAATTTAGGGACATAAGTCAAAATTATCTAAAAACTAATAATTTTTATGCCATAGAGATGACTCAATCATAATGTTTAAAACTATGTTGGGGACCCAGTTAATTAGTAGTATATTTGGGATGCATATTTTCAATTATGAATTAATCATGATTGGTTGATGAATTCATGTTTATATTTTAAGTGGTTTTGAAAAACATAATGGATAAATGAATAAAATATGAATATATATTTATCATTTAGAATATTTATGATTGGTTATTATACTTTTTAGTTCATAATAAGATCATATTTCACTTTGAATTGGGATGCTTTTGCTGGTTAAAATCATTATCATGACAATTTCTGGATTTGGTTTTCAGTTTTAACAATTGGAGCAGTTTGTGGTGATTATTTGGTTTTCATTGGAAATATGAAGTTTGGTTTGAAACATCTCAGATTGATATTTAAATTAGTTATAATGATATCCCACTCAGTCATTTTTTAAATTGTGAATATACACGTGGATTGGTCATAATTATCATAGTTTAGGGAGACAATGCATTTTATTATTTGATTTAATATGGACTCATTTTGAAAATAAAATATGGTCATTATTTTGAATTTATTGATTCATATATTACATTCATACAAAATTCAATTTGAAAGACATTGGCATGATTTTATGTTGGTTTGAAATTCTCATCATAAGTTTTAAACATAATGATCAATGGGAGAATAAATGAATTAAAATTTTATGACATTATTTGAGGTATGATAAAAGTGGTTCATTTTGAAGGTTCAAATTATGACCTAAGGTTTCATAATCATGAGGATCCTAACCCAAGGTCATTATTTTAAATTTTTGAAAGATATCAATGAATTTATTAGGTAATGGTGTTTTTTAGAAAGTTAAACCTAAGTCTATAAAATGGGATTTCAAAAGTATATGGATTTGTTTAGAATACCTAAGCCTAGGTCTTAAGGTATATGGTGTTTTTAAAAGAAAGTTATTGAAGGTAATGTGTTTATGTTTTGAGGCTTGTAATCGTGAGTTGGCATTCTATTTGATAGATCATTCAATAGTTTCGTGGTAAGTGCATGTTTGATATATCATTTCAATTTCAAGGGTTTTATTTAAACTTTAAGTTTGAAGAATCAAACTCTGCAAAAATTTCAAAGGTTATTTTGTGTGTTTGTCATGATTATAAAGTGGTTTCATGACTATATTTTATCATGCAAATACATTTGTTTTCATTATCTTAATACAATCATAGTTTTTTGAAGAAAAGATCCTGAATGGTTATATAATGTATCAAATATTAGAAGAATTGTCAAAATTTGTGTTTCAATTTTGGGTTTTAAGAATATGAGCATATAGGGTTTGTTAATATTTATATATTTGAAGGTTGTTATAAGTTTTCATTCAGATACTAAAAAGAAACAAACAACAAAAAATTATATTTTATTTCTTGGTTTTAGAAACATATGTTTTGTTTCAATTTCCTTTTAAATTGAATGATACAGTTTGAAACATGTCAGTTAAGGTTTGGAGACTTGATGAGCCATGTTAGGCTTTTGACATAAGTCTAAATATACATAAAGATATTTTATGAATGGGTTTTTTAGTTTCATCTGCTATGAAAATTTGTTGTTTTGAAGTCCTGGTTGTGCTTTGGGTTTTTACACAGAATGTTTGAATAATTATGCTCGGACATAATATAGAGAATACATGTTAGAAAATGGTTTGAACATACAAATGCAACTATATTTATATAGATCTACATATAGAATTTTAGTAAGTTGAATCTCAAAAATAATGAAGTTATTTCTTAAAATTTACCTAAGATTTGAAGTTCTATGATTTGTTTTGAAGCTAAGGGTGAAAATAATTGGTGATTTTGAAGGACTGTGACAAGTTCTTTGGGTTTAGACATATTAAATGAAAATGAAATAGATATGTCAAATATTCTCTTTATTGAAATATTCCTATTGAGATTCATTTAAGAGAATGCATGCAGTGGATAGTAATAAGGAAGTATTGACAGAATATGTTTTGGGACACAATATTGTCTATATTTCAAAAAAAAATCATAAGTTGATTAAGGATTCTTTTATGAAAATATTGCTTTAAACTTTTGAGGTAATTCAGTTTGTCTTTTTAGATAATATTTAGATAATGAATAGAAAATCATAAGATATGATGGTTTCAATGTGAATAAATGGAATACAATGAATGTATTAATGAACAAGAGAAGCCTATTATTTAAGTCATTTTAGATTCTGATGATTATTGGCCATCAAGGGGATACAATTTTTAATTTTAGTTGAACTTTAGTTGGTAAAATTTTATACTTTCAGATTGGATACTTTAACTTTTATTTTTAATTTTTGGTGATGATACTTTGGAAAGTATATAAGATTTTAATTTTTTGATGTGTGTGTGTGTGTGTGTGTGTGTGTGTGCGCGCGCGCGTGCGTGCTTAAGTTAATTTTTGAAAATATACATTATGGTTGATATAAATTAGAATTTCATAAATTTTGATTTATCCATTTTTATTGATATATGATATTCTAGTTTATCATTAATTGATAGGGGTCCCCACCCATTAGATAGTACCTGGTCTATATTCAAAACTTGTTCCATTAAGACTTTTAGTCTTAATTAAACATATCCTTAACTAATAACTATTTATAATTAATTGACTTTTAAAGTCAATTAGTTAACCTAATAACTAACTAAGGTTAGTTATAACTTCTTTCAAACTAAGTCTGAGGTTTAAAAGGAGATCAATGATTCATTTGAAGAGAGAGGAACAACATAGGTATGAAGTTTTATACATTGTGAAGTCAATCATTTATCTCTCTATTCTATACAAATTCTCTGAGATAGCATGACTTTTGTAGATAGACCAATGGTACTTTCTCTGATGGTTGAGTATACTACTTAGAGAACATAGGTATATCCAATTTTATATTTTCATTTATAATTGATTATCTAAATATTGTCAAGTCTAATATCTTTCAATGATTATAGCTTGTAGTTCTATACACATAATCTGAGTATTCAACCCGAATAATGATGAAAACATCACTATTTGTGACATATTATTGATCTAATTGATTATAAAAGTTGTCTCTCAAGATATTTTGTATGAAGGATGTTTGTTTCTTAAATAAAATGAGTTGGTTTACTAAGATGACTATTATTTATTAGGACTCTCAATTTTTTTATTTTATAATGTATTTTGTTTATTTGAGTTTGATTTCTAGTTTAGTTTTCATTAACATTAATTTACTTTCTTTGATAGTTTCTATTTATTTCTGATTTCTTTCTTTAGTTTGTGTTAGTTTAGTGTTAGTGTTAATTTTAGTATCGATTAGATTTATTTATTTTAGTTTTCTTAATTAATTATTAGTTTAGTTTCTTAGTTAGTTGTTATTATTATTGTTTATTGTTATCTCTTTAGTATTGTTAAATTATGTTTATTTTATTTACTTATTATAGATTTGTTTATAAATCGATTTATCATCTTGTCTTCAATTGATCTTTTATGCCTCCCTTATTTATTATCTTTGATGATCAATTATGAGCATCGACATAAGATACACTTTTCAACAATATAAATTTTTTATCCTTCAAGAGAAATTCTAATTCATAGACTTTGTTTTGTCAGATAGGTTAGATGATAGTTTACATTAGATGTGAGATTAAGTTATATAATATTGAAAGAACGATTCAATTCTTGGATCAAAACATTGTTTATGTGTAAATCTTCTTGACATAGTTGATTTTAATGTTGTGTTTGATCAAATTAATAAATGTTTATAAGCTTGATTTATATTTATTATTAAACATAGTAATCCACAAAACTTTAAAAGACCCCTTTGCACACCTTAGGACTAATTTTTTGTCATAAGGTCCTTTATAATTGAAATGGTACAATTCCATCTTGACCTTCATGATAGGTGAATGTGTTGATTTGTTGACATGACATTTTTCATGATCAACACACCCACTCTCATTAACACTGATTTATCCAAAGACTTATTTTTGTATGCCTTTTCAACTAATGACACCATATATACCTTGTTGATGCAATAAAATAATGAGGGCCTTGAGTAGCCCATACCTTTCTTTAGCCAAGCATTGAAGGGATATGAAGAGAGGTACACCTATGTATAAAAACATGTGCTTACAATCATGAAAAGTCTAAAAAAATTTAGACACATGGTGTCCAACAATAATATCTGCCATGTTGGCCTACCCTAGCATCAAGGACTTCCTTCTTAACTAGCATTTGAGTGAGAAAAGGGCAGTTTGGGTGACTAGATGCATGGAGTATGACATAGAAGTGAAGGTTACCATGTTAGTGAGGGGTAGAGGAATGTGTGAGTACTTGTAAGTAGATGTTAGGGATAACAAGGGGTGGTTTTAACAATGCATAGTGATCACCAAGAAGATGCACCTACACCTTCTTCTAGCTAGACTCAAGACATGGTAAGATTATTTCAAATAAGAGAATGTCGTATAGGTTTAAATAAAATAAGAAAGAGATATTATAGGCTGCAATAAATTCCTTATATCTTGATATATGGGTTCATATTTAAGAAATATCTTGATGGCATGCTCTTAAGGTGTGTGGAGACTAACCAAGTTGATAAGTTATTGGATCAATTTCATTATGGGCCTACACGAGGGCACTTTGTAGCTAGGAATACAAAAATAGTGATAATGAGAGTAGGATAATTTTGGACATTCTTATTCAAAGCCTTCCATGCTTGGGTTAGAAGATGTCATAAGTGTGACATCTTCACTAGGAAATAAAATGTAGCTGTCTTACCCCTCAATCCCATCCAAGTAGAATAACCTTTCATGTAGTGGGTCCTAGATTTTGTAGGCATGATAAACCCTTTACCTAGTACAAGACATAAATGGTTATTGAATTATACAAAATTATTAAATAGGTGGGTATAAATAGTATCCCTTAAGGAGGCAAATGAAAGCTCAATCTTGGAGTTCTATGATAGCGTATTGACCAGATTTGGGGTCCCTTCCACAATCATATTAGAAAATATACTATATTTCAATGGTGCAAGGGTAAGTGAATGGGCTCTAAATTATGGAATTTACCTTAATACTTCATAAAAATACTATCCTTAGGGAAATGTACTTGTAGATTCCACCAATAAGAACCTAATTAGAATCATAAAGAGAACTATGAAAATCAACCAGAGGGAGTGGTATACCAAACTGAGGATAACCTTGTGGGAAGATAGGATCACCCCCAAGAGAACTAATAGTAATTATCCATACCTTCTTATCTATGGAAAAGAGGTAAGGCTACCCATATCACTTGAGTTTCTACCTTTGAAAATCACACACCAGCTTTACCTAATGGAGAATGATGCCATGAAAGTGAGGATGAATGAGTTGAGAGAGATAAAAGAGATAAGAGTTAATGATATGCATTTTATATGGTCCCATAAAGATCAATTAAAGAGGTTATTTTATAATAAAGTTGTCTCAAGGACCTTCCAAGAAGGTGATATTGTGCTTAAGTGGGATGAAGACCCGAGCTAAACCAGGTAAGCATTCCAATTTTGATAACCTATAGAATGGACCTTACATCATCACCAATTTCAAGGAGCACAATGCATTCTAGTTGCTAATATGGAATGGTAATGAACTCCTTATCCCTATAAATGGGGTGTTACTTAAGTATTGTTATTAAAGATCATATATTTTATCTTTGTATAGAGTAGTTAGCTATTTATTTTCGATAAGTGTTGTTGTATAATTGATTTATTAGCTAGTTAATTTGTTGTCTTATTCCTTTATTAGGTGTTTAACTATTAATTTCCTTTATGTCCTTATTGTGTGGGTGATAAAGATGTTGTAGCCCTCAAGATATTGTAAGGTGATAGGTTTTATTAGTAGTCCAAGTAGAGAAGTCATCTCAATTGAGTCATGACTGTCATGTATGAGATAGTTGGTTCTCTTGACCAGTAAGCAGGTCAACCCTTAGGAGTCACCAATTATGTTGATACTTTTATGCACTTAGACTTAGAAAGGATAAAATTCTTCTTAAAACACTTGAACTTTTCCTTGGTAATATTTATTGAGTCCTTAAGATGTTTTGATAGTCTATAAGAGGATTAGTTATCCTTAGGATTAGAGACAACATGTTTAAGTAGTGAGTTTATGTCAAAATGACATGGTGATCCTCATCTCATATTGTTTTTACTTGTGTCAAGGCTCCATATTATTTTGATTATGTGTAAGAGTCTATAATAAGTCTTGACGTGGTCCTTATGATCCAAAATTACTCATGAAAATATGACCTATGATACTGCAACCCATGGTCAATCATGTGTCGATTTAAGTAAGCCAAGAACCTACAAAATATGGTAGATTTTAAAGAGATTGGAGCTAGTATGAGGAGGGAAGGGTAACCTTGTTTGAAGCCTTAACATATTTTAATTTTTTAAGCAAATGTTAAGGTATTTTCTTCAATTGATATTTCATTTAAGATCAAGCATATATTGGCTTCAAAGGGTGTTGAAATCATGTGAATAGTGTTATTATGGCCCCTAGGACATCATTAAGTCATTATCAAGGGTAAAATATCTCTAAAACAGTCTCATTTCCATTATAATATCATTTTAAGTTAGTTTTTTATGTATAAGAGAGTATTTTTAGAAGTCAAACACCCATCATTCACCAAAAGGGTCTCACCCACTTGAAAAATGGCCTTTCAGCTTCCCTCTATTCATACCCTTTGATTTTAAGGTATATTTGACTCCTCATTTCCCTAATTTTATCCTCCAATGTTTTTTCAATATCTCAAACCTAAAAAAATACAAAGAAATGATGTTTTACAGGGGTTTCTGAGACTTGTACAGACTTGTAAGATTAGGTCAAAGTTAAAGGAAGTTAAAAATCTTAAGGAGGATCCATTATAGGCACAATAGAGAAGAATACATGCTCATAGAGTTAATATAAATGTAGACATGGTATCAATATCTCCATTGAGCTCTTAACAACCTCACAAGGGCTAGTTTGAGTTGAATGGTATGGTCCATATAGGGGGAGTCAAAGCCCAACATCTTAGCCAAAGGTAGAGTCCCTATTAGGCTTGTAATTAATGGAATTGATTTAATTTTCCAATCCCTATGAGTTATGAACAATCATTAAGAACTCTAGGTGGTCTTAATCTCTTTACAAACCCCATAAGCTCAGTTAGAGGCAGATTTAGCAAAATTTCAAGCTAGTTTTGATAGATTAAACATGGTAAAAGGTCTTTAGAGGTCTGATGGGTTTCCCAAACACCACTAAACATGTTCTCATGTCACTTTTAGGGTTATATCAAGACACAATATCCCATGGTTGATAGGTTCTAGATTTATGTGCTAAGGTTCTTGTGTTTCATTAAGAAGCAAAGCACAAGGGTGATCAATACAAAGTTTACATTCTTCCCACATGTTACTCACATACTTAACCTGGTGACCATTTGATCATAACAGATCTCATTCAAGTTCCTTAATGCTCATACTGTGAAGGAAGGAGAAAATCTCCCAGCATGACTTAGTTATTCTCATGAAAACTCATCTCCATGATGAAATTTTATGGATGATGTCTTACTCACATTGTAGGGGTGATTTAAGAATGTGGATGAGATCCTCTTCCAAAATAAATAAGCTTTTATATGGTCCTCAAAACAAGCACACACAAACTAACTCCAAAAGAATTCATGGGCTATTTAACATGGTTTAAGGTTCCTTAGCATTGTTTAAGGTTTTTGAGGACTCATAGGTTTCACTTTATCTCTCAATATTCTTGATTTACTTAGTCAAATGTAATTACCTTGTTGAACACCTAGATTGGGGATGTTTAGGTCTCAATAGGTGGTCTTTAATGGAGAGTAATAGTCCACATCAGGTATCTCAAAAGACATCTTCATAATGACTATATTAAGTCATATTCACCCTATAATGAGCCTTGGTTTCAAAACTCATAACTTTAGAAGGATTGTATAATACACCTATAGGGTTAGACCCTTAAAACATAGGCTTGTGTATGAAATTAAGACCAAAAGATTATATGATGCCATGAAAGGTCAATGAGACTATGAAAAATGGATTCTAATTAAGCTTGGTTACTATTAAGATGTTAATAACATAGTTTAAAAGTCTAGGTTCAAGATCAACTCTAAAAAATTCTCCCAAATCATCCCCTACAGGTCTATCTTAAGTCTAAGGTGTCACATTAGTCTATGTATAGACCTTTCAAAAGGATTCATATCTTGTGAAGTAGATGAAAACATCAAGGTTTAATAAATATAATAAAATACATCCTCAATAGGAGCTACAAATACCAAAGATGCTAAGGGAATATGATGAAGAGAATCCCACTCTAAGGATGCAATGAGGACCCTAAGTGATCACCTACATATAGCTTAAGTTATTCCTAAGCTTGAGGAGAGAATATCATGCATGATTGTAAGCTTGGGGATTACATGAATATAAATAGTGATATAAATCACATGAGGATAGAAATAACTAAGGATAAAGGTCAAGAAGAGATGGTTAAGACCAAATAATTAAGACCCTATAGATACAGTCTGTAGACACCTACAAGATTGCCTAGTAGCTTAGTTAGTCTTCAACTAAGAGAAAAAGGCCTAATTAGTTTAAGGATAAAGAAAGCATAGAGAATAAAAATACATAGGAATGATATTATAAGGATATATAATAATCTCCATATGATCCTCTTAGTTAGTGAGAAACGGTATCAAGGTTGAAGGGCCTTTTTAGGTTTGTTGAGTCTAGAGCCTCACACATAACTTGTGTATATGGTTATAAAGTGTGTTTAATTGAAAAGTATGAGAGAGACCCAAGTCCAAGAATATGACTATATATATATATGTGGATACCCAATGAGTGTTTAAATTCACTTGGTGGTGAGGAAATAAGGAAACAAGGCTACATAGGGTATTGACATCAACTGGTTTAAGACCCTAATATAGGCTAGTAAGGGCCATAATAGGTTTAAAAGAGAAAAATGACAAATAAAAATTATTATTCCACCATGAAACTATGTAAAAGGTTGTATTTTAGTGGTAAAGGATGCTAAGAAGGCTATAAAGTCACCATAAGTACCTATAAGTGGTCTTGTGCCTTGAAGATCCACTTAGGCCTATAAGGCTTAAAACCCTACATAAGCCCTCAAACATTCAAATCCACTCTTTTGGAAAACTAAGTTTCTCAGGTAGATGTAAGGTTATTATAGGTTGGATGATGTTGGTACATGTATTGATTGATGTGTCACATGTAGGGGAAGATAAGAGAATGGCAATCTGGCTTAAAAATCTTCCTTTAACTCTCTTATCATAGTCTACCAACTTGAGATAAAAGTTTGAATGCTCACATATTTAAAGAGGAAGTGTATAGGGAATAATTATGTTAGGGAATTTGAGGACCCTTATACACTTTACATCCATGGTAGAGATATCTATATTCAGGGGGAAGCTTTAAGAATAGTCTTGAAGACTATGAGCATGCCCAGACTACTATAAAGAAACCTGAGGGATACCAACCTTTGATCAGATCTCACCATACAAGATGCATGGGACTAATATATGTTAATTATATTTGAGGGGTTTTACATACTCAAGATTAATGGCCTTAAGTTTGAAATTTAAGGCTTATACTTTATGAACCATCATTAAGATGGTAGGCCACTCCAAACCCACTAAAACCCTCATGGAGAACCCGATGGTCAAGAAACTATTCATGATGACTCCAATTTCCATTAAAAACATTTAAAACATCATGAGGAAACTTATAGGTACTATATTTTCCTTGTGTACTAGGATTTTGGCAGATGTGAGGTAGAATATGTAAAAAAATGGCTTACAATGTCTAATTTTGGGTCTATTTTCATAGTTTCGAAGCATGTTAAAGGGCTTGAGTGAGTAGGAAGGCGTATTGGGCTTGAGCATAGGTGGGATGGTATTCAAAATATAATTATTGAATCCTTAAATCAGTACAAACAAGCATAATTAATAGACTTAAACTCAACTAATGAGATAACCTTCATTTTCATTAAGGGAAGAGTATTATAGGTCTGCTCACATGATGAAGAGGATTTATAAAGCATAAACACCTTTTTATCAACATTTCAAAGCCATTACCAAGTTTAAAACATTATTTAAGATGCCTAAGTCTCAAGTCTTTTTCCCACTAGGAGGTTAAATATTGAATGTGCTAAGATTGGCATGAGGAGTGCCAGTTAAGCAAGTAATGCACATGTTCAAACCTGTAAATTCCCTCTCATAATAGGTGTATAACCTCTTGATGCATATCAAAGAGTAATGGATCAATTTCAAGTATCATGGTGTCTTCATGGGGTCAAATATGACAAAACATAGGCCATCCACCACACCTTTACACCTAAAAGGCTCATTTAAGGCCACTATGCCACCATAGGCAACACATGAGAGGAGTTATGGGACTATTACTATCCATCCTTCATGTTTATAGTTGTTTATTGGATTAATTATGGTCATCATATCCTATACACTAAACTTCTATGCCACATTATCTTTCTCTTCCCTTCTCATGTTCTATAAATTAGGCATAGAAGGCCATTATCTGTATCCCTCTATTGGGTATGAGAAAGTTCTACCCATTTATATCTTTTAGCCTTTGAGTTAATACAAAGAATAATTCAACCACCTCTATACTAGTCACTAATGTGTTTCATGTTTTTTGATTTTCATAAGTGGTTGATATTTTTCTCCCTTTGTGGATCCTTACCTCTCACCAAGATGATAATGAATTATTCTTATGTAGGTTACATAGTGTTTGAAGGTGATAATGATTGCGTTTGTAGTGAATATTGATTGATAGTGTCTTGAATCGAAGCTCTCCCTTATCATCCTCTAGTCATAGTCATTAGCATAATCTCCATGTGAATTACTAATGTGTAGGAGTCTTTTAGAGAGAGTGTATTAGTAACCAACCTTTGTCTTATTCTTAAAGTGTTGTTGAAGGGTCAATTAGAGGAGACACAAAATATTGGTGCATTACCTCCTTTATCTTAGGTTTTATTTCATGTCTTTATCCTATCCATTTTCATTGTAAAAAAAAGTAGGGTTAATAGTTGAACTTAGTTGATGCATCAGGGGAGCTAGCCCCAAAATTAGAGATTCACCTCACCCAATAGGCTACCCAAACCTAGATGTGATTCCATTATATCATATAGATGATGTAGGCTTGAAACTCCTTTGCCTTAAGGGTATAATCTAGAATAATAATAATACCATGGGTTCAAACCTTTAATTTTTTTAGAAGAGGCACGTGTACTATACAATACATTTTCTAAAAACCTATTATAACTTGGATTTATATTTTTGAAGTTAAAGATAAGTTTTATTTGAAAAATGATGATAAAGAGTCTTACTAGGAAGTCATTGATGAAATACCACTAGAGACACTACTCAAATTTGTATGAAAAGACTAGAAATGTTATGTATAAACTTGATTTTTGAGTTAAGCTCCCAACAAGGGGTATTAGTGGTTATCAGGTAGTTTTATAATGGTTGGAAATTTAGTCTTTGTTTGTCTCTCCAATATGTTTCCCATACTTGGAGCAATAGGTTACATATAGTTTGGAGTGTCATCCTTGAGCGAAAACTTAAAAATTTTTCTTGGTGCCTTCTTTATGATGGGCTGCCCTTAGGTCATACCCTAATTAATTAGTTGTTCCTTAGTCTAAGCATCATTTTTGTGGTCACATTGATAATTTTATACATATGTTTTGGTTTTGTGCTAATTTTGAGTTCCCTTGGACTTGAACCCATGTTTTTTCAAACCATTTGGGTTAGAGCCCTTGTTTTGACAAAACATTCTTCTTGGTGACTAGCCTATGCTACATGTAATATACACATATTGGCACACTTTATAGTGGAAAATATATTATTTATTTGGAAAGAAAATAATACACCACTATTTACTAATGCTATAATTGGTACTCAGTTATCTACTTACAACATAAAAATGGTTATTTCAAATACATGTATAAAGATTTAGGTTTAGGGAAACACTTATGTCTATAGAGGTTTACCATATTCATACATTATTATAAAATTTGATAAATGTGCATTTCATGGTTTCCTATTTGTGTCGTTATTCTATTTTAAGGGAAGAAATGCCAAGGGGAGGTCACGTAAGGATTCATTCTTTCCACGACTCTCGTAATCAACTTGGGTGGTTTTCACTAAACAGGAATTATTTTCCTCATGTACATCATAGAAAGATTGGTCTCCTCCTCTTCTTATTTCTCATGGTGATTGGGATCCTCCATGTTAGAACCCAACTGGGTCTAATTCATAAATTACACTCATTTTTTTTGATTTAGCAAATGTTAACTAACTATTGTTCACATGTGTACCAACAATGTAATCCTATAATTTATATAAATTTTCTTGTTTAAAATATATTATTATTAATGTTGAAAGGAATTAAAGACAAAAAGTACATAATTTTACAAAAATATATTTTCTATGCACATATACACATTAATATAATAACTCATACATGGTTCTCAAAGATGTAGCAACTTATAAGATTACACAATGGTAAATAATCATGCTAATAAGGTACAACATTTCATTTTTTAACATTTATTATACATCAATACAATAACATAATAATAAAGGTACAAAAACACCATATAGGAATGTCATAGTATAATCATATTATACACAGTCATTAATTATAGCCACTCCTATATTACAAAATAATAATTACTTAATGAAAGTGCATAAATAATATTATTCATTATTGTGTAAGGTAGTCAAATAAAATAATATCAAGTACAAGGGTACAATAGTACAATATAGATTATATGAAAAAACTCAATAAATCAAATATTAGCCATGAATATATTTTAGATAAGGTTCATATCAATTGAAGAAAGTGAGAGCATCATCTGTGTTAGGGTGTGGAGCTAAAAGCTTCACCTTAATGCAAACTGGGAGGTTTCTGAGCATGACAGTCACTGGCATCGACATGCCACAACCAACATCAGTCAGGGGACAACACAGAAGGAAACCGACATCGACAGGGATCGGTCAGTGTCGGTCACCTCCAGTCAGGCAGGGACCGATGTTGGTTGCCTGTGGTGGTCAAAACTGCTGTTGACAAACAGTCAGTTAAGTGAATGGATAGTTTGCATGATGAAGACCAGTTCGAGTCTTGAGCCACTTGTCTAAATTAGTGTATGCATGAGATCTATATAATAGACTCATGGGCTGTATTGTTAAGTGGAGAACTTGTAGAACTTAAGTGTAGAACTTGGAGAGTTCTTCCCATAGTGGAATCAAGTAGGATTCCTCATGTATGTAAGATCATGTTTGATATGCAGGGTGTTGCAAGATCATGGTGGAGATCTAAATGTGATAAGTAAGATCAGGTTGGTCTGCAGGGGTGTGTGTATGCAAGGGTCAAATGGAGATCGATAGGGGAACAAGATCTAAGGTCACAATAATACATCAAGGAGCAGGATCATGGTGAGATCTACTTGGAGTACCGGTTTATACTCGGTTGTACTGGATGTATAATGAGGTGAACAACAACTTGTGTTAGCTGTGTGTTGTGACCTATTGAGAGAAGATTACTCAGGTGGGAAGATTACTGGGAGCCCTTGAGGAGGAAGCCTCACACAGGTCTGCAGGGATTTCTGTTTGAGTGGGAGAAGCAATGGCAGAAGAAAGTAAACTGAGAATGGAGAAGTTTAATGGCAAAAATTATCAACATTGGAAAATGCAAATAGAGGATTATCTGTATCAAAAAGATCTATACTTACCATTAGGTGGGATTGCAAAGAAGCCCACAGACATGGATGATGAAGAATGGGAAGTTCTTGATAGAAAGGCTTTGGGGTCTATAAGACTGAGTCTGGCATCTACTGTGATATCTAATTTATCATAGGGAAAGTCTATGGTAGAGTTAATGACTACTTTAGCAAATTTGTATGAAAAACCCTTAGCTTCTAATAAGGTATATCTTATGAAGTAGTTATTTAATTTGTGTATGCAGGAAGGTGGATCTGTATCTAATCATCTGAATGATTTCCATGGAATTGTAAATCAATTAAGTTTAGTCAATATAGTGTTTGATGATGAAATTAAAGATCTTTTAATATTATGTTCTTTGCTTGAAAGCTGGCATAGCTTGGTAATGGCAGTTAGTAATACTGCATCTGCTTCAAATATTTTAAAAGTAGATGTTGTTAGTGTAATCTTGAATGAAGAAATTTGCAAGAAAAGCACAGAGGAAACATCAGGGAATGCTTTAAGTTTTGAGAGCAGGGGAAGGAAAAAAGAGAAGGGCAAGAAAGGGAGATCAAGGTCTAAGTCAAAGGTGAGAGGTAGATCCAAATCCAGAAATGACAAGAAGCCACAATGCTGGAATTGTGGAAAGATTGGGCACATAAGCAGAGATTGCTGGTCAAAGCCTAAGGAGGACAATAAACACGAAGGAAAAGAAGAAGCAAAGGTTGCAGGTATTGCACAAGATGCTTTAATATTCTCTTTGCATAATAATATAGAATCTTGGGTTTTAGATTTTGTTGCATATTTTCATGCTACCCCCAATAAAGAATATTTTAGTGACTATGTCCATGGAGATTTTGGAATAGTGTATTTAGGGGATGATGAGCCTTGTAAAATTATTGGTAAAGGAAATGTGCAGCTGAAAATGCAGAATGGCAACACATGGGTGTTGAGAGACGTCATGCATGTTCCCAGCTTGAAGAGAAATTTTATTTTTGTAGGAAAGTTAGGGGATGAGGGTTGTATAGTAACTCTCACAGCTGAATCTTGGAAGGTGATCAAGGGTGCACTTGTACTGGCTAGAGGTAAGAGAGTAGGTACTCTCTATTTATGTAATTGTGTTACTAACAATTCTCCTTCTGTATTATCTACTTCAGATGTGGATGCAAAATTGTGGCACTCAAGGTTTGGCCACATGAGTGAGAAGGGAATGTCCATTCTTAAGTCAAAAGGTAAGCTTTCAGATTTGAAAACCATAGATCTAGATTTTTTTGAGCACTGTGTTTTTGGGAAATAGAAGAGAGTGAGTTTTCTCTAGACTGGATCAACAAAGAAGAAGCATAAGTTGCAGCTTGTTCACACAGATGTGTGGGGACTGGCTCAGGTTGCTTCTATTGGAGGATCATAGTACTATGTTTCATTCATAGATGATGCTAAAAGAAAGGTATGGGTCTATTGTATTAAGAAGAAATATAATGTATTTGAGACTTTTAAGATTTGGAAAGCTATGGTTGAGAATGAAATAGGTAGAAGATTGAAGTGCCTGAGATCTGACAATGGTGGTGAGTTCTGTAGCTATAAGTTCAACTGGTATTGTTATATGCATGGAATCCATAGGCAAAGGATGGTTCCAAGGACACCTCAGCAAAATGAAGTTGCTGAGAGGATGAACAAAACAATAATGGAGTGTGCAAGGTGTATGAGATTGCATGCTGGTTTGCCCTTAGAGTTTTGGGCAGAAGCTATTGATATTATAGTGTACCTGATTAACAAAGGACCCTCTACAGCTTTGGATGGTAGAATTCTAGAAGAGGCATGGATAGGTAAAAAGGTAGATCTCTCATTTCTCAAAGTTTTTGGTTGTGAAGCCTTTATGCACGTTGATAAGGAAAATAGAAAGAAGCTAGATGCTAAGTCTATGAGGTGCACATTTATTGGCTATGGCTCTGATGATTTCAGTTTCAAATTTTGGAATCTAGGAACTAACAAGATAATTAGGAGCCATGATGTTTGTTTTCAATGAAAAAGTGATGTATAGTGATCATATGAAGAAGCTGAATCAATCTGGGCAGAGTAATGGAGAATTGGATGAGGTGACGGTCCAAAATGAGCTCGTGGGAAATATTTTTCACAGAAAGGAAAACATAAAGACTGATGTCAGCTAGGCAGGAACCAACATCGATAGAATAAAAATTGATGTCGGTCATACAGTGACTGACGTCAGCCAAGAAGGAACCAACGTCAGTCAGGCAGAACCGATGTCGGCCAGTTATAGGCCTGAAAGTGACTAAGGTCGGTCACTGTCAGAGAATTTGGGCAGACAGTGTGTTGTGAATGAGTCTTAGATGCCCATCAGGAGGTCAGAAAGGGTAAGTAAACCTCTAATGCAATATTCTCCTTCATTATTCTATTTATTGCTTACTGATGGTGGATAACCAGAGAGTTTTGAAGAAGCAATACAGGTAGAATCCAAGAATCAGTGGGAGCATGGCATGGTTGAGGAGATGGAGTCCTTGAGAGAGAACCAAACATGGGATTTGGTTGAGTTTCCAGTAGGTAAGAGGACACTGAAGAACAGATGGACCTACAGATTGAAGGAAGGTGAGAACAGAAAGATGAGATATAAGGCCAGGTTGGTAGTGAAAGGATTTGCACAAAAACTAGGTATTGATTTTGGTGAGATTTTTTCTCCTATTGTTACAATGACTTCTATACAGACTGTATTGTCTTTAGTTGCTATTGAGGATTTGCATCTTGAGCAGCTTGATGTTAAGACAACATTTCTTCATGGAGATTTGGATGAGGAAATATATATGGAACAACCAGAAGGATTTGAGGTCAAAGGTAAGGAGAAGTTAGTGTGCAGATTGAAGAAAAGCTTGTATGGCCTCAAGCAAGCTCCTAGACAGTGGTACTTGAGATTTGATAGGTTTATGACTGAGCATGGCTACAGTAGGTGTCAATCTAACCATTGTGTGTATTTTAAGAGATTGGATAATGGTAGATATATTATTCTATTGTTTTATGTAGATGATATGCTGGTTGCAGGATCACACATGCAGGATATCTCTGAGCTTAAGGTGAAATTAGCTCACACGTTTGCCATGCAGGATTTGGGAGCAGCAAAGAAAATCCTTGGCATGAGAATTAAGAGAGACAGGAAAAATCATAGGTTGATTTTATCTCAAGAGGATTATGTGAACAAGGTGTTGAAATGATTCAATATGTAGGATGCAAAACTGGTAAGCACACCTTTGGCTGGACATTTTAAGTTGAGTAAAGAACAATGTCCTAATTCATATGATGAGGTAGAGTACATGAGTAAAGTTCCATATTCTTCCGCATTAGGGAGTTTAATGTATGCATTGGTGTGTACTAGACCAGATATTGCCCAAGCAGTGGGAGTTGTAAGTAAGTATATGGCCAATCCAGGGAAGGAACACTGGAAACCAGTTCAGTGGATCCTTAGATATCTGAGAGGAACCAGCAGTAGGCATTTGTGCTATGGAGGTTCAGATACTTTTCTACATGGTTATGTAGATTTAGATATGTCAGGTGATTTGGATGGCAGGAGGAGCACCATAAGATATGTTTTCACTGTTGGTGGAATGGTGATTAGCTGGATATCAAAGTTGCAGAAGGTTGTTGCCTTGTCAACTACAGAAGCAGAGTATATTGTAGTCACAAAGGCTAGAAAAGAGATGATATGGATGACACGGTTCATGGAAGAGCTAAGAAATGAGCAAGAGAATTGCATATTATACAGTGATAGTCAGAGTGCAATTCATTTGGCTAAGAATTCGGCCTTTCATTCAAGAACAAAGCATATATAGCTTAGGTACCACTTCATTAGACAGGTATTGGAGGATGGTGAGTTGAAGCTGGAGAAGATCCATACAGATAAGAATCCTACGGATATGTTAACCAAGATGGTAACAAAGGAAAATTTGAATCTTCATTTAACTTCTGTTGGTCTTCATGATTGAGTTGAAGATGGAGGAGCTAGAAGATGTTGCTTTACAGGTACTGGTGCAGCTATTTATCTCCAAGTGGGAGATTTTTAAGGTGTGGAGCTAAAAGCTTCACCAAGTGAGCAGATTTGATAGTTATAGGTTTACACAGTCACCAGCATCGGTCAGGAGCGACCGATGTCAGTCAGGAGCAGTTCAGAAGATGCTGGCATCAGTAGGAATCGGCTGATGTCAGTCATAGGAAAATAGGTAGGAACTGATGTCGGTTACCTGTGCGTTCAAAAAGCTATTTTCATGGACAGAACTGAGTGTTTGCATGATGGGATTAAGTGATAGTCTTAAGTCCACATCTCTATTATTAGTAAGACTGTTTAAGAGCCCTTGTTTAAGAGGCATAACTATTGGTTGTAAATGCATGCTCATGTTTCCTAATTTTATATAATAGGATAGATCTTCTTAGCTAATTGTAATGTATTGTAGAATGTTGGAAGAATAGTACATAATTGTATATGTGAATCATTCCAGGTTGTTGGAGTTGATTGTACTTGAGAGAGAGAGCTCTTGAAGGAAATAGATCTAGAGAGAGATCTATACATCTGAGAGAGGTGTGGAAGAAAAGAAGTTTATTCAATTGTATTCCTTCTATAAAGAGTTTAATACAAGTTTTCAGGGTGGTTTCTTGTATCTCTTGTTCTTTGCTATTTATCATTCTAGTTACTTATCATTTTGGTTAATTCCACATTTTATTACTTTCATAAGTGTAATCAACATTGTTGGTTGATCCCCAACAATTTGGACACTTTTCCTCCAACCACTATCCATCAGTCTCCCACACACCTTCCCACTAGAAGTGACCCTTCCCTTCATGAAGGGGTAAATAATGATGATGGAAGTATACAAAACCATCTAAGATTTACATGTAAAAGTATAATTAGTATTACATGTAACCAATAAAATATACTCCCTACAATGACCTTAAATAAAACACCTAAACTAGAAACTATTGTGGACCGGTATTGTATATAGTTACAACATTACTTTGGTCAAATTATTTTTATAGTATTATCAATTTCAAAATTTGGGTCATATTCCACATTAAACATTAATTTAACCTTTTAGGGTTTGACTATGTAAAATCTATGTTTAATTAAAGGGATGATATGTTGAATTAGTTAAATAAATTGTAATAATTAAGTACTAATTTATTATTAAATTTAAACTTCTTTGAATTTATAAAAATATAAATAAATAGGCATAAATATATACTTATCTAAAAATTGACTATCATGGATGATCTAGGTTCCAAAAGTTGAGATTTGGGTAGTTTTAATTGTTGTCAATAGGATTTTAGTATTCATCTGCTCACTAGATAGTATAAACTAATATGGATGGTAGCATCATGTTTGTGTCATGTCCTCTAGGTGGTGGTAGTGTCCACTTTGTAGGATTATTCCTATTTTTTAAGAGCACTTACGCCTATGTTTTTAGGTGTTATTCCTACACATATGAAACTTGGAAATATATGTTGTGCCTAGAAAACCTGATTTAGTATGCAAACCCTAATCCTCCTTACAAGTATGGAATAAAAATAATTGTGTATTCATTAGCAATATTGAATGGACATATTCAACACCCTGCTATGAAGAGAGTTGCCTACATACCAATACTCTGAAGAGGGAACAACCCTAATGTAGTTCTCCTACCTAGTGTTTGATACAAGTGCAAGTGAATGCTAGAATGAGAGTGGGATTTGATGCCTTGAATGTGATTAAGATTTCAAATGCTTGAAAACTAGGCTTAGGGCTATTATATATGGTAGTATATAGAAGTAAGATAGAATAGGGATCAAATACCTTGATTTTGCTTAAATTTATCTTTGGTTTGAATAACTTTTTCATCTATTTTCCATCTAGTGAATAGAGGTGAATTAGACTTGTATTTATAGGGTTTTTTTGCTTGTGTGGATAAGAAAATGTGTTTAGGTTGATCTTAGAAGGGGCACACATTTTAAAAAGTATCCATTTGGAAGATCTAGAACTAAGGACAATAAGACCTAGTTGGGGATACTAGTGCCATATGGCTATAATGTCCCAAATGTGGTGCTAATGCCCTCTTTTCAGATTGTTGAGAAAGTTAGATTGGGATCTGGTAAGACAATCCTGGGACTATGATTTGATTTTGTGTAGGTGACTATGGTCTACATAATGACTAAAAAAGTATGTCTAAGGCTCTAGAATGGGTCTAAGGCTAAGATAGGAATAAGGTAACTCAAACAACACTCTTAACATCTAATTACCACTTTTAGGTGATTACGTTTACCTCCTCTTTATGCTAGTAATATTTTAAAGTGAAATGAATAGTATAGAAGGAAAAAAATCATACCTAGACTTACCTTAGAAGTGAAGCCCATATATTTGAGTTTAAGTATGAAAATTTGGGTTTGTGTATGTGAAACATGGTCTAAAGCAATGTCCTCCAATGAAACATGCAAAAATTAGTCCTTACTTAAGAGATGATAAAAAAAGACTATGCTAAAATAAAGTAACTGAGTAAAATCTGAGTAAAGATAGAGGAAAGTAATGAATACATCTCATTGGGTATGTGAACCAGTGCATGACCCTAGTGACAACCTATGTGTTTGAATGTATATAGTGATCATAACATTGAATAGATTAGACTGAGGTAATGGCTTGCTTAATCCTCATATGGGTGGATCAAGAACTCAATATATTTTTGAATCCATCATTACCCACCCCTGATTGGTGGATTCTAATCTCTAAATATCTTGGATAAGACTATAAGTGTGTCTAACCCTCTCATGTAGGTGGCTCAAGAACTCAAGTAGGTCATGAATCCATCATTTCCCACTTGTGTGAAGTAGATTCATCTATAATTATACTATACAAAGTGATAAAATTATCTAACTAAGTAGATATAACTATGTTTTTAGATCCATGACCACTCAAGTATATTAGATAGCTTTGGGTCACACAAGAATTCCAACCACTATAAATAGAGTAAGGCATGAATATGGGGATAACCTAGAATGTGATATTAAGTGTATACACTGTAGATAATGACATGGAGTTTTCCATTCCATATGCTCAACTTGTCTATAGTTGAGTATATATAAACTAATGTGGCATGCACACACCCCCAATCTATTATCTGAGTATACTAAATTTGAACTGAATATGTAATATATAAATATATGTAACTATACTGAATGTGGGAGTGATCATGTTGTGCATGATGCCCCAAAATTTGAGTAACTATGAATATAAGCTGTAATGAATGTGTTCAAGTTAATTTTAAACATAATTATCAAACCTATAACTATATATGTTCATTTATATAATGTACTTGGTGTACTATTCTAGTTAATCTAGACTATCCTAAAGCTAGGGCTACTAGACAATAATACCTTGTAGTGGATAATATCACTCTATGGTACCAGAGTCCCAATTTAGGCACTAATGTCTACCTAGTATGATTTTTGAGTGATTTGAATTAAATTTTAAGTCTCTATTCTATTTTGTGTTTGCCATGAGTCTGATGTCTGAAATTGAGCCAATGTGCTAAAATATGTCTGTGAATAACAATATAGGATCTTGATCTCTATGACAAACCCATATGAATTCCCCCTCTTTTGAGGGTAGTTGTGAAACCTATGTAAGAATTGACCTCCAAAGAAGTAGCTCTATAAAATGTATTAGCCAAATCATGTGCATGATATTCCAATACAATGTACAAACATAACATCAAAATGTAAATAAATCTAAGCATGAGTAAGTATTGTAAGATGTATGTTGTAATCTATCATTGCACAAGGGTGTCAAGATAGATGTAATCAAACTATAAAAATAAATATGAGTGACTACCTAGGGGGATGGGGCATGATGTTCATCAAGGCTCTTAAGTATGAAGCGTAGATGTATGAGATCTCTCATGGCATCAAAAACTGGTGTATATGTAAAAAGAAAATAGAAGTGTCATAGTGTATAAGAATACAAATAAGCCTACATAAAACACATGAGGCACATAAAATATAGGCTAAAGGGAGATAATTCAAGGGATATGGGCATATGTCACTAAATTTGAGAATGAATACATACAAGGACATGTTCAAATCTCCACATACACAAATAAAAATCAATTTGGTGTAGAGACACATAGAAGGACATGTTCAAATGTCCATATATAGAAGCAATAAAGCACACATAAGGGACACAGGCATATGCCCAAGGCATATGAATAGATAAGTGTCATAGATATAAAGAACAATGGCATATTTAAATGGCCTCAAAGATGGAATAAGCATCAGAACACAATCAATTCTAATCTAGGAAAACTAGAAATAAAAGCATGCATAACTATGTGATACAAATATATGTATATGCTGGATGCATATATACTGAGTCTAACTAATAATAGTTGGTAAAAAATTTGAGCAATGAGGAGAAATGATAAATATCAAGATAAATTAATGCATAACTAGAATGTATAGTATGTAAAGATAAAACCTAGTTATATAAAGTATGTAAAAGATGTTCCCAAGTGGGTGGATGTATCTAATGTATCAACTTAGATCAGTGTAAATTCCCTCAATGGGTAGATGATATATGGTCTAGATTGATGTAGCGGATCAGATTCTTATCTGAAATTTGTAAGCACTCAAAAATAATAAGTGAAGCATGTGTGTATGATAAAATCAACTATACTAGGATATATAACAATGTGTAATATTTGGTAAATAGTAAAAATGTAAGTAGATCAATGTATACAATCTATAAATTTTGTGTTTTTGAAATATTTGAATGTTTTGTATTTTGACATGTTATATTAGTTTTGTGTTTTTTGGATACAAGTTATGTAGAATAAAATTAAAATAAACTATGTACAAAGAGTGAGAGAGATAATTAAGTATGGACAAGATTAGGAACCATAATAACAAATGAGTCTTGTGGGAGACTCACTATCACTATGGCCAACATTGAAAATAGGATTGTAATCTCTCATGTAGTGTGATTATTATGAGGTAAGTGCATGGAGTTATGGGACAATTCCATGGAAATTTTAGGTAACATGATCATGTTATTTAATTAACTTGATCACGTTATTTAAATTATGGCTTGGTAATTACTGATCCATAACATGATCACGTTAATATATAACATGATCATATTAATAAATAACATGATAGCATTAATAGATAACATGATCACATTATTTTAAAAATAATAATGCGATCGTGTTACTATTATTTTACACATTAAAAGAAAAGGAGAAAATGTTAGTTAATAGGTAACATGATCATGTTATTAATAACATGATTGCATTATTGATAATGTGATCATGTTATTAATAACAAAATTAATTTATTGATAATATAATTGCATTATTATTATTTTGCACATAAAATCATGTGGGAATTGCACATGAAAGCAACTTTGTCTAGAAGCTTATATTTACTTCTCTAAGCATAAGTTTACATTTATATTATTACATTAATTTTTTTATAATTTAAATTTATTTTAGTAAATATAATAAATTAGGGTCACTCAACATTTGATAGAGTTGGTCTCATAGCGTCATGCCTTACGATGTGGAAAATAGTTTTTCAAAATCTAATTTGGTCAGTACTTAGGAATTTTTAGGGTCTAATTATTTAACCTATGGATGTCAAGACATAATTTTTGTAATTGATGTCCATTTTTGGTAGACATATAGTCATTTTTAAGGTTTTTGTGCCTTCTAGATTGATTCTTAACATTTCTAAGATTCTTAGGTTTGTCAAAATTAAATTTTGCAAACCATTCACTTTGAAATGATGCAAAGTGGTGTGATTGGAGTAATATAGGTCACATTGATGACCTACACTGATCAAATGACCACTTTTTGTTAATTTCACTTGTTCATCATCTATCCCTCATCCCTGATCACTTCTTACTCATGCCTCATCACCCCTAATCACTCTCTCATCATTATTCATGGTCCCTAATCACTCCCTCATTAACCCTCATTATCCCTAATCATCTCTAATAACTCCCTAATCATCCTTGATTACTCCCTCATTAACCCTCACTATCCCTCATCATCCCTAATCATGCACTCCTCATCCCTCATCATTCCCTCATTTACCCTAACCATCCCTCATAATATTTAATCACTCCCTCATCATCCCTAATCACTCCTTCACTGACTCTCACCATCCCTCATCATCCCTAATCACTCCCTCATTATCTCTCACCATCCCTAATCCCTGATTCATTATCCCTAATCACTCCCTCCTCATCTCTCATCATCCCTAATCACTCCTTTATTGACCCTCACCTTTATTGATCATTTATAATCACTCCCTCATCATCCTGAATCACTCCCTCGTTAACCCTCACCATCTCTTATCATCCCTAATCATTGCTTCACCATACCTCATTATCTCTAATCACTCATTCTTCATACATCATCACCCTTAATCACTCCCTCATTAATCTTCACCATCCCCTATCCTCCCTAATCACTCCCTCATCCTCATTAATCACTCCCTTATTGATCCTCACCATCCCTCATTATCCCTATTGACTCACTCATCATCTCTAATCAATTACTCCTCATCCATCCTCATCCTTAATCACTCCATCCAATACCTTGATGGTGGTATTTTTTTGGGGTTTAACAATGTTAGTATCTACAAATGGAGAGTTGAGTGCAATCACAAAATATAAGACATAATGATAAAAATGATGTGGAGGCAAATTTGAAACATAAATATTTAACACCTATGAAAAAATATGGGCCTATTAGAAATTATGTACAATTCACAATTGAAAATCCACTAGAAAAAGAGAAGCAAGTAAAACCACCATAACACCAAAAATGGGTAGTAAATACATGAGGATCACTAAGTTATATGATTTCCTAAAACCAATCAATTACTTTCGTATGAGGATATTTTATGATCTAAATAATTACATTGAAGGCCTTCTATTTGTATGTCTATTTATTGATTTATCATACCATAAAGTGTAAAATATTTTTCAAATGATTAAAACAAGTAGTCCAATATTGGAAAGTGGTGATTAATTCATAACTTTAATATTCAATCCAATGAACAGTGTCACACTATGCGATATCTACTTGCACATCTTGATAAGTGGGTACAAGTTATCTAACACTATAAAAAGGTCAATAGATAATAGATTATGAAACCAATGATATGGTTGGTACTAAAAATGCTTCTACTTCCCCCACCAAGAAATTCTATGAATTAAAAATATTATTTCATTAAGAAATGTAGTTTAATGGTGAGCCAATACACTTCATTATTTCCAATGGAATTCAAAAGAATTTAATTTATCCTAAAGCATATTTTCAAAAATTGAACTTGAAATTTATGCATCATCCATAACCATATAGTAGTGTATGGTCTAGTGTAGGCCTTGAGAAATGGATCACCTAGTAGTGTCACTTGGTGTAAAAAATCAAACCTTTTAAAGATTTAATCCTTTGTTACATCTCACCATTAGAGGTGTGTGATGTTTTCCATGTTGCCAACCATATATTTACCATTTACATGTAGTATATGAATTAAATACTTGAAATGTTATGATAGATTGTCATGATTTGAAATACCATATATCATAATTAGTTCATAAGCTTTCGGTCATTAGTGCCAAGAAGTACAAAAATCTATTCAATTTTAGTAAGAAGTATAAACTTTATGGTAAGATTAAATGTAATAATATCCTTATGTCACCATATCATAGTGTGGTTTATCCAAAAATAATAAAGGCAAAATAATTGAACCATAAACTAGATGAATACAAAGATATCTTTCATTCACATAAATAAGTTCCTACATATTATACACTAAACAATACTATTGATTTTATCCCTTAACTATCTCTACCTTAAACCTCTTTATACAACATATCATTTATATATAATGAATAGATCAAGTGGTAGATCCATGAAATCATTGATAATGGACACATCATGCCCAAATAATTGCCTTGCAGAAGCCCAATTATGTTTATGCCAAAGTTGTGAATAAATTGAAAAAATATTAATAATATTAAAGTGAAAAACTATTATCCTCATTTAAATATTAAGGATTTTTTTTGCTATATCCATGGTGTAGAAGTCTTTTCCAAAATTGATCTTAAGTTTTGGTATCATCATATTCATGTTAAACCTCTAGACTTTTGGAATACAGTCTTAAAAATAAAGGAAGGATTGATGAACTAGTTGGTTATGCCTTTTAGGTTAAATCATGTAATAGATTTATTCATTTAAAGATGTTTAATGACATCCTTAGGTCCTTTACATATGTCATTTTTTTTATCTACCTTAATGACATCTTAATCTTTAGAAAACATGGGATGAACATCTACACCATGCTGAACTAGTGTTTCACATTTTTTAGAAACATATTTTTATGATAACATGAATAAATGTTCACTTTTCATGCAAGAGATAAAATATTTGGGACAAATTACACACACAAGGAGTGCATGTGTAAACTTGACCAAGATTTAAGCCATACAGGAATGGAAAACACTAAATAACTTTGTATCTGATTCAAATCTTGTCAGAATTAGAATATTATATAAGATAATTGTGTTTAATTTTTATCTTTTGAACCAAACTACCAAAGGTGAAAATGAATAAAGTTTCATCTAGTTAGCTACAAAACAAAGATAATTCAATGAAATAAAATTGAGAATCTATTTTGTGTTAATACTTATGTTACTTGACCATCCAATTCATTTAGTAATATAATTGACTATCACAAATGGCTATTGAAAACACAAGTCCTAGAAAAGAGTTAATTTTTATTATAATGTATTAAACAACATATGATTAGAATAAAATATATATTTAGAGTATATTCTTACATCATATGATGAGGGAGAGATTAGGGATGGTGAGGTTCAATGATGTAGTGATTAGTGATGATGAAAGACGATGAAAGATTGATTAGATATTATGAGGGATGAGGAGGGAGTGATGAGTGATGATGAGGGATGGTGATAATCAATGAAGGAGTGATTAGGGATGATAATACCAAGTGATTAGAGATGATGAGAGATAATGAAAGTCAATGAAGGAGTGATTAAGGATGAGGAGGGATGAGGATGGAGTGAATAGGGATGAGGAAGAGATTAGGGATGATGAGGGATGAGGAAAGAGTTATTAGGGATGATGAAGGATGGGAAAGGAGTGATTAGGGATCATGATGGATAGTGAGGGTCAATGGAGGAGTGATTATAAATGATAAGGGAGTGATAAGAGATGGCTAGGGATAGTGAGGATTAATAAGGGAGTGATTATAGATAATAAATAATGATTAGGGGTAATGAGGGATGAGTAATAAGTGATCAAGGATGAGGGGGGATGATGAACAAGTGAAATTAACATAAATTGGTCATTTGATGTGTGTAGGTCATAGATATGCCCTAGATTATGCAAATCACACCACCCTAGATCAAATTCAAAGTGAGTAGTTTTCAAACTTCAATATTGACAAACCTATGACTCTTATAAATGCCAAGAATCAATTTGGAAGGCATAAAAACCTAAAAAGTGACTATATGTTACCAAAAATGGATATCAATTGCAAAATTTATGTATTGAAATCCTTAGGTTTAATACCTAGACCCTGAAAATGCCTAAGTATTGATTAGATTAGATTTTGAAAAACTATTTTTCACATTGTAAAGCATGAAACTATGATACAAACTCTATCAGATGCTGAGTGATCCTAATTTCATATATTTACTAAAATAAATTTATAGTATAATAAAATAAATGTAACAATATAAATGTAAACTTATACTTAGATTAGTAAATATAAGCTTTTGGCCAAAGTTGTCTTCATGTGCAAATACCACATTATTTTATATGCAAAATAATAGGAACAAAATAATATTATCAATAAAGTAATCACATTATTAGTAAGATGATTGCATTATCAATAATGCAATCATGTTATTAATAACATGATCATGTTACCTATTAACCACCATTTTATCAATTTGATTTATTGTGTAAGATAATAGTAACATGATTGCATTATTATTTTTACAATAATATGATCATGTTATCTATTAACACAATCACATTATCTATTAATGTGATCATGTTATATATTAACAAGATCATGTTATGGATCAATAATTACCAAGCTATAATTTAAATAATGTGATTGATTTAATTAAATAACATGATCACATTACCTAAAATGTCCATGAAATTGTCCCATAACTCCATGCACTTACCACATAACAACCACACTACATGAGAGATTACCAATCCTATTTTCAATGTTGGCTATAGTGATAGTGAGTCCACCATAAGACTCATTGGTTAATATGATTCCTAATCTTGTCCATACTTCATTTTCTCTACAAATAATGGTTAGTATGGTTCCCAATTTAAAGTATAAGAAAATAAATGTGAGCTTATAATTAAAATTTAGAGTGGTAAATATAAGCTTCTATCCAAAGTTGCCTTCATGTACAAATCCCACCTGGCTTTATGTGCAAAACAATGGGATTGCAATTTCGTTATTAAAAATGTGATTATGTTACTAATTAACCAACATTCACTCTATTTCCTTTAATGTGAAAACTAGTAGTAACATGATTAAATAATGTGATCATGTTATCTATTAATTTAATCACATTATACATTAATGCGATCATGCTATTTGAATTTTAATTCAATTCCTATACCTTTTGGTTTGGGAATGGATTGGATTCCTGAGCCAAAGGCTTGGATTATCAATATACAACTGAGTTTTGAGATCTATGATTAAAAAAACACAAAATTAAATGTTTATTACCAAATACACTAAGAATTTCAATGTGAAAATTCAAAAACTTAATACCATCATGATGAGTACACTCTCCTTTTTCCAAAAATATGATTTTTATAATTTTTGGACTAATCTAAGGTTTAAAACTATGTTGATTTCTAACTATACCTTTTTTAGGCCACTACATGCTGTGAACATACATGCTTATGCATGTTCATGTAATTTGTATTTCCTGGATCCAAGTGAAAAATAAGTTTTATGGTCACAAACTAGGCCTAATTCTACACACACTAAAAAAAATGTTTTTTTGGTTTTTTTTTAGGTAGTTAGGTGCATTACCTGGATAGCTATCCATTTTTTGTCAGTTTTTAGGATCTATTTATTTACAAAATTCATAAAAAAAGTGTTCATTGAAAAAATATAAAAAACTATAGGTCACAAACTAAAATATCTTATCTAAAGTTTACCCAAAGGTTTTCAAATAATATTAAACTCTACTTAAAAAATGGTATGCCACATGACCATCTATCTATTATGTTTTCTAAAAAATAGGGGTTCCTATTCAAGTTTGAGATGTTTGACCTAGTTACACTTTACCATTTTTAAAAACATTTAGTTTTTTTGAATCTATAATCGAAATGCTACATTTCATGTTCTTACAACATCTTCAAATTTGGAGTGTAGATATCTCAAATTATCTATAGAAGTTTATATTTCTAAAATTTTAAGAAAATCATGTCCACAGGTAGGCCATTTTTTATCCCCCAAATTTGTGCACCTATCCTATGTTGTATTTGAATGTTGTTGCATTGGTAATTTGAGTATTGTTCCTCATCAGAATCATAATATTGTTCAATATTAGAATATTATAACCTAGAATGCTAGAGGGAATTACCTCATAATTTGGAGTTGACCTTTATAAATTATGCTTTGGAAGATTGATTGTGATTTTTCCCTTTAAAACTATGTTTGTTGTAGAGATACGATATTGTGGAGGTTATTTTGATAGAAAGCCTTATTTGAGAATGATTGTTGGTTGACCATGATTTTGAATTTGAAACTTAATATATTTCTATTTCTGTAACATGTCCTATGTATCTAGATGTTTTACCTTGATAAACTATATCTATGAATGATTTTCCTTAGGATTTTTAATAAATACCAAACCTTGTTGACCAATATTATCAACTACTAGAATAGGGGAAGTGATGCCTTGGGCCTTTTTACCCAAAACTTGACCATGATAATCATACTTTTATGGATAATTTTGACCAAAGCCATACTAGATTAAAATTTAGCCTCATTTTGGAGAGGTAGATTTGATTGATTTATCTTTTTGTTGTTTTGTTTCTTACTATGATTGTGATTTTTGAACCTTTTATTGTTCTAATTTATGCTTTGGTAACCATTTTTTTACTATTTCTAAATTTGATCCTTTTTGAATTGGTAGATGTGCCATTGTATGTTATGTGGATGATGTGTCACTGTGTAAGTCATCTGTATCCATCATCTATTGTATTTTACTTTTTAATGATAAACATGAATTGGTGTGGTGAACATTCATTCTATGATATGCAAAAAAATATCTAAATATCCTCATTGGGTGTAGAGGGGGTAGGTTGATCAACTTATTTTAATCATGTCCCTTAGTATTTCACTAGAGCTCTTATTTGACCTTTGAATGATTTTTGAATCATTAGTTATAGATGTACTTTGTTGTAATTTATGATTTAGATATGTAACATTATCTATCATAAATTGACTAGGTGAAGATGCATATACATGATTTACACTATTGTTCCTTGGAAGCCTTTGTCTTATAAATGGATTTTCCAATATTATAATATTTTCATGTAGTAGTTGATTTTGATATTGTAAATTTTGGAAATTTTTGGCCCACATACTAAGCTTTGAAAAATTGAACATATTTTATGTGAAGTAATAGATCAAAGGGCTTAAAATAGGTTGAATTTTGTAAAATAGAGGGATCCAAGAATGTTTTCATATGTATTGAGTATTTAAGAAGGTGGAATAGGTTGCATAACCCTAATAATCATTCACAACCTTGAAATAATGATCCAAAGATGAGCTATGTAAAGTTTTAGAGCTAGATGGTCACCAAGATGTCATACAAGAGAAAATGGACCAGTCAACTTGTGAATATAATATTCTCACTTACAAGCCTAGAGTGACCAAATCAAGCACAAATGTAGATATACATTCAAATAACATCCTCAAAAATTTTCAAACTTGCATGAGCTTTTTGGCTCAAGTTACAAGCTTTCAAATTTGGAATTATGAAATAAGATGTTTGCATTAATGTCAAGTTTAAGTTTGTGCAAAATAAATCTTATTGAGCTTAAATTTGATGGTCGTGTGAATGTCAAATGATGTCCCATTGACCATCAAATTTAAGATCATAAACTAGCTATTAGCTTTCAAATAATGGGTTGTAGTTTATCTAATGGTCCTCGATGGATTGTACATCTTAATCCAATGGTGTGATCAAAGGTTAAAGGGTTAGATAGCTTGAGAGATCAAAACATGGTGTAAGAAAATTAGACTATAGACTGATAGTAGGATCCTGAGGATTAATGTGCATTTGACATATGGTGTAATCTCAGACAAAATTAATAATTCAAAGATAGATCTGAGGGCTCATGTTCATTCATACCTAGTAAATATAATAAAATGAGGGCAAAGATGACATAAGTGGGACCAGGCAAATCCAAAGGGAAAATACACAGATGAAAAGTATCTCAACCATATTCAATAGGTAGAAGATCCATGGCTCTTACTCACTCATACAAAGTGGGATCAACAAAGTGAGTTGAGTCAAAGGGTTAATGATCCAAGTCAGATTCCTGAAAACCAATGAATAAAATATAGAGATGGGACATTTTTAACTAAGGTCAATGGAGCATCTCAACTTAGGCAAAGAAAATGAATCAACCTGAGCTGGTGGAAACATATATAACTGAGCTCAAATATGATCTAATTTAGACCAAAATACATAAATAAAAGACCAAGCATTACCATTAGGGATCTAAAGAGATATATTAGGTCTTTCAAATCAAATATAGATTAAAGGTTGACATTTTAATGGGACCAAACATCAAGTAGGATGTCAAATGTATATAGACTATAGGAAAACCAATGATCTTAGATTGGTTTTAGTTTATGGTTAATCCAAGTCTAGGTTTCAATGTAGGAAAAATTATGTATAATTAATGAAGAAGTATCCCAGACCATGATTTCAATAAGTAGTTACCTAAAATTCACAAATCTATGATTCTATCAAGATCCATGAGCATGAAGTTTGTCTTCAAGTGAGAGATGGTGTGAAAGATCAAAAAAGGGATCTAGTATTAGGAACATTCAATGTGCCCTTAGAACCTTTGGGGATTTTCTCATTCAATAAGCCATGGATAGTGCCTTGATAGATCAAAAAGGTGGCAAGGTTTCATTGGATAAGAAGTAAAAGGTGGTAGCTCAAGTTTGATTAATGACCCAGGACAAAATGTTCTTTTCTGATGACATGTTTCTCTATCCTTTCTCTCTCTTTCTTCTCTTATATATCCTTACCTCATTCTCCTTTTTAAAGGTTCTCAAATTTTAGACTTTTTATCTTTTTGAGTGATAGGGATTCTTTTGGATACTACAAAGTATGCTCAACTTGATTATGCTCAACCCTATTAAGCATTTGTAAAAACTACCTCTTGATGCAATAAGGACTTTATTTACCTATATCTTGCCTTTGATCTGGTTCTATGAGGTGTGCATGATGGAATTAGATGAAAGAGAATCTCCCTCATCCATTATCCTCCTTTCTAACCTTGTTTATGGAATTTTTAGTGCTATTTGTAGGTCTGAATTAATATTCTATTTTGAACCTCTTATATGAAATAACTATACAAGTAACTTGATCTTGAGGTTGTGTGAACTAGTATTATCCTCTACTGATCTAGTGTGGGTTCAAGATTTTGGGATTTTACCTTTTAAGTTTGGTGAATCACCTAGACAAATTTATTAGAAGCCTTTATCTCCTTTTTAATCCTTTTCCCTATTAGGTTGTGGAGCTAAAAGCTTCACTATATGTAGACAGGGAGGAGGTTGCTAAGGTGCAAAGAAACTAACGTCAGTTAGGCCAACCGACATCGGTCATATCCAGTGTATAGAGCTACCAACATCGGTCATAGATTGGCCGATGTCGGTCATCTCCAGATAGATAACAACTGACGTCAATCGCCTATGTGGTTCTGGAACTGTCAGTTTCACAAATAGTTTGTTAACGAACCAGTTGTTTGCATGTTAAGGACTAATTTTAGTCTTGAGCTGCAGGTTCTAATTATTGTAATTAGAAGTCTAATTATTTTTTGTATGATATCTATATAATAGACTCATGGGATATATTATAAAGTGTGCTAGATAGAGAGAGCAAGGTTAGCTTCTTCAGAGGGAAGAGAGCAAGGTTAGCTCCTCATAGTGCCACAGTGCCAAGTGTGTATGATCAGGTAGATATGTTGGAGAGCAAGATCTAGTATAAGATCCATAGGGGTGCTAGTTTGGAGAATCAGAAGGGTTCTTCATGTGTGTAAGATCTAGGTTGGTAGGTGTGCAAGGCCAGGTTGATCTATGGTCTAGCAAGATTAGGTGAGATCTACATGTGTAAGTAAGATCAGTTTGATTTGCAGGTTGTTGCAAGTTTATGGGAGATCTACTTGGAGTGCATTGTGTACTCGGACTTGGAGTATGTGTGTATACTCTGTGGTACTGGTAGTATTGATACTGACTGGTTGGAGGTGAACAACAACTTTGTGTTTAAGTTGTTTGTTGTGACCGTGATTGAGAGAGAGAACTCTTGAAGAGATTTACTATTTGTACACCCTAGAGTTGTGGGAGCCCTAGAGGAGTGTGAAGAATATTGTGGCATCTTCTTTGTTGTATTTCCTTCTGGAAGAGTATTAATACAATTGGGTATTGTCTCTCATATTTTGTGTTGTTTTTGATTTCTAGTTACTTGTTACTTCTGGTTAAATTCCGTCTTTAGTTGCTCATACAAAGGTAATCAATTGTGCTCCTAGATCCTAACATTCCCCATAAAGCAATACAGATTATATTTAGTTTAGGTAAGCATTAAAGAGGAAGTCAACCTACTCTAGAGGTTTAACCCTAAAATTGGTTACCCATAGCCTAGGGTTGTCCCAAGATTATGAATTAATGGGAGAGATCTTGAATAACCCTCTCCAGGGGTGCACATTAAATTCATAATATTTTTTGGCATGTCTGATGGGACTAAATTCTAAAGCAATGGAAGGATTTTTGGTGTTGTTCTTCTACATATAAGCCTTTGAAGGCATTCTATAAACACTAATGGTGACTCTGAGCATCTATTAGCTGGTTAAGTAGCCTAACTAAGTGCCTAATCATCATAATATAGTATGTAAAATCAACCATCTTTTGATCAATATGATTTTCTCTATCCCTATACATGACCAATAGTAGCCTTCATGAACCTATTATGGAGGTCAAAGGCAACACACTTTGGCATGGCTTTGATGAGATAGAGCCTAAAGGTAATAGAAATTCCTTAATTTTTTAGGGGATGTGTATTCATGAAGTAGTTGAACATGAGTCAAAATTTAGTTGGACTACTGAAGGTCTATTTTGCATAATAAAGGACAATCCTCAAGCAATTAAGCATGAGGCAAATTTTGATTGGACTACTAAAGGTCCATTCTGTATATATAAAGAAGAGGAAAGTAGATCAAACCTTCAACATGAAATATGTGATTTTTCAAACCTTGGATGGTTAAGTCAACCCTCATTTGTAGTTAAGGATCAATATGAAATCTTTAGTGAGGTTGATAAGGAGATATCTCAAATGCTCAAGAGATGTAGTTTGATGAACATACTAGTAAGACATTCAAAGGGTTATGGTAGTTGTTAAAAGTCCATAATAAAATGATTTCAAGAGGTTGAGGGACATGTCCTTCTTCTAAAAAACCATGAAAATGATGATCTAAGCATGATAAATCCTAATTTGCATAAGGACAAAGTAGAAGAATATGGTTTTTTTGAACCACCAATTGAAACAAGTGCAGTTTCTCCCAAGAGCCCAAATAAAGTCTTTATACAAGATTTTCCAAAGAAAGATGAGCAATGATAGGTAAGTACTCCCATAGTCCAACATGAACCAAGATTGGAAGACTTAGACTAGTATGTCTACATTGGAGACATGATCATTCCATTCCATCTACTAGGGATCACATAAATAGGATTAGCCATCAAGCTACTTGGTCCACCAATTATGTTACCTCCAAATCTAGGTATTTTTCATCTTAGTTTGTTGCAAGTGAATCATAATCAAAGATTTCCATTTGACCCAGGTGGAAAATACATATGAATTATAAACTTGTACATATTAGAGTAGTTTTCATGATTTTATCCAAGCATCTTTATGTACATCTATTCAGTAGGTTATTTACTCTTTCTTTCCTACAAGTGCCTACATTCTCTTGTTTTGATTTCATTATTTTTTCTTGTTCTTTTTTTATTTTTTCTTTAAGAGAGGAATTATCTAGAAAGGGTCAACCTTGTATCAAGTTTTAGACTAGCTTAGTTGTAATACTCCATACCAAATGGACTAATCGGGTAAGTGGTTTGGGTTCTTTTTCAAGATAGACATGTAACCCCTATGAGTTTTTAAAGATGTTGTCCATTTTTGGCCCACATACTAAGCTTTGAAAAGTTGAATAGAGTTCATGTGAAGCAGTGGATCAAAGGGCTTAAAGCAGGTCCAAGTTTACAAAATAGAGGGATCCAAGAAAGTTCTCATATGTCTCAAGTATTCAAGAACATGGACCAGGTTACATAGACTATAAAAATCCATAAAAATCTTGAAATAATGATCGAAAGATGAGATGTGAAAAGTTTTAGAGCTTGACCATCACTAGGACATCATTTAGGAGAAACTGGATTAGTCAACTTGTGTATTTAATATCTTAACTTAGAAGCCTGATGTGACTAGTGGATCAAGTGAAAATGTATATATATATATATGCCAAGAACATCCTCAAAAATTTTCAAGCCTACATGGGCTTTCTAGCTCAAGTTACAAGATTTCAAAATTGGATCTGTGCAGTAAGATGTTCATGTTAATGTCGAGTTTAATCTTGAGCAAAATAAATCTTGTTGAGGTTAAATTTTATGGTCACATGAATATCAATGATGGTTATGTGAAAATCAATTAATGTCTCACTAATTATCAAATTTAAGATCATGAACTAGCCATTGGATTTCAAATAATGGGTCCTAGTTGATATAATGGTCCTTGATGGATCATACATCCTAATCCAACAATGTGAACAAAGGTTAAAGGGTCAGATAGATCAATAGATCAACATGTGGTGTAAATGCATGAGACTATAGACTAAAAATAGGATCTTAATAATTAAAATACATTTGAGAAATGACATAAGCTCATATAGAATTGATAATTCAAAGATAGATCTAAGGGCTCACATTTATTCATACCTGAAAAATCCAACAGATTGAGGGAAAGGATGACGTAAGTAGGATTAGGAAAATCTAAAGAGAAAATACATGGATGACAAATGTCTCAATCATGTTAAACTAGCAGAGGCTCTATCGCTCTCACTCAATTATATAAAGAGGTATCAATGAAGTAAGTTGAGTCAAAGGGTCAGTGATTCAAGTTAGATTATTGATAACCAATGAACAAAGTACTAAGCTAGGACATTTTCAACTAGGTCCAATGGAGTAGCTTGACTCGAGCAAAGCAAATGAATTAAACTGAGATGGTGGAAACATATAAAACCAAAATCAAATATTATCCAAGTTAGATCAAAATGCATAAAAGACCAATAATTGACATCAGGGCTCTAAAGAGATAGATTAGGTTGTTCAGAACTAATATAGATCAAAGGTCAATGTTTAAATGGGATAAAGAATCGAGCAAGATGTCGTATATATATGTACTATAGGAAAATCGATGATCTTAGATTGGTTTTTATCTATGGTTAATCTAGGTCTAGGTTTCAATGTAGGAGAAATTATGTGCAATCATTAAAGAAGCATCCTAGACCATGATTTGGACAAGTAACCACCTAAAATGCACAAAGCCATGATTCTATCAAGATCCATGAGCATGCATTTTTATCTTTAAGTGAGAGATAAAATGAAGGATCAAAAAAGGTTCTAGTGTTGGGAACTATAGCTAGGAGCATTTAATGCACCCACCAAACCTTTGGGGACTTTCTCACTCAATAAGCCATGGGTAGTGTCTTGATTGATCAAAAAGGTGGCAAGGTTTTCATTGGCTAAGGAACAAAAGGTTATAGCTCAGGTTTGATTAATGACCCAAAAAAAAGTGTTCTTTTTTGATGGTGTGTTGCTTCATCCTTTCTCTCTCTTTTTTATCCTATACATCTTGGCCTCATTTTCCTTTATAAAGGTTCTCATATTTTAGATATTTTATCTTTCTGACAGATTTGGAGTTTTTTGGAATACTAAAAAGTATGCTCAACTTGATTAGGCTCGACCCTATCAAGCATTTGTAAGAACTACCCCTCGATGTAATAAGGACTTTATTTACCTATCTCTTGCCTTAGATATGGTTCTATGAGTTGTGCATGATGGAATTACGTGAAGGAGAATCTTCCTCATCCATTTTACTCTTTTTTAACCTTGTTTAGGGAATTTTCAATGTTGCTTGTACGTTTGGATTAGTGTTTTACTCTAAACCTCTTCTATGAAATACTTATGTAAGTAGCTTGATCTTGAGGTTGTGTGAACTAGTATTATCCTCTACTGATCTAGTGTGGGATCAAGCTTATGGGAGTTTCCATTTTAGGTTTGGTACATCACCTAGTTAACTTTCTTAAGAGCCCTTATCCCCTTTATAACCCTTTTTCCCATGAAGCATTAGTCTTATCTTTAGTTTAGGTGAGCATCAAAGAGGAAGTTGACCTACTCTAGAGCTTTAACCCAAACATAGGTTACCCATAGCCTTGGGTTATCTTAATACAATGAATTAATGGGAGAGATCATAAAAAACCCTTTTCCAGGGTGAAAATTAAATTCATAATAGTAAAATTGTAATTATATTTCTCATATTGATAAGGTGATCACATAGATTTTCACAAACATAAACCCTAACTATTTATGTTTGAATATGTAGGCACACACTCTGTAGGGAAGTGGTGTGAATAGGCTAAGTAGGGTGATTAGTAACACTATTATAGGCTACTTCATGGAGGAATGATATCCTGGACCTAGATAGAGGTAAATTTGTTATCACCATCATGGAGATGAGGAGGATAAGGAGATTCTTTCTTGTGCATAAGATATGACATTGAAGCTTAAAACACAGTTGTTAGCTTATCTGATAAATACTCTATGTGTGTATAGGTTTGATTATTAATGGAATTACATATAGAAGAAAGATAACATGCTATGAGATATGACATATATTTAAATTGATATAAAACATCATCTATACATGTGTTTATGTCTTTTTTGAGTTCATTCTGAATTAAAGGGAATAAACATGCAAATGAAAGTATTAAACTTTACAACAAAAAGTGATTGATTTATTATGTCATTATGATCATGATTATATGAATTAGAAGATATATGAATTTGAAATATGATTTATGGAAATAAAATCTAAGTACAAATAGAAAAGGATACAAACCCTAAGTGTGTATAAAGCTAGGGTTTTTTGAATCTAGGGTTTTTTTTACAACATTTCAAATTTATATTCAAATAAATTGAAACCCTAGTATGGAATTGATTTAATTTAGATAAATTGTCTAAAAAAATTAGAAAATTAAAAGTATTCAGTCATGATTTATTACACAAATTTTAAATTAATGCAAATTAGGGTTTGAAGTAATATTCAAAGTAAGTCAGGTTCGTCAAATGATTTAACCTTTTAAAGTATAACTATGTAAATATTATGTTTGTTTAGAGGGTTGAGATGTATAAATCAATTAAATAAATTGTAATAATTAAGTACTAATTTTTTTTATAGAATTTGACCTTATTTGAATTTATAAAAATAATAATAAATAGGCATAAATATAGACTTATCTAAAAACTAACTGTTGCAAATGATATGGGTTCTAAAAGTTGAGATTTGGGTAGTTTTGAGTGTCATCAATGGGATTCTAGTGTTCATCTACTCACTGGGTAGTAGCAGCCATTATGGAAAATAATGTCATATTTGTGTAGTGTCCTCCAGGTGGTGGTAGTATCCCCTTTTTAGACTATTCCTATTTTGTAGGAGCACTTACCCCTTTATTTTTAGGACATGTTCCTATGTGCATGAAACCTAGAAATCTGTGTTATGCCTAAAAATACTAATTTAGTGTGCAAACCCTAATCATCCTTACAAGTATGGCATGAAAAATATTTATGTGTTCATTAGTAGGATGGACTGGATATCCTCAACACCCCACTATGAATAAGGTTACCTACATACTAATACTCCAAAAAGGGATCAAGCCCAGTGTAGTTCTCTCACCTAGTGCTTGATGCAAGTACAAGTGAATGCTAGAATGAGAGTGGGATTGGATGTATTAAATTTTATTGAGCTTTGAAATATTTTAAAATTGGGCTTAGGGATGATATAGATGGTAGTATGTAAAAGTATGGTAGAATAGGGATCAAATACCTTGATTTTTCTCAACTTTATCTTTGGTTTGTATAATTTTTACATCCATTTTCCATATAGTGAATAGAGGTGAATTAGACTTGTATTTATATGGTTATGCTACTTGTGTGGATAAGAAAATGTGCTTATGCCAACCTTAGGAGGTGCACACATTTGAAAAATTATCTATTGGGAAGAGCTAGGGATAAGGACAAAAGTGCCCAGTTGGTGACACTAACATCATGTGGCTGTAGTGTCCCAATGTGGCACTAATTTCCTCTTTACAGAATGTTGAGCAAGTTGGATTAGGATCTAGGAAGACAAACATGGGACTATGTTTTGACTAGTTTTAGGTGACTGTGGTCTATATAATAACTATAAAAGTATGTCTAAAAATATATAATGACTATAGGGATAAGATAGGAATAGGGTAACTCATGTGACACTCCTAACATCCAATTACCACTTTTAGGTGGTTTTAAATATACTCTCTATCATACCCACTATCATATTTTATTATTTATTAAGTGATGATAAATAATCATGAATATGTTCAAAGCCTACACTCATCATCCTTAACAATTAGGAAGACTAATAAATAAAATAAATCAAATCCCAAGGATACCACTTTATTAGCCTTCATAACATGATAAAAACCCAAATTATTTTAATATTAAAATAAACTTAAACAAGCAAAGGTTTCACACCAAAAGTTTATAAAATGTACAATACAAGTTCATTAGTAAAACCATTTACGAAGAATAAAATAAATCTCATCAAGGTATTCAATTAAATTTTGACTATTATAGTAAAGATGAAGTCATATAAGTTATTTAAATATGGGCATAGTTCATTTCAGGATGTAGATTTATATACATTTATTTAAACATGCCACATTCATTATAACCTTAGATTACTAACCCTTAATTGATTCTTTCCACGAATACTAGGTTTTAAGTATTTATGTATAAAGTGCATTTCTATAATACATACTAGTGTTGGGTTTATGATCATATTAGTTTTATTATTTATTATTATTATTATTTTTTATATGAGTTAGTTATACCCATTAGGTGGTTTCCTTGAAACAATTCCACATAAGATTTTTTAAAAATTTTACATGTATACAAAAATTTAAAAAAAAAATTATATAAAATATTTTTTGACCTTATTTCCTCCTATTCCATGATCCAACAGTGGTATTAGAGCCATGAAAATAAAAGGAGAGAAAGAGAATGGAGAATATTTGTGCATAAGAAATACATTGAAACCAGAGACACACAACAAAGGAGAGGATGGAATATCGGATACATATATCAATATTTCTCTCTAAGTATTTTTTGTAAGGTAACTTGACTATATTACATTCCTCTGGTGATCAAATTTATTCAAAATTTTGAATGCACTTATTCATTTCATGTGTATGGTGAGCCAAAAAAAAAGGTTTTTGTCATGTAAATTATCTATTCTCTATGTTATCCTTTACAACATAGTACTTAAGGTGGGCAAGTAGAATATCAATTTGAAGAGAAGGAAAAAGCCAAGGTTGAAAAGAAAAATATGAACATCCAAATTAATATTTTTTATGAGCACATATTTTTAGTATTTTTTTGAGCACATATTTCTGATGTGAAGATCAAGCTGAGTATTATGAATCTTATATGGTGGTGTTTCACTAAATTTTTTCTATTTTAAGTCTAAAGGTAAACAGAAAGAAGGATGGGGATACGTGATTAGAGTGAACCTAGATTTGGTTTACGCATCATATCCAAACATTGTAAGCACTCCTCTTTGGCTAGGGAGGACTACCTATAAATAAGAAAGCACTACTAAAAGATTTTTGTTAGTAGATAAATGAGTGGGCTGCCAAGCTACATGCTTGTTCTAGGAAGTGTGAAACTTCCCTAGAGATGACAGTCCACTTTTGAGAGGCAAAGTAATAATAAATAACTAAAAGAGAGGTAAAGAGAGTGAAAAAGAGATAAGATTATCATTATTAACAACTTGCACATAGAAAAGAGTGACAAGGTACATGTGAGGTACTCTATGTTTTAGAAGTTGTCTAGGTAGGTTCTGAAGAGGCTAGGGAATCCATAGTTACTGATGTCGGTAAGGGAGTGACTGATATAATTTATACTACCGAGGTTAGTAGTGAGGTGATAGATTTTGGTTAGTCTACTGAGGTTGGTAGGGGAAATAATTGTTTGAGAGCTTGTAGAAGGCTTTCTCAATTCTGGGAAATGGTTTGGATCAGGTCAAGGAGGGTGGGAGAGTTATGAGAGGGAGATTATGGCTTGGTTAAGTCTGGTCAAAGGTTTGGTATGTTAGTTTAAGGAGAAACAAAGAAGGAAGCTTTGTAACTCCCTCATGAGGTTATGGTCAGAAGTGCATAAAGTAATGTAGAGTAGATATAAAGAAATAGTAGAATAGATATTTAAATGACCTATAATATCAGTGATGTACTTAGTTATGGTGGTCACTGAATGATAAGTGCCAGGTTGATGGTCCTTATTAGGGAGTCGGAACCCAAATGCCTAAAAAAAGAGAACAAGTAGGTACTATTGGTCCTAAAGATCTCAGTTACTGATTGTGATTGACTTATGTAGGGTGATTATAAGCCTAGATGTTGAAAAATAGAAAGTCAAGAGCCTGAATGAGAGTAAGAATCACTTTTCTTTATTTTTGATGACCTAAACTATAGGTTAAAGCTTGGCTTGTATTTCTAACATCAATGATCCCATTGATGTCAGTTGTGGGTTGATCGACATTGGTAGCCCTAGAATAGGTAAACCTTTCTATTTTTGGCTTGTTTTTTATTGTTCATGCCAAGTGTGACACCCATTATAAAAATGTAAAAATAAGAGGTTAGGAAGGAAGTAGTTGATTAGGAATTTAGTTTGGAAGTGGGAATAAGTCTTGGGTAGTTAGGATGAGGGGACCAAGTCTTGAGGTGACTCATTAGGTGAGAATTAGTCATAGGGTGAGGTGGCCAAGTAAGGTGGTAATAGAGGTTTTTAATTAAATTAATTAATTATTTTAAATTAATTAAATGTGTGATAGCTAAAAGTATGGGTTAAGGAGATTAATTATTATTATTAAAATGGGTTTAAGTGGGGTTTTGACATAGGGAGTTATGCACATTTGTGTGACATAATTTTTGTGTCTACATTTTCCCCTTTTTGTCTTGTAATTTGTAATTACATGTTGTAAGACAAAAATAGGAAGTAGATGTTTCAAGTATTGGATGAGGTATCCCCCCTCAAAATAGGAATCGATAGAGGAGAGACCAAAATTGGGTATAAGTTTGATAAAAAAGTAATTGTGTGAATGGTTAATAATTGAGTATCATTCTATATGCATATACCATAATGAGATATAGTCTACAAAGTCAAGAAAAAGAAAAGTTAAGGAGGACTTAGATAGAAGTAACCAAAGCATAGCTTATAAGTGATACCTAATAGGTCAAATCAATCAAAATTATAGCTCTAATGGTTAATGTGTCCCAAGTATTTGAGGTAAGAAGTGCCCCTAGGAAACAAAAAAGGGTTGAAGGTGATAAGATGTGATTAGTTGCCATCTACAACACCTAACATACATGCATGTGCACAATGGCCAACTATAGAGGAATAACATAAATGGGTAGGACAAGCAATGCAAGGTTGGTATAAAAAGGTTGATGAGTGAGGAAATATTCATGATCTCCAAGCAAAGTCATTGTGGGTGAAGATTTAAGTGATAGTAAATTTAATTTTATCATGGTTAGGGGAAATATATATATGATCTCCAATTGCTCCAGTGTATAGTTTAAAAAGTTGGGGGTTTTGTGTTGGGGAAAATAGTATTAGAATGGTGCTAATGTCAGTTACATTTATCGATATCAGTAATAGAAGGTGCCAAAATTGGTATACCTAGGGTAACATTTCCAATGTTGGTAGGTGTTAGCATTGACATTGGCATATGAGGTCAAAAATGCTAATGTTAATGGCTGACCAAACCTGACAAAAGGGGGTTTGGTGATTGATCAAACTCATTTACAACTTGGTGATTAGTGAAAAGAAATAGAGCTTGAGAGTGATTTGAGATGACATCTCAAGGTGGGGACCCAACAAGAGGTGCACAACCATAGGAGCTAGCGATTCTAGCCAGGAAGAGATGGAGAGATGAGGTAAGAGCCTACACTAGTTTGACTTGGTATTTGTAATTTTTAGGTTAAATTAGAGGTGGGGGTGTAGAAAATGTTAGTATATGGGTAGAGAATAGGTTAGGGTAGGTTTAGGATAAGTTAGGGGGTTTTTAGGGGAAATGGGTAAGATTAGTTTTAGATTATTCGACCCTAGGGCCAAACTAGTCACTGACATTAGTGAGGTCAACTGATGTTGACTGATATGGCACGGAGGTTGGTAGTTTCCTGATAATGTCAGCCATTATGTAGGTTCATAAAGCACTGATGTCAAAATTAATGATGATGTTGGTGACTATTAAAAATTAGAAAAATAGGAGAAAGGGTGAGTTTTTGGATCTCCAGTGGAAGTAGTCAACTAGCCTAACAGTTGAGCTAGCCTCAAAAGACCCCATGTCATCTAAGTGCTACCTACATAGCCTAGTTTAGGGCCTTAGGATAATGTAGCTCTCTTAGAACCTAGGAAAAAGATATAAAAAGATGTGTTATAGGGAAAAATTTAAGTTGAGATAGTTTGAGAGGTCTAGGGCTTAAAGATAGGTCATATTGTCAAGAGGTAAGAATATAGGCTATGAGGCTTTGAGTTTGGATAGGTAGGTAGGCCTAAGGGAGAGAGAGAGAGGCAATGAAACCTACAGTGGTTAATAAGGTGGGTGTATATTTGAACTAGCCTCAAAAGACCCCATGTCAATTGAGTGCCACCTACATAGCCTATTTTAGGGCCTCAGGCCAATGTAGTTCTCTGAATGAGAAGGGAAAAAGGTGGTGATAGAGTAGGTTAAAAGGTATATGACCAATTTTTTGTGTGTGTATGGATGTAGAAGAGGATGGAGTTAACACTATGATATCATTTACTAATGCTATTGACACATATGAGGAGGGATGTCACTCTAGATGAGTGGGAGCATATGGTAGTTGTGGGCTTAAGAGGAGTGTGACAGTACTATCAAGTCATGCAGGATGTGTCTCTGATGATGGATTTGATAGAGACATGGGATCTGTAGACACCGTAATTGTGTCTAACACTTGTTTTCCTCCTCTTAACCCCCATTTTTATTCTCCCATGCCTATTTAACCCCTATCGACCATTTTCCTACGAGCCTTGACCCTGGCAGCATGTAAAAATGAGCAGAAAGCTAAAGTTAGCCTTTTGTCCCCATTCTGCATCTGTCGACGTCGGTCACTACTCGGCCGATGTCACCGACGTCGGTCACTTATCGACTGACATCGGCAGTCCTGCTGACATCAATTATCCTTAGTACTGCGTTCTCGACCCAAACGCAGGGACCGTTATTCATTATTCATTATCCATTCGGTTGCCAATCCATTTCTCGATCGGTTATCCGACCTTCCTTCGTATCAATCAGCAACCTCTTCATTCAGATGATCAACCAATTCTTGCATCCAACCAATCTACATCCAATCTCTCACATTCTCTCTCTCTCTAGTACAGGTACTCTACTTCAGTCATCTTGCTGGAGGTCTGCTACATCAAACTTTTGTGACACAAAAACAATGTCAATCATGTCTCTAACTCAATTTTTAGTGTATAACAGGTAAGCTTTGCTCTGTGTTTTTGTTTTACTCTCTGGTTATTGTTTTTTATTTGATATCGCTACCCAGATTTAGAGTTAGACCATAACCCTGACCTTATTTCCACTCGTATCACCTCTATCCACCCTGTCTGGAAATACAGTCTGTAACTCTGCTAAGATCCTTGTACAAACCCCCAAACAAATCCCTCTAACTCCTAAACCGGCTTCCTGAATCCTCAGACAAAAACTTTAGACCCTTCTACAATCCAAAAAATCTGTCCAGACTCGACTAGACCCTGTCCAAAACTATTGCCCCGATCAAAACCGGTCATTACCCTGACCGACGCCGGCACTTCAACCGACGTCGGCACCCTTCCCTGACCGACGCTAGCACAGAGACCGACACAGGTGACTATGCAGAGTAGTTTGCTGCATATCAGGTACACATTCTACTTTTTGTCTTTTATTTGCTTTCATTCTATCTTTCATTATTTCTACTTTAGTCAAATATTCTATTTTTTATTAGTGGGTTGATATCCCTTAAGGAAGTCTTCATACTTCAGGGATCAAGCGTTTGCTTGACAGCCCACCGTCTCTTCGTCTAACATTTTTTTGTGTTTAGTCTCTTTTTCTTCGCAGGTGTCATTCCTCCATAGCCAAAGAGGAGTACCTTCCAACGTATGATTTCGGTGCGCACGACTATATCTAGGTATCTTCTAACCCTAGACCATCTCTTAGTTTCTCATTTCTATCTTTTGAATGTGAAAGTGAAATTAGCGTATAAACATTCTGGCACGCTCGGTGGGACCCTAGGGCCTTCTTTGGGTTCTTTCTTTCTTTCGTTCATATAGGTGCATTAGGTTCCTTCCTTTTCACCTCTTTCGTCTCTTCTAAATGACATCATAAGCAGGAATAAAAAGAACTTTTCTTTTCTTTCTTGCACTTCTAGACTAGTCAAAACTCATATTCTTTGACTCTTTCTCCATTCGTCTTCATACGAACAAACATTTTGACTTGGACTTAAAACACGTTGCACTTTCATTTCTATTTGCTTGCATTTCTTAGACCACACTTAGTAATTAATAAATGCATATTGAATTAATCTAGTCCACTTGATGTTACACGACCAAACCACTTGCACAAAACAAACATCTTAACTTACCTAAGACAAGGCCCGACTGGGATTTCATCCCCCAATGGATACCTTACCCGTCCTGGCAATCCTACTTGGATTTCATCACCAAGGGGAAAGCCCACTCTGTTTTCTGGCAGAGTCTAATCTATAGGGGAAGTATATTTTGGCTAAGCGGGCCCAGTTTATCACTGGACTCGTGAAGTGAGGGGAGCTTGCTCCTTAGCACCAGGCCTTGTACAAAACCTAACACAGACTTTTTGAGCACCATAACTAACCCGAAACCATCCATAGACTACTTCTAGGTCTCGACTCAAAAGCCAATCTTCCTTTACACACATTCTAAGGCATAAGCCACTATAATCCTAATAATTTACTCCTAGGGTTTTAGGATCTGCTTGTGTTCTTCATCTTTTCTATTCTTATTTGCTTGTTTGAGCTTATGAGGACATTCTTTCTTGCCTTGAATGGTTGTGACTCGTAGTCAAGCCAAGGTTCTAGTCGATCACGCGAGGCATCACCCGCTTCCGTCTACCCCGTCCATAACCAGTCCTATAATGGAGTTCAACTCAGAGATTGAAAGAACTCCTACTAGACCATTCCCGACCCAAACACCTATTGTCCTAGAAGGGGACCAAGATTTTGCATGATTCTTGGACCTCAACGTCAAAGCCTTGCAGCACTATCTCATGAATAGCCGAACGCAAGACTCCTTAGGCAATCCAATCTATGAAATGCCGACCTCTCTTCTCGAAACTGCGGCCATATCAACAGCATCCATAGTTCAACCTTTTGACACCTAGGCTATGGCCTCGACCAATAACCAGCATTTGACCAACCATCCAAGTGTGGCCTCTCCCTCCATCTTTGGGCCCACTTCCACTGGGGTTTCAGCCCCCTATCAACCTCAGCCCACTCAACCACTTTCTACCCCCTTTCAGAATTTGGTCATCTCTATTCCACCTACCTTGGCCCCTATCAAAACTAGGGTGGCTACCTATCCATTGGCCCATGTTACCACTAACCAACCCCCCGTGGCAACATCAAGCCTAGCCGTGCCTTCTACCAAACCATCCTTAGTCTTCTCTTCTATCCCTACGACTAGTCATCCATACATTGCACCCTTACTGGTACAACCGACTATGTCGTATTCCTCTTCTAGCCTCTTTCAAGTGCCTTACAATCTAGGGGCACTCCACCCACCAATCCGTCAGTAGATATCATCAAAATGCTGATGGAGAAGATGTCTAGTCTAGAGACCTCCATTTTTGGCTCATGCAATACTCTCTCATACGAACAAATTTGTAACGAGCCCATCCATCCTTCCATCCCGATCTGACCATATCCCAGCCAGTGGGAACTTCCTAAGTTTTCTCATTTTCAAAGCAAGGAAGACCCACAACAGCACTTACGGGCATTCAGACATGCCTGTTACCTTATCGCCCACAACGATGCGTTGCTCTTATGCACATTTCCTATGTCTCTCTCAGGTGCTACACTTGACTGGTACAGCTCCCTTACCATCCATTCCCTCTTCACGTTCACTCAGCTGGCCCAGCTCTTCCTCGATCATTTCTCTATCAACATCACCAAGAAGGTCTCAATCACAGACCTCTATTCCATCCACCAATTCGAGGATGAATCCATTGCTGATTTCATTGCTCGATGGAGGGGCCTTATCAATCAACTCTCCTTTTCTTTACCCCAACTTGAGCTTATTGAACTTTTATCCCAAGCCTATGCCAGACATATTTCTTCCACCTTGAGGGTTCAGACCTTCCACACTTTTGACGAAGCCTTCACGATGACCTGTAAACTTGAGTTACGTGCTGTCAAGGAGAATAAAGTCAAGTTGCGGAGCAAGAATCCAAACTCCAAGACCAATGACCCCTCTTCTAAACCTTCCTCATCCAATCCTAAATCTAAAGCTTCAACAAATGCTATGGTCATTAGATCTTCCTCCTCTTTGCCTTCAACTAATCAACCTGAGCCATCCACATCTCAGAGTGCCACCCGCCAATTTTAGTAGAGATACATATAGCAACAGTATACTCCACTCAGAGAATCATACGCGTCTATGTTAGAAAAACTCATCAAACAAGGGGTCCTCAATCTCCCCCAGATCCGACCACCTCCACAATTTGATCCCTCACGCGCCATCCCTGCGTGGTATAGGGAAAACGACTTCTGTAACTACCATCGTGTTAAAGGACATGATACAGGCAACTGTAAAACCCTTAAAAAAATCATCCAAGAGATGCTGGATAAGGGTGACCTCATCCTCGACAATCCCAATGTGCCACCTAATCAGGGCATCAACATCTTCAAGCAACCATTCCCCAATCATCCACCAACTCAGAACAATATCCAGACCTTGACTGACAACATTCATGAACACAATATACAAATAGTCAATACGGTCTCGCCCTTCATTTCCAACCAACCTCAAGAGGTGAATCCATCCATCAGTCCATCACATGTGGACAAACCTCTTTCTCCGGTTAGTTCTCCATCAACTTGTCTCATCTTGGAGGATGCCTCGACCTTACCAGCACCGCCAGTTTCACCATCCTCTTTCCTGCTGCCCATGGAGGACCTAACCCTTCTTACTCCTTGACTACAAGTGGAGGGCACAATCATCCCTACTCTTTACCCGCTTGAGGAGCCTCATTCTCCAGTTTCTTCTCCACCCAGGGAAGAACCTACCTCTCCTTCATCTCCAACCACAGACGAACCTGTCACGACTCTATCATGCCTTGGGTCTGAGACTGCTACACCAGTCTCATCTTCAACCCCACAACCATCCACATCTTCTCAAGAACCCAAACCTCATCCCACATCTTCTCAACCATTTTCCCGACTAGTGGAGAAACTTGAACTTCTCCCTTCTAGGAAAGTGGAGCATTAGGGATTGTGGGAGCGTCTCACAGCTCTTCAAACATGCCCATGCCCTCTCATCTCATACAGCTAATCCTCCCATGGTGAAATCTCCCAAGACCTTTAACAAAAACCAGAGTCCCATTTCTAAGCCTCAACTAACCCCATCAAAACCAAAACCCACATCTACCCCATCTAAACCTATCAAGTCACTTGGCGTTTGCTCGGTCTCCAACCTCACTCATCTGCAAGTGAAGGTGGACCTAGACCAGACCTCGACCAATAGTAGTCTTCAACCCAAGTCACAGAAGACTGCTAAACCACAGAGGTGAATGCCTCCTCCTCCATCATCATTGCCCTCCATTTTGGGCCCCCATCCTTCGACCCTGACCAGAGTCCTTCCCACTCTGACTTTTAATCAAAACTAGTTGCCTCCTTTACTTCCTTTGCCTACCGCTAGCCTACCCTCTCCCAAAAGGGTAGTACCTCTCATGAAGAAAGTACCATCTCCACCTGTCACCGCACCATCAATCCAAAAGGTGGTACAAAAGCCTCCTCCGACTCCGTCCAAGCAAAAGTCACCCGTATCGCACACATCGACGAGCACAAACCCTTTAGTGGGCTCATACTCTTTGATCTTGCATCAACTTTTGTAGACTTCTAGCATAACCCTTCCACCCATCAGGCCTTTCCAACCTCTCGAGTCTAAGCCCTCCTGGTTCAACGACATGAAGATTTGCTTATATCATCATACGCCAGGACACGATACCGAGACTTGTTGTGCCCTCAAAACCATCACTCGCCGCTATCTGGAGAAAGACACTCTTCTATTTAAGGACACTCTTGACTGACCTGTTTCTATGCAAAATTGATTTCTACATTCAAAGAAGAAATAAGAAACTAAAAGAAATGGTCAAGGCTAGAAGATACCTGATAAAGTCATGCGCACCGAAATCAGACGTTGGAAGATTCTCCTCTTTGGCTGTGGAGGAATGACACCTGAGAAGAAAAGAGACTAAAACATGGAAAAATGTTAGTCAAAGATATGGTGGGCTGTCAGGCGAATGCCCGATCCCGAAAGTACGAAGACTTCCTAGAAGGATATCAACCCACTGATAAAAAAGCAGAATATTGGACTGAAGTAGATATAATGAAAGATAAAATGACAGAAAATAAAATGCGTACCTGATAATGAAGTAAAATGTTCTGTGCAGTCGCTGATGTCAGTCTCTGTGGTGTCGGTGTTGGTTAGAGAAAGTGCCGATGTCGGTTAAAGTGCCGGCGTCGGTCGGGGTAGTGACCGGCGTCGGTCGGGGCAAGTTCTGGACAGAGTCTGGATGAATTGCAGAAGGTTTGACAGAGTTGGGATAGGATCTGGTCAAAGTCGGGACAGGGTCTGGACAGGGTCGAGATAGGGTCTGATCAAGGTAATGTCGAGTCTGGACAGGGTCTGGGGGTTTTGGTCGAGTCTGGATAGAGTTATAGACTGGGATAGTGGGCAGAGATGTAAGGAATGGACTCAAGGCTCAGGTCTACGCTCTGAAGATCTGAGATGATAGAAATAACAAACAAATAATAACCAGAAAGAAATAAAACAAATAGAGTAAATACTTACCTGCCAGGAGACATGATAAAAGCCATGATTGAAGTTGTTGAAGCATTTCCATAAGTTGATCGAAGTGAATGCAGATTGGTTGAATGCTGGAGTTGATTGATTGCTAGAGTTTGTGAATATCCCAGTTTGGGGGTCAATTGATTGATTGATTAGTTGATTGATTGATTGATTGATTGATTAGCCTTCAGGATTGATCGACAGATGCTAATGAAGGCAAGGGGTGGTTCGAGAGATGGTTTGATAACCGTTCAGGAAACCGATTGGGAACCAAATGATAACTGATAATGGATAATGGTAAGGTGACCAACGTCAGTGACGTCGACTGGGTAACGACCGTCGTCGGCAGATGCACAATGGGGATAGAGTCTAGCTTTAGCTCTGTGCTCTTTTTTGCATGCTGCCAGGGTCGAGGCTAGTGGAAGAAGTGATCGGCAAAAGGTTAAATAGGCAAAGAGGAAAAAAATGGGGGATGAACAGGGGAGTTGACACAATTTCAGTGTCTACATTTGCCCCTTTTTGTCTTGTTGGTTGTTCTGGATGAATTGCAAGACAAAAATAGGAGTGATTGCCCCAGGTGTGGGATAAGGTTGATTTCATCTTGTTGGTTGTTCGAATGAATTGCAAGACAAAAATAGGTAGCGGATTGCCTCGATTATGGATAAGGTATTCCCCCTCAAAGCAGGAGTCGAGGGAAGGGAACCGGGAATCGGGTGCTGATTTGACAAAGAGTGGATGAAAAAGGGGTGAGGGTGAATGCTGAAAAAGGCGTGATTACACACATACCACTACACGAGATGATTAGGTCAAAAGTGTCGCAAGTCAAGGGTCGAGGAGTGCCAAAATTGAAATAACCAGGCCCCAGCATTTAGTCGTCTGCTGATCAGGTTATTCAATCTAAGCTGAAGCTCCAAATGGGTCATCGCAGTCTAGGTATCTCAGGCTCAAGAAGTGCTCCTAGAAACACGAGAAAGTCACAAGTAGTGTGGATCAACCGGCTTGCGATCCTATACTTGTGAGGGTCCAAAAAGGTCTGTGCACAATTTTGCTAATCAGTCATGAGGTAGCATACATGCAAAAACAACCAAGGCAACAGTGTCTTGGAAATGGTCGAGGTTGGAGGAGATAGGCATGATCTCCAATGGTTGGTGGTCGATGGATGGATGAAAGGATGTGGCCGAGCTAACCCCAGAAGACCCCATGTCAACTGAGTGCTACCTACATAGCCCTGGTCAGAGGGCCTCAGACCAATGTAGTTCAGACAAAGGGTCCGAGTAGTAGACAGGTGGTCAAAATGGTCAATAGATTGGTCTTGGTTATGATGAAATGATGAGGAGAAGAGATGTTGCAGCATTTTCCAAATGGTGTATTCTGTAACATTGGTCGAGAGGTCTTTCATCCCTAGCAATATTCCATATTCGTGATGGATGTATGCTAAAAATGAATTGAGGTCTATTTACGCTTCAGCAAGTATTGGTTTATGCTTAACATAAATTGCAGCGGGTCAATAGTTTCCATGTGTATTGGTGTCCATAGAAACTAGGGTGAATAGGTTATGGGGGTGGTCTGAAAAGAGAGTTGAGTTGAGTCGATTGACAAGTGATGAAGGTGAATGTGACCAAAGTGCAGAAGAAGTGAAAAGCATATTGCTCTTTCATTGACAAGGACCAAAAAGATAACATAGATAGGGGTTATGAGAACCAAGAGCCCCATTCATGCGTGACGTCGTTGACCATAGTTATGTTAGAGCGGTAATCGAATCACTTTGACATTAAAGTGAGCTCAAAGTCCCTTGAGCAGGTGATAGGAGGAGAAAAAAGGGTAACCTATTTTAAGAGCAGAGATAACTTTGCCCCTTTTTATAGGAGACCCTGAGACAACTATAAGTCAAGTCCATGACTCATTTTTTTTTTTTTTGGCGCAGACTGATCAATGCGGGAAGCCTACATAGAGATGTCATTTGCTTGGTGGTCAGTTGTAAAGCTAATCAATGTGAGAAGCTTCTAAAATAGTGCTGTTTATTGCCAGATTAGTCATAGCCATCCTTCAAGGGAGTGGTCTAGATTTTTGTTTAATATAAGGGCTTTTGAATAGCTGTCCTTCGAGGGAGCAGTCTATTAATTACAGCAATGATAGTACAGCTATCTTTCGAGGGAGCAGTCTGCTTTTTGATTTTGATATTGATATAGTGACCATGGATATTTTGACATCTTGATTTATTTTTACAGAAATGTGAGTCATGGACAAGATTATAGAAGGTCAAGGGCTCCCTTTTATGAGGACAAAGCATCCATACAGCATAAAAGGGTTATAGGAATTGTTAAGAGGAATAGGGTTGAAAGGAAGTAGGATTAAGAGGATGGGGATTGCTCAAGGGAGGAGCTCAAGTTAAGTGTCAAGTGGACGAATACTCGACTAGCAGTAGAACGGTCACAGATGCAACGCATTAAGAGGCTCAGGTTCTGGGTGTCCATCAAGAGAAGACAGACGATAAGTCCCTGATCCATACTTGTGCATGATAATAAAAGGTCTGATCCAATTAGGAGCAAACTTGCCTCATTTACTTCACTCCATATTGGTCACGTGTTGATTCTCTTTGAGTGGATGTGAAGTTGGTTGATATGATCGCTGATTGAGCGAGACTGGTTGAATGTTTTGATAAAAAGGTTGGTTGAATGTTTGGGTGAGATTTGGTCATGTGATAGTTGGTCAATGGTAGGTCGAGGGTTGATTGGTTGGTATTTGATTTTTGGTTAGGTTGAATGTTTGGTTGAGGTTGGGTTAAATGTTTGGTTGCTAGTCTGGTTGAGGTTAAATTGAAAGAGTGATTGATATGTGGTCAAGACTGGGTTGGAAGATTGGTCAAGGCATGGATGAAGGTTGAATTCCCCTAGCGGCTAGGGAGAATGCTTGACGGATTGGTTAAGGTCGATTGAGGCTTAGTGGTCAGATGGATTGTGTTGATGTTGAATAAGGGGGTTAAAGGCGGCGAAGGGACCCTAGTCTGGCGTGGTGATCTCAATTTAGGTGACGAGGTTTGAGAAACACGGGTCGATGTTGATGATTTGTTGAAGAGGTGGTCAAGAGGATCCTTGATGAGAAGGGAATCCTTTCTCTGTTGTTGACGATTGATAGCTTTTAGAGTGCAACAACGCTCAGTGTCATGTCCCGGAGTGTGATGATAGTGACAGAATGTAGAGTTGTCGAACCAAGATGGCCTTGATCCGAGAGTTGATGAGTGGGGTGGTGTTGAAGGTTTATTGATGATGTGGTCAAGAAGAAGGGTGTCGTTCCCAAGACATTGGCGAATGGCAACCTTGAGGGCACAACAATGTTTGGTGTCGTGCCCAGGCGTGCGATGGTATGCACAAATGCGAGTGTCGTCGAACCAGGGTGGTTTTGGTCTGAGAGTTTGATATGGTCTAAGTAGTGGGAGATAGATACGAGAGGACTGCAACAATTGCCGTAACAGTAAGGCATAAGAACCTTCTAATGGGTCTGAGTGTCTTGTTGCAGTGAGGGTTGGTGATTTTGGTTTGAGAGGCGTAAGATGCATTGATCGATGGTTTGGAGGAGGTATAAGTCTAACGGGTTGAAGGAGTAATGGAGGCGATGTGCCTCTGTGAAGTATGGGAGTGGGAAACACTCCGAGTAAAGTAGACGGATGTGGGCCCAAGATTGAAGGTAATGACGAAGATAGGGGAGGAGGCCTCCGGTGTGGTTTAGTAGCCTTCTTTGGTTTGGGTTGAGGGCCACCTTTGTGCGAGGCGAGGTTAGATGTGGGGCGAGCACCAAGAGGTTTGATCGCTTTGGGCATGATGGACGCCTGCGCTGGTTTGGGCTTAGATGTGGACGGTTCTTCTCTCAATGGAGAAGGGATTAAAAAAGTGGGCTCTTTAAGTGGAAAGAGCTCTGGAGTAGTCATGGCTTCTATGTGTGGTTGAGGAGTCAAAAAGGTATGATCATCTATGGATGATAAGAAGGATGAAGGCGAGGCAGCTGGTGTTGATGTGGTCAAAGCATCCTCCAATATGGGAGAAGTCGATGGAGGACAAGTAGGAGAAGGAAGTTCTTCACCATGTGGAGGAGGTATAGGGGAAGAAGGGTCTTCCACTTGTGAAAGAGATTGGTCAGGGATAAGAGAAAAGATAGTGTCGACCATGTGTATATCATGGTCTTGAGGGTCATTGATCATGGTTTGGACGTTGTCTTGGGTAGGCGGGTGATTAGAAAAGGGTTGCTTGAAGATGTCAAGGTTTTGGTTGGGCGGTGCATTTGGGTTATCTAAAATAAGATCCCCCTTGTCGAGCATGTCCTGTACGATGTTTTTGAAAGTTTGACAGTGATCTGTGTCATGGCCTTTGACACGGTGATAGTTGCAAAAGTGGTTTTCCCTGTACCATGCAGGGATAGGTGTTGAGGGGTCGAATTGATGTGGTCGGATTGAAGGGAGATTGAGGACCCCCTGCTTGATGAGTTTATCCAACACAGAGGTATATGACTCTCCAATTGGAGTGAATTGACGCTGTATGGATTGACATTGAAAATGTTTATTGATGTAGTCTAATGTTGAAGATGATGGTCAGTTGGTTATTGTTGAAGATGGTGGTCTAAAGATGACAGTGTTTGCCGACCCCTTGGATTGAGAGTGGGCAGAAGAAGGTCTGGAAGAAGAATGGTCATTGGTTCTTGCATTGGTGTTACACAATTTGACCTTATCTTCTTCAATGGCGCGGAGTTCAAGCTTTTGGGCCATGGTGAAGGCCTCGTCGAAAGTGTGGAATGTTTGAACCCGCAAGGTGGATGAGATGTGACTGGCACATGCTCGGGAAAAGAGCTAAATGAGCTCAGGTTGAGGCAAGGAGAAGGAGAGCTGGTTAATCAAGCCTCTCCAACGGGCGACAAAATTGACTATTGATTCGTCGTCAAATTGCCTAATGGAGTAAAGGTCTGTGATCGAGACTTGTTTAGTGATATTGATAGAAAAATGGTCAATGAATAGTTGGGCGAGTTGAATGAATGAAAAGATAGAATGTCTGGCAAGAGAGCTATACCAGTCAAGGGCAGGGCCAGAAAGAGAGATAGGAAACGTGCGTAGAAGTAACGCATCGTCATGGGTGATAAGGTAACAGGCATGTCTGAATGCTCGTAAGTGTTGTTGTGGGTCTTCCTTACTCTGAAAGTGAGTAAATTTAGGAAGCTCCCAATGGTTGGGGTATGGTCGGATAGGGACAGAAGGATGGATGGGCTCGTTGTAAATTTGGTCATATGAAGAGACATTGCTTGAACTGGAGATAGAAGCTTTGAGACTGGACATTTTATCCATCAGCATCTTGATGACGTCTGCTGATGGATTGGTGGACAGAGTGCCCCCTAGGTTGTAAGGCGCTTGAAAGATGCTAGAAGAGGCATACGACGTAGTCGGTTGTACCAGTAAGGGCGCAACGTACGGATGACTAGTCGCAGGGGCAGAAGTAGAGGCTAAGGGTGGTTGGGTTATGAAGGTAGAAGGCATAGGCTGACCAGATATCGCCAAAGGAGGTTGTGTGGCGGCGTGGGCAAAAGAGGAGGTAAGCACTCCTGCATATATAGGTGCAAGAGTGTGTGGGGTCGAGACAATCAAGTTCTGATATGATGTAAAACTTGGTTGAATTGTAGGTGGTTGAGGGGGTAACGAAACCCCGGTGGAGGTTGGTCTAAAAATAGACGAGGAGGCCGAACTTTGCATATAAGCCATGGTCGGGTTAATGGTTGAAGCGAAAGGCTGAGTCGTAAAAGGTTGGGTGGCGAATGGTGTTGATGTCGTCGCCACATCACCCGAAAGGTCCCGCATTGGGTTTCTCGCGAGATAATTTGGGAGGGCTGCGGTATTGAGGTCCAAGAATATTGCAAAATCTTGGTCCCCTTCTAGGATGATAGGTGTCTGGGTTGGAGATGGTCTAGTAGGAATTCTTTCGGTCTCCGAGTAGAACTCCATTATAGGATTGTTTATAGACGGGGTAGGTGAAAGCGATTGATGGCTAGCGTGGTCAAGAAGAGCTTGGTTTGACTGCGTGTCAAAAACCATTCAAGGCAAGGAAGAACGTCCTCACAAGCTCAAACAAGCAGATAAGAATGAAAAAGATGAAGACACAAGCAGATCCTAAAACCCTATGAGTAAAATATTAGGATTATAGTGGCTTATGCCTTAGAATGTGTGTAGAGGAAGGTTGGTTTTGTGAGTCAGGTCCTAGAAGAAGCAGTCTATGGATGGTTTCGGGTTTTGTTATGGTGCTCAAGAAGTCTGTGTTAGGTTTGGTACGTGGCCTAGTGCTAAGGAGCAAGCTCCCCTCACTTCACAATTCCAGTGGTTAGCTGGTTTCGCTTAGCCAAAATATACCTCGCCTAGAGATTAGACTCCGCCAGAGAATGGAGTGGGCTTTCCCCTTGGTGATGAAATCCAAGTAAGATCGCCGAGACGGGTAAGGTATCCGCTGGGGGATGAAATCCCAGTCGGGCCTTGTCTCAGGTAAGTTAAAATGTTTGTTTTGTGCAAGTGGTTTGGTCGTGTAACATCAAGTGATCTAGATTAATTCAATATGCGGTTTAATTACTATGTGTGGTCTAAAAGATGCAGGCAAACAGAAATGAATGCAAAGTGTTTTAATGCCCAAGTCGAAATGTTTGTTCGTATGAAGACGAATGGAGAAAGAGTCGAAGAATATGAGTTTTAGCTGGTCTAGAAGTGCAAGAAAGAAAGAAAAATTCTTTTAATTTCCTGCTTATGATGTCGTTTAAGAAGAGACGAAAGGAGGCGAAAAGGAAGGAACCTAATGCACCTATATGAATGAAAGAAAGAAAGAACCCAAGGAAGGCCCTAGGGTCCCACCGGGCGTGCCAGAATGTTTCTATGCAAAATTGCTTTCTACATTCAAAGAAGAAATAAGAAACTAAAAAAAATGGTCAAGGCTAGAAGATACCTGATAAAGTCGTGCGCACCGAAATCAGACATTGGAAGATTCTCCTCTTTGGCTGTGGAGGAATGACACCTAAGAAGAAAAGAGACTAAAACACAGAAAAACATTAGTCAAAGATATGGTGGGCTGTCAGGCGAACGCCCGATCCCAGAAGTACGAAGACTTCCTAGAAGGATATCAACCCACTGATAAAAAAGCAGAATATTGGACTAAAGTAGATATAATGAAAGATAAAATGATAGAAAATAAAATGCGTACCTGATAATGAAGTAAAATGTTCTGTGCAGTCGCCGATGTCGGTCTCTGTGGTGCCGGTGTCGGTTAGAGAAAGTGCCGATGTCGGTTAAAGTGCTGGCGTTGGTCGGGGTAGTGACCGACGTCGGTCGGGGCAAGTTCTGGACAGAGTCTGGATGAATTGTAGAAGGTCTGACAGAGTTGGGATAGGATCTGGTCAAAGTCAGGACAGGGTCTGGACAGGGTCGGGACAGGGTCTGATAAAGGTAATGTCGAGTCTGGACAGGGTCTGGGGGTTTTGGTCGAGTTTGGACAGAGTTATAGACTGGGATAGTGGGCAAAGATGTAAGGAAGGGACTCAGGTATCAGGGCTACGCTCTGAAGATCTGAGATGATAGAAATAACAAACAAATAATAACTAGAAAGAAATAAAACAAACAGAGTAAATACTTACCTGCTAGGAGACATGATAAAAGCCATGATTGAAGTTGTTGAAGCGTTGCCATAAGTTGATCAAAGCGAATGCAGATTGGTTGAATGCTAGAGTTGATTGATCGCCAGAGTTTGTGAATATCCCAGTTTGGGGGTCGATTGATTGATTGATTAGTTGATTGATTGATTGATTGATTGATTAGCCTTCGGGATTGATCGGCGGATGCTGATGAAGGTAAGGGGCGGTTCGAGAGATGGTTCGATAACCGTTCAAGAAACTGATTGGGAACCAAATGATAACTGATAATGGATAACGGTAAGGTGACCGACGTCGGCAGAATTGTCGACGTCAGCCGATAAGTGACCGACATTGGCGACGTCGGTCGGGTAACGACCGTTGTCGGCAGATGCACAATGGGGATAGAGTCTAGCTTTAGCTCTGTGCTCTTTTTGGCATGCTGCCAGGGTCGAGGCTAGTGGAAGAAGTGATCGGTAAAAGGTTAAATAGGTGAAGAGGAAAAAAATGGGGGATGACCAGGGGAGTTGACATGATTTCGGTGTCTACACGACCCCTGACTCCTTCTCATAACCCTCCGACCTCTTCAGACCCATCAACATCTCATCAGCAGACCACGACCCCTTCATCTCCTTCACCCCCTATCTTTGAAATCAATGCCATTCACATAACTACCAAGTCACAAAAGAACAAGGTGAAGGAAAAAGCCACCATTCCTTGGACCTACCCTTTTGTCCATCCACCTCAACCGCCCAAGCCTAAAATTTCTATCCTTGGCGTGCCTCAACCCTCTTCTTCTTCCTCTTCAGGGGCAATTCATGACTCTATGATGAAATAGCTTCACCAGATGCCTGTGAAGATGTCCCTTTATGACCTCATCCAAACCTTGCCCCAGCATCGTCAAGCCCTCATCAGAGCCCTGCAGGCAGTGGAGGTTCAACCCGAGGACCCCCAACCACTTACTGCCCTTGTCCACTCTTTAGCCCCTGTTACCTCCATCACATTCAGCGATTCTGAGATTCCCACATCCAACACAAAAGATCAGGACGCCGCCCTCTTCATCACTACCTATGTTGATCAGACACGCATTAAATGCATTATGATTGATAGAAGCGCTAGTATCAACATTATTCCACCCATGCCTTTGAACATTTGGCTCTTCCCAAGAATTGCGTCTCCAAAACTGATGCAATATTGTGCTCCTTTAATGACACCACTGCCATGACCATTGGCACAGTCATCCTTCACATTCGCATTAGTCCACACACAGTCCTAGAGCTCTTCTATATCATCGAAGGAGAGTTTCAATACAACATCTTGCTAGGCCGACCCTGGATCCGTGCCATGGCCCGTGTCCCCTCCACCCTACACCGTTGTGTAAAATTTGAGCACGATGGGCAAGTCCATACCATTCTCGCTGACCCTTCACCCTTCAAAACTTGTAACACCACCTACTGTCCAAATGATGTTCTCATTCCTATCAAGCCATCAACCCTAGCACCACCTCCATCCACGGAAGCATCAACCAATTCACAACCGGCGGTCGCCCTCACACCTCCCCTTCAAGTGACGACCATAGATCCGATGGAAGACATCTTCCAAAGACTTTCATTGGGGGAATATCGCTTGCTGGCCTTAGACATGTTCCAAACTCCACAAGAGTATGGACGCCTTCATCACAGCCCTAGTTATGACCATCGGATCGGGATGATCGTGCCTTATGGTCCTCCTCAGCTCTGAACCAACCTTGTCTATGGGGGGCTTGATCAAGCTCCTACTAATTGCAATCCTCTTTCTTCACCTCAACCTTTCACATCAGACTTCTCATTTCTTGGCAACCCCACCTTTGTACACATTTACCTTTACAGGTGTGCATGGAAGGGTTTTGGTTTCAGACGCTATGAGCAGGGCTCCCATCAGCCCATCAAACTGCTCAATGATGACGATGTCAAGAAATGGTATGGCCTTGGATATCATGACCCCACTCAGACTCCTGCAGACCTTTGTCCCGAACCAACCATTGACCAATCTCCTCTAGGCTCACCCATTCCTCCTCCTTCACCTATGGAGTCGGTGGTTTCCATCCCTCCTAGTTTTTTTTTTCCATAAACACCATCCGCCTAGAACCCTTGACTTATCAGCTCAATGGGGTGTCCAGGTCTCTCCCTCTCATTTTTCCCAGCATGGTAGAAGATGAGTCAGCAACCATTCACACTGTCCACTACATTGACGACGATGCCATTCTTTCCTACATGGGTGCTGATGACTCTTTCATCCAGTGCTCTCTCCCTTCTGAGACCCAGGTTATGTTAAATGAATCAACCATTGACATCAACCTCCCTTCTTCTAATGTTCCTCGCATCTTAAAGATTGGACAATCTTTAGACGCTCAGGAGCAGCTTGACTATACCTAGTTCCTCTCAGACCATAGCAAGGCCTTTGCCTGGACCTACCATGACATGCCGGGCATCGACCCCACCATCACTACCCATAACATTGTCACCAAACTAGAGGCTAAGCCTGTTAGGCAAAAGCTTTGAAAGATGCATCCTCGCGTTGCCCTCCTTGTCAAAGAGGAGCTTCAGTGCCTCCTTTTTATCTCCTTCATCCAACCCATCGATTATCTGTAGTGGGTCTCTAACATCATCCCAGTCACCAAGGCGATTGGGGGGATCCAGATCTGCACAGACTATCACGACCTTAACCTAGCCTGTCCCAAAGATGAATTTCCTATTCCTAACATTGACCAGATTGTTGATCTCACGGCCGGCCATGAGATGCTATCTCTCATGGATGGGTTTTCAGGATATAATCAAATCTTAATCGCTCCAGAAGATCAACACAAGACCAATTTCATTACCCCATGGGGGACTTTTTGCTATCGAGTCATGCCTTTCGGCTTGAAGAACGCAGACGCCACATATCAGCATGCCATGACCTACATTTTCCATGATCTCCTCCATAAAATCATGGAAGACTATGTGGACGACCTTCTCAGCAAGTCCAAGCTTTGCCACAATCATTTAACCATCCTCAAAATCATCTTCTCTCACCTTCTTCAATACAATGTCTGCCTTAACCCCAAGAAATGTGTCTTTGGGGTCCTCTCCGGCAAGCTTCTCGGCTTTATCATTTCTTTCTGTGGCATCGAGATAGATCCCGCCAAGATCCACGCTATCCTCGAGATGCCACCCCTGACCAATCTCAAGTAGCTTCGCAGTCTACAAGGGAAGCTCCAGTCCATTCTCTGTTTCATCTTGCAGCTTTCTGACCGCTGCCAACCTTTTCATCATCTCCTTAAGAAGGACATCTCTTTTACATGGGATAAGGACTGTCAAGAGGCTTTTGAAGCCCTTAAATGCTATCTGGTCTCTCCACCAGTCCTCATTCCACCTAAAGATGATCAACCCTTCTACCTTTACATCTCTACCACCAACCATTCGTTAGGTGCCATGATCGCACACCAAGACGAGCATCACCGTGAGCAAGCGGTCTACTATATCAGCTGAACATTGGTCTACTACGAAACTTGGTATACCCATATTGAGAAACTCTATTTGGCGCTAGTCTTTGCCACCACCAAGCTCCACCATTATCTTCTTAACCACAAAATCTTTGTCATCACTCACACCGACCCTCTTAAGTTTATGCACTCCAAGCCATATCAACATCAACGTATGGCTCGGTGGCTCATGCTACTTGCTGAGTTTGACCTCGAATTCATCCAGCAAAAATATATCAAGGGGCAAACCATCACTGATCAACTGGCAGATGCCCCTCTTCCCAACAATAAACCTTCACAGTGTGAGTTTCCTGACGAGTCTATCACCATGCTTTCCACAGATGACACTGTCTACCAAATGACCATGTTCTTTGATAGCTCCAAATGTCAACTCGGTGGGGGTGCGGGAGTCATTCTCATCCCACTAGAAGGTGATCCCATGCCTCTATCTTTCAAGCTTGAATTTTATTGTACCAATAATATGGCTGAATACGAGGCCTTAATTTTGGGACTTCAAATTGCCCTCTCTCTCAGCATCAAGTCCATCAACATCTTTGGTGACTCGCAGCTTGTCGTCAATCAGGTCAACAGTTCATACCTCTATAAAAATGAAGTCTTGCAAAGGTACAAAAACTATGCTGACATTCTCCTTGCATCTTTCAACCATTACCTCTTGCAGACTGTTTCTCGATCCACGAATAAGTTTGCTGACACCATGGCTTCTCTTGCCTCACATATTTCATCTTCATCATCTTCATCCAGACTTTTTGTCACAGTGCATCGTGTGCCGCTACCTTCATACATCTCTCCTAACATCAATCATGTCAACACCATAAACTCTAGTCCATGCGATGATTGGTACAAGTAACTTGTGGACTACTTATCTCTTTCTGTCATTCCTCCCAACCTCTTTAGCAATGCGCGGCGAGCTTTCATCAAGCGCACAGCTCACTATACCATGCTAGGGGGTCTTCTCTATAAGTAAGGCTTCGATGACCTCTTTCTTCACTGTCTCACCTCCACTGAAGCCTCTCAAGCCATTAAGCAAGTCCACGATGGGATTTGTGGCAAACATTTTAGTGGGAATTCAGTTGCCAAGCGCATCCTTCGTTTGGGCTATTATTGGCCCACCCTTCATCAAGACTGTAGCGACTATGTTTGGCATTGCATCAAGTGTTAGCAGCACTCTAACTTGCTTCATCTTCCTAGTCACGCCTTACAAGTCACTCAAGATTTTTGGCCCTTTTCTCAGTGGGGCATAGATCTCATCAGTGAGATTAACCCTCATTCGTCTCTTCGTCATCAATCCATCATCACTGCCACCGAGTATTTCACCAAGTGGGTGGAAGCCATTCCTCTCATCTCCACAAAAGCTGACAAGATTGTTGACTTCATCAGTAGCCACATCATCTGCCGCTTTGGTGTCCCTCATAAAATCATCACCGACAATGGCAAGTCCTTCAAAAACAAGACTATCCAAATAACTTTGCGACTCATTTGGCATCAAGCTCAGTTTCTCTTCGCCTTACTACCCACAAGCAAATGGGCAGGCTGAGGCTTCCAACAAAATCTTGACTAAAATTCTCATGAAGGTGGTCAGTAAAACTGGAAGGGATTGGCATATTCACATTCCCTTCACCTTGTGGGCCTACCACGCTAGCATTCGAATCTCCACGGGTGCTACCCCTTTCTCTCTCATGTATAGAATAGAGGCTGTCCTACCTCTCGAAGTACAGATCCCATCTCTCCGCATCTCTCTACATGACATTCTTTCTAATGATGAATTTCATCAAGATCACTTAGCTCAACTTGAGCTACTTGATGAACATCATCTTGCTGTCCTCAATCATCTCCATGTCTATTAAAATCGTATCAAGCGAGCCTATGACAAAAATCTGCGAGAATGAGATTTCAACATCGGAGACCTCGTCCTCAAAGAGAATCAGCACGTGACCAATATAGAGCGAAGTAAATGAGGAAAGTTTTCCCCTAATTGGCTCAGACCTTTCATTATCACGCACAAGTATGGATCAGGGACATATCGTTTGTCTTCTCTCGATGGATGACCAGAACCTGAGCCTCTTAATGCGTTGCATTTGCGACCATTCTTAGTTAGTCGAGTACTCATCCACTTGACATTTATCTTGAGCTCATCCCTTGAGCAATCCCCATCCTCTTAGTCCTCATTCCTTTCAAACCCTACTCCCCTTAACAAAATCCTATATACCCCTTTTATACAGTAGGGATGCTTTGTCCTAATAAAAGGGAACCCTTGACCTTCTATAGTCTGGTCCATGACTCACATTTCTGTCAAAACAAATCAAGATGTCAAAAATATCCAAGGTCACCAAATCACATCAAAAGGCAGATTGCTCCCTTGAAGGACAGCTGTACTATCATTGCTGTAGCTAATAGACTACTCCCTCGAAGGATAGCTATTCAAAGCCCTTATATATAAAGCAAAAATATAGACCACTCCCTCGAAGGATGGCTATGACTAAATATTGCTATAAACAACACTTTTTTTTAGAAGCTTCTTGCATCGATCAGCTTCACAAATGACCACCAATGACATCTCTATGTAGACTTCCCGCATCGATCAGTCTGCACCAAAAAAAAAAAAAAAAATGGGTCATGGACTTGGCTTATAGTTGTCTCAGGGTCTCCTATAAAAAGGGTAAGGTTATCTCTACTCTTAAAATAGGTTACCCTATATCCTCCTATCTTAACACTTGCTCAAGGGACTTTGAGCTCACTTTAGTGTCAAAGTGATTCGATTACCGCTCTAACACAACCTCTGGTCAACGACGTAATGCATGAATGGGGCTCTTAGTTCTAACAACCCCTATCTATGCTGTCATTCTGGTCCTTATCAATAAAAGGGTGATTATGCCTTTCACTTCTTTTACACTTTGGTCACATCCAATCATTTGTCATTTATTAAATCAGATCAACCCTCTTTTCGACCAACCACCTAGCCTATTCACACTGATTTCTATGGACACCAATACACATGGAAACTGTAGACCACTCAATTTATGTCCATCATAAACCATTACTTGCTGGCGCATAAATAGGCTCATTTCATTTTTGGCATATATCCATCACCTAATATGGGCAATTTCTAGGGGTGAAAAACCTTGACTTTTTCTCATCATTTCAAGCATGTTCTCTTAGACATATGGACGTGCTAGACCATTCTCATGACTAGACCAACTCTCGACCGCTTTGTCTCCTAGTCTGAACTACATTGGTCTGAGGCCCTTAGGACAAGGGCTATGTAGGCAGCACTCAGATGACATGACTGTCTTCTGGGGTTAGCTTGACCACCCTCGTTTGTTCATCTATCTGATGGATAAACCCTATCCTCTTTGACCTCCACCATAAGCAATCAATCACTTCGACCCTTTTCCTCCCTCTTTGGGAGAACTACATTGGCCTGAGGCCCTTAAGATAAGGGCTATGTAGGCAGCACTCAGTTGACATGGGGTCTTCTGGGGTTAGCTCGGCCACATCCTTTCATCCATCAACCCACCTCGACCAATGACCCTTGGAGATCACGACTATCTCCACAAACTGCGACTACTTCCAAAGCGATTTTGCCTTGGTTGTTTTTTCATGTATGCTACCTCATGATTGTCTAGAAAAATTGTGCGCATACCACTTTTGACCTTCACAAGTATAGGATCGCAAGCCGGTTGATCCCCACTACTTGTGACATTTTCATGTTTTCAGGAGCACTTCCTGAGCTTGGGATACTTGGAACACGACGACCATTGGATCTTAAGTTTAGATTGAATAACCCAATCAACATATGACTAAATGCTGGGGCCCAGTTATTTCAATTTTGGCACTCCTTGACCCTCGACCTGCGACACTTTGACCTGACCATCTCGTGAAGTGATGTACGCACAATCACAACTTTTGTAGCGTTCTCACTCTATCTTCACCCCTTTTTCATCCAATCTTTGTTAAATCAGCACCCGACTCCAGGTTCCCTCCTCTCGACTCCTACTTTTAGGGGGAATACCTCATCCATAATCGGGGCAACCAACCCTCCTATTTTTGTCTTGCAGTTCATTCGAACAACCAATAAGACAGAATCAACCTTATCCCACACCTGGGCCAACCAACTCCTATTTTTGTCTTACAGCTCGTCCAGAACAACCAACAAGACAAAAAGGGGCAAATGTAGACACCGTAATTGTGTCTAACCCTTGTCATCCTCCTCTTAACCCCCATTTTTATTCTCCCATGCCTATTTAACCCCTGTCGACCATTTTCCTATGAGCCTTGACCCTGGCAGCATGTAAAAATGAGCAGAAAGCTAAAGTTAGCCTTTTGTCCCCATTCTGCATCTACCGACGTCGGTCACTACCCGGCCGACGTCGCCGACGTCGGTCACTTATCGGCTAATGTCGGCAGTCCTGCTGACATCAATTATCCTTAGCACTGTGTTTTCGGCCCAAACACATGGACCATTATCCGTTATCCATTCGGTTGCCAATCCATTTCTCGATCGGTTATCAGACCTTCCTTTGTATTAATCATCAACCTCTTCATTCGAATGATCAACCAATTCTTGCATCCAACCAATATACATCCAATCTCTCACATTCTCTCTCTCTCTCTAGTACAGGTACTCCACTTTAGTCATCTTGCTGGAGGTATGCTACATCAAAGTTTTGCGACACAGCGACAACGTCAATCATGTCTTTGACTCTATTTTCAGTGTATAATAGGTAAGCTTTGCTCTGTGTTTTTGTTTTACTCTCTGGTTATTGTTTTTTATTTGATATCACCACCCAAATTTAGAGTTAGACCATAACCCTGGCCTTATTTCCACCCGTATCACCTCTATCCACCCTGTCTAGAAATACAGTCTATAACTCTGCTCAGATCCCTGTACAAACCCTCAAACAAATCCCTCTGACTCCTAAACCAGCTTCCTGAATCCTCAGACAAAAACTTTAGACCCTTCTACAATCCAAAAACTCTATCCAGACCCAACTAGACCCTGTCCAAAACTATTGCCTTGACTGACGCCGGTCATTACCCTGACCGACGCTGGCACTTCAACCGATGTCGACACCCTTCCCTGACCGACGCCGGCACAGAGACCGACACTGGTGATTGTGCAGAGTAGTTTGCTGCATATCAGGTACGCATTCTACTTTTTGTCTTTTATTTGCTTTCATTCTATCTTTCATTATTTCTACTTCAGTCAAATATTCTATTTTTTATTAGTGGGTTGATATCCCTTAAGGAAGTCTTCGTACTTTAGGGATCAAGCATTTGCTTGACAGCCCACCGTCTCTTCGTCTAACATTTTTTCGTGTTTAGTCTCTTTTTCTTTGTAGGTGTCATTCCTCCATAGCCAAAGAGGAGCACCTTCCAACGTCTGATTTCAGTGCACACGACTATATCTGGGTATCTTCTAACCCTAGACCATCTCTTAGTTTCTCATTTCTATCTTTTGAATGTGAAAGCGAAATTAGCGTAGAAACAGGATCATACCACCAACACCTTCCATCTACTAATCATAGAGTTAAAAATGACATAGGAGGATGTGTATAGGATTCTATAGCTACCACTCCAGGGTGAGGAGATCTTCACATGCTTGAGAGAGGAGCATGATATACACATGGTCACTTTATATGGAGAGCATGTTAGTGAAGTGACTTACCACTCTATGAGTTTCACATATGAGCCACTATTATGGTTGATGAAGAGAAACATTATTTGATCATCGTCATGATGATTGGGATCATGGTGTATTCATTACCAAATGTAGAAAGAGGGATATTTTTGATTGCATTGACAGGTGTGCTTACATAAATGGTTGAGTAGTATACCATTTTTGGTTGGGGTCTAATAATTTTAGTGTATTAGTACAAAGAGCTATGGGATTTGAGGCTACAATGGTGATATAGTTTATGTTGGTCATCTACTGAACTATTGGGTGCAGGAGCACATCATGGTGACATGACCACTAGGGTTACCTACCACTATCTTGGTTAGCTTCAGGGTTAGTTTTAGATGGTGGAGAGAGGGGATGGCATAAACCCAAGTAGATGGCATGGTGCTAGACATTGCCTACTATAGGCACATGATCAAGGCTTGATCCCTTCAAATATATTATGGAAACTATATCTAACATACCTAATTTTTAGAGGGTAGGTAGAGCAGCTTGTCGGGTTGTAGAGCTCACTATGGGTTAGGGGGAGATGGGCTGGTGAGTTAGAGATGGTGCCCATAGCATGGGTTAGGAGGTAGTTTGGGCTTCTGCAAGATATTCTACTTGCCTTCCCTCAATATAGGAGGGATGACATAGAGGCACCCCTACCATTTCCCTAAGAGACTGATGGGCCAAATTTTGAGGAGCTATCGACAGGGTCAGGTGTCGGGGACCCAGGGCGTATAATGGCCTATACAGCTTGGTGGGTAGGGTTACATCCAATGGTGGAGGTCATGAAGCCACCAATAGATTTACAAGGGTTAGTTAGAGAGAGGGATGTAACACTATAAGCCTGAGATATAGTAGTATAGGCCTAAGATGTAGTAGTGTAGGCTTGAGAGATATCCTAGGCATAGGTTTTAACCTTATAGGGGTAGATGGTGACATTTTAGGGTTAGATTGGTGTGTTATAGGGTCATGTTGAAACACTACAGGGCTAGGTGATTATTTTATAGGGTCAAGTGATTGTAGTGATAGTAGAGAGAGATAGTCTAAGAGTAGCAAGCTAGACAACTCCTCCTCTTCCACCACCATAGGGATCAGTATAGGCTAGGCCATCATCAAGTGCTATGGGTCTTCCATAGACTGTATCTATGGAAAGGTATTTGACTATGCTAGATGAGATTGCCTACTATGAGAGGGTGATTAGAGAGTTCTTATAGATACAAATATATTTAGATTTTAGAGAGTAGAAGAGGTTGATGTCATGTGTAATGGCTTATAGCTCACGTTGATGTAGACAAATTAAGAGTGGTGATGACACTGCTTCCTCATGACCACACATAGAGCCTTGAGGACCCTGAGTATTAGAGTTTGCTAGTTTTTATTATATATGTTATATGTATACCAATTTGTGAGTTTAAGATGTGAGATGTAAATTTTGAGATAGATTTTTGATGTTATGATGATGTAGATGATGAATATGTACTTTGATCACATATTATATATATGAGATATTAATTTTTTTACCATGTGTTTGTTTGAGATGCATTTTTTGTGATTATGATGATGATATGGATGATGATTATGATATGATATGTTAATTTGGATGTTAATGTTGATCATGTTATTTGAGTTAGACTAGCCTTTCCCATTTATGGTATGGTATATGCATAGTTGGTTAGTTAGTTTCATCTTAACATTTTCCCATATTTGTGATGGTGTATGCTTAAAATGAATAAGTTGTTTATGTTAGTTTATTTTAGCATTTTTACATATTTATGATGGTGTATGCCTAAAATAAATAGATTTATTTTTGATAAGGTAAGGTGGCAAACCAGGGGCTGAACCCTTTACAAGCAAAAAAGACATTAAGGCAATCAAACAAATTATGCCTTTAGAAAGATGACAACACTAGCTGAGAAAAAATAGACACAAAAACAAAACACAAGAAATAGAAAGACCAGAGTCAGAGAGGAATCTCCTTACGTAACCATTGATTTGAGAAGATCATTAAGTTTCTTAGTATTCTGTACATTTTCAGCATGCCCAGTATTACCCACCTCTTTCAGCATAGACATGTTCAACAGGATTGTATTCCGTAGTCATTTGGCAAAATTTTGCTCCAGCCTTTGAATACAATCCTTTGAGGCCCCAATTTTAGCTTTCTAATCAGTCTCATTCTCAATATCCTTGCTAGCTTACTTGACATACATTCTCCCCTTATTTTTAGTAGTTTCCATAGTGTTAGCACCATGCTTCTCAGTAACCTCAAAATCCCTAGTCTCCTGCTTCCCTCCAGTGTCCTCCAAAATTTCCTAGATTTCTAGCTCCTTAGACTCTTCCTCCGAGGTTAGTTCTTCTGAAGCACTTTCTAAGTAATCAATTAGTCTGGCCTTTGGGGTGGGTTTACTAGAAATCTACTCTAACCTTTGCACTCTGGAGGAGAATCCTTCCTTATTAATTTTGGAAGACTTGTGAGATTTACCACCTTGGCCCTCCGTGGCCCTACCCAGATTTTTTGTGGGTCCCTTCCAAGGTCTCTTTAATATTCTCTTCCTCTTAATTAATGTTTATATTCTTACCCTTCTTGATTGTAAAGGAGCTGGGGGTATCAATAGATGTCTCTTCTGGGGTGGAGAAAGAAACATCTTTTGTTTTGGTAGGAGTAGGGGAAAAATAGGACTCATTAATAGCATCGTTAGACATTGGGTTGGAAGGAATGTCTCCACTATCAACTCTGATAGTCTTGGATGGCTCTAGGGCACAGTGAAAGTTGTATAAGTAGAAAATTATCCCCTAGTGTAGGGGAATAGGGTTCATATCTATATTCTTAGCCATTTTAGCTCTCACCCTTAGGACAGAGTGTTCCAAAGAGTAGAGCAGGTAAAAAGGGAAACCAATAATAACATTACACCTAAAGTGATTTAAGAAATGGAGGTGGTAATTGTAGAACCTGGTAAATCACCCTTCAAGCATGAATTACATCATGAGAATGAAGCACACTCCATCCCATGGCTCTAGAAGTTTAGCATGCTCGAATCCTCCTTGATATAGGACTAGTTCTTCTCCCTCACCCAGAAATAGTTTATGGCTTGCTAGATCCATAATTTTGGTTTTCCTTTGAAGTTTTATTCCCTACATGGTCATTTTTGTGGCCATAGAAATCACCTTTTCATAGATTTAAAAACTAATTCTACCCACCGTGACCCACCTATTTAACCAGGATCTCAAAAACTACTTGAACAAGTTTTCATCATAACCATTAAGCCTTTCCAGATATGGGCTGATACCCCCTTCTTTACAATAATTCCAAACCAACAAATTATCTTTGAATTCACAACAGGAGATAGGTTCAATTTGAATATGTTCTCCTCCCATTTTGTGTTTGTAGACCCAAACCATGGAGTTCCTAAGTTCAGCCTTCAACTTTGATATTGGTTGTTAACCCTTGTTTCTGTTTATGCATAATGAAGATGTGATGGCTCATTATTTGAAATACCCTACTGAGATGATGTTGTCTACTCCCATGCTTGGAAATTATTTCCCATCAATTTTCATGATGAGACCCGCACACCTCAACCTCATGATACAATGAATCATGAATGATTGTCAAAAAAGTACCAAGGTTATCAAGTTTCGAGATCCCCAATGGGCCTCTCCAATTGGACCACCTCCGAGAGCTATCCTTGTCATCAATGTGCCTCATTCTTGACAAGTCATCTCCTTTTGAATAATCTCCCTAATGTTTAAGGGTATATTAACACCTTGTTGCCATACCCTCCAACTTGAAAATTACTAACCAAGGTTGACACAAGCATCAGCGACCCTGTTTCCCTCTCCGTAGATATGGAAAATCTCTATTCCAAAAAACTTTTACAAAAGAAATTAAATATCAGTAATGATGTCTTTTAGCTTAATTCCCAAATTTTATGCTTTATTAACTACATCTATGACCATTCTAGAGTCTTCTTGTATACTCAAGTTCTTTATTCTTAGGGATATAACTCACTTTAACCCCCATAGTAGAGCCATTGCTTCAGCATAGTTGTTACTTTGGCATCCAATTCCACCTACATAGACAACAAACATCCATCCTTTATCATTCCTTATAATTCCCCCTCCACTAGATTTACCATCTGACCTAGATGCCCCATCAAATTTGAGTTTCATCCAGTTAGGCTTTGGGGGGATGCATTTAGTATTTAGTCTCTATAGTATTTTGGAGTTATTATACCCATGGATCTCGTTTCAAACCTTCCATTTGGCTGAAATTTGGTTTTCAATTTGAGATAGGGGTTTCTCTGCAACATGAATATGAGATTTTGTGACACTTTCCATAATGGTCTTAGCAAAGGAGTTAAATGCTTGAGATGCATTTCTAGTAGTGTCCCTAAAAATTTTGTGGTTGAGATGCATTTCTAGGAGTTAAATAGATTTTTTATGTTAGTGTTGGTATGACATTATTTCTTCATCTCAAATAGAGATATCGACATGTGATGTGGCTGGGAAAATAAAGAGTTATAATGCTCATGTATTGGCAAAGAACATAATTTAGAACATATATAGGCTCAGGAAAATGAGCCTCTTTCATGCCTTATATCTTTGAACCATTGTTTTTGTTAGAGAAGCATCATGTTTACCTTATGTTAAGTGAGCTTTACAGTCCCTTAAAAGAGTATAAGGGGAAAAAGGATTAAAAGGAGGAAATTTTTTTAGGTGGGATAACCTACCAAGTAGAGATGATATGTCCCTTTTGTGGGTGACCCAAGAGCTAATATAGGCAAGTCCATGACTTAAATTTTTTTTTTTGTGTAAGTTGATCAATGTGGGAAGCCTACAATGGGATTTTGTATGGGTTAAGGTCACATAAAGCTATGAAAAGTCTTTTGTAGTTATCTTTCCCTTTGAGAATATATCTTGGCTTAGCCATCATTCAAGGTAGTGGTTTAAGCATTTTTTTTACATTTAAATAAATATCTTTCAAGGGAGTGATCTACATTGGAAAGCATGACTTGAGATTTTATAACTTTTTCAAATATCTCATTTTTTTATTTTTTATTTCTTTTTGATTTTATTCATGGATAAGGATATAGAGGCTTAGGAGTTTTCCACTATGAGGATAAAATCATACCACTATGTAAGTGAACTAAGTGTATAAGATTAAGGGTGAAGAGGAAGGGAAGTGAATAGGAATGCTCAAGGGAAGAGCTAAAGTTAAACATGAAGTAAAATGATGTTGGTTTAACAAAATATTGGTCATAGGTGTAAGGCATTTAGAGGCTCCAGTTTTGGCCTTCCCTTAAGAGAAGACAAGTGATAAGTTCCTAAACCATACTTGTGAGTTATGATATAAGGTCCAAGCCGATTAGGAGAAAATTTACGCCATTTGATTTTCTCCATGTGCATCACATGTTGATTTTATTTTAAGATGAGATCTCATTTATTAAAATCTCACTCTTTGAGGTTTTTCTATAAGCACATTTGATATGCTCTTGATATATTTGGAGGTGATTAAGGGCTATGAGATGTCACTCATCAAGTAATTCAAGTTGGGCCAAATGTTCTTGGTGAAAATCATCATTAGTAAGTATATCATCTACAAAAATGTGAAGAGAAGGAATCTATACCTCAAGAGGCAAAACAACCTCCATCCCATATACTAATGAAAAAGGTATATCAGCCATAGGGGTTCGAATGCTAGTACAATAAGCCCATAAAGCAAAAGAAATGTGTGTGTGCCAATCCTTGTCTGTATCATTGACTACCTTCATGAGAATTTTGGTCAAAGTTTTGTTAGAAGCTTCTGCCTATCTATTATCTTGAGGATAATATGGCGATGAGAAGCTTAATTTGATTTCAAATGCATCACAAAGACTTTGAACAGTCTTATTTTTAAAGACTTGCCATTATCTATTATAATCTTGTGAGGTATACCAAAATAATAGACGATTTGATGGTTAATGAAGTGAACAATTAGCTCAGCTTTAATGGAGATGAGAGGGATGGCCTCGAACCACTTGGTGAAGTATTCAGTGGTAGTAATGATATAACAAAGATAGAGTGATGAATGAGGGTTAATCTCTTTGATTAGATATAAGCCCCATTGGGAGAAGGGCCAAAAGTCTTTGGCAACTTACAATTCATGACTAGGAATGTGAAGGAGGTTAGCATGTTTTTGACAATTGACCTAACATCGAACATAATCAACATAGTCTTGATGAAGTGTGGGCTAATACTAGCCAAGTCAAAAGATACATTTAGCAACTGTGTGACCATTGAAATGCCCACCACAAATCCCATCATGGACTTAATAGCAAAGGGAGTCTCAGTACTAGTTAGGCATCTAAGGAGAAGACCATCAAAAATTTGCTTGTAGAGAAGTCCCCCTAGTATAGTGTAACAAGTGGCATGTTTTATGAAGGCCCATTTCTCATTATTAGAAAGATCAGGAGGGGTAATAGAGAAGGAAAGATAATCCATGAGTTTTTTGTACCATAAGTCTTATGGGTTGGTTGTTACATTTATGACAAAGAGGATTTTAGCTGAGACATAGGAGGGTAATGTTAAGAGATGCAAGGTAACACATATTATTGAAGAGGAGGATGAAGAGGGTATGTGTGAAGCAAGTGAAGCCATCATGTCAACAAACTTTTTTATAGATTGTTGATGATTTATAATTGCGCTTGATTCTAATCAACAACAATGGGAAGTTTCAAGATATGGGACTTGCGTCTTGAAACAACCTCTAGATTTTTGAGAAGCTGGTTCTTCTTTATATTAAGTAGATACTAGGAAAAAGGGATAGGAATTTAAATCAAAAACACAAATGCAAGAAAGGAAATCTAATCTATGGTGATGCGCTTGAATGTAATTCAACCTTAATCTTGAGCACAATGAGACTATATGTAGGATTCATTTACATTTAAGAGAAAACAAGTGCATGATCAATGTAAAAGATGGAAACAATAGAAACAAAGGCTCACAACATATACTACTTTTGATGTGATACAGAAAATGTCAACAAAGGCATAGGGTTCAATCTTCTTAATTGAATTTTCTAGTCATATAAGAGGCATAGAAACACATACAGTTATATAAACCTTTCAACTCAAGAAAACGAGACAAAAGCAAATGACATTCCTAATCACAGTTCTAGAAAGTCTACAGCCTAGACTACTTTTGAAAATGACACAAAAAATATCAACAAAGGCATAGGGTTCAATCTTCTTATTTGAATTTTCTAGTCATATAAGAGGCCCACAAACATGTATAGTTATATAAACCTTTCAACTCAAGAAAATGAGACAAAAGTAAATAATATTACTTAATCACAGCTCTAGAAAGTCTAGACTCTTTATAATAATTCTCTCTGCTCATCCCCCCCTCTTTTTGGTGATCTCTACACCCTTATTTATAGCCTTGGATTCACTCCAAATTGTCTGCTTGTTCCCAATCTAATGGCCCAACTGAAATCTAATTGAACTAGCTGTGTCTAACAGAAGATATTTTATAGATTCTGGAATGCTTTGTCTTTTGGCAATTTATTGGCAAAAAAGATTACAAGACGCTCCCTTCTTTTAAATGCTAAGTAACACTTAGCTAATTTCTTGAAACCTTCTTATTACTTTAGGAGACACCAGAGGATGACACTTGGCGTGTTCCACAGCACCCATCAAAGACACGCGGCATTTTTTGCATAACTTATACTCTTTTGTGTCTTTGGTCAGGAATGTTCTGCCTTTGACACTTGTCACTATCCACTTCCTCAAAACTTCAACAACTTAAAAGAAAATAAGACCCACAACATTTCTTACCTGAGTAAATTTAAAAGGGCCACAAGGACAGGTGTCAATCTTCACTACTTTTATTAAAGGACACATGGCAATCTCTGCTTTACTTATCTAGGGTTATGTGGTGATCTCTACTACTTTTAGTTACCTTTTAGAAACCTGCAAAAGATGATATGTGGCAGTCTCTGCTTTACTCTATTTATACCATAGAAATAATTGGGTCTCATTTCACATTTACACGAACAACAACACTTGGAGGCTTCTGCTTACTTAAGAAACAAAACTTGGGACCTACCACAGTCTTTGCTATATCAGTGAATCAAAATGAAGATAATTTAGATTGTGACACTTGGTGGCTTCCAATTTCTTCTGCTAGGATACATGGCATCTTTCATTGCTTTTAGAAAAGCAAAATTGAGATCATTTGTGACTGCCACTTGGCGCTTTCCACTTGATCTTGATACTTAGCTTGTTAAAACCTTTCACTAAAAAGGAATGAAATGGGGGTGCCGATATGAAACCACAGACGCTGACACTTGGTGTGTTCCATTGAGTCTTTATGAGATACATGGCACATTCTAACCAACTCATAGAAAATATGAAAGGATGCCTCAGATGATGACACTTATTAGCTTCCACTTTAACCTGACACTTAGATAAAAATGAATCAAAATGAAAATAGATCCCCTACTCTGTTTCAAAACTCTGCCATCTTAGACCAAAGTATGCAAAAACAAAATTTTGTAGCGCACAATTGAAAAATAGAAACGTAGAGTAAATTTTTTACTCTATAGTTACTAGCGACCCCGAGGACTTTTGAGCCTGCTCAAAAAGAAACCACAACTCCCACTAGATCAAAATTGTGGCAACAATCACAACTTCAATAAGGCCATCTGATAAATAGACCATTCAGCATCAAATAGCCCCTACTTATTTTGCAACTCTTAAAAAGCTAAATCAAGGTTAATGATGTCCTTGTATGAAAACTCTACAAAATATGAACTACAACCTTCAATTGGAATTTAGGTTGGATTAAAATAGATTCCACTTCTAGCACTGACAAATCAGACACATTTGGGGAATTATGTAGATTCGAGAGAGACTTAATGTGTCGAGAGTCTTGAAAATTTTGAAAATATTTTGAGCCATGGCCACATGCTCAAAGAAAACTTATTTAAAAGAGAGAGTGGGAAAGAAAAAATGGGAAAATAGAGCAACAAAACTGAAAGCAAACTACTATATATAGCTAACCAAGTATATTTGCCTTCTTCCTGGATCAAAAGGAAAATTTTTGAAGTTTCCTTTATGACGAGAAGATTTATGGTGCCAGACAAATGGCTGAATGGGATGGAACTCTAGTGACTTGCTCTTCCTACTTGCCACCTTGATTGGTCTGCATCTGAGTGAATCGAAGTCAAACATGCTTCCAATATATACATACTCTTCTTGTTCTTAAAAGCTTGTCAAATGCTGGTTCTTCATATTGTTGTGTCTCATCAAGAAATTGATGGCTATTGGCTCATCACCATAAGCCCTTGGATATACCTTATTGATTGGCTTATCTCCTTTTGCCTCATTCTCGGGTTCCATTACATGATCATCCTCCTTGATGACTTCAACCTCTTGAAAGGATAAGTCTAAAATCTTGCATCCCCTCTGCATACTTATTTGATCCTCAATGTTGTCTTCTCCACATCTGGCTAGCTCATAGCCTTCTTGAATAATAGTGTAACCTGCCCCAATGACTTGAGCAAGGAAGTGTCCATGCTCCTCTATATCTTCTTGCAAAGTGAGAAGAAAGTCAGAAATGATCTCTTCCTCATCAAAGATTAAGGAAAAAGCTCGTGACTTGTTCTCTTGTTCATCAAAGAATGTACCTATGGTGATTTCCTCCTCATCTGCACTCATGAAATCTTCTTGACTAGCCTGAACTGAGCATACTCATCTGCATACTTATTTGCTTCCTCCAAAATATATTCCTCTTTGAAAAGGGATAAAGAAGAAGACTGATGGTTATACATATGCAGAAGAGGAGATAATTCTTGAGCTAGAATCAAATGATTCTCTTCTTTCCATTTATACATCACTTCATCTATATTAGATGTAGCTTGATAGCTCTCTTGGAGGGATGTATATGGGGTGTGTTCAGATGTAGGATATTTTGCTTGATTATCACCATGAGTAAGAGCAGCTTCAACTTCTTCAATGTTTTGAGCAAAATTTTTCTCTTCTTCCCTTCTGCCCCATGACTCCATTATTTGTTTCCAACTCATGACCTTGTGACCAAAACTTTTCCCTTGGGAAGAGGTAGCAATTTTATCTTCTTCAAGATCTCTAGCTGGTTCATGATTTTCACTCTTCCAACTCAGAATTTGGACATCATGTTGAGAGATCTAAGGATTGGTAGAATAGGTATTTTTTGGCATAGGCTCCTCTCTAAGGTCTGAAAGCTCTATCTCTCTTTCTCTAAGCAATCTCATTTTTGCCTCTAATTCCTCAACTTTCTTAGCTAGATTTTCTTGAAAGAGTCTTTCTTGGAGCTCATAGGAATCATCATAGAAGTGGGGAGTGCATGAAGGCTGTGATGAAAAACAAGAAGCTTCTTGAGGAAGGTTGGGAGGGACTTGAGGGGGAAGTGAGGGTTTAGATTCCACTTCCCTTACTACTAACATAGACTCGACATTATTGGGGAAATGACCTTGATAGGTTTGACTTGGCTCATGAGCAGGGGCTGTGTATGTCTGATATGAAACTTGTGGTAGTGGATATGTAGGTTGATAGACTTGGTATGGTTGTTTCTCATGAATACTCAGCTTCTCTTCTAAAAATGCAATCAAGCCACACACATCCAACATCTCATATGTAAGCCTTTACCAATTTTCTCTTTCAATGGGATCCCATTCACTTTTAATCAAATCTACTACATTTCTTACTTGATGGATGACATGATTAGGAATTTCTTGGCCACATCCCCTTCTATTTTCAAGCTCTAATACATATTTTTTATATCCCAATAATGATTTTTTGAAGGTGTAAATGAGATTAGGTTGAGCATGCTATGTAACATATTGGGGAGACTGGGCATAAGAATGATATAACTCATGATAGGGCTGAGGCTAGTCGTATCAGACCTGTGAAGGGCAAAACTTATAACCATATGCATCCTTGTTGCTTGATGTGATTCCACAAGCAACTTGATCTTGATCAAAAATATATGAAGTAGCATAAGACCCATAGCTATGAGTAACAAAATTATACATACCAAACGGTGATTTCTTCTTGACACCAAGACTGCTTAACTGGCTGATTCAACTCAGAGTCACCATTGGTGTTGATAAAATAAAAACCTCCAAAGGCTGGTTGGCCGAAGAACACACCAAAAATTCTTTAACTCCTTGAAAGATTCATCCCACTAGGTGTGCCAAAAACTATTGATGATTTAAAATTGCACTTGATTCTAATCAACAACGATGGGAAGTTTCAAGATATGGGACTTGCATCTTGAAACAACCTCTAGATTTTTGAGAAGCTGGTTCTTCTTTATATTAAGTAGATACTGGGAAAAAGGGATAGGAATTTAAATCAAAAACACAAATGCAAGAAAGGAAATCTAATATATGGTGATGCACCTGAATGTAATTCAACTTTAATCCTAAGCATAATGAGACTATATGTAGGATTCTTTTACATTTAAGAGCAAACAAGTGCATGATCAATGTAAAAGATGGAAACAATAGAAACAAAGGCTCACAACATAGACTACTTTTGCTATGATACAAAAAATGTCAACAAAGGCATAGGGTTCAATCTTCTTATTTGAATTTTCTAGTCATATAAGAGGCACATAAACATGTACAGTTATATAAACATTTCAACTCAAGAAAATGAGACAAAAACAAATGACATTCCTAATCACAGTTCTAGAAAGTTTACAGCCTAGACTACTTTTGAAAATGACATAGAAAATATCAACAAAGGCATAGGGTTCAATCTTATTATTTAAATTTTCTAGTCATATAAGAGGCACGGAAACACATACAGTTATATAAACCTTTCAACTCAAGAAAATGAGACAAAAGCAAATGATATTACTTAGTCACAGCTTTAGAAAGTCTAGACTCTTTAAAATAATTCTCTCTCAAAAATTCTCTCTGCTCATCCCCCCCTCTTTTTGGTGATCTTTGCACCCTTATTTATAGCCTTGGATTCACTCTAGATTGTCTGCTTGTTCCCAATCTAATGGCCCAACTGAAATCTAACTAAACTGACAGTGTCTAATAAAAGATAGTTTATAGATTTTGAAATGCTTTGTCTTCTGGCAATTTATTCATGGAAAAGATTGCAGGATGCTCCCTTATTTTAAATGCTAAGTAACACTTAGATGATTTCTTAAAACCTACTTATTACTTTAGGAGACACCAGAGGATGACACTTGGCATGTTTTGCATCACCCATCGAAGACACATGACACTTTTTGCATAAATTATACTCTTTTGTCTTTGCTCAGGAAGGTTCCACCTTTGACACTTATCACTATCCACTTCCTCAAAACTTCAACAGCTTAAAAGAAAATAAGACCCACATCATTTATCACCTGAGTAACTTTAAAAGGGCCACAGGGACAGGTGTCAGTCTCCACTACTTTTATTAAAGGACACATGGCAATCTTCACTTTACTTATCTAGGGTTATGTGGTGATCTCTACTACTTTTAGCTATCTTTTAGAAACTTGTGGAAGATGACACATGGTGGTCACTGCTTTACTCCATTTATACCATATAAACAATTGGGTCTCATTTCACATTTACATGGACAATGACACCTGGCAACTTTTACTTACTTAAGAAATAAAACATGGGACCCACCACAGTCTTTGCTATATCAATGAAACAAAATGAAGATAATTTAGATCATGACACATGGTGGCTTTCACTTTCTTCTATTGGGATATGTGGCATCTTCTATCACTTTTAGAAAAGCAAAATTGAGATCTTCTGTGACTACCACTTGGTGCTTTCTGCTTGATCCTAATACTTAGCTTGTTAAAACCTTTCACTAAAAAGGGATGAAATACAGGTGTCGATATGAAATTGCAAACACTGACATTTGGCATGTTTTTCTAAGTCACTATGAGATAGGTGGCACATTCTGACCAACTCATAGAAAATATGAAAGGATGCCTCAGACGATGACACTTGTCAGCTTCTGCTTTACCATGACACTTAGACAAAAATGAATCAAAAGGAAAATAGAGCCCCTGATCTATTTCAAAACTCTACCATCTTAGACCAAAGTATGTGAAAACAAAATTTTGTGGTGCGTGACTAAAAAATAGAAAGAAACATAGAGTAAATTTTTTACTCTACATAGATCAAGGAATAGTTTGTAAGAGATAAGAGTCAAATGATCCCAAGAACATATCTAAATAATGTTTATACCATTATAGAATTTCATTTTTCCATAGGTAGGAACCATTAACTTGGTCAACCACTAGCTGAGAATCATTGAATATGGTTATGGATTTGATACTCAAGAAGATAACTATTTGAAGTCCTAGAATCAAAGCCTCATATTCAAGCATATTATTAGTGTATTCAAAATCTAGTTTAAATGACAAAGGCATAGGCTCATCATCTACAGGAATAAGAATGACCCCTGCACCCCCACCATGTTTGCATTTATATCTATTGAAGAACATCATCATTTGATAGGAGATGTCATTGGTAGAGAGCATTGTAATAGATTTGTCAGGGAATTCAAGGTTTGAAGGTTGATTGTCAAGTAAAGGGGTGACAACTAAATGGTTAGTGATTTTTTACCCTTTAACATATTTTTGTTCAATGAATTCTAAGTTGAATTCATCAAGAAGCATGAGCCACTGAGCTATATGTTGGTTATGATATAGTTTGAACTGCATGTAATTGAGTGGATCAATATGGGTGACCATATAGGTTTTATGATTTAGGAGATAATGGTAAAGCTTAGATATGGAAAAGACCAATGCAAGGAAAAGTTTTTTAGTGTGGGTATATCAAGTCTCATAATCAATAAGTGTGTGGCTTATGTAATAAATCACCTGCTCTCAATGTTGGCCATCTCAATGTGTAATCATAGCACCTAGAGAATACTCTGTTGTAGAGATATATAGGTAGAAAGGCTGATTTTCATTTGGTGGAATAAGAACTAATGGGGAAAGGAGGTATTTTTTAAGTGCATCAAAATCCTCTTGGTAATCTGTATTCCATTGGAAGGAGACATCCTTTTTAAGGAGATGGTGAAAGGATTGGCAGTGATTTGACAACTGGGAAATAAAGCGGTGAATAGACTAATGTTTACCTTGTAGGCTACAAAGTTGTTTGATATTATTAGGTGGATGCATTCTAGGTTTTATCTAACCTTAACAGGATTGACCTTGATACCATAAAAATAAATGATAAAACCTAAGAGTTTACCAAAAAGAACACCAAAGACACATTTCTTTGGATTTAATTGAACATTATATTGGAGGAGATGAGTGAATATGGTTTTGAGAATTATCAAGTGTTCTTGATGAAGTTTAGACTTGCCAAGTAAGTCATCCACATAATCTTTCATAATTTTGTGCAGGAGATCATGGAAAATGTAGGTCATGGTGCATTGGTAGGTTGCACCAGCATTCTTCATGCCAAAAGGCATGACCCAATAATAGAAAGTCCCCTATGGGGTAATAAAGGTTTTCTTGTGTTGATCTTTAGGAGCAATGAGGATTTTATTATATCTAGAGAATCCATTCATAAGTGATAACATCTCATGGCTAACTATTCAATCAACAAGTTGGTTGATACTTGGGAATGGGAAATCATATTTTAGACATGCAAGGTTCAAATCATGATAGATAGTGAAAATGTAGATTCCCTTGGCTTGTTTTATGATAGGAACAATATTTTAAATCCATTGTGGGTAATTGATGGGTTAGATAAAGTTAACAAAAAGGAGGCATTGGAGCTCTTCTTTGATAAGGAGAGCGATAAAAGGATGTATTTTGTGAAGTTTCTACTTAACAAGTTTAGCATCTCAATTGGTGACAATGTTATGGGTGATGATAGAGGGGTCAATACTAGGCATGCCATTATAATACCAAGCAAAGGCTTTGTTATGGTCATTAAGAAATGTGGTATAATCAACTTTTTTAGAGGAATCTAAAAATAGGCCAATCTTGAGGACGTGAGGGTTATCATGAGAAGGTAGCTTGATGTCAATGGTTAATTCATTTAACATAGCTTTCATTTTAAATGGGAACAATCATTAGATATAGGAATCATCTACACCCATGTAGGTGAGAAATACATCATCATCTTGACATTGGACAATGTTAATAGTGGGATAGTATTCATCAATTATTTTAGGATGAACAAGAGGAAGGGACCTTATTTTGTTACCCTGATGATAGGTGAGAGGCCCCAAATGGATGGTATTTATTGAAAAAAAATTAGGAGGTAGAGATACCTTCAATTTTATAGGTGATGGTGGAGAAGGAGAGACTAGTTCTTTGACAATTGGTTCATGGGAGGTTTTAGTGAGTTTATTTGGTTCATCATATCCCACCCCATGCAACTTTTTGGTATTTTCAATGGTGTTGCTAGTAGGATAGTCAATAGACATATGGACACCTTATTCTTAATGACCCAAACTAAATCCTTTCTAGGCACACCTATAGAGATAGGCGTGAGTGAGTCTAGGGTTACTCATAAAAAAGAAGTCACCTGTAAATGGTTGTGGTGAAGAAGATAGATTGTTGATAGTGGGAGCTTGATCAATTCCCCCATATGTGAAATTGGTTCAAAGGTTATGGGGCCAATAAGGGATGACCATCCCAATATAGGGATCATAATTTAGGTGCAAGTGAAGCCTTCCATACTCTTGTAGAGTATAGAACATGTTGAGTGTCAAAAAATAATATTCACTGAGTGATAAATGTTGAAAGGTTTCCTCCATGGGATCTTTATCAGGAATTGGTGTTGCTAGTATCTGTGTGACTGTGTGGAGTGGATGTTGTGGAAGCTCTAGAATCATCATGTGAGGAAGAGGATGTTTTCAATGGGATGAGAAAATAATTGGGACTATAGGTCATGTTACATGTTTTAAATGGAGGTGGGTCAACAGGTATAACATGCACTTGTCCATCATGTTCAAACTTGACACAATAGTGCAAAGTTGAGGGCACACATACCATAACATGTATCCAAGGTCATCCAAGCAATATGTTATATTGGAAATATCCTTCCACAATATGGAAGAGCTCAGGAATTGTGTGGGGACCTACATGAATATGTAAAACAATAGTGCCCACCATAGTATCATTAAAGGAATGGAGTACCACATTAGTTTAAGACATGAAATTGTCAATAAGGGCTAGATGTTTATAGGCATGGGTGGAAATAATATTAGTACTAGCTCCCCCATTGATCATAACTCTCTTAATATGAGTTTGATCAATATATGTGGTAATAAAAAGGGCATAATCTTGATCTTTAGGGTGTTGAAGTGGAATTTCTGAATCACTAAAAGAAATTAGGGAGATGGAATTAAGGGAGCCGACCGATGCTATAAGAGCTTTGGGATCATCCGATTGTACCTACATCACTTGTAAAGCACTAATCAAATATTGAAAGTGTTGGGATGAGTTTTTGATTAACTCATATGAAGATATTTTCATAGGAGTTTAGTGAAACTGTTTCACCATTGAGCTTTGAATAATATCTAAATATTTTGTTTTAATAACACCCAAGATGTTAATCTTAGGATTAGTATGGGGAGTGTCTCTGAAAAAGGGATGGGTCTAAGGAGTAGTGACCTTTCCTTAGCTTTATCCTTTTAGTTTTGTGACTGCGTGGCCACATTAACTATGTTAATTTTAAAATTTTGGGAAGGCAATGGTAAACAGGTTATGATGACCTCTTTGGGTTTGATTTTAGGTGGAATAGTAGGAGGCACTATAGATGCCAAAGGTGGAACAATAGGAAGGTTAATGGTATTACCATAGAAGAGAGTGTCAAAATTGAAGTATTTTTGAATAAATACTATGAGGACTTTACAATTCTTAGTATTGTGTCCAGGTGAACGATGATATAAACACACTTGTGTATCATCAAACCAAGATGGCTTCATTCCAAGAGGACTACAAGGCTTAATGGGAGGAAGATTTATTATATAATATTACAATAATTAACGTAAGAAAAACCTTTGATATCTTGCAAGTAGACTCATTCTTGTGATAAGATGAGTGGACACCTTCTTTTGTTTTAGTATTAGAAAGGTAATTTTACATGGTGCCTTGTTTAATGAGGGTAGAGTTACATGTTTTGATGTCACTTTCTTAGTGTTAGATGTGAGAGGCCTACCAAATGGCAAAGGTAGGAGTGGAGGTAGCTCAACCTTTTTTTTGGCTTGGTTAGGCAATATTCCAACTAAGGTATAGGGGTGTGGCCCCAAAATGGATGGTAAAGTCAAGGGTTGAAGAAGGGATCAATGAGATCTAGGAGGCTTAATTTTATTCTATATTTTAGGGTGAGAAATTCCAACTTGTGGTTGAGGAGTTAAATCTATTTTCACCTATGGATGAATTAAATTAGAAATGGGGTGTACACCTAAGGGCCTGATCTACTTTAATATAACATATTCCTACAAGGGTGAGGGTTGTGATATAGCCAACTAAACTTTAGGTTATTTCGGTGAAAAATCTCTAGATTTGTCAAAGACCTTAGGGTAAAGGGTAGTAAGGGGATTAGTGGTAAAGCTCAACATTCATTGTATTGCATATAGAGTTTTAAAATGATCCCAAAATCTCGTATGGTCAAGCTTCATGGAGTCAAAAAATTCTAGACTTTTCACCAAACATGAGAAGGGTTTGGACAAATTTGACATAGGCATTACAGTTGTGTTTTTAGAAAGCTGTAGTGCTTGGTAAAGAAGGACATTATTGGTTTATGCTACTTTAGGTTAAATATGAGAAAGAACTACAATGGGGTCCTCTTCAATAGATATGGGAGAAGAGATTAGATATATCATGGGTGGAGGGGAGGTAGGTGAAGTAGATTCCTCAAGAGGGTAAAGCATAGGTATTATGGAACCCTCAACATGTGGGTGAGGCATGGGTAAAGTATGATATTCATAGGCAAAATAAGGGGTAAGAGTGGTGAAATTGGAGTAGGCATGATAAGTCTCTCATCTATTATGGGAGTAGATGATATGGACTCTTCTAGGTGCAAGGTGAAGTGGGTGGTGTACCACTCTCTATAGGTGGAGGAGAAGTAGGCAAAGAAGGTTCTTCAAGAGGGTAAAGCATAAGTATTATGGATCCCTCAACATGTGGCTGAGGAATAGGTAGGGTATGATCTTCAAGTGGTAAGAGTATAGGTAATATTGGTGCAAATAGAATTGACATTACAAGCTCCTTAGGTGGCAAAAGGAGGGGCAAAGGAGGCTCTTCCTCTCGAGGGAGTGGAATGGGTGAAATAGGCTCTTCTTCTTAAGGAGGAAGAATGGGAAAAATAGATGCTACTAAATGTGGGGGAGGAGTTGATGAAATAGATTCCCCTATTGAGAGGAAGGTCAAACTAAAGGTAAAGGAAGGACCATATTAACTGTATGGATATTATGATCACTTGAGTTAGTTGTGGACTAGATAATATTTTGATTTGGTGAATGGTTAGGAAAAGGGTGTTTGAACACATCCATACTTTGATAGGAGGTGCATTAGGATTATCCAAGATGAGATCACCTATATCAAGCATATATTGAATAATGATCTTGAGTGTCTTGTAATTATTAGAGTTGTGGCCTTTAACTCAATGATAACTACAAAACTCATCTTCCTTATACCAGGTTGGGATAGGATGGGAAGGGTCAAACCATATAGGAGGTTTAATCTAAGGAAGGGTTATGACACCTTGTTGCAATATTTTATCTAAGATGGATGTATATGATTCCCCAATGGGAGTGTATTGTCTTTGTTCATACCATTGTTGGAATTTCTTGGTCAGATTTTAAAAAGTCAAAGAATTCAATTGATTTGTGGTTGTGGAAGAGGCTAACTTAATGATCACCACATTGGCAAAGCCATTAGCCTTTTTGTTAGAGGGAGAACTTTTAGAGGAGGAGTTATTTGACTTGGTATTTGGATTCTTACTACGTATCTTGACTTTGCCTTCATCTATAGCATGAACCTTCAGTTTTCATGCCATTGTAAAAGATTCATCAAATGTGTAGAAAGTTTGTACCCAGAGTGTGGATGAGATGTGCTTAGCACATTCCCTCGATAAAATATTAATAATCTCAGGTTGGGGTAAGTAGAAGGAGAGTTTATTTATCAAGCTTCTCTAATGAGTGATAAAATCTATAATAGACTTGTCATCAAATTATCTGATTAAAAAAAGGTCTATTATAGAAACCTTCTTAGAAATGTTCATAGAGAAATAGTCTAAGAATATTTGTGCAAGTTAGGTAAATGAGAAAAGGGAGTACTGAGGTATAGAGCTATACCAATCTAAGCCATCACCTAAAAGAGATAGGGAAAGTATGAAGTAGTAATGCATCATCATGTCCTATTAAATAACAAGCATGTCTAAATACTCACAAGTGCTGTTGTGGGTCCTCTTTACTCTAGAAATGAGTAAATTTAGGGAGTTCCCATTGGCTTGGATAAGGGAGAATAGGCACAAAAGGATGGATTGGTTCATGGCATATCTGATCATAAGATAATGCATTCTTTGAACCATAAATTAATGTCTCTAGATTAGACATCTTGTCCATTAGCATCTTAATGAGGTTTGGAGGGGGATTAGTTTGGGGGATACCTCCTAAGTTATAAGGAAGATGATAGGAAGTGGAGGGATCATATGACATATCTTTCTAAGGTTGTGTTAGGGAAACATAATGATAATGATTCATAGGTTGAGGTGTAGAAAGAAAAGGGACTTGTCCCATTGAGTTAGAGACTATGCCTTGGTTGGTTGTTGTTATTGTAGGTTGGATTATTGGCATGGTTAGACTGGATGAAGGGTGAGTCATAGCTTGGGTAATTATAGGGGTGAGGGTGGATGGAATAGGTACCACTAAATTCTAGAATAGGGTGTGACTTGGCTGAACAGGTTGTGGTTGTGAAAGTAGGGAAGTTACACCAGGGTTTAGGTGGGATTGGGTAGTTGGAGATGTTATATTTTGAACATTATTTATAGTTGGGTTACTCATCAAAGTGATAGTTTGGGTAACCATGGGAAAAATAGTGGAGGCAACTAAAATTAAGGTCATCTCCATTAAAGAGGTTGGTATACCATATATTGGGTCACCTAAAGAATTATGGGTTTGGCTCATAACAAGTTAATGCTAAAGGGCTGCCACATTGAGATCAAGAAATTTAGCAAAATCTTGATCTCCCTCAAGCATAATGGGAATTTGGTTAGGGCTGGGAGTATGATATGTATCTGAAGTATGCTCTATAATAGAATTAGAAGTGAGAGGGGAAGGTGGAAATGGTTGCTGGCTTGCATAATTGATAAGAATTTTGGCTTGAGCTCATGTCAATACCATGCTAGAGGAGGTTTAAATAGTATTTCTACCCTATATTTTAAACATAATAAAAAAATAGGTTTGAGTGTAGGTAAATGGGTTATTTATCTTGCTATTTTGAGTAGATGAAACTACACAGTCACCAACATCGATATGGAAGTGACCGATATTAGTAGGATTAGTTCACTGACATTAATGGAATAACCGATGTCGGTAGGTAAAGTCTACCAATATCGGTAGGGTTAATCAATGTCAGTCATTATAAAATACTAGGAGATAGAAAATATGATGTTTATAAGAAATTAGAGGTTGAAACTAGTTCAAATAGTGGATGTAAAAGGTCTGTGTAACAAGGAATAACACTTAAAAAACCTAAGATAACAAGTTATACAAATCAAGTTTTAGAAATAGTATTGATTTTGTGAATCAATAGAAAAAGCATCCTTACCAACTCAAAAATATAGAAGGCAATTGAAAAATATAAAAAGAACATTCAACTAGCAACTATTACGTCCTAGAGATTAATGTTTTTTCTCATGTTGGCTTATGCCTTAATCAGATAGTGAGAATAGAATTGAGTTATCAAAGGTACTAGAAAGCAATTTAGAGCTGGTTTCAAGTTAGTTTTGGTGGTCAAGAGGAAATCTATGTTAAACCAGGTACATGGCTTGATATAAGAGCTTGCTCTCCACATTTCATGAACCTAGATCCAAGCTAGGCCACTTAGCCAAAATATACATTCTGTCTAAAGATTATACTCCACTAGAAAATGGAGTGGGTTCTCCCCTTGGAGGTGAAATCCAAGTAGGATAGCTGGGTAGGGTAAGGTGATCCACTAAGTGATGAAATCATGATGGGCCTTTTCTCAATTGAGTTTAGATGCTTATTTATGTGAATTTGATTTGGTTGTGTAACATAAGTGTACTACAATTTATTCAAAATAATTGTAATTAACTAGGTGAGTTAATATGCAACAAACAAACTATGAAATACAGTAAGTTTTAAACCCAAATTTGAAACACTTAGATTCAAATTAAAATAGAGAGGAAATAGGAATAGATTATGAATTTCACTATCCTAATATTCATGCAAGATGAAGTAAAGAAGGGATTCTCTCTCTTTTTTTTGTGAAATAAAATGACAGTTACTTATAGAGACAAGGAGAAAAGAAAGAAAATTCTAATTTAATGATTTTTAAATAGAGAACAAGACATTAAATTTTTCATTTTTAAGAGAAAAGAAAAGAAGTGCAAGATATGAAACTATCACTATAATGCACCTATATGAATGTTTAAAAAAATAAATGAACCCAAGGAAAACTCTAAGGTCCCACCAAGCGTGCCAGAAATGTTTCACTAAATTTTGTCTATTTTAAGTCTAAAGGAAAATAGAAAGAAAGATAGGGATAAGTGATTATAATGAACCTAGATTTGGTTTGCACACCGTATCCAGATGTTGTGAGCACTCCTCTTTGGCTAGGGATGACTACCTGCCAATAAGAAAACACTACCACAAGATGTTTGTTAGTAGATAAATGAGTTGGTTGCCAAGCTACGTACTTGTTAGAAGAAGTGTGAAACTTCCCTATAGATGACATTCCAATTTTGAGAGGCAAAAGAATAATAAATAACTAAAAGAGAGGTAAAGAAAGAGTGAAAATGAGATAAGATTACCATTATTAATAACCTGTACATAGTAGAGAGTGATAGGGTGAAGGTGAGGTACTTTGTTTATGTTTTAGCAGTTTTTTAGGTAGGTTCTAAAGAGGCTAGGGAATCCACAATCACTGACATCAATAAGGGAGTGAATCATATCAATTATACAATCAAGGTCGATAGTGAGGTGACTAATGTTGGTTAGGTTATCAAGGTTGATAGGAGCAATAATTGTTTGGGAGCTTGTAGAAGGCTTTCTTGGATCTAGGAAATGGTTTGGATTAAGTCAAGGAAGTTGGGAGAGTTATGAGAGGGAGATTATGGCTTGGTTAAGTCTATTCAGAGGTTTGGTATGTTAGTTTAAGGGGAAAAAAATAAGGAAGCTTTGTAACTCCCTCACGAGGGTACAATCAGAAGTGCATAAAGTAATACAGAGTAGATATAAAGAAATAATAGAATAAATATTTAAATGAACTATAGTATTAGTGATGTACTTAGTTGTGGTGGTCACTGAATGATAAGTGCCAAGTTGATGGTCCCTATCAGGGAGTCTAAACCTAAATTCCTAAATAGAGAGAACAAGCTAGTTTTTTTGGTCCTCAAGAGCTCAGTTACTGATTATGATTAACTTATGCAAGGTGATTGTAATCTTGGATGTCAAAAGATATAATTTCAAGAGCCTAAATGAGAGTAAGAATCAATTTTATTAATTTCTACTAACTTGAACTACAGATTGGATCTTGGCTTATATTATTGATGTTAATGATCCCATTGATGTCAACCATGGGTTGATCGACATTATCGGCCCTAGAATAGGTAAACCTTTTTATTTTTGGCCTATTTTATATTGTTATTCATGACAAGTGTGACACCCATTATAAAATGGTAAAAATAAGAGGTTAGGAAGGAAGTAGTTGATTAGACTAGGAATTTAGTTTGGAAGTGGGAATAAGTCTTGGCAAGTTAGGATGAGGGGACTAGGTCTTGAGGTGGCTCATCAGGGGAGAATTAGTCATAGGGCGAGGTGGCCAGGTAAGGTGGAAATAGGGGTATTTAATTAAATTAATTAAGTATTTTAAATTAATTAAATGTGTGAGGGATAAAAGTATGGGTTAAGGAGATTAATTATTATTATTATTATTATTATTATTATTAAAATTGGTTTAAGGGGGGTTTCAACATAGGGAGTTACACACATGTGTGTGACATAATTTTGGTTTCTACAGGTTTCTGAGTATATTATGAATCTTGTATAGTGCATGGATTGCATACAATAACTATATAATTTTTAAGAATCAAATAATGCTGCCTTGAATCAATGCTGAAATTGAAGAACAAAGTTTTATAGATACAATGCTACAAAATTTTGGTGACTAGAATGGCGCTAAAGTGTATAAGTATTATTTGAGTTGTTATCAATTTATGATTTTTATTTTTTTGTGGGTCTCTCTATGATAGTAGTTTTTTTACATGTAAGGAAATCTTGGTAACTTATGTTTACATGCATATATATATTATTTTCTAAACCAATAAAAAGAATCTTCAAATAAGAGATCTTTCATTTGTATTTCAAAAATAATTGTAGAGTAATTTGTGGAAGATATTTTGTGAAACCCTTGAAAGTTAGAAAAGTCTAAGGTTCAAATCTCTTCCAACTTATTTTTGGGTTAATTCGATGATATAAGGTGTATTTTTTTGACAAAGTTCAAAAATATTTGTATTCTTGTAAATGTAATCTATTTTTGAAGGTAAAGTCAAAACCTTAAATAACATTCCCTTTTTTTTGACTTGCTTGTATTTTTAGCATCATGGTTAAAATTGTTAGTCTCATATATGAAAATGGTAAATTGTCACCTAAAAACTACAAATAATGGAGTAAAAACATGGAGATCACCCTCATATTTAATTATTTATGGGAAATAACTAACAAGGACACCATACCACCAATTGAAGTGACAAAATTGGTTAAATATCAGAAACATAATAAGCATGCACTCGCCCTATTGAAATCATCTTACACTAAATAGGTTATCATTCATATTGAGGTAGTTAAAATTGGTGCATGGAAAGCATTAAAAGATTTGTATGAAAAATAAATTGAATATAAAAATATGGACCTTATGTAGCTTTTAAATAATAAATTGGTAGATAATGAAGATATCTTTGAATATCTTTCTCACATGAAAACATTGAAATAATAATACTAAACAATTGGTGGTGAAATTGATGATGACATGTTGAATTTCACCACTTTGAATGGTATTAATTCCACATACATAAATTTTATTGAAATTCTACAGCTTATTGAAATGCTGAATGGTGACACATTTGACACCATCTATGAGTTATTGACTCAACATGAGAGACAATTTGTAAAGAAAAAAAGTATACCTATTGAAAAGGTTCACTATGTAAAGAATAGGTCCCAACATAGAGATAATATTCATGTACAATGAAATTTTTAGAAGAATTATCTGAAACACTCTCAATAACATTCTCCACATCATTCTAGATGATCTCCATAATATTCATTTTAGCACTCTCCAGGGTCTTCCAAACGTAGACATCATCATAAGCACTCTTCTCACTCCTATAGTTCCTTGAGTGATTAAAACTCTTATAGATCTCATAGACATAGGAAATATCCCACATGTTTCAAAAGTGGTGGCATTAGACATCTTGCAGATGTGTGTCCTTCCCGACAACCCCATTTTCCACTCAAAAAGAAAGTTAAGGCAAATCATGTGGATCATTATAATAACAAATCTTCTATTTACTCCATTTATTTTAGTTATTTTTATACTTCCTCTAAAAAATAGGTGTCTTATATGGTCAAGGTCTATGGTCTTGATGGACTTGACACCATATTTTGAGTGTTGAGTGATTTACCCATCTTGTGTGAGCTACTAAGCTCAAGACTGGGAATTATTACAGTAACAATTTTTTAGCTTATGTTCTTGCTTTCAGTTCTATTTTTAGCTTTCCATACTTGATATTCATGTCATAGAGAAGAAATTATTGTTTTATTTTATTTCTTTTGATGCACAAATTTTCATCATTCACCTGATAGGGTTGAATATATTGTATTTGTTGGTCTTTCATCAGTCATCAATGATAGTACAAGTTGATAGGGGTTGTTATCACTTTCAATGTTGAGTAAAGGTCATTAGAATTTATTATAGATGAAGGATATGTATACATAATATAAATTTTATCACTTGGATGGGTTCTTATGTGGGACCTTATATAGATTGATGTAGTTGGGCATGCTTGATTGTGTTCCATAATTATACGGTATGATGATCATCAGGGATGAGCAAACTTGTAAGGGTGATATTCTTTATGGAGAGGCATACATTTTTGGTTAGTGATAAAGGTATAGTGCATCAATTACAATTATGGTAAATATTCTTTGATGACTTTAGAGTTATTAATCTAGATCTTGCATACCCCTTTAGATCAAAGGGAGTTTCTTGGGTTTATGATCCAATTAGTTATATTGTTTAGTTTTATTTTTATTTGTTTGTATAAGTTAGTTATGTATACACATAATATTTTTAAACTTTTATCGATTATTGACACTTTATATCTTGGAGGAACCCATCAAGTCTCAATCTCTCTGAGTGCACACCTTAAGGGGTGCACCAAGAAAGGTGTGGGTAAACCATTGGTGCTTCACATGATTGTTATCCTTTTTTCCACTTATTATCTACACACTTATCTCTTAAAACTATTAAACCTAAGCTTGTTATTCTCTATTGTACCCATTCTAGGCATTTGCTACATTTTATCCTCTCATTCCTCACCTAAATACCATTTTTTTAGTTGACTGTACTGAGTTGACTGGGTCGACCCTATACAATTTTGGTGTATTTTTCACTTAGGAAGTAGTTGACCTTAAGCTCACCTAGCTCATGACCAAGTGAATTATTATCCAAAATTGTACAAGGTCGACTAGGTTGACCCTATCAATTGACATTTTTAGAAGGGTTTAGGGAAAGATAAGACTATATATAAAAGTTTATTTTCATCAATTATTAATAAGTGAATAATTAAAAGTGAATGAAAATATACTTATTGACCATTCTAATTGAGAAGAAAATATTAAGGTTCCATACTTTCTTTGGAGATATAGATCTTATCTTGTAGACAAGTCTTTTGTATGCATTGATAGGTTGTGAAACCTAGAGTTGATTTGTATTTTCCATCCTTACATACCATAATAAACTCTTGAGAAGCACCTTGGCCAAGGGAGAGATTGAGACTCAGTGAATTCATCTTCAAAGTTAAGTATTCCTAACTTTATTTCTCCTTTGTAAGAGTATATAGATAATGCATTTATGATTCTCTTTCATGTATTATGATTTTGTATACATTGAGATGAGTATATATTTTATATACATGTTTAGTTTTATTACTTCTAACCCCCGCTTTGTGCCACAAGATTTGGTGAGCACTAGATTAGATTTACTTTTCTTATTATTAGAATAGGTGAAATATCAAAACCTAGGCTCCCCTGGGTTATTATATGATTGTTTTAAATTGGAGGCTTTGGATACCTCCTTATCATGGCATATTGTGATAAATAATTACCTAATCACATCTATCAGATCCCCATATTGGTCATGGTACCACTTAAAAAATATATTCCCAATTGAAAGTGTAGGTATGCTTTATCTTCTTCGAGTTAGGATTGATTTATAGACATGATGCATTTTTAATTGCATACATTATAGTGAACCCGATGTGAACTAACCCTTGCAGGAATTATTCACTTATTTTTCATTATTTTTATCATATATTTTCCATACTGGGTCAACTACATCAACCCAAATTTAACTTCTATATGTAAGTTTAACACACAGTGCATCTAAATGACTCTATTATTTTTATGCAAGATATTTTTTGGGTACAAGCTACTATATCGACCCAGTCAAACTAATACAATTTTTCACACTGTTAGATTTCTAGCCTAGACTACTAGGTTGACCTAGTTGACCCTGTATAATTTAGGCACTCAACAATAGGTTTCTACAAAACTAGATTGACCTAGTTGACCATGTTAGCAAGATTTTTAGGAATTTGTTAGGGTTATTTAATAACAATCTCATTTATCTACATCTTCAAACTCACCAAGGATCCTTTCTATCCTTTATTTCTTTTCTTACAATCTTTCCTTTCACAGTTTGTAATCTTTAAAACTACCCTTGTATAGTCAAATAGATCGACCTTGTCAACCCAATTTTATATTCTATGTGATATTTAGATAGCTAGGTTGACTCTGTCAACCCTATTAATTTTAATACCTTTAATTTCATAGTACATGAATGATATTTTTGACCATATTTTATATTTTGTGCATACACTATTAACTACATCAACATGTACCATGTTTCCAAGTTAGAATTAACCTTTATATGATAGTAATTAGCTCACACTTTCATTTTTTATTATTTTCATGCTTAAAATAGTTCAAATAGTCTAAGTAGGTGGTTTTTAATTTACCATTTAGTTTCACTATTTTTTATTTTATGCACACATGACCAAATCACAAAATCTTAAACAAGTACTTTAATAATTGTCTACCCAAGGCCTACCTACTTGGATTTTATCACTAAAGGGGAAGCCAAATTAGTTTTTTGGCCAAGTATAAACACGTGGTTGATGGTATATTTTGGATAATCACTTGATACACTTATCATTAATATGTGTGAAGTGAGAGGGTAGGCCCCAATACCAATCCTGTACCATTGCCAATACAGATCCCTTTTCAACCCAAACATCTTAAAACCATCCTTATATTGCTTTCTATTTCCTTTCATACAACTAACTTCCTATCACATTCAAAATTATATTATAATAATCTAATAACATTCAATTTGACCATCTAATTATATTTTAATTTTCAAGTTGATTGTTTGCTCTTTGCTCAATTGTATTTTGTATTGCAAAAACTTGCATTGGCTAGCATTCGTGTAAGGTTTTATACTATGTACCTTAATTGGATCACCCTCATTGATCCAATTGATTATTTATTTCCCTTCATTTATTAATTTTATAAATAATTTAAAAATTATTCTTATCTTAGTACATGATCTTTTTAGTCGACATAGTATGTTATAAGCTATCTGATTTTCCCTGTTTACTATACTAGATTGACCTAGTCGACCATGTATACTTTTTTAGCCTTTGTTTGTTACACTAGATCAACATAGTCAACCTTATATTATTTAAATGCCATACTTTCTATGTTAGGTCAAACCAGTCGACCCTATACTATCTCTATCACTTCTTGTTTCCTTGATTTTGCAGTTCTCTTACCTAGTTTTTAGTCATTTTCCTTCATCATGATTTTTCTATTTGAAGACAACACTGAGTTGAATTCAAAAAACATGATGAGTTTTACCAATCCTCATAGGGTATCCCATATGCAAAGTAGGTATACTCTCTTAGATGAGAGTAATGTTCACATATCCACTCACACTACAAACTGTGAGACTCTTCTTAATGCCTCTTTGCAACATAATACTCTCTTCTCCTTAAAAGACCAACCTAAATTAGAGTATACCCCTAAAATTATCTTCATTATCTTATAATTTCATCAACATCAAGGAAAGTATCCCTCTACCATTTACCATCTCATGATTAGTGTTCAAGTCAAAGAACCTCATTCACCTACTCCCACATTCTCAAATAGATTTGGGGGTACCACTTTATTTAATTCTTAGCCTCTTCCCTCATTTATGACCCCTTCTCATACCATGACCTCTTATTATTTAAATTATTCTACCTCCTTGCCTAGTATCCTTAATCCTTGTACTAGTGCATCATTTGTCACCTAAGGTAACCATGCTTCTAATGCTTCCTCTTCTCATCCTTTCACTAGTCTAACTTTTGCCACACAAGAAAATTTTGCCACTAGTTCCTCACATTTTCATAGTTACTCTCAATCTCCTATCAACACCAATAGTGGTACCCAATCCACTAATACCAACTCTAATGCTTCAAATAATGCTAACAATGTTGATCAAACCCACCAAGTCTTGTTACAAGTACTTAATCAAATGAATACCTTTAAAACACATAACACAAATCAAATGATGAGAATGCAAAATCACCTTCTCCACCTTCAAACTCATCCTCAACCAATGACTTGGGGCATGCATAATCAAAATGTTTCCCCTCTTCCTCTTCAAGATTCCCAAGGAAATCTCATTCCTCAATGTCCTTTAATCAACAAAACCATTAAGCATCTTCAAAATGAGCCTCTTACCACTCAAATTTCTAATATTGATGTAGGAAGTATCACCAATACAATTTATTATAATGTATCAACTAATCCTACCCTTCATATTAAAACATTTTGAAATCTTTATAAAGATTGGGTCAAATTAAATACCTTCATTTCTACCAAGATCCTAGCCAAAATCCTCATGGGGTGATGCCTTAGATTGGTAAAATCAAACTAGAACTCATTATATTATTAGTTTAGAGGATTTAGTGAATGTTTTAGTTCAAGAATTCCAAATTAGTGATCTTTCGAAAAACACTTTGGCCCACTTCATAAATTATAAACAACTTGAAAACAAAACTGCCCAATATTTTGTTAAAAGGTGGAAATTTTTTTCAAACAAATGTGAACATAACATGGATAATGATAAACTTTTCCATCTCTTCACTAATGCTCTTTTTTCAAGTTACAATATTGGGTCCGTATTCTCTCTCCACATACTTTGGAGGAGGCTACTAACCAATATAAGTTTTAAGATTTCTTTATGCATCAATTCAAGTAACCCCAACCATATGTGGGTCCTCATCTCTTACTTAATTAAAAAAACCATAATGCTACCAATGATTGTGTCATAGAATCTTATGAAAAAATTCACACTATCCAAACTATCATTCCTAACCAATATTCAAAACTAGCTCCCCATTCTCAGCAATATACCAATCCTCATTTATCTTCACCAACTAATATCAACATTCACAAAAACTTATCTTTGATTGAATTAATTAAGCATCTACTTAGGCATATATCATAAGAAATTGACCCTACTCATCCTATAAAATCCTAATATGATCCTAATAAGTTTTGTTGGTTTCATACTAGTTGGGGTCATCTTCATGAGACCTGTAGGCTTCTTCATAATTTAGATATGGATTTTCTTCTTGGTCCTAATTTTTATCATGATTCTATCATTAACAAATGTCAACAATCCTATGACATTGGTTTTAAGGCTCAGGAATCACATACTAAATATCAAACCTTAAATCAAGCTAATGTTCACTTGGCTATCTACAAAGACCCTCTTCCTAATCATCAACCTAATTAAGATACTCAAGATAAGCCCACCCCTTCCACCAATAATGTATAAAGTCTTGTTGACCCCATTGATGAAGATAATGTGGTTAAAATGACTAATATGTGAAGGGTGGTTACTTTTATTTATCCTCAACCTATCTACACTCCTTCTTTGTCTTTCACATTCCATTTTATCCAAGATTCTTCTCCAATTCATTTAAATGAGTTGGGGTAAGATGACATTATAACCTTTGATGATCCAATTCCAAATTATCCCTTCAATAACACTTGCCATTCTATTTTTACCATTCTTTCATCTTCTAACAATAATTATAATCAATATTCTATTAACACTTCTTCTACCAATTCTCAAAACCAACATGAATCAATCACTTATTATTCTCAACATACTTTACAACCTTATTATAAACCTTCTCCTTATTATCAAAACATATTCTAATGCACTTTATCTCCTTTCAAAGACCTCCTTCAACACTATGCACCTATTTCTAATAACCTTCTTATGGGTTATGATGAGTGGGATCCCATTATAGAGATGACTAATCTACCATCCCAAATTCCATTCCTTGATCTTATGAGGACCTCTCCACATCATATAAATCATCTTATGTAACTATTGTTTTAAATGAACATCCCTCATTCTCCCTTAATAGGATGTGAAGCAATCTTATTTGGATCTAAGGATAGCATATTACAATAATGTGAAGAGATGTTCATCCATATTGATGGAATAATAGACACTTCTCTTTCTTTAAAATTTCCTATCACTTTTATGATTCGTGATGAGATTATACTTCATATGGATGATCCTCCTTTATTCATTAGTATCAAAATTGGTGATATCCAAGTCAAGCGTGCATTGATTGAAGAGGATTCAAGCACTTACATTGCCTCTCTTGATTTTATAAATACCCTTAGATATTCTAAATGCAATCTCAAATTTACATGCAACACATGTTAAGGATATGATTGAAGGTAAATGCCTCTTTTAGGTTGTGTGTGGCTTCCCATTACTATCCCACTTGTCACGATTTTTGTGAAGATGATGATATTTAACTTTCTTCTCTCTTATAACATCTTACTTGGTAGGCCGTAGACTCACCATATGAGAGAAATTACTTCTACCTATCAATGCATTAAATTCCCTCATAATAGATCCATTTATAAGCTTCATGGTGATACTAACCCTTAGAATTTCAAATAATCTTAAGACCATGGTGTCTTCAAGATTCCCACTCTTGAACCTTTATTGAGTGTTCCATTTTATGAGTCTCAATGCTTCAATTTTTTTTTCTTAATTCAACTCAAGGTTATAATGGGCATATCGAACTCATTAGGAATATTCTTCTTAACCTCTTATATTTTGATGATGATGAGCCTAATAAGATCAACCTAAAGATTAAATTTTTTGATCTCTCACCTTATCTCATCTCATAGCTTCTAGCTTCTTTGTAGCCTCATTCTCATAAAATTCCCTATGATGGCATTCCCATTGTCTTGATTAAGACACAACATTCTATTCACCACACTTCATCAGATGACAAGGTCATCTATACTAACATCATTGATATTCACATACCTGATTATGATGATGGTTATTCTTAGATGATCCATTAGTAGGTGGTCTTGTTTAGGACCATGATGCTGAGATTATCTATTATCATTCTTCTTTGTTTGAGTCTTTTCTTATATCTTTAGTTTTCCATTGTTTATAGTTCTGAATTTTAGTATTTTTCTTCTTTATCATAGGTTATAGATGGCATTGACACCTCCAATTTTTGAGGAACCTCATAGGATTATGCTCATGGATCATGCTATGATTGGGACTTACCACTTTTCTAGGTACCCTAAATCCTATTGCCTACTTATCCTTGAGATATGAACAACCCTTCTTTAGCCTTTTATAGATCCTGCCCCTCCCTTAGAAGAACTTACATCAAAGTCCATTCTTGATCGCACTATAGTTGAGCCTACTCATACTCTTATTATTATTGAGTCTATCCCTAAGTCTGATCCCATTATTCCTTATATTGAACATAGTCCCATCCCTTCCGCACCACCTTCCCTTGGTGATGGTTTGCTTCCTTTACTATTGATGGATTTGTTTCCCACCAAATGGATTGATGAGCATTCCTCAGCTTCTTCCACTCCTATCACACCTTATCCTATGATTAATTCTAGTAAGACCACTCACAAGTGTATCTATTGCCTCCATGGCATAACTAATCATTCATCTACCCATTATCACAAGATATGACAATATATTAATACTTTGCATCCTTCTTCCCCTTAGTCCTTAGATAAAGCCATGCCTCCCCCAAATGTACTTCTTGAATATATGCCTAAATATGGAGAGGTGTATTATCTATGGTTCCAATGTGGCATCCATCACACCAATATTTGTTGCATCCTTCAATAACACCTTAAATATCACCTTATTACTATTCTTAGACCTTATATCATTCCCCCCATAGGTCATTCCTATAAGAAGGATCCTCATTCTCTCATGGTTATACCTCATGTGGTTCCATCCCCTCTTTTGGTACCTTCATTACCTTATATGCCTCCATTCATGCTTCTTTCACATATGGACCTTCCCTCACATGTAGATCCTTCTCCTTCCATGAGTCCCTCACTCATAAATCCTTCTTCATCAGTGATTATTGCATCTCCTATAGAGTCCGCTCCCATGCATTCTCTCAAGATCACCTTTCCTAATTTCCACCCTCAGCATGATCCATCAAGAATTCCTAATTTTTTTTGAGAATATTAGGTGAGAAGTATTTTCTTAGTTTTCATTGAAGATAGATGATATATTAGTAGTAGTTTGTATCTAGTTTCATAGAGATATATCTAATGTTTTAGATAATGTATGTGGGTAGATTTATCAGTACTTATGAGCACATGCATGGTGATTTTACATTAAAAATTAGATCAAATGCATGATCCAATATTATATTTATCTATCTATTATATCATTTGACACTATGTCAAATTCTTATTTATCTTACATGGTGACTTTACTTTTGTACTCTGTATTATTTATACTATCATTTATGTTTGCCTATGGATGTTTTTCTTTATCATTTCTTTCTTTTTTCTTCTTAAATTTTATTTCTCAATCCCATCTTGTGTCTTTATGATTTTTTTCTTTCTTATGTCTATTTTTCATTACTCATTATCATTGTGACTTGGTTATACAAAATTTGTTCCCTTTAATCATGTCTTATTACCATGTGATCAGTTAGTAAACAATTCATGTCATTATAATCTCTTTTCACTGGTCCAATTTGGATCTCATTTTTCAATTTATTCCTTTTTTCAAACTAAGAATTTACATGGTTGATACTTGAGATAACATGCTAGTTCATTGTTAAGCCTAAGTGTTTTAGTTAGTCTTGTCTTTGGTTACTTAGCTTCCTTTAAGCTAAGCCTCTAGCTCATTCATGTGTATCACTCTATCTCTCATGATTGATCATTCCAAGTCCATATGGAGGAGGAATAATAAAGTCCATAAAATTATGCAAAATCCAAATCATTAAATAAAAGGCAATGATATAAAAGGCAAAAAAAATAAAAATTATTAAAATTCTAATCACACTAAAAAACATGATTCAAAGCACATCTCCTCCTAGTTGAAGCTCAAAATCCATATTTTGCCTCACAATAGAGACAAAGTCATTTAGGGTGTGGTAGGCTAGTTGATATTAAAAGAAGAATAAAAAATCCTTCAGTGCTACCTACTTTCTCATGCAAGTACCCAATCTTCACAGTAGATCGATGAATCTATAAGGGGCCCTAAGGAATGGAGAACACATTGTGAGAAGGTAGGTCCATTTTACATTTTTTGTACCAATATACCTTCATGATTTGATCTTAGTGGCATTTTTATTTAACTATAAATCTTAGTGTCTACAATGATTAGGTTCCTTTGTACATTGATGGTCACTAGTCACTTAGTGTCTTCTTATGTCCTTAGTATGCCTTCAGTCTCATAAGGTCTTCTCATAAGATGCCTAAATTATGCTTTTTTACATTCCCCATTCCCTACATTCCTTATATTTCTTCTTGATAAATATTGTTTTTTTTCACTAATCACTCCCCTTGGGATTCTATTTTTGAGTTGCATTGTAAGACCATGGATAGAACTTGGCATTCCTCACAAATTACCATAATTTCACATTTCTATTACCCACATCCTTTGTTACCCGATTTTCACATTTATTCCACCTCATTGGTTTTACCTTTATGAGTTGTAGTATAAGACCATGAATAAGACCTATCCCTCCTCACAAAATTTTCTAATAATCTACGTCACAATCAAAATTACATGTGTCAAATATGAAATAAGATGTGATTGATTATGAATTTACATATCATTGACATACCTCCCATCTTGAATTGGGATGCTTTATGTTTAATTCATTTTTATTTCACTTTTATCCTCTTATTTTATGACTGCATATAGGAATTCACCCATTTTCTTGAATTTTTCATATTTCCTAGCTTGAAGTAGTGTGATAAATTTAAGACCCAAATTTTGCCAATTTTTTTTCTCTTATACTTCCCAACGTGATTTAGTATAATTTATTGACTTAATTGATTTATTTTTGTACCATTTTTTCCTTTTACATGATATTCTATTTTATTACATTATTTTCATACTTCTGAATGCAATTTAGTGTGATTTTACTTGTTTTAATTTGGTGCCAATATTTTGTTTGGTTTTAAAAAAATTATTTTTTTACCATCTTGTTTACCACCCCTTTGGTTATTTATACTTAGTCATTTTCTTATTATTACACATTTCCCAAACTTGAAATAGTGTTTAATACTTTCTTGATTGATTATATTTTACCAATTCCTTTTTGTCTATTTCTTTTTAAGCATGCATGTGCCCTACATAATGCTAGAAAAGAAACCACACCTCATATATTTCCTATATGAAATATAAAAATAGATAAACATGTGTTCTAGAAAGAATAATATCCAAAGCATCAACAACCACAACCATAATGATAACAAATCCAATCAATTTTAAACACGTGTTCTAGAAAGAATAATATCCAAAGCATCAACAACCACAACCATAATGATAACAAATCCAATCAATATCTAAAATGATCCATATATATATCCCATAAGTTTTGATACTATAAATATAATCATATATAATGATCCAGCTCTATGGTTGGGCCACATCATGCCTATCTCATGGCCTAGCCATGCTACCTATAGATGCCTTAGTTTGAACCTTCTAAATAGAACACTATAATGAGGCTATTTAAGATCTTAGTCTCAACACCTTCCCCTATAGATGATCTACCTGAACCTACACCTATGCTAACTAGGCTAGGGTCACCAAATGTGTCACTCTATCATACTCTTATACCTATGTCATATGAATTAGGGTTGCTTCATGTGTCACTCTCTCCTACTTCTATAACTGTGTCATATGGGTCAAATATGCTACCTATATCACTCTATCTTTAGGCATGTGCCTATATCCTCTATGTCATTATAGCTAGATGTGCATCTCTCTCCCTAACCATGGCCTACCATGCTCATGTTTTTCCTACACCCATTTTTGTTGGTGGTTGTACTCCCTCTCTATATGCTCACACCTACCTCACTACCTCTCTAGTTAGTCTAAACTAGCTTGCTTGAGCTAGGGTAGATGGTACACTAGGATCCCCCAGTGTTGTGGGGCCATGTGACATCAATGCCTCATCTAAGACATCATAGAGTGCTCCCCTCATTAAGAACACCCATCTTATCTCCTCCTCTGCTTTACCTACAAGAATAAAATATGATAGATATTAGATCAATGATATATCTCAAAATCTATCTATCTCTAGTATATTTCAAATAAACTTTATTAATAATTTAATCATATTTTATTACCTATTTATGTGTTGGCCACCATTATCTCTCCATATACATGATCACAAAAAAAGGTCTCTCCATCTTCATAGCCTCTAAGAACCTTCTATGTCGATCACCTCCTAAAAAAATCATATAGGCATAGATCGAGTCCATCTAAGCCTACACCTGATTGGCCTCTCTATAATCCAATTCTACCTTGGTCTACCTGGTGGGTCATTTGAGATATCCATAATCTTTGCTATCTCCTACTATTCCTACCTTCATCAATACCATGTCCTCAGTGGTCACTACTCATCTTATTATGAAACTAGTGGTGGTACCTCTAGTGCTCCTACCTTTGCACCCATCTCCTCTCACTCTATTGCCTATCATGCTCTACCAATCCATGGTCTCTCATGATGTGTCTTAAGTGTCAACCTCACCACTAGTGGCCCTATCCCTCCTCTCCCTTATATTTCTCTAATATGATGGGCCAAAAACTTGGGAACCACTATCGGTACCACTAAATGAGACAAGCCCATATTCCCTAGTACTCATGTCATTAGATGTGGCTTTATCCACTAGGTGTAATGTCTTATCACCTCCATCTATGCTAAAGTTGGTGAAAATATGTCCCAAATAGGCCATGTAGTAGTAATATGCCCATATAACTTCCATAAAATATCTACCTATGTCACTGTCCATAGTTTTGGCACATCGAACATGACCCATGCTACCTGGTCCTATTTCCATATTTGTACTCATGATGACCTATCATCGATTGTGTGGGGAAACCCAATTAGTTGATAAATAAGAAACCTCTCATAGATACAATACATCAATAAAATGATTATTCTAATAGAATCCTACCCTATAGATAACATCCCATACATATCATACATGAAATGTACCTAGATGATAAACCCTAGATCATATAACATCCTCTCCTCTAGTATCATCTAGCTCAAGGCTATCATGAATATTGGTACCTTACCATCTAACTTGTGGTGAAACACTCATGTTATCATAAGTCCTATCACAACATTTTGGATATATAGATTCCATGAGGTATACATATCAAACATACTCACTCTTTGGCCTACATATATCATTTCCAAGCTTGTAGCCCATACAACTAAGGCTCTCCTCTCATCCTCACTATTAGGTATCCCAGTAGTCATTGGTGTCCCTACTATCATCAATCCTAGGATGGCATGTACATCCTTTAGGGTGATTCCCACCTCTATTATATCCCCCTCCACCTCCCATCTAAAGGTGTTAGTCAATCCTTCTTAGCATCTAAAGAACATTACTAACAACTACAAGCTCAAGGGTATCCTACACATCTCTTCTATAATACCTAAGCCTATAGAGATTAGTCTCACCCTATCCTCTATCACCAAGCACTCCAATATATTTTGTAGCCATGCCATGTCTACCAAATGCTAGAATCTAGGTTTTCCATGCAATCAACAAAACAATAAAAGTTATATTAGATCCTCCATGTCATGAATAGTCAAAATACATTCTTTTTACAAATTTTAATAAAAACAAGCCTAAATCACTTTAATTTATTCATTTTAACCTATTTTTAGCCTACTCACCCTTTTTATCCCTTAGTTAGTCATTTTAGGTCATTCTATCACTCTTTTAGCCACTTACATGTATTTTTGTACTATTCTGGTACATTGGTCAAACTAGTTTGACCAAAATTTCCCTATTTTTAGCTTGGTTGACTTAAAAATCTAAGTCAACCCTCTTATTTCTCCTAATACTACATTATAATACTAGAATTTTCTACTCAATCAACAAATTATACTAGGTTAATAGTTTACAAAATGTATAGGGTCGACACATACTGCATTGGCAGTGTGGATTTTGCCAAATTTCAGCCTACTAGTCGACCTAGTTATTTTTCCTTGTTGACCCCTAATATTAAAAAAAAAAGTACCTTCTGTTAGTTCTCTCCCCAAACCCTTCAAAACCATTTCCCTAAATGGTTTTTTCCTACCCATATCATCTTATTTGGTTTCATTTTAACATCTATAAATGCTTAAAACCACAAATTTCTAAAACTACACTTAAATCATTAAAATATTAAGATTCTTAGTTGCCTACCTATCTGGCACCCACTACCACCTCTAGGGGTCCCTCTCATCTAACCTATTATTTAATCACCATGTTTAGTCTCTTAGAGCTCCTTTTCTCTCCTTTATAAGTCAAAAATAATAAATGACTTTCATTTTACTCTATTTAAAATAACTTTTCATAATTCAAATCTTTCCATTATTTTTTGGTAGATTCATTATTTTGCCTTTATCTTTGTTTTTACTCATCTATTTTATAAACCATAAAATGTTCTAGATTCATGATGATGTAGAGAATATTTTCCACTATCATATGCCTATCTTCCAAAAAAATCAAATTTTAGCCATTTTTTGCACTAATCTCTATAGGTTCGCCTAATGTTCTTCATATTGGATGCCTTCACCTTTTTGGCTTTGTATTTATTTATGTATAGCACTAAGGTAAGTAAAGGTATGTGTTTTTCAATTCTATCTTTTCTTTTATCTTATTTTCTACTTATTACACTTTACTTAGTATCAACATTAGGTGTTATCATGTTCTATTTCCTGAAGCACCATCCCATGTTGTACTCAAGTGACACGTGATGAGATTCAAGTGGGGAATATGTATACACATAATATTTTCAAAATTTTATTAATTAATGATACTTTTTATCTTGTAGGAACCCATTAAGTTTCAATCTCTTTGAGTGCATGCCTTAAGGGGTGTACCAGGAAAGGGGTGGGTAGACCATTGGTGCTTCACAGGGTTTTTTTCCCTTTTGCTACTTATTATCTACACACTTGTCTCCTAAAAATATTAACCCAAATATTATTATTCTCTATTTTTCCCATTCCATGCATTTGATACATTTTATCTTCTCATTCCTCACCTAAATCCCTTTTTGCCAATCAGTTTTATTGGGTCAACTGAGTTGACGCTATACAATTTTGGGGTATTTTTCACCTAGGAGCTAGTTGGCCTTTGGCCAGCCTAGCTCATGAACGAGTGAATTAATATCTAAAATTTTATAGTGTCAACTAGGTTGACCCTATTAGCTGACATTTTTGGAAGGTTTTAGGTAAAGATACACCTATATATACAAGTTATTTTTCATCAATTAATAATAAGTGAAGAAGTAAGAGCAAACAAACATCTGCTTATTGACCATTCTACTTGAGAAGTAAATCTTAGGGTTTCATACTTTTTGTGGAGATATAGATCTTGCCTTATGGATAAGTCTTTTACATGCATCGATAGGTTGTGTATCCTAGAGTTGATTTGTCTTTGTCATCCTTACATACCATAACAAACTCTTACAAAGCACCTTGGCCAAGGGAAAGATTTAAGCTCAGTGGGTTCATCTTCAAAGGTAAGTATTCCTAACTTTATTTCTCCTTTGTAAGAGTAGATAGATAATAAAATTGTACTTCTCTTCCATATATTATGATTCCATATACATTGACATGAGTATATGTTTTCTATGCATGTTTAGTTTTATTGTTTCTAACCCCCACTTTGTGCCATTAGATTTAGTGAGCACTAGATTAGATTTACTTTCCTTGTCATTAGAATAGGTGAAATATCAAGACTTAGGACCCTCTTAGGGTTATTGCATGATTGTGTTAGATTTGAGACTTTGTAACCCTCTTTAGCATGGTGTATTTTGATACATGCTTCCCTAATCAGGTATAACATAGCCCCATATTAGTCATACTCTAACTTAACAAATGTATTATTAATTATAAGTTTAGGTATGATCTATCTTCTTTGAGTTAGGATTGATTTATAGAAATGATAAATTTTTGATTACATATAAGTTATACCCATTAGTTGGTTGCCTTGAACTAATAAGCTTCTTTTAAATCTTACCTATGTATAAAAATAAAATAGGTTTTTTTTATATAAAATATTTCCTGACCTCATTTCCTCCTATTCCATGATCCAACAACTAGATCTAGCTCATAATTAAAACCAACACTATAAAATCCCAATATCAATCAAGATAAATATTACTATAACCTCCTATTAATTTATCAAGTATTTAACCTATAGGTTTGAGATATAACTATGTCCCCAATGAAGTCTTTAATTTTCAACCACAAAATTCATAACATTAAAATCTCACTATAGTATTGATTATTCATAACTCAATGGAAATATGTTAGTAAAATTCCATTACTAAATAAAGGTATCTTTTGATGTATATGTTTAAATACTTATAAGAATGCGAGTGAGAGTTACCTCTCATTCATAGGTTTATAAGATTTTAAAAAACTTATAAATCTCATGAAAGAGCTTCCCTCCTCACTACAACTCCACACATGTTTAAACCAAACCAATAATATGCTTTTCTCAAACTCAAATAAGTATATAACTAAACTCAACTATTTATATTCACATATAAATTAATTTGTCTTATCTCTTCATATTAACAAATGAATAAAAAAATGACTCATAATAGTTTTAATTTGTTTATTATTTATTTGATCCACATATTGTTACAACCATAAATTAATAGTCCTAATATAATTCATTTATTCAATAAAAATACTTTATGTTGATCTTCATGAAATCTCTTTCATTTTGGTTTTTATCTATTAACCAAACCATATCTTGGATATTATACATTAACCTTTTTTATAAAACTATGCACATAAAAATTACATGTCATTATGTAGACTTCATACTATGATTTTAAGAACTCAAAGCTACAATAAATCCAAAAAATAGACATCTACAACCATGTATTCACAACAAGCTTATAGAGAGTCTAACCATTTAGTTTAATTTAACTTCTATAACTATATAAAATAAATAAAATAAAATCCATTGATTAAACTATTAAAATAAAGGTATAATCTTTTAGCATAACATTATGGCATGCTCACCCATGTGGGCCTATAGGTGAGAATGTATTCTCACCCCCAGGTCCATATGGACAAGAATAAGGTTTTTAGTAATAAGCGCAACCTCACATAAAATTGAAATATTTTATAAGGAACTAGCTAATATTCATCATAACCAACCAACCTAGAAACAATCATAAAACAAGGATATTTGTAGATACTATCACCAAATATTTACAGCATCTCAGTCTTGTACATTTGAAAAAAATCAATTAGGGATCTACCCTTTAGTTATAAACCTCCTTGTTGTTGAAAGGATCATATTTTATATATCATTATGCCTAAACTATTATCTCCTAATCCAATCCATATCATTCTGATGACCCATGTCCCTTGTACTGCACAAAAAGATTAGACCCTAATATACATCCTTCATTATTAATCTCATATCAATACCTATTTTCTAGTCTTTTGAACACTACTAGTCATAAATGGACACTACCAATAATGATATTATCTAAATCCTTATCTAGTGTCCAGTTTCTAAAAGTCATCCAAATTGAAAACGTTAAGAAACACATGGGTTGGGCTTGTTGATGCCTAAAACTCTCATTCTATACAAACAATTTCCTATGGGAAGCTTTACAGATGTGGGACCTAAATTATGATCTCCAATATTTTAGAAGCTATCTCTTCGAATAGTTGGGGAGGAAAAGGGAAAGAAGAAGGTACAAATGAAACTAAAATAAAACTATCTAAGGTGATATGCCAGAATTCTTAATACATCCATTCGTAATATTGCATAAAATATCTTAAACCTTTAAAACATTATAGATGATTTAAAAGAGCATGTGCATGATTTAAATCCTTTAATATAAACAAAAGCCAACACTATATAAGTAGAGAAAACAAACAATAGACAATAATTGATTCCATATAATTTGACACAAAACACCACATCCTATTCATTGCTATGTGGAGAACAAAATTCAAAGGCCCAAAGGCATAATATAAACTATTCAATTCTTCCCATGAGGGGCACTTGCTAAGTTATTAGAATGGAAAAAAAATATTATTGCTCTTTCTATTCAAAAATAAAACTATTACAATCGCTGTTATTTTTAGTAATAGTCATGAAAACACTCTATTATTAATTAAATTCTAGCACCTTACAAAAGAAATGATTCCCTAATATATAGGCATGACAATCTCACAAGGAAATGACACCTAGAACCTGACACTTGTGTTCATGAAGAGGTCATTGTAATTAAAAAGGGGAGCTTCAAATCATGAGTGTAGATGGTCTTCAAATCCTAGATATGGTGCAACTTTAATGCCTCACAATTCTCATGACACTTAGAATAAGCATTGTGGAAATATGTGTCTCTCTTTGAATTGCCTCTAGAATTATTGTAGGAAATGGGGCCTACTTCAATCAACCAATGACATAACTTTAAGCTCTTCTATAAAGACTTTTCCTTAGATAAGTAATGTGAAATGACATGAAAGGTTCACTTCCTTTTAGTTATACCTACATAGTAGGCCCTACCTATTATTTCATCATCTAATGGTGCACCTTAAAGATCTAACAAAATAACCCTTCACTCTCAAGGATCACTTTTTCATCACATGGTGAGTTAGAAATTCTCTTGGGGAAGTTGAGAACTCTTTTACAAAGAATGAGCATGGGGATGCCATGTGGCACTAGTGAACGGAGTTGAGACTTATCCAAAAAAAAATGAGAAACCTAGGAAAGAGGAGGTTGATACTAATCTTCCCAAATCACCAATCACATCCATAATGAATTTCTAACCACCCAAAAAAACTTTAAAACATGGATCTAATCCATAATTCCTAGTGATTTTTAGGGTAATCCTCCTATAGATGGAATAGCCTAGAATTTTTGGTTTCATAGACTAGTTGAAGCAAAACTGCAAAAATGTGAGGTCCACAAAAATTATAACCTTTGAAGATTAGCCTTCAATGGTATCCACTCTTCCTATATAAGTTGAGTCTTCTTTTTTTTATATCCTTGAAGGCTCTATCTAGATCAATTATTTCCTTGAAGGAGATGCTTTTCAGACCCTGTACAACTACCCACATCTAAAATTCAAGCTAGGCAAGAGGCTTCAAAATGGTCTCCACTTCTGAGATGCTTGGTGCTCAACCTAAGGCCAAAAAAATGGCTTGGTCATTCTTTATGATCAATAAATTTTTATCTTGTTTTCTAAAAGGACCATGTTATCTATAAGGAATGAGGAAGGGAGTCCTAATTTGACTAGCTATTTAATGTGTCCCTTCATGTCCTAGAATACTTGTTCTAAGGTATTCAAAAATTCCTTGAATTTTGATGTAGTTTAAGAACTCATTAACCTTAATCAATATCTACCTTTTATTGGCCACCCCTACTACTTGGATCATCCCATCTATTTCACTATACAACTTTTGGACTAGGAGTTGTGAATCTTGGACCTTGGGGGATATGTAAATGAGGATTTTATCCACAAATGTGCTCACTTGTGAGCTTAAATATTGTGATTTCATAATGAACCCAAGTGGTAGTGTAGACACCAATATTGTTTCGACCCCCCCTTGGTCCCCTTCTAACCACTTACACACTTTTTTAATTTAAAATAAATTACTTATCTTAAATTAATGACCTCACCTAGACACCTCACCCTGGACACCTCGCCTAGACACCTCACCTTGGACACCTCACCCTAAGACCTTTTCTTACCCTATGAGTCACCCTGAGACTAGGCCATCTAAACCCTAACTACCCATGACCTATTATCGCTCCATCCTAACCTCCTAACTAACTCTCATGCCTAATAAACCCATGTTTTGATTGTTCTCTAATGGCAAATGCACTTGGCTGATGGAAAAATGGGCAAAGGGCTAAAAATAGCTCTTTTAACCATTCTCTAGCTGCCGTCATCTATCAACTATCGATCGATGCTGGAGAGATCTCCGATGTCGGTTACATAACCCAAGCTCTAACCTTGAGCTTCCCCCCCAAACTCCTTGACATCGACATGCACACTCTGAGACCAAGCATCAAACTTTGACTTTCACTCTCCTAGCTACAAAAACTCTGCACAAGTCACTCCATATTGGATTAGAACATTGCATGAGGACCTTGACATCAGACACAATAGGAATAAGCATTCTAACACCTCTGGTTCTTCACCAAGCAGAGCTAAGTATTCTTTTATCTCATTTTAGTATTTTAAAATACATTGGTAATTAGTTTCTATTTACTATTTCTAATTACTATCAACCAGACCTGACTTCTTTTGTGGAGAGGCTAAAAAGCCTTCCCCATATCCTTATCCTCTTTTCACACCTACCCTTTACCTTTGCCTCTCCTCAGACCTTATACATCTCCCTACAACCCTGCACAAACCTTTAAACTCCCAGAGTCTTCTGTCAAGCACAGAAACAACCTGAAACCTGTCCAAGGCCCACTTCCCCTACTGACATCAGCAGCATAACCGATGTTAGCATCATTAACCAACTGACCTCGGTAGGACTACCAACATCGGTGACTATGATAGACTAACTATAGAGAATAGGTATGCGTTATTATTTATTTATCTTTCTTAGTCTTTCACCATTTCTTTTTATACAACACACTTTTTCATATATAGTGGACTGTCATCCCTCACAGAGCTTTACAATTTCGAGACTGAGCGTGTAGCTTGGCAGTCCACCATATCTTATTCTAACATTTTTTGTGTTTGAGTCTCATTCTTATCGATAGGTGTTTCCTCCACAGCCAAAGAGGAGCTCCTACAACGCTTGGATACGGTGTGCAACTTAATCTGGGTAACGTACAAACCCTTGACCCTTTACCTTAGTTTCTTCTTTCTTCTGAATGTAAATAGCAAAAAATGTAGAGAAACATTTTAGCACACCCGGTGGGACTCCTTGGGTTCATTTTTTTCTAAAAAGCAAACTTTCATATAGATGCATTAGAAAAAAATTATCTTCTTGCATCCTTTTCTTCTATCTCTTTATTTCGAAAAGAAACCATTAACACAAGTTAAAAAGAACATCTTTCTTTTTCTTCTTGTCACTTCTTCCCTGCATCTTAGAATAGTGAAAAATTCATATTCTTAACCTCTTCTTCAATTATTTACATTTGAACAAACATATTTCGATTTGGGTTAAAAAAGTATTGCATTTCATTCTTTCTTGAATGCATACTTAGCCTACTCACTTAGTAATTAAAAATGCATTATGAATAAATCATAGTGCACAAATGTTACATAACCAAATCATAAGCACATCAAATTAAACATTTAAACATACTTGAGACAAGGCCCGTCTAGGATTTCATCACCTAGCGGATACCTTACCCTTCCTGGCGATCCTACTTGGACTTCACTACCAAGGGGATAACCCACTCTATTCTCTGGTAGAGTATAAACTATAGGCAAAGTATATATTGGCTAAGTGGCCCAACTCAGCTCTGGGTTCGTGAAGTGAAGGGAGCAAGCCCCAACACCAGGCCACGTACTGAACCTAACATATATTTTTGAGCACTAAAACATAACCCGAAACTAGCCATAGACTTCCTCTTTAGGACCCTTTCTAAAAGCCCAATTCCCAAACATATTCTTCTAAGGCATAAGCCACCATGACTCTCAAATTTATTCTTAGGAATTTAATGTTTAGAGGTTGCTTGCCGAATCATATATTTTTCTATTTTTATCTGATTTTTTTTTGAGCTGGTGAGGTCACATCATTCTGAAGTCCAAAAATAACTCATAATTTCTCCTTCTTCCAAAATTATCAGATTTCTATGTTTCTAGAATTACATAGAAACTGACATCAATTTTTCCACTAGTGTCGGCAACCCATCTTCACCAACCTTGATTATCTCACTGACCTCGACAACATTTCATAACTGACATTGGTTAGTAAACCGATGTCGGTCACTGTCAACAAATTTTCTTTCCAAACAACAATAAAACTTGAATTTTTTGCTGTCAAACACAAATTTTGGTTTTCTAAAACTGAGACACACAATTTTTGGAACCTGAACCCATTTTGCCTTTGATGGTTTTGACACGTAGTCAAGCTAAATCTCTTGTTGACCATGCAAGGCAACAACCACTGCCACCTTCACCTTCTATACCAAGTCATCTAATGGAGTATACTTCAGACACTGAGCATACTCCTATCCAACCTACCCCAAATCAACCTCCTATTATTCCTATAGGGGATGAAGACTTTGAGAGATTTCTTGACCTCAACATTAAGGCTCTCCAACACTATCTCGCAAGAAGCCAAACGCGAGATCCTTCAGGTAACCCTGTTTATGGGATGCCAACTTCCTTGGTTGAAATGGAAATAATATCAACAACATCCATTACCCAACCTATGGTCACTCAGGCCATTGCCTCAACTAGTAACCCAACCATGGCCAATGTTCAAGATTTGGCCTCTCCCTCTATTTTTGGACCTACCTCCATCAGGGTTTCTATACCCCCTCAACTACAAATAATTCAACCAAGTTCGACACCTTCCCAGAACTTGATTGTCTCTATCCCACCCACTCTTGCACCCATAAATACAAGAGTGGCTACTTACCCTTTAATCAGTGTCACCACCATCCAACCACCCTTTGCAACATCTAGTCAAGTTGTGCCCTCCAGCTTCATGGCACAAGCCCCCTTAACCTCAACATCAGTCCCTATGATGAACTACCCATATGTTGTGCCTACACAAATGCAACCAAGTATGTCATACACCCCTCCCAATGCCTTTTAGGTACCCTATAACTTAGGGGTGCCCCTCTTCCTAATCCATCTATCAATCTAATTAAGATGCTGATGGATAAGATGTCCAACCTCGAGACATCTATTTCAGGTTCAAGGAGAGTTCTTTCATACGAACAAATCTGTAACGAACCCATCCACCCTTTAGTTCTTATTAGACAATACCCTAGCCAGTGAGAACTCTCAAAATTTACTCACTTTTAGAGTAAAGAGGACCCACAACAACATCTACAAGTGTTTAGACACGCCTACTACCTTATAGCACACGATGATGCATTATTACTTCGCACATTTCCCATGTCACTTTCTGGTGCCGCCCTTGATTGGTATAGTTATATTACCAATCACTCTCTCTTTACCTTCACTCAATTAGCTTAGCTATTCCTCAACCACTTTTCAATCATCATCACTAAAAAGGTCTCCATCACAGATCTATATTCTATTAGACAGTTTGACGATGAATCAATAGCTGACTTCATTGCCCGTTGGAGAGGTTTAATCAACCAACTCTCCTTTTCTTTACCTCAACTTGAGCTCATTGAGATCTTTTCAAGAGCATGTGCGAAGCACATCTCATCCAGTTTTTGGGTTCAAACTTTCTACACATTTGACAAAGCTTTCACCATGGCCTGAATGCTTGAACTCTGTGCAGTCGAAGAGGATAGAGTCAAATTGTGTAGTAAAAATACCAACACAAAATCCAATGAGCCTTCTTCTTCCAAACCTTCTTCTTCCCACTCCAAGTCCAAGGGATTAGAAAACACTGTGGTACTTAGGTCATCATCCTCTACAACAACTAACCAATCTAAGCCTTCCACTTCATAAAGTATTACAAGACAATTCTAACAACGGTATATATAGCATCAATACACTCCAATAGGAGAATCATAAGCTTCTGTGTTGGATAAACTAGTGAAATAGGGGGTCCTCAATCTCCCTCAAATCTGACCTATCCAATTTAACCCCTCACAACCCATCCTTGCATGGTATAGGGAAAATGACTTTTGTAACTATCATCGTGTCAAAGGTCATGACACGGACAATTGCAAAACCTTCAAAAACATCATTCAAGACATGTTGGATAAAGGGGATCTTGTTTTGGATAACCCAAATAGGTTGGCTAACCAAAACATAGATATCTTTAGGCAACCATTCCTTAACCATCCCCCAAGTCAATATAATGTTCAGACCATGGTTGATGACCCTCAAGAGCGTAATATACACACGATCGACATGGTTTCTCCTTTCATTCCTAACCAACCTCTCCCACAGACTAAAGAGGTTAGTCAACCTATTTCTCCACCATGAGTAGAAGACCCTTCCTCTCCTATTTTTCCTCCACCAATGGAGGATAGTCCTCCATCCATTCCCCTTTCACACGTAGGAGAGTCTACTTTGACCTCTCCCATAGTGGAGGATGCTTTGATGGCACCAACGTCAGTGGCCCCACCCTTATCCTCCTTATTACCAATGGAAGATCATACTTTCACTACTCTTAGACCACACATGGAAGGTATGATCATCCTTGTGCTCTATCCTCTTGAAGAGCTACATTTTCCAATCCCTTCTTTGTTGAGAGAAGAACTTGCCACCTCACCCACTTTGATTGAGGAAGATCTAGTGATGGTTTTCTCTTGCCTTTGGCCTGTGATCACTACATCCAACACATTTCCATTCTCAAAATCACCCAAATCCTCTAAAAGACTGACTGTAAGACCTCGCATGATGTCACCTAAACCCTTCTCTTGATTGGCAAAAAACTTAGGATTTCTCCATTCTAGGAACCTAAAACATGAGGCACTATGAGAGTGACTTAAATCTCCTTATCTTACACATTCCACTTCACCTTATACTGCCAATCCTTCTACAATAATTCACCCCAAAGTCTCTAACGAGGATCAGGCTTCCACCTCTAAATCATCATAAGCTCAGCCTTCCATGTCTGAATCTAAACCCTTGCAGGCATCCACCATGCCAAAAAAGATTAAATCTCTTGGTGTTTGCCCTACATCAAACCTCACTCACCCATAAGTGAAGGTAGATTTGAACCTTGCCCTGCACAACAGTGGTCCTCACACCAAACTAAAGAAGGGTGCTAAACCACGTCAGAGAACTCCTCCCCCACCTTCACCATTACCCTCTATCTTGGGTTGACATCTTTCCACTTTAATAGGAGTGCTCCCTACTCCAACACCTAACAAAAACAAACTACCTCCATTACTCCCTTTATCTGACAAAATCATACTTCCTCCAAAAAATTTGACACCTTTCACCAAGAAAGTGCCATCTACATGTGTGGCCACACCACCAACTAAAAAGATGGTGCAAAAAACTCCTACAACTCATAAACAGAAGTTGTCAACCTCTACTACAACAACAAGCATAGACCCATTAGTGGGTTCTTATGCTTTGTTACTACATCGATTGTTGGAGTCTTCTAACATCATTCTCCCACCTATTAAGCCATACCAACCTCTCAGATCAAAACCATCTTGGTTTGATGACACTACAATTTGTGCATATCATCGCACACCTGGGCATAACACTGAGTGTTGCTGTGCTCTTAAAGTTGTCATTCACCAACACCTGAAAAAGGACACCCTTCTCATGAAGGAACCCTTTGACAAACCATCGACACCATCCCATGCCTCCCAAACCTCCTCACTTAAATTGGGATCTCATCAGACTATGGTCCCTCTACCACCTTCTCCCCCTATATTCAAAATCAACACTATCAATATGGCCACCAGGTCACAAACAATGAAGAATAGAGGAAAATAATATGTTTCTATCCCTTGGACATATCCATGCGTCAAGCCCTCTCCACCACCGAAACCCAAGATTTCTATTTTGGGCACATCTCAATCAACATCTTCAGAAGTAAATCGTGACTCCATGGTGAAACAACTTCACCAAACCCCTGTGAAGATGTCTTTGTATGACCTGATACAAAGTTCTCCACAACATCACTAAGCCTTAATCAAAGCTTTACAGGTAGTGGAGGTCCAACCTAAAGGCCCCCAAAGACTAGCTGCTTTAGTCAAATCATTACCTACCATTGCCTCCATCACCTTCAGTGATTCTAAGATTCCTGCCTCCAACCTGGAAGATCAGAATCTTGTCCTTTCAAACTAAGCCTGTCAGGCAAAAGCTTCACAAGATGCATCCTTGTGTTGCACTCCTTATCAAAGAGGAGCTTCATTGTCTTCTCTTTGTCTCATTTATCCAACCCATTGATTATCCGCAATGGGTGTCAAACATTATTCCTATCACAAAAGCAACTAGGGGAATTCGACTTTGTACTGACTATCACGACCTCAACCAAGCATCAACCAACTTCATGTCCAACATCATCCAAAACATGCTACAACCAAAATCTGAAAGAGCAAGATTTCAAAATCAGAGATCTCATCCTTAAAGAAAACCAACACCTGACCAATATGGAAAAAAGAAAATGAGGAAAGTTTACTCCTAATTGGCTTGGACCTTACATAATAATGCACAAGTATGGGTCAGGAACTTATCATCTATCTTCTCTCAAAGGCCAGCCAAAACCTGGCCCCTTAATGCCTTACATCTATGACCATTCTACTGTTAATCAAGTAATCTTTCACTTGATTTATAAACTTGAGCTCGTCCCTTGAGCAACCCTCATCATCCTCATTCCTATTCCTATCAACCCTTTTTTCCTACAAACAAGTAGTTAACCCTTTTTAAAAGTAGTAAATGCTTTGTCCTAATAAAAGGGAAACCCCTAAACCTCTATAGTCTAGTCGATGACTAAAACTTTAGTAATTAAAAAAAAAACATAAAATTGGGATGCCTAACAAAATATACAAAGGTCATGAACTATAAATGTAGACTACTCCCTAGAAGGACAACTGCATCATTACTGTAATTAATAGACTACTCCCTTAAAGGACAGCTAGACATCCAAACATATAAAGTAAACTATAGACCATTACCTCGAAGGATGGCTATGCCCAAATTTTGCTACAAACATCAAGAGCTTCCCACATAAATCAGCTTCACATGACCACACATCAAAACAAGATCCCCAAGTAGACTCCCTGCATTGATCAGTCTACAAACTATTAAGTCATGGACTTGCCTATAGTCATTCTCAGGGTCACCTATAAAAGGGGAAAAGTTATCCTTGCTAAAAAGGGTTACGCTATCCTCACATCTCACATAATCACACCTCTTACCCCAACATACCCAAGGGATTTTGAGCTCACTTAATGTCAAGTGATTCGAGTACTTCTCTAACACAAACCAATTGTCAACAACGTAATGCATGAATGGGGCTTGTGTTTGCAAAAACCCTATCTATGCTATCACTATGGTCCTTGTCAATGAAAGAGCAAAATGCCTTTCACTTATTATACACCTTTGTCACATACAACCAAATCATTTTCTAACCAAACCCAACCCAACCCAACCAAACCAAACCAAACCAAATCATTTTCTAACCATTAACATAACCTCATGATTTATTTAATGCAAATATCAATTTGTGTTATATAAATTATCATAGATCATTCACATTAGTTTTTATGAAAAATAATACACATGGAAACTAACAACCAAACACAATTTCTGTTAAGCATATACCATCACCAATATAGAAAAGTGCTGAAGCATAAATAAAATCATTTCATTTTTAGCATACATCCATCACTAATATGGAAAATTGTTAGGAATGAAAAACCACATAACCTATGTTACAGCATACACCATCACACAATATGGAAAAGGCTGTAACATCATCATACACTCATTTCATTTTTAGCATACACCATCACCAATATGGAAAATTGTTAAGGATGAAAAACCACATAACCTATGTTACAGCATACACCATCACACAATATGGAAAAGGCTGTAACATCATCATATACTCATCATTTCTAACATAACCAAACCAACTATCAACCTCTTTCACTCTTCTTCCCTTTTGGGGAGAACTACATTGGCTTGAGGCCCTTAAAATAGGGGCTATGTAGGCAGCACTCAGTTGACATGGGGTCTTCTGAGGTTAGCTTGGCCATTCATTCATTCATCTACCTAATGGATCAACCATATAACCTTTAACCATGACCTAACCTAGTCAAAACCAATCCATAACCTACCCTCTTCTTCCCTTTTGGGGGGAACTACATTGGCCTGAGGCCCTTAAAATAAGGGCTATGTAGGTAGCACTCAGTTGACATGAGGTCTTCTGAGGTTAGCTCAACCATTCATTCATTCATCTACTTGATGGACCAACCATATAACCTTTAACCATGACCTAACCTAGTCAAACCTAATCCATAACCTACTCTCTTCTTCCCTTTTGGGGAGAACTACATTGGCCTGAGGCCCTTAAAATAGGGGCTATGTAGGCAACACTCAATTGACATGGGGTCTTCTGAGGTTAGCTCAGCCATTCATTAGTTCATTTACCTAATAGACCAACTATCTAAACTAGCCCAAAATCATGACCAAACAACTAGCCCTAACACTGTAGAAGTCACTTCAGACTTCTCATGGGGCACATTGGAGATCACATATATCTCCCTAACCACATCAAACAAAACACTTGAGATAACTTATATCTCAACCCGACTTGACAAATGACCTTGGAGATTGCGACTATCTCCTCAGACCATGACCACTTTTGAGATAACTCTACCTTTGTTGTTTTGATTGCATATGCTACCTCACGAATAGTTAGCAAATTGTCCATGACCCTCACACCTATTGTTAGATCACACCCAAGTTGATCCCCAATATTTGTGACATTTTTGTGTTTTCCAAGAGTACTTCCTAGCTTAGATACTTGGAACACGACGACCATTGGAGTTATTGCTTTGATCAATCTAACCCAATCAGCTACGACCAAAAAGCCAGGGACCGATTAGTTTGATTTTAGTCCTCCTTAACCATTGGCGCTATAGCTTTGATCATTTAACCCAATCAGCTACTACTAATAAGCTGGGGACTGATTACTTTGATTTTAGTTCTCCTTGACCTTGCCTGTGATAATTTGACCTACCTATCACGTGAAGTGGTATACACGCAATCTCAACTATTGTAGCATTCACACTCCAACTTCACCTTACCCATCCACTACCTATCAAATTGGCACCTGATTTTGGGTTCCCTTCTCTCGATTCCTGCTTTGAGGGGGAATACCTCATCTCATACCTGGGGCAAACAACATCTATTTTTGTTTTGCAGTTCATCAAGACAAACCACAAGACAAAAAGGGGCAAATGTAGACACCAATATTGTGTTGACCCCCCCTTGGTCCCCTTCTAACCACTTACACACTTTATTAATTTAAAATAAATTACTTATCTTAAATTAATGACCTCACCCTAGACACCTCGCCTAGACACCTCACCTTGGACACCTCACCCTAAGACCTTTTCTTACCCTATGAGTCACCCTGAAACTAGGTCATCTAAACCCTAACTACCCATGACCTATTCTCACTCCATCTTAACCTCCTAAATAACTCTCATGCCTAATAAACCCATCTTTTAACCATTTTCCAATGGCAAATGCACTTGGCAGATGGAGAAATGGGCAAAGGGCTAAAAATAGCTCTTTTACCCATTCTCTAGCCACTGACATTGGTCAACTATCAACCGATGTTGGCGAGATCACTGACGTCAGTTACATAACCCAAGCTCTAACCTTGAGCTGCCCCCTAGACTCTTTGACATTGATGTGTACGCTATGAGACCAAGAATTAGACTTTGACTTTTTCTCTTCTGGCTACAGAAACTTTGTACAAGTCACTCCGGATTGGATTGGAATGTTGTACGAGGACCTTGACATCAGCCACAATAGGAATAAGCATTCTAACACCTCTAGTTCTTCACCAAGCAGAGCTAAGTATTCTTCTGTCTCATTTTAGTATTTTAGAATACATTGGTAATTAGTTTCTATTTACTATTTCTAAATACTATCAACTAGACCCGACTTCTTCTGTGGAGAGGCTGAAAAGCCTTCCCCATATCCTTATCCTCTTTTCACACCTACCCTTTACCTTTGCCTCTCCTCAGACCTTATACATCTCCCTGTAACCTTGTACAAACCTTTAAACTCCCAAAGTCTTCTATCAAGTACAAAAACAACTTGAAACCCGTCTAAGGCCCACTTTCCCTACTGACATCGGTAGCATAACCGACGTCAGCATCATTAACCAACTTACCTCGGTAGGACTACTGACGTTGGTGACTGTGATAGATTGACTGCAGAGAACATGTACACATTATCTTTATTTCTCTTTCTTAGTCTTTCACCATTTCTTTTTATACAACATGCTTTTTCATAAATAGTGGACTGTCATCCCTCACGGAGCTTTACGCTTTCGGGACCGAGTGTGTAGCTTGGCAGTCCACCATATCTTATTATAACATTTTTTATGTTTGAGTCTCATTCTTATCTATAGGTGTTTCCTCCACAGCCAAAGAGGAGCTCCTAGAATGATTGGATATGGTGTGCAACTTAATCTGGGTAATGTACAAACCCCTTACTATTTACCTTAGTTTCTTATTTCTTCTGAATGTAAATAGAAAAAAATGTAGAGAAACAGGTAGCTTCAAGTTTTATGTAACATTATTTATCTTCTCCTTATAATAAACATATAGTTGATGGATCATTGGGAGGATATCTATAGTGTAGGAGTAGTCAACAAGGTCATTATTCAGCTGTAAGATCTCATGGTCCTTGGTCTATGTATCTTGCTACATTTGATACTACAACTATTACTTCATGCTCGTAGAGTCCAAGAAACTCTTATGAGTTTTCACAAACTCTATTTCTTTTTCTTGCAAATTATTCTCTAGGGCCACTTTTCCTTTTTAAGGCCATCTATTTTGGCCTTGAACTATGCTACTTAAATTTGTAGTTTGGATCTTTGGTTAGCTTCTAATTATAAGTTCTCAGATGTGACATGAATCTATAAGTTGGACCTCATATTCATGAACTCCATGTCTTTGGCCTTGGCCTCTGCATTTTGGAAATTGATGATGGATTTAAATCTTATGAGTTCTTGCTCTTTCCTCTCTATTCAATGACCTACCTTGAGGTATTTTATTATCAAAGACTTTTGGGTCTCCTCCATTAGTTCAACCCTATCATATGGCCTTACCTAACTAAGGTTAATTCCAATGGAATTGTTTGAGTAATCCCCTAGCTGCATCTATTTTTGGGGCTTGATTATTGTTGGCATCATGTTTGAAATCATCAAATATTACTATGTGGGGTCAAATAATGACCACATGTGTGGTGTCACAAAGGACTTGGCCACTTTTCCTCTTTTCTTTTCTGCCCAAGCTTTCCTTTTAGTCTTTAACTGCTGGTAGAACTATTCTTGTGATTAAATTATTTCCCCCATGAAGGGGGATCCTTGTGGCATTCTAAAAGGAATAGTAACTTGATGTTGTGTTGTAGTGGATGTTTTTCCCTTGGGGATGAGTGAGTGAATGGTCAATGTGGAAGGAAATAATGGTGGGAGGATATAAAGAGGGGTGGTGAGTGATTACACCATCATGGATGTATTTATGGTGGATAAAGGTAGAGGGGTGAAAAGTGGTGCAAGTGTGGTGAGTGGCTAATCAATGGAAAGAGGTGCAAGTGTAGTGGAAGAAAAAAAATTAAATAATGAATAAGAAGTGGAAATTAGAGGGTGATAAAAATGCACCCTTTTATATTTGGGCTCAAGAGGAGGGCTAGAAACTTGTTCCTTGGAATCAGGCTGAGCTACCCTTGCTTTGGGTTATCCTATAGCAACCTACTCCCACTATTGGGATACTATGTATAGAGGAAGGGGATAGGAAATAGGCCTCTAAATCTTGAAAATATCCTCCTCTTTCCCTAAGGGGGCATCTTCTTCTTCTTCCACCAAAACGTCTTGTTGATCATCATCTTCATGATACTCATCCCCAATGTTCTCAAATTTCTCATTGGTCTCTAAGTCCTCAAAATTGAGCTCTATTTGGCTAATTTTCCACCTATAAGTATAATAGGATTCCATTTTTACCTTGATGTATTCCCTTTGGATGAGATACACTCTTAGATCCTTGGTCATGATATTTTTAGGATCAAAGTCTTAGACTAGTTTATAGAAAGACTTCCATGGTTGGTGAGTGTTTGAAGGGATCTTTGATAAATACACATAGTGTTTTATGTAATCATCTATCGATGACTTATGTTTTTTAAATATGATTGAGGCTCATGAATAAAGGGGGTGATAGTCTTGAGAGTGGATATGTGGCCATCCAAGTCATAATTCCATTGATCATTGATGTTATCCGAGCTGAACTCTACTAGTTTGAGCATAAGTAGACACTCTTATGACCTCCTCATAGCTATAATGCCCCATATTGAAAAGGGGATGTCACATAGATCCCTCTTATTTTAACCCACACCTTACACTAAATCCACCACATTGAGCTAATAGGCCAACTCCAGGGCCAAGCTCATTTCTATGAGCATGAAAAAGAGCTGGAATGGATCCTTTTTGAACATGTGGACCCTAATGAAGGTAAAATGGGCTCTGAAGAACTAATAAAATATACTTTATCCCTCCTCACCATATTCAAGTGGAAGACTACACCCAACTAGAAATCATGGACATTGATGTATAAGTCTATTCTAAAGATGAAGACCAATATAGAGAGGGTGTCTTTCATATCTTATGCCATAAATCTTGAGAGAGTGGTGGTCAGAGGTGATACTTCTATGTAATTATTTTAGAGATTTGAGTCTAATAACTTCAACTTCTAGACACTAGTGTTTCATACAGTTTATAATCTCTCCATATCATAGATTTTTGTGCTTGGGTCATTAGTGAACCAAAACACTCCCTCAATTCTCTAGTACTGAACACCATATTCAAGTGGTGGACTATTATAAGATTTGTGTTGGCATCATATATTTATAAACATAGGGAAATGATCTTTGGGAATAGATGCATGAGAGGCACCATATATTATGTTAGGATAGATTTCCATATACTGAAGCTGAATGACTCAAAGTCATTATTTTAAACTTTTATGAGCATGCAAGCATGAACACCCTCCCTTAGCTTATTTGTATTCTTTATCAATTTGGGATCAAATATCCCATATACATTATCTAAGACTAGTGTGGGGTCCCTAAAACATCTCCATGAGAGGTACCATATATTATGTTAGGATAGAGTTCCATATCCTGAAGCTGAATGATTCAATGCCATTATTTCAAACTTTTTTGAGCATGTGAGCATGAGCATCCTCCCTTAGATTCTTTGTATTATTTGTCAATTTGGGATCAAATATCACATACATAGTCTAAGACTAGTGTTGGGTCCTTGAAACATCCCTTTGAGATATTTTTCACAATCAATATTATGGGTTTAGGTTGTGTAGGGGTAGAAGCATATTATTTGCTTCTTGCAAATTAAGGGGGAAAGTCTCTGCAACCACTTGGACCATGAGATCTTTACTTTATAAAAATTTCACCACCGAACAAGGACCCAAAAGGTTCCATCCTATAATTATTCCTAAATAACCTTTAAAGAATACCTGGATACTAGATTCTTCTCATAATTTTACACATAATTCTTTGCTCAAGATGTTTTGCTTAGCTCAATGCTCTTGGAGACTCTTAGGGTGTTTAATTATTTTGATAGATCATGAGATGGGTATTTATAGGCTAATACTCCTAGAAAAATCATCATACAAAATTTTTAAATTTGGGTACCCATAATTGATAGGGGTGACACACATGCTTGAGGAGCCATTCATAAAATATTTGTGGTGATCCTTATGGGATATCATGTAATTGGGGGCACTTGATCATTAATTTCAAGGGGAGTGGGGAAGATAACCATATATCAGAGAGGATCCAAAATGAGGGGAGATAAGGTGTGTACACTTGGTGATGGGACAATAATAACTTGTGCTAACGGCACTTATTTATAAAGGGAAATAATAATAAAAAGGGAAACTAACTATGTATAAGGTGAAGATCATAAATAAATTAAAGTAATTCAAGTGTAATACATTAACTAGAATCTCTAAGGAATTGCCTTATTCATCCACCAACTCAAACATATTACCTTACCTATTTTTGATGATGTGAAAGTTTCCTCTCCATAAGGAATCAAACTTCATGTGCTAACATAGATTCATAGCCCTTTCATCATATTTTAGGACCAAGCCTCCTAACTTGAATCCTAGGTTAGATGTCTTCCTATTGAACCATATCTTAAACACCCATTATCGATTGGTTATAGTTCTATTGGCTTTTTCTCTTACTTATTTAAGACTAATAAATTCTAATAACTTGACCTCCATTTCTTCATTTTCTACTATTTTTACAACTTTCAACAATTATAAAGTAGGAATCTCCATCAAAATGGGTATGACCACTTATTTCTTGTATACTAATTCATACAGGGATATTTTTAGAATTTACTTATGAGTGATTTGATAGACCCATAGAGATGTTTTTATATTATTATGCCATTCCAAATATCATTCAACACCCATTCTCTTAATTAACCTTATGAGGTTCTTCTTGGTCAATTTTTCCAACTCATTCCCTTATGGGTTGTAGTTAGATGAATTCTTAAGGAAAATGCCATTCTTGAGTATGAATTTTGAAATATTTGAACTGAAGAAGGCCTTTGTATTATTAAATATGATTATTTTAGGAGGGCCAAACCTTGCTATCAATTCCTCCAAGAAGTTGAGGATCACATTTTTAGTTGCCTCTTTTAAAGGGGTTACTTTAGGCCATCTTATGAAGTAGTCTATGGCTAAAGTATCTTCTTATGGCCTATGCTAGACATGGGATTGATCATTTAAATGAAATAAAATCCCCATTATGTGAAAGGTTCATTAGTCATAATTAGGTTCAGTGGCATGGCTAAATTATTTTGCTTACCTACAAAAAAATGACATTACTACCATTTCACCACCTAATAATAATCTAAAAATAGGGTTGGCTAGTAGTATCTAACATGAATTATTTTAGTTTCAATAGTCTTCACTAATAAATATCTACCTAGAGGGGTAAAATACATAGCTTGTAAGATTTTACTAACTTGGTGGTTGTTAACACACCTAAGTAGTTCTTCATCAAAGTTCCTTTTGAAAAGGACTCCATGAACTAGTGTATAACTAGCTCATTGCAACCTATATAATCTCCTTTTGTGTGAGAGGATATTGTAAGGATATCAACTAGTTTTTATAAAGTGGGTTCTATCAACGACTTTGGACCTGATAGTTTTGTAATGACTTACTAAAATTGTTTTTGGTGTATCTTGCTCATTTATCAAGACATCTATGCATTAAGCCAAATACTCACAAAGTCATCTGCCTTGAATCACCTTGGTCAGTTTGAATTTTAAATTGTATTACAAGATATTATTGATCCAATTATATCTTTTATTAGTGATTTCTCCCTCCATAATGTATTATATGATGTTGGAATGCACCCCATATATCATTACCTTGCTTCTTACCACTAGGTGATTGAATTTCTTGAGAGATTTAACTATGGTGAAAGCCTACTTCCAAATGAAATTATAATTAGTCTCATATCCATGTAGGGTTATTGAATGGAATGAAATATGATACTCACCTTTCTCTTTAAGTTCTTTTTGATTTAATATGGCTGTCAAGCTATGTTTACTCCCATTAACATACATGACAAAATCCTTAGAGAAGTCTAGAATGACAAGCATGGGAGTGGTGGATATTTCCTCCTTAATATTGTCAATGACATCCTTCCTTCAATGGTCCATTTAAAATCTTGATCTTTATTCATCATTAATGTTATTATCCTTACCAGCCCCATGGTGTCAGATATGAATCAACTAATGAAGTTGATCTTCCCTAGGAAAGACTAACTGCAACCTCTTTCTCAATACTCCAAAGGACAGGTTCTTCATCTGTTGAAGAGGGAGGGTGATAAAATTCATCTATTAGAGAGGGAATATGAAGCATGGGAGGTCGATCATGATCAGATTTTTGAATCTTGAGGGCAATGGAATTGGTAAGCTTAAGTCCTTGATGTCTTTCACTCTATCTAGATCAATAGAGATTCCTTCTTTAGATACCATGTATCTTATTATCTTGCCTTGTGGGACGATGAAGACACATTTTTTGGGGTTGAGGGATAGCCTAAATAATTGACACTTTTGAAAAATATTTTCCAAATGAACAAAATTATCTTATTTTTTCTTGGTGAACACTTTAATATCATCTAGATAGATGAGGATGATTTTGTTAATCAGGCCTTGAAAATCTATATCCATGGCCCACTAAAAAATAACTCATGTGTTAGAGAAGCTAAAGGGGATTTTTTCATATGCAAATGTCCCCCACTTTGTAGTGAAATTAGTTTTATGTTGATCCTCCTTATTAACCCATACCTTTTTATAACTTAAGAACCCATTCAGTAGAGAAAACATTTCTGCACCTCCTATGGTTTGGAAGATGTATTCCATTGAAGAAAGGGGATAATGATCTTTCAAAGATGCTTTGTTCAAGTATCTAATGTCTACACATAGTCTAATTTACCCATTTTTCTTTCTTATCATAACCAGGTTAGATACCCAAGTAGAATGCTTGATTGGGTATATAGTCCTTGAATCGATTAATATCCTTAGTTCATGAGCCATAAGAGACTTAATTTTTAGATTTACTAACATTTGATTTTCATGGATAGGCTTGGCTCCTTCGATTAGATATATAGTGTGTTGGATTAATTTATGGTTGTAACCTTTCAAATCATCATAGGTCTAGGCCATAACCACTTCATAATTATTTTAGAAGGATACCAGTTGATCCTTATTTTTTTGGGAAACTTATTTCCCCACCTTCAACTTTCTTCCACCTCCTATAGTAAGCTTGGAATAGTCACTTGTTTTATGACAAAATTTATTTTATCATTCCTTACATCATAAAAATCAAATAAATTATCTAGGGTGATCAGTCCCTTTATAAGTTTATTGAACTTTAGTTGTATAATTTTATCTCTATAGGCTTCTTTAATCTTTGGCTATAACTACTCTGCAAACTCACATGCCTACTGAAGAAACATGAAAACTTGGGCATAAATCTCAAATACCTACTAATTCTATTCATTATCTAGGATAGCAGGTCTGATAATCACTTACACTACCTATTCATCAGTCATCAAATTGGTTACTGGATCAAACTAGGAGCCAATTAAATCCATTCTATCTACCTACACATTCATGGATCTAGGAATGATTTAAATATTAAATAATTGAATTGTTTCAATCAAATGCCATATTTGATGGAAATAAGACCTCATTTAGAAATTATTTATAGTTATGAATCCTTTTAATTAATTTACTACTAGTTTGGAATCCCTTAACACTTTTAATTGCTTCACACCCATGCACTCAGCAAGGTTCAGGTCATAGACCAGAGCTTCATATTTAGCTTCATTATTTGTGTAGATAAAATGGGAGTAGAAGGACTTAAGGGTTTATTTTATAGATGGAAACACCAATCAGATACTAGTTTTAGGGATAGTTTTGCATTTCATACCATCAAAATGCAAAGTCCAAAAATTGGACTCATTTTTAGGTTCTTTGCTTTGATCCTCGCTTTTCTTCATGAATTTAGGGATGAATTGATATTCATCATGGATTACATAAGTTTTGAGGATAGTGGCATAAAATTTTGTGAATGGATCATTCTTTATGAATTCATTAATAAGGACCCCCTCTTTCAGGCTCCTATTGTTTGCCACCCTTTCTCCCTCAAGAATTTCTACACAATACATCTCTTTCTTAGAGAAAAAAAGTGTGTGTTTCTTCAAAATTTATCATAGAATCATAAAATATGTGTTTTTTTATGAATAATCTTAAACAAAAACTTCAAATTTGAGCTGTATTTGGTTATTAGGATCAAGTGAGACCAATCCAAAGATAAGTATCTGCCTATCTTGGTTGTGAAATCTCTTGATAAACATAACCCAAAAACTAGAGGAATGTCTATTACCACAACTTCTTGGGTACTATAACACTAGCATAATAATACAAAGTTAGGGGAAGAGCCTTGATAACACCTATGATCTAAACCTTCTTGTCATTTAATTGCATTAATCCCTTATCCAAAGGTTCATATTAAGGTTGTAGTGCATTCGTAATTTGTTTGGGCATCACTATGGTGTTAGCACCGAAATTAATAATAGAATTATGTAAAAAATTATTCCCCATAATGAGAGTTAAATAAAATGGGGTAGGTTTTGCTTTACTTACCCTTATTTTGGAGTTGATGAATGTGAATGGTGCATGGGGTTACATATTCTTGCTGGCTTCTCTTGCCTTGGTTTGTGCAAGCTTTGTATTTGGGTTAGCTCATTTAGGTTTCTCTTGGTCTTCCAATGCCTCTTGTAGTAGATACTTTTCCTTGGGGGTAGACAAGTCATCCCAAAGAGAAACATTAGCTAGGGCCTTTTTTAGTTGATCCACCACATTCAATGACCTTTGAGGTTGGATTTTGGGGTCCTTAATCCTATTCTATATTATTTTAATCTAATTTTGATAAGTCAAGGGTGATGGTTGGGGTCATGGATTTTTATTAAAATTCACTTTAGGCCTTGTAAAATCCTCTTAAGTCAGATCAATTTCTTCTTGGATTGGGTAGAGTAGTCTAATTGGACCAAAAAGGATTTTAACATGGGGATCTCATTTTTATAAGCTACATCTTCACATTTCACCCAAGAGATAAGTGCATGTTATGAGGCTATCTATTATTATTTATGTAAGTACATCACTTGTATTTGAGTTATTAGGACAAAATTTTCAATGCTTGGGGACTGGTATCTATAAGGAATTGAATCAGGTGTGTTCCCTTCTATTCATTGCTTAATAACCTTTTGTTGTAGTTTACCTCTAGGGTAATTTTAGGGTGTATGTGAATCATTACATGAGAAGTACCAAGAATTTGAGTCATACATAAAGTTATTTTAGTGACCAATTCTCTATTTTAGTTTGGTAGTACCATTTGTAAAGGATTATAAACTAAGATGATTTGATTTGTAGGTTATGCTTGATGATTTAGCCTCTACCTTACCTAGTACTAGTTATGCTGATATGGAAATCTTATGCTTTGGTAATTATAGAAAAGGGGATTTAGGGAAATAGATTGCTACCTCTTAAGGTTTATGATCTCATTCTAGAAGTTTTGTAATATGTTCTATGTCATTTATCTCTGCAACTAGAGTGGATGAAGTAGATACACTTGTTTGAGAAACTAGACCTATATACATGAAAGGAGATGCTTATGAGGTGCTTGGGACTTCCTCTTGTGGTGGTATCAATAGTTCTAGGAATATGAGAATTAATGGTCATGGGGGGATTTTATTGACATCTATCAAATTATTCTCCACTTTGATGGCTAATTCTTATGCATTTAGTAGCATCTAGATTCTAAAAGACTAAATCATAATAATTATGTCTGAATTAAAGGATTTAAGGTAAAATATAATGGCTATACCCATATGAAGTCATGCCACTATCAAGTTCATTAATAGGTCTTATTAAACCTGGTATTAAAATTGATGATATCCTCTTATAAGGCTCTTTTAATAGTGATTAATTGTTACAAGAGAGATGATCGATCTCCTTTCTCATTGAATCAATCAAAGAATCTATTGCCTAGTTCATCCTAGGTGGTGATGGAGTTGGGTGGTAAATAATAACTCTAGTTAAGAGCTCATCCTTTGAAATAGGTGGCTATTACTCTTAAGGCTATGTTTTGCTCAGTGACATGATGCATGGTATAAACATTGACAACATACTAAAAATGTTTTTCTATGCTTTCAAAATCCTCCCTTATAAATTTAGGGAGTACTTTCAAGGTGTTAGAAAGAATAGGATCCCACATAGTCAAGGCTACTAGAGGGATTAGTGGGTTACCACTATTCCATGCTACAAAGTTCTTTGGTTTTCCTTGGATAACCATATACTGTGGTTGTTGTGTTGCACTAGACCCTATAGTTAATTCGTGAGTTAAAACCACCAGAGGTGGTAGTAGTAAGCTTGGATTTTGAGATGTTAGTGATCTTATGATGGGCCTTTAGCTCATAAAATTTGAATTCTAATTATGTAGATTGGTCCCATCAAGCATTCTAAGAAAGGAAACTATTGATTCCTAAAACTCTCATTCTCTACAAATAGTTTCCTATGGGAAGCTTTATAGATGTGGAACCAAAATTATGATTTGTGAAGTGACCTCCATAATTTTATAATCTAGCTCTTTGAATAGTTGGGGAGGAAAAGGGGAAGAAGGAGATTAAAATGAAACTAAAATAAAATTATCTAAGGTGATGCACCATAATTCTTAATGTATCCATTCCTAATATTTCATAAAGTATCTTGAACCTTTAAAACATTACAGATGATCTAAAAGAGCATGTGCATGATTTAAATCTTGCAATCTAAATAAAATACAACACTATAGAATTAGAGTGTAAAAACAACAAACAATAATTGATTTGATATAATTTGACATAGAACACCACATCCTCTTCATTATTGGGTGGATAAAAAAATACAAAGGCCCAAAGGCATAATATAAATTATTCAATCCTTACCATGAGGGGAACATACTAAGTTCTTAGAATGAAAGACAAATTTTAATCCTATTTCTATTCAAAATTAAAACTATTATAATGGTTGTTCTTTTTAGTAACATTCATAAAAACCCTCTACTATTAACTAACTTCTAGCCCCTTATAAAAGAAATGATTCCCCAATATATAGGCATGATGACCTTACAAGGAAATGACACTTGGAACCTAACACTCACATTCATAATGAGGCCATTGTAACTAAAAAGGGGATCTTCAAATCATGAGTGCAGATGGTCTTCAAACCCTAGATATGGTGTAAATTTTATGCCTCATGATTACCATGATGCTTAAAAAAAGTGTTGTGGTGATGCGTGTCTCTCTTTGAACTACAACTAGAATTATTATAGGAAATGGGGCCCACTTACCTTGACCAATGGATAAACACGAAGCTCTACTAAAAATAAAATTTGCCTTAGATAAGTGATGTGATGCCAAATGAAAGGTTCACTTTTAGTTATACCTGCATACTAGGCCCTACCTATTATTTCATCAGCCAATGACACACCTTAAATCTCTAACTAAAGAACCTTTCACTCTTAAGGAGCTCTACGATGCCACATGGTGAGCTGGCACTTCTCCTCGGGATGTCAAGAACTATTTTGCAAAGAATGAGTGTAGGGATGCCAAGTGGAACCAACAAAAGGAGCTAAGACTTAGAAAAAATTAAAAAGGGGAACCTGGGAAATAGGAGGCTGATAGTAATTTTCCCAATGTGCCAAGCACATCTATGATAAAAATCTAACTACCCAAAAAACTTCAAAATTTGGATTTGATCCACAGGCCTTTTTGTCTTATTGAACCCTACCATGAGATGTTTTCAAAAGGTGTATTATAAATACAAGTCTAATCCTTCTCATTGTTCATCTAGAAAATACCAAGCAAACACCTATAAAATCTCAATCAATCAATTTCATAAGTTATTATACCATATTCATCCCTACTTGCATATCAAGCATATGAGTAGTAATATTATAGGTCTAAAATATTTAAAGAACAACCCATGAGCAATATTTGTCAAGTTAAAATATAGATAACTATATAAATTTTCATATAATATATATTTTGCCCTTATGCACACACATTACCACACATAGGGGATAACTATATAAGTTTGAGTCTCTCTTTGGAGTATTGACTATGTAGGTAGCGCTCATTGACGGATGGGTCTTTGAAGTTAACTTGACACTATGAGTCGACTAACCATTTTTAGAAAACTCATTCTAAAGGTGAAGATCTATGGTTTGAACAGTTAGAAAAGAGTAATAGCTTATATCCAATATTTGAGTATATCACTATAAATATGACATAAAACCCATAATAGTTAAGTTGGTCACATCAAGATCTAGTCATTATTGTATATTGGACACTTATATCATATCCAAACACTAGCATTAATGGTAGTGTCTAGATCTAATGATAGTGTTCATGGATACAAAAGTATAATTTCTAGAATCTAATGACTGATACATAATACTAATCATGTATAGTTCCCACTTATTTTTAGCCTAGATATGCTTGTGCATAGTAAACACAACTAAGTATCATTTCTCATTGGTATTGTAATAAATTATGTATCTTTCAAATTTATTACTTTCTATACTTAGCATATCTTAGTATTACAATTTAGAATATTTATTTATTTGAGTTTTTAATTAATTGGCCTAATATATATCAGTTTATCACCATTGTGCTTGAAATATTTATATATTGTTAACCCTATTCCATATTTATGTAGGAGCATCCAAAGTCCTAAGCAATCTTGCTTCACCAAAAATAGAGTGTAGCTTTTTCCTTTATATTTTTACCTCTAATTTTTTACTCTTACCTTGTGTTTTAGTGTGTTTGGTACGGAGTATTTGTTGGTTTCCATGCTAGATCATTTATGTACTTGGCCTATTATTGTGGTGACAACATATTGTACTTAATAATTCATCTCAATGAATGATCAATTGCATTGGTGTTTGAAGACAAACACTTCATATTGGTCTTATGGAATTCTATTGTTATTCAACAGTGAAAATTAAGACTTAATCCCTAATTTGGTCTCTCATCATTTAAATGTCACATGGTAATGGTTATCAGAATTTCATCCTCAATAAATTATAAAGATTGGAAAGGAATTTTAATAGTTTCTCATGGAAAATAATACCTGAATAGGTCTTAGATTGTGTTAAATCCTTTGAACAATGTTTCACCTAGTGCTATATGGAAAACTTAGATTTAATTGGGTCTTAATAAATTTGAATTGTGTTAAGTTTTAAATGAATATCAATAGGGTTTAATTACACTAAAGTGCCTTGACAAAGTCCAATTTAGTCTTATCAGTGTTAACACATTACTTGATAAATCATGACTATGTCAATGATTTTGAAAACATTTTCTCTTAGTGATATTCGACACACACAGATCCATTTGGGTCATAATTGAATTTAATCAAGTTGCAGTGTTAGTGGTTAATGAAACTCTAAATTGGTCTGATGAAAGATCAATATTCATTTAAATGGTATTTAATAAAGTAAATATTGAACTAGTTTGGATTCACTTTAAAATATTTTATCTCATTCTAAAAGCCCACCCACATAACATATTTTTAAAGTGTATTATGTTTTGAAGATTAAACTATGCTATTGCCCAATTAAGTCTACCTTGAGGTATACATTTTAATTCTTGGACTCTTGGTTTTCTCTTTGAAGCCATTAATTGAAATTCTTGGGAAGATGGGGATTCACCTATAAAATGTGGGTAGTCAGTTTATTCTTGTATGAAAAAAGGGAAAATGGCATCCTTTTTGTGGCTCCAGCAGAGAGTTAGGGAATAAACCATATTTACATTATTTTTTTTAATTTTATTAGTCTAGAAGGACTATGAGACTTCCATTTTAAGGCAATGGTTTATGTGTTTAATATCAATAGGTGTAGTGATTATTATTCTCCCTATTCATATATTCACTAATCTAAATTATGGTAGAATTGAAATTATAATTCACTATGATTTATGCAATAATGATTCTTTATTGTATGTATTTCAATTGTTTGATGAAATGCTTATGTGTCCATTTGATTTGTGTAAAACCCTATGAAATGGGAGTTAATGGTGGGTATTAATTTGTCTTCCCCTCCTTGGTGATTGCACAAAGTGGTATTAGATCTAAGTTGTGTCTTTATGGGTCTTGTATATAAAAGCTCCTAATTATGTGTTGTAGGCTATGAGAGAAAATTTTACATAGAGATTGCAAGTTATGAGAGTTAAGATTGCATAGGTGGTTTTATGTGTGTGTAAAGTCCTAAAAAATTGAGAAATAGAGTTTGTGAGAACCTCTATTTAGAATCCATTACAAGTTGTGGAAGAGTTGCCTACTAATTTTTGGTGAGATATGGCACTCATGAGAAGAGCATGTGAGATGTGTGAGTTGACAGAGATGCTGAAGGTGTTCTAGGAAAGACTAGATATGTATAAAAAAGTGATGACGGTGAAACTAAGTATGATGGTGTTAAGGAAGATTTGATGGTGGGGTTTTTTTCCATACAAGAATGGATGAATGTTTTGGATAGAGGCTAAGCAAGTAAAGGAAAATATGCCAATAAACAAAAGAAACCAACTGAGGTTATGGTGGAAAAAAGAGGTATATCTCTTAGTGATGTTTATTTTTTTTATGGACAAAAAAATATGTAACAAATCATGAATTAGATAGTTGAGCTTAAATTGTATTTTTTCAATGAGAATGTTGTTGATCCCATGGGGGTGAAGGTTGTGTGTAAGAAGTTATGTGGAGTTGTAGTAGTATATTATAAATATCTCCAAGTGAAAAAACAAGGGAAAATTAAGAAAAATATTTATGATTGGGAAAATATGGTTACCAAGATGTTGGGTCACTTTGTGAACCCAAAATTTAAGCCATGATGGTTGAATAAGCTTTGTGTGAAGAGGCTTGATAAATTTGGTGAGAATAAGATTGACAAGAAGGGAAATAAGGATGGGGATATATCATGTGAACATGAAAAGACTAATTTTAGAAGTAGTATGGAGGTGAAAATATGTGCCAAAGAGAAATTTATCTTTGATGATAACAAGTAGGTGAGGCTTCTATATGTAGAGCCTAGTCTTAATTTTTAGAACATCAAGTTGTATGAGAGATGTGAATAACCTATAAGTGATAAAATATGCATGATGAATGATGTAGAGGTGATACATTATTCAAAATAAGTTAAAGAACTATTTTTTGATGATGGGTAAGTGATTTTGAAGTCCCATGAGTGGGAAAATGCTGATTTATCTATGGTTCATGATGGAAATGAGCTTGTCAATTCTATTTTGGATGGTAGTAAGGTTAAGGATAACCAAGGCATGGCATATGTTTATTTGAGTGAAAAAATGGATTTGAGTGAATATTTCAACCATGTATAGTTACAAGTGAGTGAATAATTCAACTAAGAAGAGTTGCAGGTTTCCATGGTGGAAGCATTAGATGTAGATGTGATGTAGATTAGTGCACACATGTAGGATATGATTATGGTTCAGCCATGTGATAAAAGAAATATGATATTGAGCAAAAAAAACCTTGGAGGTAGTTTATATGGAGCTTTTGAGATCCCATAATGAATGCCAAATTCATTAGAAACATGTAAATAGTGAACAAGAGTCAGAAAACATGTCCTTGGGGTAGGATGAGATGGTTGATGAGTTGTTGGAGGGAGATTTTGTTTCCCATAATGTTTTTATGTATTTTTTAGGTCCAAGTATAGAAATGATAGTGAATAAGAGGACAAAGTGTGGTGTAGTCCAACATGCTCATTTGTATGAGTGGTAGAGTGAAGATGTTGACCACATGATTGATATGACAACAATGATTAGAGAGCTAGTTGGTAATGATGTTATAGCCATGGAGGAGTGTTTTCAAGTCAATACAAATACAAGAGAGAGTGGTAGAGCATGATGACATGTTTGTTCTCAAGAGGATATGTAGATAGAGGCTCATTTATAATAGTGTATGGAAGAAGAGTTGTCAAAATAATGACTAAGTTTTGGTGAAGGTTTTGAGAAGCTAAAGCTTGACATAGAACAACTTTTTATTATGGATATATATGAGAGAGTGCAACTAAGTTCTATATCAGCCATGGTATGTGTAGAGCACATTAAATATTATAGGTATGGAGATGAGTTTAATGAGATCACCAATTAGAAGGAGTAGTTGTTAATATGCATGGCAACCTTAACATGTGAAGAACAAGTTGATGTTCTAGCTGAGATCGAGAGATTGCTTACCTTAGTAATGTGGACAAAGAATATGAGAGGGTAAAAACTATCATTGAGGTTATTATTTATGTTATGGGATATCATTAGAATCCCTATTGTATGTTTATTCAATTATGTTGATATTAGGAGTTATAGTTGATATTATAGCCATGAGAAAGTAGCTACAAACATGAATATGTGATGTTGTGAAGGATCTAATAGTTGGTTGGAAAATGTGTGAATAAAGACAAGATGGATTTAGGTGATGATGTTTAGTTGACAGTGGGTTTCATCCCACAATATAGATGAATGGAGCTCAGTTAAGCATTTGGCAGAGGAGGATGGACTATGGTGGGTGTGATACCACAAATGAGAGAGATGATGGTGGGTGCAATCCCATAAAGGAGATAGATTATGATGGTGGGTCTAATCACACAAGGAGAGAAATTAAGAATAAAAATAATGAGAATATAGAAGGAAAAACAACAAGTAGGAGCTAAAAATGACATAAGAATTAAGACAAACAATTGAGTTATTTAGGGTATTGTAAAGGGATACCATGGTCATTATGCCTCATGACCAAAAGAGTGGTTTGGCCCCTTATACAATCCATGTGAGATGAATCTCACGTTTTAAACCTCATGTGTCTGATGTAGGAGTATTTAAGGTCCTAAAACATCTTGCATCACCAAAAACAGAGAGTAGGTTTTTCCTTTTAGTTGTTTGTTTTCATTTTTTTTTTCTTTCATCTTGTGTTTTAGTATGTTTTGTGTGGATGAATATTTCATAGTTTCTATGTTGGATCATTCATGTACTTGGCCTATTATGGTGGTGACATCATCTTATAATTCATCATTCATCTTAAAAAAATGATTATTTGCCTTAGTTTTTTAATATAAATACTTCATTTTGGTCTTGAGTTTGGTCTTGTAGAGTTCTATTGTTATTCAACAGTGAAAGTTGGGATTTAATCCCCAATTTGGTCACTCATCATTCAAATGTTGCATGGTAATGGTTATCAAGATTTAATCCATGGTCAAATATTGATCTTATTAAGTTATTTCAATATTTTCTCACATAAAAAATATCCGAATAGGTCTTATATTGTGTTAAATATTTCAAACAATTTGTCACCCAATGTTATGCAAGAAGCTCAAACGCGACTGGGTCTTAAATATTTTGAATTATGTTAAGTGGCAACCAAAACCTAATAGGGTATATGTACACTAAAGTGACTTAATAAAATTTTATTTAGTATTATTAATGTTAATTTAGTGCTTGATAAATATTGAATATGTCAATGATTTTGAAAACATTTACCATCACTGATATTTAACATACACAAACCCATTTGGGTCGAAATTGACTTTCTTCAAGTTACAGTGTTGTTGGTGAAAAATATCCAAAGTAGTCTAATGAAATCCAAATATTCCAACAAATGGTATTTTATATAGGAAATATCTATTTGGTTTGGCTTCACTTTAACACATTTTATTTCATTCTAAAATCCCATGTAGATAACATATTTGAAAAGTACATTCTATTTTGAAGATTGAGCTTTGCTATTACCAAATTAGAATTACTTGTAGGTAGATGTTTCAATTATTGGAGTTTTGTTCTTATAATTTTAGTAATTAAGTAAATGAAATTATTAGGAAGATGGTGATTCACCTAAAAAACATGGGAGGTCAATCCATTATTGTATTTAAAAAGGAAAATGGAATCCTTTTGTGGATTTTCTAGAGAGTTAGGGAATAGACCAGATTTGCATTTTTTTTATTTTTTTTATTTGGAAGGATTATGAGACTACAATTTGAAGGTATAGGTTTTTATGTGTATAATAGTAGCTATATTTATTATTATTTAGCCTTGGTCATGTATTCAATGAGCCAAATTGTGGCAAAATTTACATTGTAATCTATTGTGATTTATGCAAGAATGATTCTTTATTCTATGTATGTCAATTATTTGATAAAATTCATGTGTGTCCATTTGATTTGTGTAAACCCATAAAACATGAAAAATTAATGACATTCCTTAATTGGTCTCCCCCTCCTTGGTGCCTGCACCACACATATTATAAATTTAGGGTTAAACAATTCTAAATAATGATTTAGGGTTTTGTAATAATCTACATTGAGGTAATATGGCGAGTTTAAATTTAATTTATAGAAATAATAAATACAAATATTGACATTATTTTTATAACTTAACTTGTATGCAAGTAAAATCATTTGCTTCATTATTGTTGGCTAATATTCCTATTAGTTGACACTAATTCTGGTTAACCTATTCTATCCTACTAATTTATTCTAATCCCAACCATATATCTAATATCCCCATCCATTATCCTTCATTCACTATCCTTAGTCTAATCCTATTCCCTCATTAATTATTTTAAATCTCCCATTATCCTAATCTAATCCCAGTTATCTAGTATAGGGGAATTTAAAATTCCCATAACCCCACCTAACCACCTATTAACCTATACCCTAGGCATTGCTACATCCTTAAGAATCCTAATCCTCATGAATCCCTATCTAATCTCCCTCATTATCCCCTAAATGTATGGAGAAGCTTCTAAAATTGGAGAAGCTCCTCCAAGTCTCTAGAAATCTCTAAATGAGAGACACTTAATAATTTTTAATTCTTCTAAAATTCCCTCCATTTGACTATTTAAACAAGGTCTCCCTCCACCCTCAAACCAACTTGGAAACCCATATCAAAACTATGTCAAAATAAAACTCTAATTAGTGTAACCAATCTATGTCAAAATAAATCTATGCATCCATTATCAAGATCCAACAACAAGCCATCATGCTATCTAAATTCTAAGTCAATGTATATCCATCTCAATCTATTTATTTTTTATTTAATCTTGGTTTAAAAAATTTAATATCTAAGATTTGAATGTAGGATTAAGTAGTTCTTTCATCCAATTCCATTTAAATCTTAGTGTCTTTACACTTTAATTGGTAGTTTATGATTTGGGTAGTTTAAATTTCATATTTTAATCTCATAGGCCCAAATTTTGAGTTACATTTTGAAGCTTACAAGATCAACTGGTAGAAGGAAAATCTAAAAATTTTAAGATTTTTACATGTATAGGTTGTAGTAATGAGATTGTACTAGTAATCATGATAGTGCATTGTGTAGTCCCAACATTATCCCTAAGAGTCATGGTATTAAGACACCTTAGCCCAACTCAATCACCCAAACCCAGCTTGCCCATCCCATCCCAACTCATCCTAGCCTAACTCACCCATCCTACCCCAACTCACCCATCCTATCCTTACCCATCCCAACCTGAATCATCCCATTGTGACTCATCCTAGCCTGAATCACCCATCTTATCTTGACTCACCCATCTTAAACCAACTCATCCCATCCTAACTCATCCCAACCTGAATCTCCCATCCTACCCTAACTCAACCACCCTGACCTGACTCATCCATCCTACCTTGACTCTCCCATCCTAACCTGACTTGCCCATCTTACCCCAAATTGACCACCTCAATCTGAATCATCCATCCAGGCCTGATTCACCCATCTTGACTTGACTCACCCATCCTAGCCTCACCCATACTAACCTAACTTGCCCATCCTACCCTAACTTACCCATCTTGCCCTGACTCTTCCCAACTTGACTCACCTATCATGCCTAAACTTACCCATCTTAGCTTGAATTATCTCAACTTGACTCACTCATCCTAGCCTAACTCGACTGCCTCGACCCAACTCAACTCATCATATTCTATTTGACATTCTATTTAATAGTTTCCATATTTGAATAGTATGGGATAGATTTAGGACTCAATCTAATTAAAAATTCTCCTTTTATAGTCTTACATTCTATTCATGTTGGATAAATATCTCCATTTATAAAATTTTAGATATATTGTAATCCATATTTTAGTCATCTGTAAGTGATCATCTTTAAAACATCTTTGGACACTTGAATAATCTATCATACCTGTATAGGCCCTTGTATGTGTCAAATATATAAATCTCAAGGTTTTTTAGTTTATAATAAAACCAAAAATCTCATCTTATAGTTAGTAGTGATATTGTCAGTTATAGTTATGGTTTTGTAGTCCTAACATAGTTTTATAGGTTTCTAGCCTGACCCAACTCGCCCATCCTAACTCAACTCGTTCATCTTGACTTGATTTATCCAGCCTAACCCCACTCATCCCATTCCAACTCAACTTACCTAGCCTGACCTGACTCATCCCATCTTAACTCAACTCATCCCATCCTGATTCGACTCATCTTCCTGACTCAACTCGTCCAACCTAACTTGACTCACCTAGCCTAACTCGACTCACCTAGCCTAACTTGACTCACCTGACCTGACTCATCTCCATCTTATTTCAACTCATTCTTTTTTATGGTTTTTTTTCTTAAGGCTTATTAGATTAAAATCTTATTTCTTGCAGGGGTCATTTTTTCTTTCTAACATCATCTTTTTACAAGATAATATTTTTGGTCTAACATTTTATGTCTTGCAAGCTCCACCTCAAGGTTGTCAATAACAAACTATTATAATTTACCTTGTATATCTCCTCTTTTGAGTGTCATATCAAACTACTAACCCATATGCTTGTAGACTGCTAGTCAAAGATCTATTTTGACACTCTTAAAATCATTTTGAATCATTTTTTGCCTTGTATATATCATTTTTAATCATATTATATATATATACATATATATAGATGTATATATATATATATATGTATGTATGTATATACATCTATACACACACACACACACATATATATATACATATATACACATATATACATATATGTATATATATACATACATACATATATATATATACATACATATACATACATATATATATATATATATATATACATATATATATATATATACATATCTTCTTAATCATTCCTTGTAAATAATTGTGTATGTGTGTGTGTTATCTTGTGAATACTTTTCATATCATGCCCCTCACACATAGGTAATTAAATCAGGTAACTAATCATATCATGTGTTTAACCTATTTGTTAACCCCTCCTCTACGATAGCATGTGACATGTATTTCATCACCATGCTTGGGATTAGTATATAGGTGTTAGTGTTGTGGATTTCACCACCATGATCTAACCAAACTCTTATGTTCTAGTGAAGTATAATAATCAGGGATAGTTGTCATTAGGCTAAGTGGTTGACCCCATACATGTCATTTATGAAGGGGAAGAGTTAATTCTCTAAACCTGATATTAGAAATCACCCTACATAGACTTTGGATGCAACATACATTTTTTTAAATAATATATTCCCTTAGAAACCTTGTACATATATAGGATAGGACCCCTCAGTTATAACAAGTGTACCACTATAGGAGTCAGTATCAACTCTAAAGTAGCCATCGGGTGCGAGTAGGGTTGAAAGGGTGTGGTAGATTTGATAATGGGTCACTAGCCTAAAACCTCAATTTTGAAGCCATTAGATGGTGTAGGCATTGAGTTACACACCCAATAGTTTACTAATCATAGGTTGTGTGGTTTTCTTACTTTGGTTTGTGTTATGCTAAACCTATTTTTTTTGTGAGCTAAGTCAGCCTTCACCCAAAACCTATCTAAGCCTATTTAGGCCCCTTGTATATATTATAATTACTACATATTTATCCTATCATCCTTTTTATATATCCTAATCAATCATTATCCCATCATACATATTATCTTTGGCCATGTTTTATCTTAGTCCTATTCCATCTCTCGTCTTTCTTAACCATATACACATATCATTTATCATACCCCATATAATTCCCCATCTTATCATCATCACCATATTGATTCCATCCCTAATCTTCACCATACATCCTAATCACATATTATATATCCTAAAACCATCCCCTTGTAGCTAATTTATTCTCTTGTACATCCTACTAGTCTTATCCCTTCTTAGTTCCATCTATAATTCATCCATCATGCACCCATATTAATTATCATCTTGTCCACCCCTATCTTACTATCACCTCATAATTATCATCCTCTTATCCCATCTACCATTCTTTCTTAAACCTATTCACCCATCCTTAGTCATACCCCTATCACCAATATCTTGTGCATCTTTATCTTGTTATTCACTTGCATAGATCATTTCATCTTGTACATCCTTATTTTTTTACATATTATCCTCTTAGGTCCTTGTTATTTTCCTTATTCCATACTCCATATTTTCATCATCTCATCACACCCACTCATCATTAGTCACATCAACTATATCTTTTCTTATACATCCTTATCCTATTATCAACCTTTTATATATATCATTCTCTTACATCCTTCTCACATCCAACATCCTTAATTTTGACCCATTCTAGTCATACCCATTCATCATATACCATATCCACCATCACCAATAACTTATCTTGTACATTATTAAACGTATTGCCCTCTTATACATCCTTTTTGCCTTATTATTGTCTTAGTAAAACTATATCCACCACATCTTCCAAACTTGACCTTATCCATCTTTGTTTCACCATTATCCCCATATCATTTTGTCTCAATTTTCCTTAATTTTATCCTTGTCATCATCCTTTTGTATCCTTTTCATCCCATCCCATGTATTTTATTAATCCCATTCACTCATTATTGGCCACAACCCCATCATCTATATCTTGTCTTAAACATCATTTGTTCTTTTTTATACCCTATAGTCACATCCTATCATATCCCATCACTTACATTTTATCTTACACATATACCATTACTCATATTTCCTTCATACCATCCTAATATAGTCATACCTACCCATTATTTAGTCATCACCCCATCACACATAACCTAATCATCATATCGTATACCCTCTTGTGTATAGTTTTATTTTCTTATACATCCTACTAGTCATATCACATTCTAGTCTAACTTATAATTCATCATATCCTTACCATATCATAATCACATCTTAACACATCATACACATCATATCATTATCAAATCATATTCTATCATCTGTATCTTGTCCTAAGTCTAATACCAATCATTTATCTTGACCTTTTCCTCATCACCCATCTAGCCTAATCTCACCTACATTTTATCCTAGTTAGATCTTTAGGGTCTAAACTATCCTCATATCATTTCTCTTTATCATATTCACCCCCATCCCATCAGTTACCCCTTAATCACTTCATCATCACCTATCATTATACCTATTGTCCTTTCTCCTAATCACTTTCATCACATAAATCATATCCCATCCTATCTTGAGAAAAATTAGTTTAAGTTCTGAGCTAGTCCTCTTATCCACATCATCCTATCATCTTAATCCACCATCACTCATCACTTGGTAAAATCTCATACCTAGTTAATATATAGTTAACATATTATCACTCTATCAGTTTGAATCTAGAAAAACCATCATCAATCTAATCATCCCTGCCTACTCATAACCAGCACCCATCATATCATCATCTTCTTAGTTTTAAATCTAGGAACACATTACTATCCTCAATCCCTATTTCTAGATTGATTATTAGACATTATTGATAGGTTATTAACACCTATAATATTATCTTTTTGACATCTGATCATAGTTATCTACCATTTCAATCACATCCTCATCATCATCCATCTTGCTAGCTCAGTCCTTCAGCCTTACTTTATTAAAAAAAACCTTAGTCTACCTTCACATCATCCATCTTTCCCATGGATTTAGAATCAGTCTTCATTGACCAATACATCTTGGACAATAAGGATGAAGTGTTTTTTGGGAACTAGAGTTAAGTGCTCACCTACCCTTAGACCTTGATCCCATTCACCCTTAATCACCATCCCCTGGCTCATCAAAATCAATATTAACATTCCTTGATGTGATCACCCTAATTAATTTACACATCAAAGAGAACAAATATGAATTCCTCTTATGATTATGGAATATGGTTTCCCATTTTCCTAATAACTTTGACCCCATAAGCCTAAAGTCACCTCCTAAACTAGTTTATCATCAATACCCATTGCTATCCTTTCCCATTCTACCATCCACTAGTCCTCATCATAGCCATAACCTCTTTGATTCACAAATTTCCTCATTTTATAAATACATTGATGATAAACCATAAGTAGTTTTCTCATGTCTCTTTGATATGGGTGTCTAATTTATTCAATACCTCAACCTTGCCTAATTCACCCTATATTTAAACCATTCTTGTTTGAAATCTAATCACTCATTACCCGCTCATATTACCAACAAAGGCAACCCTATCTCAATAACCTCTTCATACCTAAATTACATGACACCCCTATCATTTCCTTCCAAAATCAACACCCAAAATCACCAAGTCACTCATCCTTTATCATCTACCACCATGAAATTAGACATGGCTCTTATATACCAATACATAATGGCCAACAAGGATGAAATCATTTTACATTTCATTATGATGGCTGTCCTACTTCCTAAAGTCATTGATCCCCTGTCAATCATTACACATGCAACACAAACCCCTTCAAGTAAGTCCCCTTCCAATCCCTCATCCACTCATCTTCACCAATTATCTACCCCTTCCTCTAATAGTAAATGTAATCTAGTCTTGCCTACTTAAACATCCATCAAGTCACATCAAACTGCTTTTGATCTATATTCCAATACTTCTATAATTAAGAGTGAGGTGGGCCCTTATACTCTCCTTCCTATATCCCTAAAATCCCTTTTCCAACAACTAGTCACCACCATCATGATGGTCTATCTACCCATTCAACATCTTGATCCTACCAAGCCTAAGCCATCTTGGTATAAAGTAAACCAATATTATCTATATCATCAAAATTTGGGGATTTTCGTTAACTGATGCCAAATTTTTTTGAGACTATATCCAAGACCTCATCAACAGTGGTGACATAGTAATCAAGGATGAATTGGATGAATTTACATCCCTAAGTGAACAAGAATAATGCCAATATTCCATTCCCTATCATGATCAAACCCTTCCCCTTGCAATCCAAGGTCAAGACATCCTATCCATCCTCTATGATCCTCCCATCTCTGATCACCCATCCATTCAAAACAAGTTTAGTCCTCATAAACCTAGTCCTTCTATATCCCATAATCACTTTCATGGACCTATCTTTACTTTGTAAATTATTCATACATCATCTCCCTTTCACCCATGACATAAAAAACTCCCCATTGAGAGGAAATTAATAGAAAATCACTCCTTTACTCATAATATTATGTCATGTACATCAAAGTTAGCATTGGAGTTAAAACAAGTTTGATCTACATCTGGATCATGTTCTGCACCAATATCTAAATCACATTCCTCATAAAAATCATCATCCCTTATTGATATTATAGTGGATGGTGATAATTCATATTTTTTTAAAGATACTTCTCAAGATGATGCCATCATAATTAAGTTATTGAATGCTTTATCTATTTTTCAAAGTGGATCTGATCCTACCTTTGAGGCATATCTTAGTGATCATTTTTAGGTTCTTGAGGAAACTTTATCCAACATTGAGGCTTAGGATCCTAGTGAGCTTTATGAGGAATATGTTTTCCATTATCACCTTAATCCATCCCATCCCAATAATCCTCTACCTCACCTCCATAATCCTCATATCCCACTCCATGAAGGGGACAAATAGGACCATGCACCATTGAATTCCCCTCTACATTCAATATCATATGACATAAATACAATAGTCTAAGACCATATTCCTAAAGTAATAAATCATGATCAAGTCATCTTTGATCCCCTAAATCATAATCAATAAAATTCAAATTATCTACCTAATCACAAAATGTCTTCCCCTAATGGATCCTAAAATCTAGCACTAGGGGCATATCAAATTCAAAATAATCATATATCAAGTCAAAAGTCAATCTCATCTAGTGAAGCCCAAAATTAGGCACTAGGAAGAAATCAAGTCGAAATCCAATTAATAATTCAAAAGAGAGACAAAGGTAATAATCATATGGCCGACCATCCTCTTAATGTTTGGATCAAAGAATCAATAAATTAAAAGGTCTTAGATCCCTTACTCTCATGGCATCAATATAAATAATCCCCTCCACCATATCCAATAGTGTATGCAATTTTTGAACCCCATTTCTACTCCCCATCCCATCATATCATTCATGGTCACATCCCTCCTTCCCATCCTATATCCCATCATCATAATCACGACATCCTCCCATCCACATCATATCTCACACCCCTAGGCAACATTATCCCTCATAGGGGTCATGAAGATATCTATTTAAAACCTTTAGAGGATATTACATCAAGAATAAATAAGGTTCACCATCACATTGTCCTAGAATCACATTTTTCTAGAATAGGTGTCGATTAATGTCTCCATCTAGCATTAGCATCCTGCATCTCACCCATCACTAATAAATTGAGATTCCATCAATAAATTAAATAAATTACACACACACACACACACACACACACACACACACACACACACACACACACACACACACACACACACACACACACACACACACACATATTCATCCAATGGTGAAAACCAATCTTTTAGAACCTTGGTAAAATACCATGATGAAAACTAGTTTCTAGCATCATGGTAAAATAATCTATTGTCTGCTTTGTACCTCGCCATTTGGGGGAAAAAATCCATCTTTTTTAGCTATCACATGCATCCCTTGTCAACCATGTCCATATCACATATCCATAATCTACCATTTTATCATGCACCCAATCCATATCTCTCATTCTTTCCTATCCTGACCTTCATAAGGAAGTGGAAGGTGTCTTGAGTACTATAACCATAACCATCTTGGCATGTCTTCTAATGGAAATTTAGGCAACTAAACATTTGGTTCCTTTACGATGTAGTCATTGATAATCCCTAGTCCATTCTTCCTTGATCCACATCACCCCCATCCTTTTATCATCCCATCAATAATTCATCCATCCTCATTTTGGTTGCTATGCTTGGTGTTTGTAGACACCTAAAACTGGCCACTGATGACCTTCAACCAAGCTTTTGATCAATTCTTACCAAAATGCACAATTTGGACTAAAAACACTAAAACACATTAAATGAGTGTAAATTGATATATTAAAGTGTTGATTTGGATAGGTTATTATTAACAAGAGTAATGCAATTTATGAGGGAGTTAAGTTTGATCAGATCATTCCAAGTCAAAATGACATTTTTGCACCTAGGTGCTCTAGATTGATATTTTATACCAAATTTATTACACAAGACACATGCATTTGGTATTTTATGTTGGAAACATCCTAAATAGGATAATTGATTCAACACATATAACATTTCATCCTAATTTCAATCCAATCAAAATTTAAGCCAATAATGAGACATTTTGACCAATTTGATTAATTATGCACCAAAGGGCCAAAATTTGCACCAAAGTGACTAATCATGATTAAATATAATTAATTCAAATCATGAGACTAATTAATATTTCCATGGATATTTTTGAATATTTATTTTTAGAAATTAATATTGAATATATGCACCATCAAATGACATCATTTCTTAGGAAGTCATCCCTAGGCCATAAATGCATAAAATATCAAGGTTAAGCCCCCCATACCTCATCCATGAATCTTAAATGCCCCTATATATAAAATATTTATGGGGTATATTTATATTTAATTACATAATTGTATTTATTCATGGGCACACATCTCAATCTTGAGATGGACGATCATGGTTAATCCTGAGCCATTTTGAAAATCTATAAATAGAAGAGCCATGAACATGAATTTAAAGCTCTCTTGGTACAAAGTTATAATGATAAAATGATTCCAAAATCCATTAAAATTAGTGTTATAATTACAAATTATTTAACCAAGCCAAAGCTCCATTATAATAGACATTTTGAAGCACAAAGCTGAGCAAACCACTCTATAAACCATTTAAGCTCCAACGAAGGTGAAGGAAGTTTTCTTTCATGTTTCAGTTATTTTTTTCATATGTATGCTTGTTATTATTCTCCTCCTTAGTGTTTAGGCCTAGAGATGTATGCTTATTAGTATGTTTCTTCAATTTTATTTCATTTTAGAACTAGCATAATATTAATCACCTCTCTTGAGTCTAATTCCTAGTCTACATAATGACATTCTCAAAGGGAAATAGAGTAAAAATTTCAAGTTGGATGATGTGTGTTATTATCCATTCAACATGGAGTACTTATAGATACCATTTCCTCCAAGATACAAACTCCAAAATTTTACAAATATAAGGAGAAAGGTAATCCCAAAGATCATTTGATTGAGTTCTTTATTACATGTCAGCCAATGACATATAGTGACACATACCTTTTATTGTTGTTCTTAAGGAGTCTAGTAGGATAAGCCTTGGACTGGTTTTTAAAGTTACCCAAGAATTCAATATCTTATTTTTATGATCTTTCAAATAAGTTTGTGTAGAAATTTTCATATAATCTCAAACATGAGATTTCTTTACTTGATTTAATGTAAGCCAAGAAGAAGGATGGTGAGAGTTTTACAATTTATCTATGATTATGGAGATCCCTTAAAATTCAATTTACCCATAGTTTACTGGATAAATAATTAGCCATTGTGTTTACTAAAAATTTGCATAGTGAGATATCCTATCATCTAGAACTGCAATGTGCACATACCTGTAAGGAGATTATTGATGAATATTTATTGATTGAGTGAGCCCTTATTAATAAATGGATCATCAAGCTCACCTCATCCAATCAAAATCAAGTGTATAAATTTAGGAAATGGCCAAAACCAACATCCAATCTAAGCATAAACAACACAATTGGTATAAGCCAATAATAATGATAGACCAAGGAAATTCAATTGTAATAAAAATATTATTGAAAATAAAGTAACTGAGTCACATCATGTCAAAATGGTGTAAAAATTATTTGCTTAATCCATGCCATAAATGCAAACTACTCCTAACCCATAACCATTTTAGCCAATGCAACAAGCGTAATAGCCTAGGCCTATGTAACAAATGTAGCCACCTTTGCCATTACAATCTCCTCTTCCAAGAAGAATAGTGCCTAATCATCACATTTTTAGTGACCTTGGAGAGCCTATTTAATCTTTTTTTCATAATCTCACTAGCACTAATCTGATTAGTTGGACTATACTAAAACATTATCCTCAAAGCAATCCTTGTCCTGATTGATACAACCAAAATGAATTTTGTGAATATTATTGGTTCAATGGACATAATTTGAATTATTATGTGCAAATTAAACATTTGATTCTAAATATTTTGGAGAACAGGGAGATAACATTGGATAATGGTGCTTCCACTTCTAATTAGACTCTTGGAATCTATCAAAACCCCTTTCCCTAACATAAAAATCAACCACAATAGCAACAAAAACAATAATGGCTATTACAAAAAGAAAATCAACAGTATCAAAATCAAAGGCCAAACCAATATAGCCAACAAAACCCAAAATAGAACCAATAGAACCAATAACAAAATTGATATTGTTAGAATAATAGACAAAACCAAGGTCAAAATGATAATAACCAATAGACCTACCATGCAGTTACATATGAATATAATAGGGTTGTAGAACATATTATAGGTGGTCACATTAACACCATTTCCATTAATCCAAGACCAAATACTAATGAATCAAGACCTTTTTTAAATAATGCCAATCCACTAAATCACATTGATAATCATTCCTTAATCGAGAACTACATACATGCATACTATCAAATAGGGATTACTAATTTTGGATCCTATATCAATAACTAATCATTACCTCCTGACCACACATAAGTGCATAAGTAATTGAGAATTATCCTATCTGGTCCCCCACCATCACCAATATTTGTTAGCAATCATGGTCCTATATTCAATCTTGATTGTGCAATCACAACTTAGAGGTCAAATATTACCATAACAAGCCCACGACCATCTACCACTTTAACCATCACCTAACCAATCATTTAGCCTCAGAATAATCCATTTAACACTAACCAAGAGAATAAATTTAACATTGTGGGATAATTAAAAAATATGCCCACACAAATCTCCATTTTATATTTATTGCATATATCAACAATCCATAAAAACATTTTGAATGACTTCCTGAGTTAATCCATTATTTTCAGTGACATATCCCCTGATAAATTCCAAGATTTGGTTGGACACCTAGCTCTAGCCAAACAAGTCACTTTCAACCAAAGTGATATGTCATCCCTTGGCCCACTACATAATAACCCATTATACATTGAAGTTTGCATTAAGTGGCATGAAGTGAAATGTGTTCTTATAGACAATGGATTAGATTTAAACATAGTGTCTCTTAAGCTCACCAAGCTTCTCAAGTACATAATGGAAGATATTTAAGCATAGATAATAATAATCAAATCCTATTACAATGAGGAATGAGAATCATAAGGCACCATCTATTTACTAGTTATCTTAGGGCCTTTAGCCCATGATACACTTTGCCATGTGCTTGATCTTGATTTATCATACAATACACTTTTGGGAAGAGCTTGGTTAAATTAAATTCATGTAGTCCCATCGATGTTTCACCAATTTATCAAGTTCTCCCATTTAGGGATGGAAGTTTGTATAACAAGAGATTTGCATCCATACAAACACTACAAGTACCTTGAGGCCGAGTTCAAGAGATATAACTATCACTTTAGCATGAATCTAGTGTCCAAGCAGGATAAGGGAAAAGTAATACTCCTTGATCCATTAGAGGATAACTACATTGATTGTAATACCCTTTATTTCATTTCCCACATGTCACCTCCTAAAATATCCAATCATTTTACTATCTCACCTAATGACCCATGAGAGTATGTGACCCATCATACCTTTCATATTATGAACCTTCCATAAAATCAAAAGTCCTTTGGAATACCTAAAGATAAGCCAATTCATCATAATTGGAAACCAAAGAGTAAAGGTAAATGACCTATCACATTTCATCTAGCCTAGAGCAGGACCCTCTTGAGGGAGATGAATCATGGTTATATAATGACAACCAAGATGATTGTTACAAGAATCCAAAGTATCTTATTCCAAATAGGATCATGAAGAATCAAGAATATGAGGGAAGAGGCCTTAGACCTAATCAATATGTAAAATTTGATCTAATTTTCATGACAAAATATAAATGGCCCTATAGACTTGGATTTAAACCATACGGGGTGACTCCATATACCTTACTCATGTTCTATCTCCATTGACTAGTGATGAGGATTTTAGCAGTGAAGTAGAGTTTAATCATAACCTTTTTGATGACCTAACTAAGACCAATTTGTTTGACAACCATTCCATTTGTACCCTTAGCATAGGCATTCATCACATCCCACTACCAATATATTATCCCCAACTGATAAACTAAGACTAGTAAGATTTCAACATGTCGATTGATACATTTTAAAATGATGAGACTTTCTATGATTTTGTTAGCATTAGAGACAATGTTCTATTAGGGGACCATAAATTAGGGTTCTCAATCAAGTTGGATCATGAAGAATATTTTGGAGAGTAGGTGAACACCTTTAGCCAAAAGCAAATAATTAAAATGTCGAGGTCCTTGTTGCCAAATCTTACACCCTAGAAGAGAGTGTTCAAGTATCTTCTAAATTTGGGCAACATTGTAACATTTTCAGGCATGTGGGTATACCTATATAATAATTGAACCTCTATATTTAAAGGGCTATCTCCCTAATTGTATCTTTACAAAACAACTTCCATCTAAACTAGTTTTCTTGAAGGGAAAAGAGTTAGAAATTGTATAAAAGGAAACCTACTATAAGAGTGGTGATGCACCAAGATTATCTTCCATGTTAATATCATATTATAGTACACAATACAATAAAACACACAGATGATATTCAAGCTCTAAGGATTCTAACACAATTATTTTAGTATAGAGGTGAGATGTATAAAATAACACAAGGAAAATGGACTGAAAGGCAAGTTTCACATTCCAAGAATATTTATACACTTACGACAATTTAACACACTTGAATGCACTCAATATGACTTGTTAGACTAAGAAATTTTTCTTGGACATGAAGGATAAAGGATGGAAGGATGAAAAATCATCACTTGCAATCACTATACATCACTTACACACTCAAAAAATTATTCAGAACTTGAAATAAAAAGACTTGTACTAATTCTTAAAGGCAAAATATGATATTAGTCCAATAGGGCTTCACCATACATTGTGTGAAACTTATTTTCACTAGCCTAAGGGTTATATTTATAGCACAAAAAGTGAGAGTGGAGGATTTTTAGCATTAAAAAGAACAATCAATTTTTTAGAAGCTTCTAACCATGAATACAACTATCTCTAAAAATGATGCTCATTTAGGCCATTTGATTGATCCATGTCACCTCAAGTGGTTACATAGTTAGTTTTCTCTCTCAAATATGCTTCCCTAATGGTTAAACCAGTAGAATTAAGATATTTTGAGCTGAGTAATGGCATAATTGTGGTTATTGCAAATGAGTCCACCTATTATAGATTTGACTTGATGCTAATATCTTCTCACCAGCTTGTTGATGTGTGTAACAGTGTAGGGAGAGTCCTTTTTCATTTTCTTGGCCTTGGAGATGAAACTACCTAAAGCCTATGTGTATGCCTTCATGGCATTTGTTAGAATGCTAGATACACATGTATGTCTACAAACATCCCTTAGAGGCATGTTCTAGCTTGACCTTAGTTGAATGTTCCATTCCCATGGAGTCCCTTAGCCTCTCACCTTTTGATTTTCCATAAAAAATGACTTAGATCTTGATCAAAATGCTCAAAGTCATGTGATCCCTCTGATCTACTTTATCTTGAGTAAGGACTATCAATCTACCTAGGACCCACTGTTTAACTAGCTCATTATCTTAAAGTTGACATCCGTGCAATTGTCACTCGATTGAAACCATTATTTTAGAGTATTTTCTTTGGACTTTTTTCCGTAGACTTTTACTTGGAAAATTTTCTCATGGATAATTATTTCAGCCATTCTCCTAAAAATTACCCTTTAGATTTTTATTTTGGTCCACTTCATTATAGAGAGGTACCCTTCAACAATTTTTGAAATGTACCCTTCAAGGGATTATCTTAGCCACTTTCACCACAATAATTTGGCCTTCAAAGTAATTCCATCAAATATTTGTTAAAGGACTTGGTCAATGAAAAAGACCCTTTGAAAACTTGCAAGTGGACTATTCCTCTGATAGACATCCCCTTCAGGACTTTGAAAAGTGCCCCTTTAAAAAAATGAGATGTACCCTTCAACTTTTTTGAAATGTCCCTTCGACCTTCTTGCTTTGGACCTTTTATTTCATAAGAATTCATTCAGAGCCCTTTTCTCTTAAGTAATTCCTTCAGACAAAAGTACAAAGGGATTATTCCTTAGTTTATTTTGCTTTAGAAACACTCCCTTTGAAGGAAAAAATACCTACGAGAAAATTTCATAGGTAGCTTACTTGAAAATTCCTTCAGACTTTTGTTAAAGATGCCTTTCAAAAAAATTAAACTATACCCTTCAAAAAACTTGAAAAGGACACTTTCCTAAGAAAAGACCCTTTAGGTAAGTGTGTAGGGCACCTACATGAGAAATGATCTTTTAGAATTTTTTTAAAGGACCAATTCCTTTAGAAAGATTATTTTGGATAAAATGTCTAAAACAATTCCTTTAGGAAGATTGTTTTGGACAAAATGTTTGAAACAATTTCTTTGTCTTGAACAAAAAAACCAAAACAAAAACTTTGCTAAAATAAGTAACACTTGTGAAAAAATATCAAATAAAATATTCTAAAAGAAATAACTCTTGACACTTTACTGTGGGCATAGTGTGAAACACTTCTTTTGATAGACAAATTCTGAATGCTGCACTTAGCCAAAATGAAAAATACAAAACTTGGAAGTGAAAAATGGATAACATTCTTGGTGAGTCCTAGGGGTGGCATGCCTACTATGCCTAAGACCAATTTCCTAAATCCTTACATTGGGCATGGATTCATGCATATAGGTACCCAAAATGACTTGAATAAACCATTGGCTCAAAAAAACACAAGCTGGTTGATTCACATGCACAAAGGCAAAGACACACACCAAATAAAAGGAAGGAAATACACCTTTTCTACAAATCACTTAGGGAACACAAAAAAAAACCAAAGGGAACACACATGTGTTCAATTAGAACACTTAGGGAACATAACCAAATTGAAACAAAACTAGAGTAAACACACACACCTATTCTACTATTTACAAAATAGATTTACAAGGACTAATAACATAACTTCAGATGTATCCCATTCATAGGCATAGGAAATTATTCTCCATTCATCTTGGTTAGCTATAAGGAGTTGCTTTTTTTGCACTTGCTAATGATGCAAGGGACACTCCCCAAAGTATTAAACTTTATATGTCTACCGAGTTTTGATTTTTCCTCATCCCATTTCAAAATTAAGTCACCTTCCTTAAACACTCTTATACTTGCTCTTTTTTCAAAGGACTTCTTCATGAGTATTTGGTGGTGTTACATGGCCTTGTGTTCATTGTCTCTTCTTGTAGCTACATTTTTTCTATCAATTTGACTTCCATTGGAGTATTTTCTAGTAGTTCTAGTTGATGTGCAGGTTCTAGAGTAGGGAGTTATTGAGATATGGAAAACCTAGTCTCTCTCCCATAAACAATAATAAAGGGAGAGTTACCAATTGATTTCTAAGGAGTAATCCTATCAGCCCATAATTATATCTTCAACTTGGTGTGTCATTCTCTTTGATTATTCTCCAATGTTCACTTGATGAACTTGATTAGATTCTTGTTAGTAGACTCAGCCAATCCATTACCTTAAGGGTAATAGTTGGATGAGGTACTTAAGTAAACTCCATTCCTATTTTCCTAATTAAAAGTTATATTACTTATGAAATCAAGTACATTATCAAAAATGATAACATGGGGAACTCTAAACCTTGTTATAATTTTATCATAAAACTCCAAGATTGCATTTTCTTTTGCCTCCTTCAATTCAACAACCTCCACCCATCTTGTGAAGTAGTCAGTAGTAGTCAATATCCATTTGTGTCCAACACTTAATAGAGGGTTGATCACACTAATGAAATCAAGGCCCCATTGCATGAAAGACTGGTCTACTTGGATAGGGTTCAATGGAAGGGATGCAAGTTTTTGTTTGCCTACAAAGAAGGAACATTGAGGACACATCTTAACCCAATACTAGATATCCTTGAAAAGGCTATGCCAATAATTTCAAACCCTCATCATATTTTTAGCTATTGTTTTTTGGGATAAATGACCTCCATCTACACCATCATGTAACTTTTCTAGTAGCATACCAAATTGATCATTGTTAACACACCTCAACAACACGCCATTCACATATTTACTAAAGAGAACACCATATATAAGATAGTAAGGAATGGTATGCAATCTAAAATACCTCCTTTAAGACTTGTTCAATCCATTGGGCCACCCACCATTTTGAAGAAAACTAATGATGTCCTATGTCTAACTTTGAACTTATATGTGATTAGCTGGTTGGGGGCAAACTTGGTTGATCAAGACTTCCTCTTTTGGCTCTTAAAAATCTGAATCTAAATGTTCACACAACCCCTTTCCTCTTACCAAGTTTTTTACCTTGATATCAACATCATACTCCATTACCTTTGTGATCCACCCAACCCTCTTCTCATTGAGGTATTTAAATAGGAGAAACTCCTTACTGCTAGGATGAGAAACCATGACATGTATCTTATTGTTTGAAACCATGTGTCTAAATTTCTTCAATCCTCTTATCATAGCTAGAACTTATTTCTCAATAAATGTATACTTGAACTCATAATATTTCAGTCCCTGGCTAAAGAATGTGACTAGTTGTTCTACCTTTTCATCATTCTTTTTCATAATCATAGCTAAGATTGTATCAAGGTTAGAAAAAGTATAGAGTATGAAATACTTAAAAAAGTCTAGGTTTAAGAGAGTATGAGATTTTGCAATTTCTTATTTGATTGCCTAAAAGCTACTCTTACCTTCCTTTGTCCAAGAAAAAGCTTCATTATTTTTTAGCATGGCTATGATAGGCTTTACCAAAGTTGTTAAGTCTAGAATAAACCTTCTTAAAAATTTTATTTTTGTTAGGTTGTGGACCTAAAAGCTTCACTGATGCAGACATGGAGGAGGTTGTTGAGAGGTTGCTAAATTGTAGAGCAATTGACGTCGGTCTAATCAACCGACGTTGGTCATATACAATGAGAAGAACAACTGACATCGGTCAAGATCAGCCAACATCGGTCATCTCCAGCTAGACAGGGACTGACATTGGTTGCCTATGCAGTTTGAAACTATGAGTTTTATAGACAGTTTGTAAACGAACTAGTTGTTTACATGTTAAAGGCTAATTTTAGTCTTGGAGCTGCAGATCTAATTATTGTAATTAGATGTCTAATTATTGTTTGCATCAGATCTATATAATATACTCATGGGTTGTATTATAAAGTGTGCTAGTTGAGTAAGAGCAAAGTTAGCTCCTTCAGAGTGAAGAGAGCAAGGTGTGTTCCTCCTAGTTCCACAGGGGTGCCGAGTGTGTATGATCAGAGAGATCTGCTAGATGGTAAGATCTAGTAGAAGATCCATCGGGGTACTAGTTTGGATAATCATAAGGACTTGGTGAGGCAAGGACAAAGATTCTTCAAGGTGTAGAGAGATCTACATGGTAAGTAAGATCGGTTGATCTACAGGTGTGTGTGTGTGCGCGAGATCTAGGTTTACAAGTGTGTATAACTAGGTTGATTTGTAGGTGTGTAAGATTAAGGAGGTTAGTAACACAATAGGTAGTAGGATCAGGTGAGATCTACTTGGAGTATGTTGAGTACTTGGAGTATGTGTATACTTGGTCGTGGAGTACGTGGAGTACTTGTGTACTGGCAGTAGTGATACTGACTGGTGGTATTGGTAGTAGTGATACTGACTGGTGGTATTGGCAGTAGTGATACTGACTGGTTGGAGGTGAACAAAAACTCTATGTTTGAGTTGATTGTTGGGACCATAATTGAGAGAGTGAGCTCTTAAAGAGATTTACTATTTATGCCCTAGAGGTGTGGGAGCCCTAGAGGTGTGTAAGGAAGAAGACTGTGGCATCTTCTTTGTTGTATTTCCTTTTAGAAGAGTATTAATACAATTGGGTATTGTCTCTCATATTCTATGTTTTTTTTGATTTCTAGTTACTTATTACTTTTGGTTAATTCCACATGTTTAGTTTCTTTGTAATAAATTGTGCTTTCGGGTCCTAACAGTTGGTATCAAAGCTAAGGTTGCAGGGAGCAAGTTTGTGTTTGATTACAAGTCATTCTCAGGGGTTTTTAATTGAGTGGGAGTATAGAAATGGTAGAAGAAAGTAAGCTAAGAATGGAGGAATTGAAAAGCAAGAATGATCAATTATGGAGTTATGGAAAGAAAGAGCAGATAAAGAAATATTGTTGGTTGGTAGAAGATCAGCATGAAGGAACTGAAGAAGTAGATGTTACAGGTGTTGTTGCATAGGATGCTCTGGTATGTTCCTTGGATAAAGTAGAATCTTGGTTGATATATTTTGTTGCCTCTTTCCATGTAGCCCCAAATAGAGTATTTTTCCATGTTAAGGTCCATGGAGACTTTGGAAATATTTATTTAGGGGTTGGTGAGCCTTGTCAAAGTATTGGCAAAGGGGAAGTGCGGCTGAAATTGCAGATGACCAACACATGGGTGTTGAAGGAGGTCATGCAAGTCATAGTCTTGGAGATGTAGCTAATTTCTATAGGAAATTTGGGTGATGAGAGATGCACAGTAACTCTCACAGTGGATTCTTGGAATGTTACCAAGGATGTACTTGAATTAGCATGTGGTAAGAAAACAGGTACTCTTTATCTACTTACTTATATTACTGATTCCACTTCTATTACACAGGTGTGGCTTTGTAGGCTTGGTCATATAAGTGAGAATGGAATGGATGTTCTTAAGTCAAAGGGTAAGAGTTCAGATTTGGAGAGCATAGACTGAGATTTTTGTGAGCAGAGGGATGCTACAAGAAAGGATTGTGTTTATTATAGGAAAAGGAAGTGTGATGTATTTGAAAAACTTAAGAACTGGAAAGCCTTGGTGTTCTTGGAGGAGATGATAGATAGAGATTAGTAAATGGCATTAGATACTTTTGAGCAGGGTAGTTTGGACATGGGTATGATTCAAAGAAAGCTCGCGAGTAAAAAGTCATCACTCAGGAAAATACAGGTACTGATGTCAGTTAGGGGAAACCGGCATCAAACAAATAGGCATTGACATCAGTCATGTGCAAAATAGAGAAGTCAGTGGTGTCAGGTAGGTGGTGACTAACATTGGTAGGATAATCGGTGTTGGTGACTAGGTCAGTCACATGGAACTGACATCGGTAGGATGCAGACTAGGTAGTGACTGACATCGGTCACTAGAACAAATTTTGGGTAGACAACAAGCTATCAAGGAGTCTCAAATGCCCATGTGGAGGACTAAAAGGGTAAGTAGTCCTCAAATTCATTATTCCTCTTCTTTATACTACTTGTTGCTCATTGATGGTCAAGAACTAGGAAGTTTTTTAAAGAAGCAGAGCAGGTAAGATCCAAGAAACAGTGGGAGCATGGCATGAATTCTTTAGAGAAGAACCAAACAAGAGATTTGGTAAAGTTGCTAGTTGGGATGAAAGCACTGAGACAAATGGATTCCAAGGTTAAAGAATAGAGAGAATGGACACGTGAGATAGAAGGCCAGGGTACATGGTCTTGAGGAAGCTGCAGGAGGATAGTGGTACAGGTTTAACGGGTGTATGACAAAGTAGGGCTTTAGTCAATGTCAGTGTAACCATTATGTTTGTCTTACCAGGTTGGATGATGATTACAACATTATCTTATTACTATATGTGGATTATATGCTTATTGCAGGTTCAGACATACAAGGTTTTTTCTGAGCTAAAGGTAAGGTTAGTTCAGAGGTTTGCCATGAAGGATTTGGGAGCAGAAAAATTCTTTGGCATGAGTAATCTTAGAGACAGGGAAGATCACAAGTTGATGTTGTCACAGGATGATTGTGTGAAGGTAGTGCAAGATGCAAAATTGGGCAGCACACCTATGGATGGACAATTCACAGAACAGGGTCCCCAATCACATGATGAGGTTGAGTACATGTGTACTCCCTGATATTTCCCTAGTAGTGGGAGTTGTCAGTAGGTTTGTAGTCAATTTAGGAAGGAAGCAATGGAAAGTGGTTCAGTGGGTTCTCAGGTATCTGAGAGGGACCAGCAGTAGGTTGACATGCTATGCAGGGTCAAGCACTTCGGATGTGGCAGGTTACTTGGATGATAGGTGTTGCACCACAAGATGTGTGGTGGTTGGTCTTCAAGATTGAGCTTGAAGAGGGATACAAGCTAGGGAACAAATTAGATGGTGTACATGTATAGGTACAGTGCAACTATTTATCTCCAAGTGGGATATTGTTAGGTTGTGGAGCTAAAAGCTTCACTGATGCAGACATGGAGGAGGTTGTTGAGAGGTTACTAAGTTTTAGAGCAACTGATGTCAGTCTGATCAACCAACGTCAGTCATATATAGTGAGAAGAACAACTGACATCAGTCAGGATCGGCTGACATCAGTCATCTCTAGCCAGACATGGATTGACGTCGGTTGCCTGTGCGGTTCATAACTATGAGTTTTATGGATAGTTTGTTAATGAACTAGTTGTTTGCATGTTAAAGGCTAATTTTAGTCTTGGAGCTGCAGATCTAATTATTGTAATTAGATGTCTAATTATTGTTTGCATGGGATCTATATAATAGACTCATGGGCTATATTGTAAAGTTTGCTAGTTGAGTAAGAGCAAGGTTAGCTCTTTCAGAGTGAAGAGAGCAAGGTGTGTTCCTCCTAGTTCCATAGGGGTTCCGAGTGTGTATGATCAGAGAGAGCTACTGGATAGCAAGATCTGGTAGAAGATCCACCAGGGTACTGGTTTGGAGAATCATAAGGACTTGGTGAGGCAAGGACAAGGGTTCTTCAGGGTGTAGAGAGATCTACATGGTAAGTAAGATTGGTTGATCTACAGGTGTGTGTGTGTGCGAGATCTAGGTTTGCAGGTGTGTAAAACTAGGTTGATTTGTAGGTGTGCAAGATCAGGGAGGTCAACAACACAATAGGTAGCAAGATCAGGTGAGATTTACTTGGAGTAAATTGAGTACTTGGAGTATGTGTGTATACTCAGTCGTGGAGTACGTGGAGTAATTGTGTATTAGCAGTAGTGATACTGACTGGTGGTACTGGCAGCAGTGATACTGACTAGTTGGAGGTGAACAACAACTCTGTGTTTGAGTTGATTGTTGGGATTGTAATTGAGAGAGTGAGCTCTTGAAGAGATTTACTGTTTATGCCCTAGAGGTGTGGGAGCCCTAGAGGTGTGTAAGGAATAATACTAGCATCTTCTTTGTTGTATTTCCTTCTGGAAGAGTATTAATACAATTGGGTATTGTCTCTCATATTATGTGTTGTTTCTGATTTCTAGTTACTTATTACTTCTAGTTAATTCTGCATGTTTAGTTGCTTGGTAATCAATTGTGCTTATGGGTTCTAACAAATTTTCCCAAGAAGCTTTGAATTCCTTTGTTGTGTTAAGGTAAAGATAATCCTAAAATAGATTCAATCCTTTCAAGTTCAATAGATAAGCCTTCTTTTGAATCAATATGACCCAATAAATTACCTTCATGAACAACAAAGATGCACTTTTTTGGATTAAGGGATATTCCATACTCCCTACACTTCTTAAACACTTGCCTTATATGTTTCATATGACCATTGGCATCTTTTTAAAAAATAGTTATATCATCAAGGTACACAAGAAAAAACTCATTGATCAAACCTTTAAAATCCATGTCCATTGCCCTTTGAAATGTAGCTCTAACATTGGACAAACAAAATGGCATCTTCATATAGGAAAATTTACACCATTTTGTAGTGAAGGATATATTGAATTGATCCTCTCCATTCATTGGTATTTGATTGTAACCTGAATAACCATCAAGAAGTGAAAAGAATTGAGAACCTAAAACAACTTACAGAATTTATTCCATGCAATGTAGTTGATAATGATCCTTGAGAGACACCCTATTAAGGTCTTAAAAATCCACACAAATTCTAATCTCTCCATTATTATTTTAGTTAAGTAAAATATTATCCACCCAATTTGAGTGTTTGATAGGAAAGATAATCCTAGATTCGATCAACTTGGTCAACTCTTTCTTCATGAGTTCCTCTATCTTAGGATTGATAGGAATTTGTTTCTACTTGACTAATTTAGCTCTCGGTTCTAACTCAATGGTGTGATGAGATAGACTTGGATAAAACCCTTTCAAATCCTTATATTCCCAAGCAAAAATGTCATGAAACTCTTTGCATAATTCAACAAAGGCCTGCCTCTCAGACAAGGAACATATCTTACCAATTCTTAGAAGCTTGTCCTTGTAAATCATGACTCTCTCATAGTTCTCTTATTTCATGGATATGATCAATATTTCTTCCTTATTTTGATAATATTTATTGAAATCACTCTCAAAATTAATCATCCATTTTGGTATCTTGTTTGTCTTCAACTGAATAAATTGTTCTTCATATTGATCATGCAATCTATTTTAGTTCCTTGAGGAGAATTCTACCTCATTTTGTAAGAAGTGTGTAATGTGTTCATCACTTTCAAAAACTTTCCATGACACTTAGTTATCTATAATATAATGCCTCTCAATGGATTAGATATGAGACTGATCTTTTTCCTTCCCTATATCAAAAACTGCATCAAACTATGCTCCTATGGCAACCAATCTATTAGCATGTTTATTCAAATCCCTTGGTACATGTTATATGTTGAAGGCATCAAAGTATTCAAGTAGGTCCCATAACCTATGCTTGTAGGATCTATTCAAGGAATTCTTGGATATATATTGATTTATCACTTGATGGATGAAAAATTCACTATCCCCATAAACCTTCAAATTCTTGATCCCTCTCTTCTTTGCCCATTGGAGGTTGTGAACTAGGCCTTCATAATCTGCCACATTGTAGGTGTAGCTAAAATGGAATCTATATGAGGAGTAGTATTGAGTATTTGATGGATAAAATAACATAACACTATATCTTTCCCCTAATTTGCTTCTTGATCTATCAAAAAACATTTCACATATCCCTTTAAGTTCATGATCTTCATTAGTGAGTGAAGGAATGGAAACATATTTTTCATGCATATAATAGACTCTCAAATTAGTCTCTTCTATGAATGTATATGGATCAAATCCATGAATTTTAGTTTTTTGATTATCAAATAAAATATCAAAAATACCTTCAAGGGGGGATGATGATTCACCATCCATGACACCTTCTTCTTCTTCTTTACTAATTAGACAATTCTGATTTGAATTTGTCTTCATGTATGGCTCAATATGAAACCTTGATAAGGGATATGTCCTTATAGTCACCTTGGTTCCATATTTTGTTTTAAAAGATATAAAATACCAATCAATATAAAGGTACCCTCTTATCTTAGAAGTAAATTCCCTTGACAAGTAGATAGCAAAATGAGCTGGAAGGTCTACCACCATAACGTCGTATATAATTGGGAAACTTGGGAAATCATGTAGAAAGAATTTCAAACTTATGACCAATCCCAATGTATTTATTAGAGTCTCATCAATTTTCAACACACCTTTACTATGTGGTTCTTACTTTAGTCCTAACTTACTAGCCACCACCTTAGGCATGACAGTGGTACTAGCTCCACTATCTACAATACAATTATGAACCAACTTGTCTCCCACAATGAATGCAGGTAAAAGGGTGGAGGGTTTTTAGATTTGGTGAAAGTATATAAGACATAATTTGGAGTATTATAAAGTTTTATAATATTGTGTTTTAAAGTTTTATGGGATATATGAATGCTTGTAAGTTGTTCTTGTAAGAGCTCTTTTTGACTAGGCATATGTAAAACTTCCCAAAGAGATATACTTGTCTTGATATTCTTTAAAGAATTAACAATGTTTAGAGGTGAAATATTCACCTTTATTGAATGTTTTAAGGTAGTGAATGACCTTGAACTTACTACATTATAGGATTGACAAACCTACTCATGTTTTGATTTTATTGAGGAACATGACTGGTAGTAGGTATTACACTAGGATTCACACTTTGTGGCCTTGGAGAGGCATTACTTGGAGTCACATGTACTCCCAAACATCTCCCAGAGCTCTCTTTTTATCTCTTTTATTGGATGAAATTGATGTGCTTTAATTCAACACATAATCATCCTTTGCTTGAAAGTTCATCATACCTACACTTTGGCTGCTACCTTCTCCTTGAATATCCCTTTGCATGAGATTTTCTTCTTTTGATGTCACATAAGGAGTTACTTATTCTTATCCCACCAAAGCTTGGATATCTTCTCCATTATCATACTTAAACTAACCTTGAGGTTGTCCCCATTGGTCCAAATGATCCTCTTCTTGGACCAGATTATCATGTAATAGAATAAAAGCCTTTGTGGTAGGAGTGGAATTAGGATTATAGGCATTGGGATACCAATTGAAACCTTATTGATCTTGTCCTCTTCTTTGGTAGTTGTATTGGGGTGGAGCTCCATAGCCTTGTTTAGGATAGTATTGAGGGTTAGGTGGAGAAATTACTTATAATTGAGCTTGATTGAGCTGAGCTCATAATGAATAGATCTTTTCATCTTTGTCCACAACATTATCCATCTTCTTGGGAATGGTTCTTGGCTTGGCATTGGTTTTAGGAACTTGTGATATATTTAGAGGTAGCTTTCCAACCTATATTAAGCTATTCTAAACTTCAATAGTTATTTCATATGTGTCTAATAAAGTAAATCCTCCCATTGAATGTAAAATTACCACCGCATCAGTGCCAATAACTTTTGAGATATGTGGGAAACACAAAGCTTGGAAGAGGTCTCATGATGGGTGGTAACCTATGCCATGTCCTTTGAAATCTTTTGTTAAAATCTCCCATGGATTCATTAGGACCTCTCTTTATCACATTCAACTGATGAATTAGTGAAGTATGGTCACTCTTATTCTCAAATCTATTTACGAATAATTCCCCAAATCCATCACAACTTGTAATGCAATCACCTTCCAAAGTGATATACTAGTCAAGTGCCTTACCTTTTAGAGACATATCAAGCAATCTAATGGATATGTTGGCTTAGGTGACATTATAGAAGTTACATAAGTTTGAAATGTCCCTAATATGCTTAGATAGGGTAATAAGACCCTCTCCATTAAAACTAGGGAGATTCTTGGTAGCATTGAGAGGGATAGGGTCATATGCAGGAAGGTCAATTAGATTTTGGGTGTTGAAGGCTAGGAAAGGTTGTTGCATATCCATTTATCCTCTTTCCTCTTGATCAATTATCTCTTTAATCTCCTCAACTTCTTCTTTTTCTTCTTCAAAACATCCTTTCCTAGTATCTCTAAGTGTTAGGAATGGTATAGGGTGTTGTTCTTCAAGAAGAGCTTTAGCTAGAGGGGCTTGATCAAATATTCTAGATGAATTAGTAAGGACCTTGAAGTATAATGTGGTAAAATTGATCTACAACCATATATTCTCACCTTTTGGAGTCACCAAATGCTAGATTAAGAATATTTATACAACCTTTGGCTTGTCAAGACTAGCATTCACCTTGACATGTAGATAATTAGGACTAATGGTCCCACCGAGCGTGTTAGAACTATTGTTACCAAATCTTGTACCCTAAAATAATTTTTTCAAGTCTCTTCCATATTTTGTTAATGTTGGAACATTTCCAAGCATGTGGGTATACCTATAGAGGAAATGAACCTCTAGCTTTAAAGGGATATCTCCTTGAATGTATCTCTACAAAATAACTTATATCTAAACTAGTTTGCTTGAAGGTAAAAGAGTTAGAAATTGCATAAAAGGAAACCTAATCTAAGAGTTGTGATGCACTAAGATTATCTTCCATGTGAATATCATATTCTAGTGCAAAATTAAAAAAATACACAAACCATCTTCAAGCTCTAAGGTTTTAATATAAGTATTTTAGTACAGAGGTGAGATTTATAAAATAACATAAGGAAAATGAATTGAAAGGCAAGTTGCACATTATAGGAACAATTATATACTTACAACAATTTAACACACTTGAATGTACTCTATATGACCTATTAGACTAAGAAATTTTTCTCAGACGTGAAGGATAATGGATGGAAGGATGGAAAATCATCATTTGCTGTCACTATACACTACTTACACACTTAGAAAATTATTCAAAACTTGAAATAAAAATACTTGTACTAATGCTTAAAGGCAAAATATGACATCAATCTAGTACTGATTTGGCATAAATTATGTGGAACTTATTTTCACTAGCCTAAGGTTTGTATTTATAAAAGAAAAGAAGTGAAAGGAGAGGATTTTTGGTCTTAAAAAGAATAATCAATCTGTTAGAAGCCTCCAACCATGACTGCAACTATCTCTATAAATGATGTTCATTCAGGCCATTTGATTGATCCATGTCACTTCAAGTGGTTATATAGTTAGCTTATTCTCTCAAAGATGCTTCCCCAATGGTTGCACCAGCAAAATCAAGATATTCTGAGCTAAGTAATGACATCAATATGGTTATTGTAAATGAGTCTACCTATTGTAGATTTCTCTTAATGCTAATAGCTTATCACTAACTTGTTGACGTGTGTAACAACATAGGGGAGAGTTTTTTTCATTCTATTTGTAATTAAATTACTTCAAGAATTAAGTATAATAGAAGAATTATATCTAAATATGACTGAAATATATCCAAATATATGATAATAGATAAGCCACTTCGAGGGGGCAACCTCCATAAGCTTCAATAAGAGCAGAATTCACAATATGATGATAAATAATTACCCACTACCTCCTATATATAGTCTATCTAGGCCATGGTTACTCCATAGGCCAACCGACTAATAAAAAGAAAGCATAGATAAATGTAATATAACATCAAAGAGGGATAAGTGATCCATAAGTTAGCTAATACTATCTTCATACATGTGATAGGTTAGGGGTGTAGCATGCCCTTCCCCTTCAAACCAACGTTGTCCTCAATGTTGAACAACTTGTAGACACCGTAATTGTGTCTAACCCTTATCGTCCTCCTCTTAACCCCTATTTTATTCTCCCACGCCTATCTAACCCCTGTTGACCATTTTCCCACAAGTATTAACCCTGACAGCATGTAAAAATGAGCAGAGAGCTAAAACTAGCCTCTGTCCCCATTTTGCATCTGCCGACGATGGTCACTACTCGGCCAACGTGCCCAACGTCGTGTTAGGGTGTGGAGCTAAAAGCTTCACCAAGGAGCATACTTTATCAGTTTCAGGTCTACACAGACACCGGTGTCAGTCAGGAGAGACCGACGTCGGTTAGATGCAGTTGGAGAGACGCCGATGTCGGTAGGGTATCGGCCGACGGTAGTCACAGGCAAGTAGAAGGAATCAACGTCGGTTACCTGTGCATCCAGAAAGCTATTTCCATGGACAGAAGTGAGTGTTTGCATGATGAGTTTGAGTTGTAGTCTTAAGCTCGTGTCTCTATTATTAGCAATACTATTTTTAGAGCCCTTGTTCAAGTGGCTTAACTGTTTGTTGGAAGTGCATGCTCAAGTCTCCTAATTCTATATGTAGAATTAGATCTTCTTAGCTTAGTAGTGGATTATTGTAGTAATTCATTATATGTGAAGAACAGTACAGAATTGAATCAATCCAAGTTTGTTGGAGTTGATTGTTCTTGAGAGAGAGAGAGCTCTTGAGGAATAAAGATCTAGTGAGAGATCTATACATCTAGGAGAGGTGTGGAAGAAAGAAGTTTCTTCAATTGTATTTCTTTTGTAAAGAGTTTGTTAATGCAAGTTTTCAGGGTGGTTTCTTGTATCTCATGTTCTTGCTGTTTATCATTCTAGTTACTTGTCTATCTAATTTAATTCCGCATTCATTGCTTTCACAAGTGTAATCTATTGTTGGTTGATCCCCAACAAGTGGTATCAGAGCCAGGTTGCAGGTTCAAGAGCTGATACCAACAAGTGGTATCAGAGCTCAGGTTCACTAACAGGTGGTTCAGATCTATATAGTGCGTATTGATTATAGGTTCTCACAGGAGTTTCTGTAGGGATTTCTATTTGAGTGGGAGAAGCAATGGTAGATGAAAGTAAACTGAGAATGGAAAAGTTCAATGGAAAAAATTACCAACATTGGAGAATGCAGATAGAGGATTATCTGTATCAGAAAGATCTCTACTTACCATTAGGTGGTGTTGCAAAGAAGCCCAAAGACATGGAGGATGAAGAATGGGAAGTTCTTGACAGAAAGGCTCTGGGGTCTATAAGACTGAGTCTAGCATCCACTGTGATATCCAATTTATCACAGGCAAAGTCTACGGTAGAGTTGATGACTATGTTAGCAAATTTGTATGAAAAACCCTCAGCTTCTAATAAGGTATATCTTATGAAGCAATTATTTAATTTGCATATGAATGAAGGTGGATCTATTTCTACTCATCTGAATGATTTCAATGGAATTATGAATCAGTTAAGTTCAGTCAATATAGTATTTGATGATGAAATAAAAGCTCTTTTAATATTATGTTCTTTACCTGAAAGCTGGCATGGCTTAGTAATGGCAGTAAGTAATACTGCATCTGCATCAAATGTTTTGAAAGTAGAGGATGTTGTTAGTGTTATCTTGAATGAGGAAATACACAGAAAAAACACATAAGAGACATCTAGGAACGCTTTAAGTTTTGAGAGCAGGGGGAGGCAGAAAGAGAAGAGCAAGAAAGGTAGATCAAGATCCAAATCTAAGGGGAAAGGTAGATCTAAATCTAGAAATGGCAGAAGGCCATAATGCTGGAATTGTGGAAAGATAGGGCACATAAGCAGAGACTGTTGGTCAAAGCCTAAGGAGGACAATCAGCACGAAGGAAAGGAAGAAGCCAAGGTTGCAGGTATTGCACAAGATGCTTTAATTTTCTCTCTGCATAATAATATAGAATCTTGGGTGTTAGATTCTGGTGCATCTTTTCATGCTACCCCTAACAGGGAATATTTTAGTGACTATATCCATGGAGATTTTGGAATAGTGTATCTAGGGGATGATGAGCCCTGTAAAATAATTGGCAAAGGTAAAGTGCAGCTGAAGATGCAGAATAGCAACACATGGGTGTTGAGAGATGTGATGCATGTTCCTAGCTTGAAGAGAAATTTGATTTCTGTAGGAAAGCTAGGGGATGAGGGTTGTACAGTAACTCTCACAGCAGAATCTTGGAAGGTGACCAAGGGTGCACTTGTTATGGCCAGAGGTAAGAGAGAAGGTACTCTCTATTTGTGTAATTGTGTTACTAACAAATCTCCTTCTGTATTATCTACTTCAGATGTGGATGCTAAATTGTGGCACTCAAGGCTTGGCCACATGAGTGAGAAGGGGATGTCAATTCTTAAGTCCAAAGGTATGCTTTCAGATTTAAAAGGCATAGATCTAGAGTTTTGTGAGCACTGTGTATTCAGAAAATAGAAAAGGGTTAGTTTTCTCAAGACTGGGTCTACTAAGAAGAGGCATAAGTTGTAGCTTGTTCACACAGACGTGTGGAGACTGGCTCAGGTTGCTTCCATTGGAGGATCACAGTACTATGTATCTTTCATAGATGATGCTACAAGGAAGGTATGGATCTATTGTATTAGAAGAAAATCTGATGTATTTGAGACTTTTAAGATTTGGAAAGCTATGGTTGAGAATGAAATAGGTAAGAGATTGAAGTGCCTGAGATCAGACAATGGCGGTGAGTTCTACAGTCATAAGTTTAAAGATTATTGTTACATGCATGGAATCCACAGGCAAAGGAAGGTTCCAAGGTCACCTCAATAGAATGGAATTGCTGAAAGGATGAACAGGATAATAATGGAGCGTTCAAGATGTATGAGATTGCATGCCAGTTTGCCCTTACAGTTTTGGGCACAAGCTATTGACACTGCAGTGTACTTGATTAATAGAGGACCCTCTATAGCTCTGGATGGTGGTATTCTAGAAGAGGCATGGACAGGTAAAAAGGTTGATCTCTCATATCTCAAAGGTTTTGGTTGTGAAGCCTTTGTGCACATAGATAAAGAAAATAGAAAGAAGCTTGATGCTAAGTCTATGAGGTGCACATTTATTGGCTATGGCTCAGATGATTTTGGTTACAGATTGTGGAATTTAGAAACTAACAAGGTAATCAGGAGCCATGATGTTGTTTTCAATGAAAGAGTGATGTATTGTGATCAGCTAAGGAAGCTGAATCAATCTGAGCAGAGTAATGGTGAATTGGACGAGGTGAAATTCCAAGATGAGCTCGTGAGAAAAAGAAATAATCACTTGCAGGAAAACACAGAGACCGACGTCGATAGGGTAAGAACCAAGGTCGGCAGTATAGAAACCGGCGTCGGCCGTACAGAGACTGACGTCAACAGGACAGGCACCGAGGTCGGTTAGGAAGAACCGATGTCAGCCAGTAACAGGTCTGGAGGTGATCGAGGTCAGTCACTATCAGAGAATTGGGTGGACATCGTGTTGTGAATGAGTCTCAGATACCCATCAAGAGGTCAGAAAGGGTGAGTAAGCCTCCAATTAGATATTCTCCTTCTTTATTTTATTTATTGCTAACTGATGGTGGAGAACCAGAGAGTTTTGAAGAAGAAATACAGGTGGAGTCCAAGAATCAGTGGGAGCATGGCATGGTTGAGGAGTTGGAGTCCTTAAGAGAGAACCAAACATGGGATTTGGTTGAATTGCCAGCTGGTAAGAGAACACTCAAGAATAGATGGACCTACAGGTTGAAAGAAGGTGAGAATGGACAGATGAGATATAAGGCCAGATTGGTGGTAAAAGGATTTGCACAAAAGCCAGGTATTGACTTTGGTGAGATTTTTTCTCCTATTGTTAAAATGACTTCTATAAGGGTTGTATTGTCTTTGGTTGCTTTTGAGGATTTGCATCTTGAGTAGCTAGATGTTAAGACAACATTTCTTCATAGAGATTTGGATGAGGAAATATATATGGAATAGCCAGAAGGTTTCGAGGTCAAGATTAAGGAGAAGTTTGTGTGCAGATTGAAGAAAAGCTTGTATGGCCTCAAGCAAGCTCCTAGGCAATGGTATTTAAAATTTTACAGGTTTATGACTGAGCATGGCTACAATAGGTGTCAATCTGACCATTGTGTGTATTTCAAGAGATTTGATAATAGTAGATATATTATTCTATTGTTGTATGTAGATGATATGCTGGTTGCAGGATCACACATGCAGGATATCTCTGAGCTTAAGGTGAAATTAGCTCAAACATTTACCATGAAGGATTTGGGAGCAACAAAGAAAATCCTTGGCATGAGCATTAAGAGAGATAGGAAAAATCACAGGTTGATATTGTCTCAAGAAGATTATGTGGACAAGGTGTTGAAACGATTCAATATGTAGGATGCTAAACTGGTAAGCACACCTTTGGCTGGACATTTTAAGTTGAGTAAAGAACAATGTCCTAATTCATATGATGAGGTAGAGTACATGAGTAAGGTTCCATATTCTTCCGTAGTATGGAGTTTGATGTATGCAATGGTGTGTACTAGACCAGATGTTGCCCAAGCAGTGGGAGTGGTAAGTAAGTATATGGCCAATCCAGGTAAGGAACATTGGAAAGCATTTCAGTGGATCCTTAGATATCTGAGAGGAACCAGCAGTAGGCACTTGTGCTATGGAGGTTCAGATACTTCTCTACATGGTTATGTAGATTCAGATATGGCAGGTGATATGGATGGCAGGAGGAGCACTACAGGTTATGTTTTTACTGTAGGTGGAACAGCGGTTAGCTGGATATCTAAGTTGCAGAAGGTTGTTGCCTTGTCAACTACAGAAGCAAAGTATATTGCAGCCACAGAGGCTAGCAAAGAGATGATATGGATGACACGGTTCATGGATGAGCTTGGTAGGGAGCATGAGAGTTGTAGATTGTATAGTGACAGTCAGAGTGCAATCCATTTGGCTAAGAATTCAGCCTTTCATTCAAGAACAAAACACATACAGCTAAGGTATCACTTCATACGACAGGTATTGGAAGATGGTGAGTTGAAGCTGGAGAAGATCCATACAGATAGGAATCCTGCTGATATGTTAACCAAGCCGGTTACAAAGGAGAAGTTGAATCTTCATTCAACTTCTGTTGGTCTTCATGATTGAGCTGAAGATGGAGGAGCTAGAAGATGTTGTTGTACAGGTACTGGTGCAGCTTTTTATCTCCAAGTGGGAGATTGTTAGGGTGCGGAGCTAAAAGCTTCACCAAGGAGCATACTTTATCAGTTTTAGGTCTACACAGACACTAGCATTGGTCAGGAGAGACCAACGTCGATTAGATGCAATTGGAGAGATGTCAACGTCGGCAGGGTATCGGCCGGCGGCGGTCACAGGCAAGCAGAAAGAATCGATGTCGATTACCTGTGCATCTAGAAAGCTATTTATGTGGACAAAAGCGAGTGTTTGCATGATGAGTTTGAGTTGTAGTCTTAAGCTCACGTCTCTATTATTAGCAATACTATTTTTAGAGCCCTTGTTCAAGTGGCTTAACTGTTTGTTGGAAGTGCATGCTCAAGTCTCCTAATTCTATATGTAGAATTAGATATTTTTAGCTTAGTAGTGGATTATTGTAGTAATTCATTATATGTGAAGAACAATACAAAATTGAATCAATCTAGGTTTGTTGGAGTTGATTGTTCTTGAGAGAGAGAGCTCTTGAGGAATAGAGATCTAGTGAGAGATCTATACATCTAGGAGAGGTGTGGAAGAAAGAAGTTTCTTCAATTGTATTCCTTTTGTAAAGAGTTTGTTAATACAAATTTTTAGGGTGGTTTCTTTTATCTCATGTTCTTGCTATTTATCATTCTAGTTACTTGTCTATCTGATTTAATTCCGCATTCATTGCTTTCACAAGTGTAATCTATTATTGGTTGATCCCCAACATGTCGGTCACTTATCGGCCGATGTCAGCAATACTGCCGGCGTCAGTTATCCTTAACACTCCATTATCTGTTATTCGATACTTTGTTATTCAGTTGCTAATCGGTTTCCCGATCGGTAATCAAACCGTCCTTTGTATCAATCAATCTCTTCATTCGAATAGGCAATCAATTTGAAACGATCAACCATCTCTGGCAATCAATCACTTCTTGCATCCAACCAATTTGCAATCGATCTCTCACGTTCTGTCTCTCCAGCACAGATATTATGCTACACCAAACTTTTGGGACACAGCGACAACACTAATCATGTCTTCGAATTTTATCTTTGGCGCATAACAGGTAAGCTTTGTTTTATGTTTTTATTCTGCTCTCTGGTTATTGTTTTTTCTATTTGCTATTACCACCCCAATCTTTTTAGACCACAGCCCCAACCTTACCTCCACTCGTATCTCCTCTATCCACCCTCTGTCAGTCTGTAACTCTGCCCAGATCCCTATACAAACCCTCAAACAAACCCTCTGACTCCCAAACTAGCTTCCCAAACCTACAGACAAAGACATCATACCTTTATGCAAATCTTAAGACCCTGTCCAGACCCGACCAGACCCATCCAAAATTGTTGCCCCGACCGACGCTGATCATTACCCTGACCGACGCCGGCACTTTAACCGACGTCGGCACCCTTCCCTGACCGACGCTGGCACAGAGACCGACACTGGTGACTGTGCAGAATAGTGCTGCATATCAGGTACGCATTTTGTTTTCTATCTTTTATTTCTTTCATTCTGTCTTTTCACTATTACTGTTTTCTGTCAAATATTCTGCTTTTTAATTAGTGGGTTGATATCCCTTAAGGAAGTCTTCATACTTTAGGGATCAAGCGTTTGCTTGACAGCCCACCGTCTCCTTGTCTAACATTTTTTGTGTTTAGTCTATTTTTCTCTGCAGGTGTCATTCCTCCACAGCCAAAGAGGAGTATCTTCCAACATCTGATTTCGTGCACACGACTATATTCGGGTATCTTCTAACCCTAGACCATCTCTTAGTTTCTCATTTCTATCTTTTGAATGTAGAAAGTGATTTAGCATAGAAACATTCTGGCACGCCTGGTGGGACCCTAGGGCCTTCCTTGGGTTCTTTCTTTCTTTCGTTCATATAGGGTGCATTAGGTTTCTTCCTTTTTGCCTCTTTCATCTCTTCTAAATGACATCATAAGCAGGACTAAAAAGAACTTTTCTTTTCTTTCTTGCACTTCTAGACTCGTCAAAATTCATACTCTTCAACTCTTTCTCCCTTTGTCTTCATACAAACAAACATTTCAACTTGGACTTAAAACACGTTGCACTTTCATTTCTGCTTGTGCTTGCATTTCTTAGACCACACTTAGTAATTAACAAACGCATATTGAATTAATATAGATCACTTGATGTTACATGACCAAACCACTTGCACAAAACAAACATTTTAACTTACCTGAGACAAGGCCCGACTGGGATTTCATCCCCCAGCGGATACCTTACCTATCCCGGTGATCTTACTTGGATTTCATCACCAAGGGGAAAGCCCACTCTGTTCTCTAGCAGAGTCTAAACTATAGGGGAAGTATATTTTGGCTAAGGGGGCCCAGCTTACCACTGGACTCGTGAAGTGAGGGGAGCTTGCTCCTTAGCACCAGGCCTTGTACGAAACCTAACACAGACTTCTTGAGCACCATAACTAACCCGAAACCATCCATAGACTACTTCTTCTAGGACCTAACTCAAAATCCAATCTTCCTCTACACACATTCTAAGGCATAAGCCACTATAATCCTAAAAATTTACTCCTAGGGTTTTAGGATCTGCTTGTGTTCTTCATCTTTTTAGTTCTTATCTACTTGTTTGAGCTTGTGAGGACATTCTTTCTTGCCTTGAATGGTTTTGACATGCAGTCAAACCAAGGCTCTTCTTGACCATGCTAGCCATCAACTACTTCCATCTACCCCATCCATAACCAGTCTTATAATGGAGTTCCACTAAGAGACTGAAAGAACTCCTACTTGCCCATTCCCAACCTAGTTGCCTATTGTCCCTGAAGGGGACCAAGATTTTTCACGATTCTTGGACCTCAATGTCACAACCCTCCAAAACCATCTCGCAAGAAACCCAATGCGAGACCTTTCGGGTGAAGTAGCAATGACATTAACATCATCCGCTACCCAGTCTTTCACCTCAACCGTTAACCCGACCATAGCCAATACGCAAAGTTTGGCCTCCCCATCTATTTTTAGACCGACCTCCATCAGGGTTTCATTACCCCCTCAGCCACATGCAATTCAACCAAGTTCTACATCATACCAGAACTTGATTGTCTCGACCCCTCACACTCTTGCGCCCATATATGCAGGAGTGCCTACCTCGCCCTTTGCCAATGCCGTCACACAACCACCTTTGGCGGTATCTAATCAGCCTATGCCTTCTACCTTCATAACCCAACCACTTTTGGCCTCTACTTCTGTCCCTGTGACTAGTCATCTATATGTTGCACCCTTACTGGTACAACTGACTACGTCGTATGCCTCTTCTAGCCTCTTTCAAGCACCTTACAACCTAGGGGGCACCCCATCTGCCAATCCATCAACATACATCATCAAAATGCTGATGGATAAAATGTCCAGTCTCGAGGCTTCTATCTCTGGTTCAAGTAATGCTCTCTCGTATGACCAAATTTGCAACGAGCCCATCCATCCTTCTGTCCCTATCCGACCATACCCCAACCAGTGGGAGCTTCCTAAATTCACTCGCTTCCAGAGTAAGGAGGACCCATAACAGCACTTACAGGCATTCAGACATGCCTATTATCTTATAGCGCATGACAATGCGTTACTTTTACGCACGTTCTCCATGTCACTTTCTGGCCCCGCCCTTGACTGGTATAGCTCTCTTACCAAACATTCTATCTTCTCATTCATTCAACTCGCCCAATTATTCCTTAACCATTTTTCTATCAACATCACTAAACAAGTCTCAATCACAGACCTCTACTCCATTAGGCAATTTGATGATGAATCAATAGTCGATTTTATCGCCCATTGGAGAGGCTTGATTAACCAGCTCTCCTTCTCCTTGCCTCAACCTGAGCTCATCGAGCTCTTTTCTCAAGCATGTGCTAGCCACATCTCTTCCACCTTGCGAGTTCAGACATTTTGCACTTTCGACGAAGCTTTCACCATGGCTTGAAAGCTTGAACTCTGCGCCATTGAAGAAGATAAGGTCAAATTGTGTAATACCAATGCAAAAGCCAATGACCCTTCTTCTTCCAGACCTTCTTCTTCTGCCAACTCCGAGTCCAAAGGAATGGCCAACACTGTGGTCATCAGATCACCATCCTCGACAACAACCAATCAACCTCAACCTTCAACATCTCAAAGCATCACAAAACAATTCCAACAACGGTACATACAACCCTTCCCTAACCATCCTCCTAGTCACAACAACATTCAGACCACAACCAATGACTCTCATGACCATCATATACACACAATCAACACGATTTTACCTCTTGTCCCTGACCAACCTCCATCACAGGTAGAAGAACCATCTTCTCCCATTTGTCTTTCACAGGTAGAAGAGCCATCTTCTCCCATTTGTCTTTTACAGGTAGAAGAGCCATCTTCTTCCATTTGTCTTCCACAGGTAGAAGAATCTTCTTCTCCTATTAGTCCTCCATCGACCTCTCCCATATTGGAGGACACCTTGACCACATCAACACCAGCTGCCTCACCTTCATCCTTCTTATCATCCATAGATGATCATATCTTTTCGACTCCTCAACCACACATAAAAGCCATGACTACTCTGGTGCTCTTTCCACTTAAAGAGCCCACATCTTCAATCCCTTCTCTATCAAGAGAAGAACCATCCACATCTAAGCCCAAACCCACGTATGCATTCATCATGCCCAAAGAGATTAAACCTCTTGGTGTTCGCCCCACTTCTAACCTCACTTTGCATAATAGTGGCCCTTAACCCAAACCAAAGAAGGCCACTAGACCACACCGGAGGCCTCCTCCCCCACCTTCGTCATTACCCTCAATTTTAGGCCCACATCCGTCCACTTTAATAGGGGTGCTGCCCACTCCCATACTTCACAGAGGCAAATCGCCTCCATTATCTCTTCAACTCATCAGACATATATCTCCTCCAAACCATCGACCTATGCCTCTTACGCCTCCTAAACCAAAGTCATCGACCCTCACTGCAACAAAACGTCCAGACCCGTTAGCAGGTTCTTATGCCTTACTGTTACGATAATTATTGCAGTCCTCTCGCATCTATCTTCTGCCACTTAAACCATATCAATCCCTCAGACCTAAACCACCCTGGTTTGATGACACTCACATTTGTGCGTATCATCACACGCCTGGGCATGACACCGAGCATTGTTGTGCCCTCAAGGTCGCCATTCGCCAATGTCTAGGGAATGACACCCTTCTTCTCAACCACATCATCAACAAACCTTCAACACCGCCCCACTCATCAACCCTCGGATCAAGGCCATCTTGGTTTGACAACTCTAAATTCTGCCATTATCATCACACTCTGGGACATGACACTGAGCGTTGTTGCACTCTCAAAGCTGTCACTCATCAACACCAAAAAAAGGATACCCTTCTCATCAAGGATCCTCTTGACTACCCATTCAACAAATCATCAACACCGACCCATGCTTCTCAAGCCTTGTCACCTAAATCTAGATCTCTACGCAAGACTATGGTCCCTTTATCGCCTTTGACCCCATTATTCGACATCAACACAATCCATCTAACCACTAAGCTTCAACCGACCTTGACCAATCTATCCAACATTCTCCTTAAGCGACTGGGGGAATCTAACCTTATCCTGACCTTGACCAAACATTCAACCAAACCTTCGACCAAATTTGACCAGACATTCGACCAAACCTCGACCAAGTCTCGACCAACCATTAATCAACCTTCTTATCATGACCCTGACCAGTAGTAACCAAACCTTGACCAAACTTCAATCATCAAACATCAACCAACCAAGCACCTATCACTTCTTCAAACTGTCATCAATTAACACGTGACCAATATGGAACGAAGTAAAAGAGGCAAGTTTGCCCCTAATTGGCTCAAACCTTTCATTATCATGCACAAGTATGGATCATGGATGTATCATTTATCTTCTCTCGATGGACGACCAGAACTTGAGCCTCTTAATGCATTGCATCTGCGACCATTCTTCTGTTAGTCAAGTACTTGTCCACTTGACATTTACCTTGAGCTCGTCCCTTGAGTAATCCCCGTCCTCTTAGTCCTCATTCCTTTCAACCCTACTCCCCGTAACAAATCCTATATACCCCTTTTATATAGTATGGATGCTTTGTCCTAATAAAAGGGAGCCCTTGACCTTCTATAGTCTTGTCCATGACTCACATTTCTATCAAAACAAATCAAGATGTTAAAATATCCAGGTCACCAAACTCAAATCAAAAGATAGACTACTCCCTCAAAGAATAGTTGTACTATCATTGCTGTAGCTAATAGACTGATCCCTCGAAGGATGGCTATGACTAACTCTTGCTACAAACAACAATCTTTCTTAGAAGCTTCCCGCATTGATCAACTTTGCCAATGACCACCAAACAAATGACATCTCTATATAGACTTCCCGCATTGATCAGTCTGCACTCAAAAAAAAAAAAAGGGTCATGGACTTGGCTTGTAGTTGTCTCAGGGTCTCCTATAAAAAAGGGCAAAGTTATCTCTGCTCTAAAACCGGTTACCCTATTCTCCTCCTATCACCTGCTCAAGGGACTTCGAGCTCACTTTAATGTCAAAGTGATTTGATTACCTCTCTAACACATATGGTCAATGATGTCATGCATGAATGGGGCTCTTGGTTCTAATCACCCCTATCTATGCTATTTTCCTGGTCCTTGTCAATGAAAGGGCAATATGCCTTTCACTTTTTCTTCACTTTGGTCACGTTCAACTTCATCACTTGTCAATTCCAACCAAGCCAACCCAACATTTTTAAACCTATCACATCATCATAACCTATTCACACTAGTTTCTATGGACACCAATACACATGGAAACTATTGACCAGATGCAATTTATGTTAAGCATAAACCAATACTTGCTGAAGCATAAATAGACCTCAATTCATTTTTAGCATACATCCATCATGAATATGGAAAATTGTTAGGGATGAAAGACCACATCACCAATGTTATAGAATACACCATTTGGAAAAGGCTGTAACATATTTTTCTCCTCATCATTTTGACCTTGACCAAGACCAGTCTATCGACCACTTTCACCACCTGTCTACCACTTAGACTCTTTGTTCGAACTGATCGAACTACATTGGTCTGAGGCCCTAAGACCGGGGCTATGTAGGCAGCACTCAGATGACATGATATCTTCTGGGGTTAGCTTGACCACCCTCATTTGTTCATCTCTCTGATGGACAAACCTTCTTTCCTCCTTTTGACCATGACCTTGACCTCGACCAAGACCAATTCCATCCCTTTGACCCTTCCTCCCTTTTAGGGAGAACTACATTGGCCTGAGGCCCTTCACACAAGGGCTATGTAGGCAGCACTCAGATCACATAATGTCTTCTGAGGTTAGCTCAGCCACATCCTTTCATCCATCCATCCACCTCGACTAATGACCATTGGAGATCATGCCTATCTCCTCCGACTTTGACCACTTCCAAGACAAACTTTGCCTTGATTATTTTTGCATGTATGTTACCCCACGGCTGGTTAGCAAATTGTGCGCAGACTATTTTTTGGACCCTCACAAGTATAGGATCGCAAGATGGTTGATCCGCACTACTTGTGACTTTTTCGTGTTTCTAGGAGCACTTCTTGAGCCTGGGATACCTAGAACACGATGACCATTTGGAGCTACAGCTTAGATTGAATAACCCAATCAGCAGACGACTAAATGCTAGGGCCCAGTTACTTCAATTTTGGCACTCCTCGACCCTTGACCTGTGACACTTTGCCTGACCATCTCATGAAGTGGTATGCATGCAATCATGACTTTTGCAGCATTCACCCTCACCCCCTTTTTCATCCACTCTTTATCAAATCAACACCCAATTCCTAGTTCCCTTCCTTGACTCCTGCTTTGAGGGGGAATACCTCATCCATAATCAGGGCAATCCATCTCCTATTTTTGTCTTGTAGTTCATTCAAACAACCAACAAGATGAAATCGACCTTATCCTACACCTGGGGCAACCAACTCTTGTTTTTGTCTTGCAATTCATCCAGAATAACCAACAAGACAAAAAGGGGCAAATGTAGACACCATAATTGTGTCTAACCCTTGTTGTCCTCCTCTTAACCCCTATTTTATTCTCCCATGCCTATCTAACCCCTGTTGACCATTTTCCCACAAGTCTTAACCCTGGCAACATGTAAAAATGAGCAGAGAGCTAAAACTAGCCTCTGTCCCCATTCTGCATCTGCCGATGACGGTCACTACCCGGCCAACGTGCCCGACGTCAGTCACTTATCGGCCGACGTCGACAATACTATCGGCATCAGTTATCCTTAACACTCCATTATCTGTTATTTGGTACTTCATTATTCAGTTGCTAATCAGTTTCCTGATTGGTTATCAAACCGTCCTTCATATCAATCAATCTCTTCATTCAAACATGCAGTCAATTCAAAACGATCAACCATCTCTGGTGATCAATCACTTCTTGCATCCAACCAATCTGCAATCGATCTCTCGCATTTTGTCTCTCTAGCACAGGTATTCTACTACACTGAACTTCTGTGACACAGTGACAACACTAATCATGTCTTTGACTTTTATCTTTGGCGCATAACAGGTAAGCTTTGTTCTGTGTTTTTATTCTGCTCTCTGGTTATTGTTTTTTCTATTTTCTATTACCACCCTGACCTTACCTCCACCCGTATCTCCTCTATCCACCCTCTGTCAGTCTGTAACTCTGCCCAAATCCCTGTACAAACCCTCAAACAAACCCTCTGACTCCCAAACCGGCTTCCTGAACCCATAGACAAAGACATTAGACCTTTCTGCAAATCTTAAGACCCTGTCCAGACCCAACTAGACCCTGTCCAGACCTGACCAGACCCGTCCAAAACTGTTGCCCTGATCAACGCTGGTCATTACACCGACCGATGCCTACACTTTAACTGACGTCGGCACCCTTCCCTAACTGACGCTGGCATAGAGACCGACACCGGCGACTGTGCAGAACAGTGCTACATATCAGGTACGCATTTTGCTTTTTATCTTTTATTTCTTTCATTTTGTCTTTTCACTATTACTATTTTCTATCAAATATTCTACTTTTTAATTAGTGGGTTGATATCCCTTAAGGAAGTCTTCGTACTTTAGGGATCAAGTGTTTGCTTGACAGCCCACCGTCTCCTCGTCTAACATTTTTTGTGTTTAGTCTCTTTTTCTCTGCAGGTGTCATTCCTCCACAACCAAAGAGGAGTACCTTCCAACGTCTGATTTCGTGCGCACGACTATATCTGGGTATCTTCTAACCCTAGACCATCTCTTAGTTTCTCATTTCTATCTTTTGAATGTAGAAAGCGATTTAGCATAGAAACACAACTCTAGATGTTGTTGCAAAAAATCTTCACCTTCCCAAGTTGCATCTTCACTGCTCTAGTTTTTCCACTTGATCAAATATTCCCTAATATCTTTAGTTCTCAACCTCTTAGTATGTTATTTTAGGATATTCTCTAGTTCCAAAATGACTCATCCTTCTTCATCTAGTTCTAGGATCTCTATCTAGGAAGAAACTTTCTATCCAATGACCTTCTTCAAATACGAAACATGAAATACTGGGTGTATGTGAGATGAATGAGGTAACTCAAGCTTGTAAGCCACACTTCCAATTTTTTGTAGAACCTGATAAGGGCCATAATACTTAGGAGCAAGTTTGTTATCCTTTTTCTATTGCTTCAAGGACATCTACTTATAAGGCTGAAAATGAACAAATACCCAATCACCCACCTCAAAATTTCACTCACTACGGTGTTGATCTACTTGTTGCTTCATCCTATTTTGTGCCAAGGCCAAATTCTCTCTCAAACTAGCCAAAACCTCTTGTTGATGTTGAATGTGCTCTTCCACATTTTGAACCTTGGTGTGCAACTTTAATGAAGAAGTGATGGAAGGTGGATGGTAACCATCTAGTGCTAGAAATGGAGACATTTTAGAAGAGGTATGGAAAGATGTGTTATACCACCATTCTGAAAGTGGTAGTAATTTAACCCAATGTTCTTGTTTATCTGATACAAAACAATGGAGATACCCCTCTAAACATTTGTTAACCACTTTAGTTTGTCCATCAAATTGGGGGTTGGTAAGATGAGGTATGAGCTAGCTGAGTACCCAAACAAGAAAATAGTTCAGTCCAAAAATTACTAGTGAAAATAGGATCATGATCACTTACAATTATTTTTGGGGTTCGATGTAATTTGAGAACTGCTTCCATAAAAATAAACACTACTGTACTTGCTAAAAATGGGTGTGAGAGAGCAAAAAAATGGGCATATTTTGTAAGCCTATCCACAATGACCAAAATGACATTTTTACCTTCAGAACAAGGCAACCCAGTGATGAAATCCATGGAAACCTCCTCCCACCTTTGACTAGGAATTTCTAACAGTTGTAATAGACCTGGGGTCTTAACTATTTCACCTTTATTCTATTGGCATATCAAGCATTCTTCCATAAACTTTTGTACATCTCCCTTGAGTCCTTCCCAAAATAACTCTTTCTTAATTCTATGATAAAATTTCAAGAACCCTGAGTGTCCCCCAATTGGAGATGCATGCAAGTCTACAAGAATCTTATGCTTAAGCTCTAAATTTTTGCACAAGTATAACCTATCCTTATACCATAGGACATTACCTTTCCATTCAAATTTGTCAGAGGATAAATTACCTTGCTATAGATTCTGAATCAGAACCTGTTTATCCTTATCTTGCTCCCATTCTAACCTAGCTTCATCCACCCAATCTACTTGCAACATGGACATTGCACAAAGTAATGCTTCTATGGATGCATCCTGTCTGGATAGTGAATCTGCTACGACATTATCTTTACCCTTCTTGTAGATGATTTCAAAATCATAACCCAACATTTTGGTTACCCATTATTGTTATTCCTCAGATGATAATCTTTACTCCAAAAAGTATTGGAGACTATCATGATCCATTTTCACCTTAAAGTGTCTACCCATCAGATAAGGCCTCCATTATTTAAATGCATGAAGAATAGCCATCATTTCTTTCTCATAGACAAGTTTTTGTATATTCTTACCTTTGAATTGATGAATTTCAAATGTAATGGGTCTTCCTTCCTGCATTAGTACTACTCCCAATCCAGACCTAGAAGCATCACATTCAACAATGAATGTCTATGAGAAGTCTAGAGTGGTGCACATAGTTACTTTTAGTTTTTCAAATGCTTTGGTGGCATCATCATTCTAATGGAAAGCATCCTTCTTTAGTAATGCATTGAGTGGAGCTGTTATGCTGCCATAACCTTTCACAAATCTTCTATAGTAACCTGTTAGTCCAAGGAACCCTCGAAGGTTTTTGAGAGTTTTTGGCATGGGCCATTCCATTATTGCTTTGATCTTCTAGGGATAAACTTTGACACCATGGGAAACAATGTGACTGAGGTACTCTACCTCCTATACTCCAAAAGAACATTTAGATGGCTTTGCATAAAGTTGGTGCTTTTCCAAAACTATCAACACCTATTTCACATGTTACAGTTGTGCTTCCCATGTCTGACTATAAATCAATATGTCATCAAAGAAAACTAGCACAAACTTCCTTAAAAAAGGCCTAAAAATAGTGTTCATCAAGCTCTGAAAAGTAGATGGTGCATTTGTAAGACCAAAGGGCATTACCAAAAACTCATAATGGCCCTCATGTGTTCTAAAAGTAGTTTTATGAACATCTTCATCCTTGATTCTAATTTGATGGTACCCTGAGCAAAGATCCAATTTTGTGAAATAATTAGCACCATGTAACTCATCAAGTATATCATAAATTATTGGAATAGGAAACTTATCTTTGATGGTGTAATTTTTGAGTTCCCTATAATCTGGGCACATCCTCCATGTGTCATCCTTCTTCCACACCATGACCATTGGTGATGAATATGCACTTTGGCTATGCTTGATGATCCCTACCTCCAGCATCTCATGGACCATATTTTCAATTTCACTCTTTTATGCATATGGATATCTATATGGTCTGATATTTGGTGGTTGACTACCAGGAATTAGTTGAATGGCATGATCATGTTCTCTTTTTAGTGGTAGTCCTTTTGGCATGGACCTAAAAATAGATGAGTGGTCCTCAAGAATTATCTATAGATCAAGATGTGTAGATACCTGTGTGGGTTGAACTTCAATGGAGCATAATCATATAATAATTCCCTCTGCCCCTTTTTTAGCATCTTGGTCATCTGATGTGAACTAATCAATTGTGGAGATTTTGCATGTAATCCATGTAGTTTAATTTTCTTACCTTCAAAATGAAAGTGCATGAATAGTTCTTGGAAGTTCATATCAATGGTACCTAAGGTTGTGAGCCATTGGACTCCCAAAACAATGTTTGTGTTACCCATGGGAATAGAAAATATAGGAGAGTTGAGATTGTACCCACCCATAGTAAGCTTAATACTATTGCATTTGCCTAAATAATTAATTATGTCACCATCTATAATCATGACCTAAAATTTTGGTGCTGGGCAGATGAAACAGTTTAATCAAGTGGCCAACTTATGGTTTATAAAGTTATGTGTGCTCCCTGAATCAATCAACACTATCACCTTTTGTTTCTTGAGGAAACCCACCACCTTAAGAGTTTGTGGAGTGCTAATACCTGAAAGTGCATGACAAGAGATTGTAGGTTGGGAATCTTTAGGTACCTCCTCTATATCTTCCTCATCATCATTCAAGGCATCATTTGCTTCTTCATCTTCATTTGGTCCCTCAATGTAGAATAACTTATTTTCAGCAAATCTATGTCCTTTACTCCACTTGCTGTCACAACTGAAACATAATCCTTTAGCACGCTTCTCTTTAATTTGCTGAGGCGTCAATCTAGTAGGTGGAGGAAATGTTGGTGACGATATGCTACAATCTTTGAAGTGAGTGAATGGCTGCTTCTTGTTGGCTATGAATTTTTCCTCATCTCTACGTGCCATGATAATATAATCAAAAAGCTTGAGTGGATTAAACATGCATACCTAATGTTGAATGTAGTCTTTGAGTCCACCCAAAAATAGGTCATTCAGGTTTGCTTTAGAAATCATCTCCACACGTAAGGATAGGTTCTAAAAATGATGAATATAATCCTTGATGGAGCCAGTTTGTCACAATTTTGCCAATTGGATGAAGTAATTCTCTGTCACACTATTGCCATAGTGTAATTGTAGCTCCTTTGTAAAAACTGACCAGGTGACATTGAGAGTCATCTTTTTATTTTGAGCACACAACCATCGATACCAAATGAATTGATCAGGTTCAAGATACAAGGATGCCATGGTAACCTTCTATCCACCTAGAATCTGATTTATGTCAAAAAAATTCTCCATTTGGTTTATCTAATTGAGTGGATCTTTTCCATCAAATTTGCACATATCCACCTTTGGTAATAGGTTCCTCTGTGGCCATGGAGTTAGATTTGAAGTAGACTGGTTAGGAGAACCACCTTGGTGGGTTTGTGTAATAGAGTTAGCTTGATCATTTGACTGATTAATGTTCAAAGCTGTCATGATATCTCCCAAACTATCTTGTATGGATTGCATATTAGATTGTATGTCTTACACCTCACTCTGAATGCCTTGCACACTATAGTCAAGTTGGCTCACTTTGTGATCTATGTCAAAAAACCCTAGTACAAAGGGTCTAGTACATCCCCCTTCTGACTCCATCTCTTCCTTGTTATGAGTTTTACCTAGAGTTTCAGCGCCCTGAGTTTGTGGACCTGCCATAAAAGGGTTTTATGATGTCAACCCTTATTGACACTTTTGACTCAACTTTGACCAAGCGATTTTGGAATTATTTCAGCCTCAAATCAAAATATAAAAAGAACATACCGTATCCAAATTTTTCTAATATTTACAAAAGTGTAAATAACTCAGAAAAATTCTTTGAATTGAGCACTATAGAGCAATTTATGAAAAAACATAAAATAGCGATAAATTTTGTAAAATAGATCCAAATGATCTAAAATTTTAATGGAAGATTAATTTGATTATTTCTCACCTCTAATAAAACTTTTGAAGATAAATTCACAACATATTTTTAAATATCACAAAATTTTAAAATTTAGTGTTTCACCCACAAGATTGCCCAAATCGCAGCTCTGATACCACTTGTAATGAAATTAATTCAATAATTAAGTATAATAGAAAAATTGTATCCAAATATGACTGAAATATATCCAAATATATGATAATAGATAATCCACTTCGAGGGGGAAACCTCCACAAGCTTCAATAAGAGTAGAATTCACAATATGATGATAAATAATTACCCACTACCTCCTATATATAGTCTATCTAGGCCATGGTTACTCCATAGGCCAACCTAGTAGTCAAAAGAAAGCATAGATAAATGTAATATAACATGAAAGAGTGATAATTAAGCCATAATTTGGCTAATACTATCCTCATACATGTGATAGGTTACAGGCGTAACACTATTGGTCTTGGAGATGAAACTGCCTAAAGCCTATGTGTATGTCTTCATGGAATTTTTTAGGATGATAGATCCATTTTTATGTCTACAAACATCCCTTGGTGGCTTGTTCCAAATCAACCTTAGTCGAATGTTCCATTCCCATGAAGTCCCTCAGCCTCTCACCTTTTGATTTGCCATAAAAAAAGACTCAGATCTTGATCAGAATGCTCAAAGTGATGTAAGCCCTCTCATCTAATTTATCTTGAGTGAGGACCATTGATCTACCTAGGACCCACTATTTAAATTCCAACAACTATACCATCACCCTAAAGTTAATGTCCGTATAATTGTCACTCTATTGGAACCATTATTTTGGGGTATTTTATTCAGACCTATTTCTTCCAGCTTTTGCTTGGACAATTTTCCTATGGATAATTATTTCGGCCATTCTCCCAAAAAGTACTCTTTGGATTTTGATTTTGGCCCACTTCATTGTAGAGATGAACCCTTCGATAATTTTTTAAATGTACCCTTCGGGGGATTGTCTTGACCACTTTCTCCACAAGAATTTGGCCTTTAGAATAGTTCCTTAGGGACTTTATTGAAGCACTTGGTCAAGGAAAAATACCCTTCAAAAACTTGAAAGTGGACCATTCCTATAATATAAATCCCCTTCAGGACTTTTAAAAGTGACCCTTTAAAAAGCTGAGATGTACCCTTTGGACTTTGTGCTTTGATATGTTTCTTTCAGAAGAATTCATTTAGACCCCTTTTATCTTAAGTAATTCCTTTGGATAAAAGTATGAAGGGATTATGCCTTAGTTTATTTTGCTTTGGAAACACTCCCTTTGAAGGAAAAAATACCTTCAAGAAAATTGCATAGGTAGCTTACTTGAAAATTCCTTCAAACTTTTGTTGAAGATGCCTTTCAAAAAATTAAACTATACCCTTTTAAAAACTTGAAAAGGACACTTTCCCAAGAAAAAACCCTTTGGGAAATTATGTAGGGCACCTACATGAGAAATGATCTTTTGAACTTTTTTACAAAGGACCAATTCCTTCAAAAAGATTGTTTTAGACAAATTTTTTGAAACAATTCCTTTGGAAAGATTGTTTCAGATAAAATGTGCAAAATAATTCCTTTGTCTTAAAAATTAACTCAAAACAAAAACTTTGTCAAAATAACAATAGTTGTTCAAAAATATCGAACAAAATATTCCAAAGGAAATAACACTTAACACTTTGTTGTGGGCATAGTGTGAAATGCTTCCTCCAATAGATAAATTATGAATGTTGCACTTAGCCAAAATGAAAGATAAAAAACTTGGTAGTGAAAAATAGATAACAGTCCCAAAGTGTAAACCTCTTTGAGGCACTTTATAACTAGGAAAAAAGTAAAGAAAAGGGCTAGTTTAATGGTGAAAACCTATTTTAGGCATCATTAGATGGGGTTGTTCAACCTTTTTCAACCATAGCTTAGTAGACCACTAAAAATGAACTTGTCTATGAGATAGAGTTTAGTTTTGAAGAACAACAAGCCTTTGATAAAATAATTTAAGAGTTTATAATAGTTTTTATTACATGGAAAAATATCCCCTTGGGGGACTCTAATTCATCATGCTTAGGAGAACTTAAAGAGTCAATCCTAATAGAGGACTCTATTTCCACTAGCTAGTTCATACCATTGCCCACTATCCTTGAAGATGGTTTGAACCTTCTAGTGAAAGATACAATAGAGGTTAAGGTAAAATCCCCAAATGGCTCAAAATGGATCAAACTAGGTACTTCCCTTTGAAAAGGAACATGAACTCCTTATAACCCTTTTGAGGGAATTTGTAGATATTTTTATAGGGGCATATTCTAACATGCTAGGTTTAGACCCCACTTTGGTTTTCCACCACCTTATGGCCAATCCTAATGCCAAACTAGTAAAATAAAATTATGTAAGATGCATCCTGACATTTTTCTATTAGTAAAGAAAGAGTTGGAAAAAATATTAGAAGTAGGATGCATTCAATCCATTGACTAGTCAAAGTGGATATCTAATGTTGTACCAGTTAGTAAAAATATAGAAAGAATTAGAATCTATACTAATTTCCATGATATAAACAAATATTTCCTTAAGGATTACTTTCCATTGACAAACATTGACATGATTATCGACTCCATAGTGGATTATGAAATGCTTTCATTAATAGATGGATTTTCAAGATACAACCAAATTAGAATAGCACTAGAAGACCAACATAAAACAATGCTCACCAATCCATGGGGAAAATTCTATTATTAGGTTATTCTATTTGGTCTTAAGAATGTAGAGGCCACCTACCAAAGAGCCATGACCATCATATTTTAGAATATGATGCATGTTGTTGTTGAAGACTATGTCAGTGGCATTCTTTGCAAATCAAAGACCAAGACCGATCACCCAACAATGCTACATAGAAAATTTGAAAGATTATGTGAGAAAAAAATTAGACTTAATCCTAAGAAATGTATCTTTGGAGTCACATCAGGTAAATTTATATGCTTCTTTGTGTCTCATCAAGGCATTAAAGTTGATCTAGCCAAAGTCCAAGATATAACAAAGATGAAACCATCAACTACTTTAAAGTAGCTTCATAGTTTGTAGGGAAAGATCTAGTCTATCAGAAGCTTCATATCATAATTGGCCAAAAAATGTCATCAATTTATGCCTATTATAAATAAGGGAGTCATATTTCACTGGGATAATCACTTCTAAATAAATTTTTAGCAACTAAAAGACTATCTAGTGAATCCACCTATTTTGTTGCCTCTTATGCTAAGAAAGCCATTCTTGTTGTATCCATCAACTACTAATAATGCCTTGAGGGCACTTTTTCTTTAGTATGATGATAATGGAAAAGAGCATGTCATATATTATTTTAGTTGTACATTAGTTGTATATGAACACAATTATACACCCATATAAAAATCTTGTTTAGCCATGGTCTTCATAGCTAAAAAATTGAACCATTACATATTAAATAGTAAGACCTTGGTTATTTCAAAACTAGATCCACTCAAGTATATACTATCTAAAACAACTTTACAAGGATGCATATCCAAATAGATCATGCTTATAATTGAGTTTGACATCGAATATGTCAATCAAAAAGACATTAAGGGGTAAGTTCTTATAGATCAAATTCTTAAAGCACCCATTGTTGATACAGAGCCACTCACATTCTAATTTCTTGATGAATCCATAATGATGATCATTGACATACCTTTTGAGGAGCAACACTAGAAGCTACATTTTGATGGATCATTCATAATACATGGATCAAGGGTAGGCCTTTTATATATTACACCATAGGGGGATCTAATCCCTAGATCATTTAGGATTAGTTTTCCTTGTAGCAACAACATGGTTGAATATGAACCACCTATTGTGGGACTTCACCAAGTAGTCTAATAGAATGTATCTCATCTCAAGGTTTGTGGTGATTCTTACTTAATCATCAATCAGTTTATAAACCATTTTCAAACTAAAGATGACAAGCTAGTTATATATAAGGCCATAGTCAACACTCTTAAATGACAAATTTATAACATTCAATTTGAGCATATACCAAGGGCAAGTAATAGAAACATATATGCTTTGACCACTATTAGATCTCTAATTTGAAAAATAGACATAGTTAAAGAGTATCGGTTCCTTATCAAGAACTTGTTAGCACCAGCTCATGAACCTTGAACCATCATGATGATTTGTGATATTATTGGTCCTCATTCTATCTAGTATTCAAACCTTTATAACTACCTCCATGACTAATTTTTACCACCTAAACTATCTCAAAAACAAACCAAAGCCTTCATCCACCAAACCACTCAGTATACCTTACTTGGGTCAACCCTTTACCATTGTAGTTTTGATGGAACTCTGCTATGTTGTTTAACTTTGGTATAATCTATGTTAAGGTGTGGAGCTAAAAGCTTCACAAATGAGTGAAATGCAAGGTTGCTAGAGTTACACAGTCGCCAATGTCGATCGACGTCGGTCAGGTGTCGACTGGGATCTACCGGCATCGGTTGTGGATCGGCTGACATCAGTCATATGCAGGCAAATAGGGACCACCGTCGGTCACCTGTGCATTCCAGAATTCTATTTTCATGGGACAAATGAATTGTTTGTATGAAAAGTTGAACTGTTGGTATTAAGTCTGCATTTCTATTTTTGGCAAGACTGTATTGAACCCTTGATTAGGAGGTGTATCTAATGGTTGAGAATGCATAGCTCATGATCCCTAATTCTTTATAATAGGGATAGATCTTCATAGCTTGTATGAGGTAGAAATCAATTCAAGTAGTTGAATTGTGTTTGTAATTGTGAGAGAGAACTCTTGAGGGAAAGAGATATGTACATCTGAGAGGTGTTAAAGGAAGAGAGATTTCTTCATTGTATTTCCTTTTGGAAGAGTTTAATACAAGTTTTCATTATTTCTTGTATCTCTTGTTCTTTACTGATTTTAATTTCTAATTGCTTATTACTTCTGATTAATTTCGTGTTTAGTTGCTTGCACAATAGTAATCAATTGTTCTTGTTAAGATCCTGACAAGTGGTATCAGAGCTCAAGTTCACTAACAGGTGGTTCAGATCTATTTAGTGTGTTTTGATTACAGGTCACTCACAGGGGTTTCTATTTGAGTGGGAGTAAAGCAATGGGAGAAGAAAGTAAACTAAGAATGGAGAAGTTCAATGGTAAGAACTATCAGGAAGATGAAGAATGGAATGTTCTTGATAAAAAGGCTCTGGGATCTATAAGGTTGAGCTTGGCATCTTCTATGATTTCCAACTTGTCACAGGCAAAGACAACGGTAGAGTTAATGGATACTTTAGAAAATTTATATGAAAAGCCCTCAGCTTCAAATAAGGTATATCTTATGAAGCAATTATTTAATTTGCATATGCAAGAAGGTGGATCTATATCTAGTCATCTTAATGATTTCCATGCAATAGTAAATTAGTTAAATTTAGTCAAAATAGTGTTTGATGATGAAATTATGGCTCTCTTAATTTTATGCTCTTTACCAGAAAGTTGGCATAGTTTGGTAATGGTAGTTAGTAATACTGCATCTACTACAAATATCTTGAAAGTAGATGATGTTGTTAGTGTAATCTTGAATGAAGAAATTCGTAGGAAAAGCACAGAGGAGACATCAGGTAATGCTTTAAGTATTGAAAGCAGGGGAAGGCAAAAAGAGAGGCACAAGAAAGGGAGATCAAGGTCTAAGTCAAAGATGAGAAATAGATCCAAATCCAGAAATGAAAAAAGAAAGATAACCTGCTGGAATTGTGGAAAGAAAGGGCATGCAAAGAAAGATTGTTGGTTGAAGGTTAGAGAAGACTATCAGCATGAAGGTAATGAAGAATCAAAAGTTGCAGGCATTGTTGCACAAGATGCTTTTACACTTTCTTTGGATAATAGAATAGGATCTTGGGTTGTAGATTCTGGTGCTTCTTTCCATGCTACCCCAAATAGAGATTTTTTCAATGATTATGTCTAGGGAGATTTTGGAAAAGTTTATTTAGGGGATGATGAGCCTTGTAAAATTATTGGCAAAGGAAAAGTGCAGCTAAAATTGTAGAATGGCAACACATGAGTGTTGAAAGATGTCATGCATGTACCCATCTTGAAGAGGAATCTGATTTCTATAGGAAAGTTGGGGGATGAGGGTTGCATAGTAACTCTCACAACTGAATCTTGGAAGGTTACCAAGGGTGCACTTGTATTAGCCAGAGGTAAGAGAGTAGGTACTCTCTATTTATATAATTGTATTACTGATTATTCTCCTTCTGTTCTATCTACTTCAGATGTAGATGCAAAGTTGTGGCACTGTAGGCTTGGCCACATGAGTGAGAAGGGAATGAAAGTTCTTAAGTCAAAAGGTAAGCTTTCAAATTTGAAAAGCATAGATCTAGATTTTTGTGAGCATTGTATTTTTGGAAAATAGAAGAGTGAGATTTCTCAAGACTAGGTCAACAAGGAGGAAGCACAAGTTGGAGCTTGTTCACAAAGACGTGTGGGGACTAGCTCAGGTAGCTTCTATTGGAGGATCACAGTATTATGTTACTTTCATTGATGATGCTACAAGAAAGGTATGGGTTTATTGCATAAAGAAGAAATATGATGCTTTTGACACATTTATTGGAAAGCTTTGGTTGAGAATGAAACATGTTTGAGATTGAAGTGCCTTAGATCTGATAATGGTGGTGAGTACTATAGCAATAAGTTTAGATGTTACTATTCTATGTATGGAATATGTAGGGAAAGGATGGTTCTAAGGACACCTCAGTAAAATGGCATTGCTAAAAGGATGAATAGAGCAATATTGGAGCATGCACGGAGTATGAGGTTACATGCTGGTTTGCCCTTATAATTTTGGGTAGATGCTGTAGACACTGTGGTTTACCTGATTAATAGAGGACCCTTTACTGATCTGGATGGTGGAATTCCAAAAGAGGCTTGGATAGGTAAAAAGGTAGATCTTTCATTTCTCAGAGTTTTTGGTTCTGAAGCTTTTATGCATGTTGATAAAGAAAATAGAAAGAAGCTGGATGCTAAATCTATGAGGTGCACTTTTATTGGTTATGGCTTTGGAGATTTTGGATTCCAATTGTGGAATCTAGGAACTAACAAAATTATTAGAAGCCATGATGTTGTTTTCAATGAGAAGGTGATGTACAGTGATCAGCTCAAGAAGCTAAAGGATTCTGAGCAGGGCAATGGAGATTTGGACGAGATTGTCATCCAAAATGAGCTCACTGGAAATCACTTCTAGAAAAACACAGACACCGACGTCGGTCAGGTAAGAACTGACATCAGTCAGATAGGTTAGACAATAAATGATTTTGGTTAGACAGAGATCGATGTCAGTTAGACAAGAACCAATGTCGATTAGGTGGAACTGACGTCGGTCAGGTACAGGCCTGGAGATGACCGAGATCAGTCACTGATAGAGAATTTAGGTGGACAACAAGTAGTGGATGAGTATCAAATGCCCATAAAGAGGTCAGAAAGGGTAAGTAAACCTCTAATTTGATATTCCCCTTTATTATTCTACTTATTACTCACTGATAGTGGAGAACCAGAGAGTTTTGATGAAGTAATGCAGGTAGAAACTCATAAATAGTGGGAGCTTGGCATGAATGAGGAGATTGATTCCTTGGAAGAAAACCAAATGTGGGATTTGGTTGAGTTTCCAGTGGGAAAGAGAACACTGAAAAACAAATGGGTTTATAGGTTAAAGGAAGGTGAGAATGGATAGATGAGACATAAGGCTAGGTTGGTGGTAAAGGGATTTGCACAGAAACCAGGTATTGATTTTGGTGAAATTTTTTCTCCTGTAGTAAAAATGACTTCTATTCGAACTGTATTGTCTTTAGTTACTATTGAGGATTTGCATCTTGAGTAGCTTGATGTTAAGACAACATTTCTTCATGGCGATTTGGATGAAGAAATATATATGAAGCAGCCAGAAGGTTTTGAGGTCAAGGGTAAGGAGAAGCTTGTGTGCAGGTTGAAGAAAAGCTTATATGGTCTTAAGCAAGCTCCAAGACAATGGTATTTGAGGTTTGAAAGTTTTATGACTAAGCATGGCTTCAGTAGATGTCAATCTGATCATTGTGTTTATTTTAAGAGATTGAATAATGGTAGATATATTATCCTGTTGTTGTATGTAGATGATATGCTTGTTGCAGGTTCACATATGCAGGATATTTTTGAGCTTAAGGTAAAATTAGCTCACACATTTGCCATGAAGGATTTGGGAGCAACAAAGAAAATCCTTGGCATGAGTATTAAGAGAGACAGGAAAAATCACAGGTTGATTTTGTCTCAAGAGGATTATGTGAACAAGGTGTTGTAGAGATTCAATATGCAGGATGTAAAACCGGTGAGTACACCTATGGCTGGACACTTCAAGTTGAGCAAAGATCAGTGTCCTAATTCACATGATGAGGTAGAGTACATGAGTAGAGTTCCATATGCTTCTGTAGTTGGGAGCTTAATGTATGCAATGGTATGTACCAGACTTGATATTGCCCAAGCAGTGGTTGTTAGTAAGTTTATGGCCAATCCAGGAAAAGAACACTAGAAAGTAGTTCAGTGGATTCTCAGATATCTGAGAGGGACTAGCAGTAGGCATTTATGCTATGGAGGGTCAAACACTTCTCTACATGGATATGTAGATGCGGATATGGCAGGTGACTTGGATGGTAGGAGAAGCACCACAGGTTATGTTTTCACTATTGGTGGAATGACAATTAGCTAGATTTCAAAGTTGTAGAAGGTTGTTGCCTTGTCTACTATAGAGTCATAATACATTTCAGTCACAGAGGCTAGCAAGGAGATGATATGGATGACACGGTTCATGGAAGAGTTGGGAAAGGAGCAAGAAAGTTGCAGATGATATAGTGATAGTTAAAGTGCAATTCATTTGGCAAAGAATTTAGCCTTTCATTCAAGAACCAAACATATAGAGCTTAGGTACCACTTCATTAGATAGGTATTGGAGGATGGTGAGCTGAAGCTGGAAAAGATCCATATAGATAAGAACCATGTTGATATGTTAACAAAGCCGATAACAAAAGAGAATTTGAATCTTCAATCAACTTTTGTTGGTCTTCAAAATTGAGCTTGAAGATGGAGGAAAAGCTAGAAGATGTTGCTGTACAAGTATAGGTGCAGCTATTTATCTCCAAGTATAGATATTTCTGATACAAATAATCTTCTATCTGCATCCTCTATAATTTATAGTTCTTGCCATTGAACTTCTCCATTCTTAGTTTACTTTCTTCTCCCATTGCTTTACTCCCACTCAAACAGAAACCCCTGTGAGTGACCTGTAATCAAAACACACTAAACAGATCTGAACCACCTGTTAGTGACCCTAAGCTCTGATACCACTTGTCAATTGGTATCACTTGGTGAACTAGCAACCTAGCTCTGATACCTTACTTGGGTCAACCCTTTACCATTGTAGTTTTGATGGAACTTTGTTGTGTTATTTAACTTTGGTATAATCTACACTAGCATTGTGGGAAGTTAACAAAGGAGCATGTGAAGCCCATAGTAGTGGGGCCATCCTATCCAAAAATCTCTTACGTATTGATTATTATTAGCCCATGATGGATGTAGATGCAACTACATATGTAAAAAAAGTGTGACAAGTGTTAACAACATGCCAATTTGATTCATGCCCCAGCTAAGACTCTGAAACCAATGTTGACACTATGGTCATTTACTACAAGGGGCCTTTAACTCATTGGGAAGATCAATCCCACCTCATTTTATGGCCTTAAACACATCCTTACTACCACTGAATATTTCACTAAGTGGGTTAAAGTTATACCCCTCACTTACATGACTAGAAATCAAAATTTCAAGTTCATCTTCAACCATCTCATTTAAAATTATGGTGTCCCCTCTGACATTTTATCTAATAATGGAGGATCTTTAAATAACAATGATGTTGACAAGCTATGTGCCAAATACAACATCACATAACACTTTTCTATGGCATATTACCCTTAAGGTAATGGCCAGGCCAAAGCATTGAACAAAACCATTATCAACATTCTCAAAAAGATTATCAATGATGTCGGTCATGATTGGCACCATCAAATATTATATTCACATTAGAGCCACTCCATATTCACTTTTTTATGATACAAAATCCATCCTTCCCATTGAGTTTGAGTTTCCATCTCTATGCATCTATTTTAAGCATGTACTAGATGACACTGACTATCGAGTAGCTCGCATGTAATAACTAGAGTTAATTGATGAGAAACACATGGATGCAATGAATAATATCCAAGCCTATCAAAATCAACTTTCAAGCCACTACAATCAGCATGTGAAACATAAAGAATTTAAACTTGGTGATCTTGTGCTTAAAGAGAACCAAAAGAATACAACGGCTAAAAATAAGCATAAAGGTAAATTCAAACCCAACTGGGTTGGTCCTTTAATCATTAAAAAAAACTTTGGAAAAAGAGCATATAGGATTGCCACATGAGATGGCCATGAAATTGATGAGCCAATGAACATTATCCACCTCAGGAGGTACTATGCTTGAGTGACTTGGTGTATTGTCTATAAGGACCATTACAAGTTATATCATTTTTCCCATCTTCTTTATACTATACCATTTTATCATCTTATCATCTTACCACCCTATCACTTTTCCTATCACATATATTTTTTAATATAATTTCTCCATTAATATAGTTCATCTCTCCCTCCCTACTTGACCCTATGACCTTGGTTATGTTTTGTTTGGTTTCATCACTACTTTTAGCAAGAAGATTTAGATTTAATTTGAGTAGTTATTTCACACATTCCAAATAGAGGTAGTATTTTGGAGTAGTAATATAGATGTTTTATAGTTGCATCCTTCATTTCTTGTTTCATTCTCTCTCATTATCTTGATCCTATAACCACCTATGGTAAAATTAGTCTCTATGACCTATGTCATTGTATCCTAGTTATAACTGCCTATGGGAAAACTAGGGTAAACACTTTTTTATTGTGCCTTGACTGTACCAAATACTAATTCTCTATGATATATTATGCCTTCATACCACCTATGCTTTTTTTATTTGAATTGGCTGCTATACTAGTTAGATTTCTTCATTGTAAGGTAGAAATATAGTGACTTGAGGTCCTAATTTAGGACTATGTAGGCAATGCTCCATAATTTTTGAGGTTAACTCAATCACCCTAAGCCATGATCTCATCATTTTATGAGCAACCTAAGCCACTCTCTTGCCATTTTAAGAGTATATTAAACAACTCTCTCACCATTTTATGATATCAAACCATTTAGTGTCTCGTCATTCTTGATCAAGTTGAGATACTCCAAAAATTCCAAAAACATTTATAAAGTTGTTAGAAAAAACCAAAAACATTAACCACTTCTTTGCCTTAAGGATTCTGGGAACCCATACTAAGTCACAATAAAATCACTTGTCACTTAATTTCCCCATACTTTTTGGCCTTTTTCTCCCATGCTCTTGTAGTTTTATGAGTTCATTCCTATTCTTCTATCACATCTATCATGTTTATTTTCATCAGTTATCATTTTTTCCCATTCCTTGGGAGAACTACATTAGGCTTGGAGTTTATATTGGATATTATGTCCATGAAACTATGTAGGCAATGCCCTCTTGCCTAGTGTATATGGAGACAACTCAACCACTCACTTCTTTTTATTCTATTCCCCCAATCATGTTTATTTGTTAAGTTATCTCTTATTTACTAGGGGCAATGTTCATTGCATTATTTATAATAACATTAAGACTAACTATTATTTGTCTCTTTATTTATTTCTTTACTTTTTTGTTTGTTTATTATTTGTGTGCTTATTTGTTTTCTTTTAGTACTGTCACCTCAATCCAGTCTATAAGCATCATTGGGTGATTCCTTATGAATTTATACATGAATCCATACATATTCATATGTTTACATTGTCATATTGGTTTTTATCATTGATGCATTATTTTATATTAAGTATTGGATCTCAGGAGTTAGTCCTTATGCATACTTTATCCTAATCTTCATGGTGTTCTATCATGATGCCTACCATCAAGTGCTACAACAAAAATCAACTTCAAGAAGTCTACTCAGCAAGGGCAACATCAACATCTCCTTAACACCAGTATCCCAATCATATCACAAATAAATTAATTAACCATGAAATAATTTTAACCTTTATTAGTTTGGATGAGAATATCCCTACTAACAGGTAGTTCTAATTCATCATTACCCTCTGTGTCAAATGATGAGCCCAAAATATGGCTCATTATTGACATGGAATTTTTTTCATTTAATCTCTCTAAGGATATAATATTATGTAAAATATAAACCTTCAGCTAACTATTACATGGAAAATAGATAACTTATCTCATTTATGTCAAATCAAAGGGTGAGTTACTATTTCTATCTAATTTTTTCTTTTTCTTAAGTGTGAAAAGAAGAAACTTGTGATGAAGGGTGTAGAATAATACCTATTAAAGTATGCATGTTGGATCCAAGTGATTGTGTAGATCTCCTCTTTGGCTTGGGAGGATGACCTGAAAATAAGAGAATACTAAAATAAAATTATTTGTTAGACAAGTAGATGGGTGGATTGCCTAGCATGATTTAGATCCTAGAAGCGAAAGCTTTCTAGGAAGCTGTCAATCCACCTATTTTAAATAATTAAGTTTATAGATATAAATGATGGAATTTGAATATAATAATATAAAAATTAAACTAAAAATAGAAAATGGCAGAAATTAATTAAATTTGAATCTAAGAATTTATATTTTGCCAAAATTATGACTAGATAAATTAACTAGTGTTGAAAATTGATTAAGGCAAAGTGGTGGTTTTTGGTTTAGAAATTTTGTAAGGGTAAAGATAGTTTAGTTGAGGTTTTTAAGTGGTTGAAAAGGATAAGGCAATAATTTATTTAGGAGGCAAAAGGGGAAGGAGATAAAGAGTGTGAAAATGGTAAAGGAGTAAAGAGGGTAAAGGTGGTGAAATGGTAAAGATGGTAAATGGAATTAAAATGATCAAAGGTGGAAAAGAATATAAATGGATTGAGATTGAAAATATTGAAAAAGGTATTTAAGGTCAAGGTAATAGTAAGGAAATACTAAAAATAAATACAAAAAATGGGTATTACATTCCAAGCTTTGTTGATGATGAAGATGATGGTGTTTTTGAAGATAAATTCCTGCAGCAATTTGGGTAGAGCTTCATTGATTTTAATTATTTAAATATTCCAAGATGATGACCTTAAAAATGATTCCATCCTTTAAAACCTACAATAATATGTTAAGAACCAAAGACTAACTTCCAATTTCACCTTTGGTGAAGGAGAGAGGGGATATTTATAACATTTGATGTGAAGAAACATGTCAAAATAGAGGAATAGTGAAGATATTAAAATTTATCCAAGTGGGGCTCATAAATAAGTTAAGGATGAGGTTGTTGGGATTCTCACCTTGATCATAAGTCTCCCATTTGGGTTGGTGTGTTTTTCACCTTGCATATGAATCCAATTTTTAACGGGAATCATGCACATGGGTTTAAATGAGACCAAAGACTTTTCACCACCCTATCTTGCCTTCATCCAATCACTTAAAGAGATGAATCACCAAATATGGAAACATTTTCCATGTGGTTCCTAAATTATTTAATGATGAGGTTGGTAGGGATTCCCATTTGGGTAGGTGAGTCTACCATTTGGGTTAAGAAGTCAAAAATGGGTGCCCTTTGTCTTTAAAGAGGTAGCTATCTCATTTTGAAGACTAATTTCATGTTTGAAGGAAAAATATATGTTTAATGATTTCCCCTTAAGGGTAAATTCACCCTATTTCAAGTGTGGATCCTTGTGATGATTAAATGAGGTCATTAAGCACATTAGGAAAGGGTCCCAAGTGGGGTATGATGTCGCACATCAAGCCACATCACTTTTAAGCTATGTCACTTCCAATATCACCTTCTATGTCACTTGCCCTTTCACATGCCATGCCACTTTCCATGTCACTTACCATGTCATCATGAATAGTAATAGTGGGTCCCATAGTGAATAGTACTTTTGAATATTAATTTCAAATAGTATTTTTGAATAGGCTAATAGTGATTTGGTTAGGTTAAAAGGGGTTGGTTAAGGATTAAGAAGGTTTAGGTGGTATTTTGGGGGTTCTGAGGCATTTAATCTTAAAAAAATTTTAGTGTGCAGTTTTCTAGTGTCTACATTTTGCCCCTTTTTGTTATGAAACTTTTAATTATCAAGTAGAAAAACAAAAAAAATCACTTAGTTGAAGGTCAAGGTGCCTCGAGTATGGGAGGAGGTGTTCCCCCTCAAATTAAGAGTCAATGAGGAAAGGTTGAATTAGGTATAGGTTTGATAAGAAGTTGGTGGGGAGGCATTAGGTGGTGCCACAAGGTAGTTAGGCATGTGAAATGCCAATGGGTTCATAAAATGCATCTAAGTAAAATAGTCAAGATTGTCTATAGATTAAATTTGCCATGTTGGTAAAAATAAGGTTGATCCTAGAAGGACACATGATAGGGATAACTAGTCCATAATGTTGGTCATAGATGATTGAGTTAGGCCTATTAAGTCATCTAGATAGGCTCAGTGTTGGTCATAAGTATCTAGGGTAGGAAGTGCTCCTGTAAAATAACATAATTGGTTAGGTCATGCATGAGGTGGTGAAAATGGTTAAAATTTCAACATGGCAAGGTTGGTCATTATGGTCAAAAGTTATTGTAAAACATGCCAATGTTCTGGGTAAAAAATAACCAACATCAAGGTGGACATGGTGAAAGTGTGGGTGGATTAGGTATGGGTTGGAAGGGGAAGGTTTAGATGACTCCATATGCACTCAGTAAGTGGATACTGCCTACATAGTTCTATGGATAATAATCCAAAAAGAATGTCAGGATAAATGTGGTTCTTTTGAGGTGAAGAGTGTTGGTTAACTTGGTTTCCCCAATTAGATATCATGTAGTTAAGTCTAGTTGAAGGATGTTGGAGAAAAGGAAGTGCCAAAGGGTGGAAAAGATGGTTATCAAATAGTTTTTTATGGGTGTGGTAGAAATGGTGGATGAGATTACCTAGGATGCAATTAGATGATTACATCAACTATATAAAAGGAATCTGTGGACATGAATAAGCAAGTTGAAGCATGAAAGTTCTATCACATTTTTAAAGAAAAGAAAAGGGAGAAATATGCTTTATTAGGATTTAGAAAATCTGGAACTACTTGAATTGACATGGTGATCTAATGGGTTCTTTCATCACCATCTAAGTAAGATGATATTGTGCACATGCCACAATAATCTAATTAATAGGCTATGAAAGGGTATTATGTAATGATTCAGGGAAAGAAAGTAACAAAGTTGGTAAATGAGAAATGGAGAAGATTTGAACCCTTGACTCTTGAGCTAGTGCGGTCCCAAAATAGCTATGCATTGAATTTTGAGGGAATTTAGAGAAAGACTCTAAGCAATTTTAGAATATGGAGTGAGGAAAATAATAATATTAATTAAATGAGGGAGAAGGTTGTGGATTTCATGCATGAAAGTAAAGGAATGAAGGACACGAGTAAGCAGACAAGGAGATGTATGTGGAACTGACATAACTGGTGACTACACTCTAAAGAGGTAGAGGTTGAATGGGAGAAAAGAAAGGAGACCCAACAAGGGATGAGGTGAAGGTGAACTAGGAAATTGATGAATAAATAGGTAGAGAAAACAATAAGGTTGTAGATAAAGATGAAGGTGGAGAAGGATGGAAGGATCCAAGCATGGTCATATAAGAGGAAAAATAAGATTGGGAAGAATAAGGGATGCCATTAAGGGAGATGAAAAAATGAAATGAAACATATAAAAGAGAAGAAAAATAAAAGGTAGAAGATGGGGGGGAGGCTGAAGGATGCACTAAAGAATGATAGATTGAGGAATTGAAAAGGATGGGGAAAGAAGTGTAACGACCATGAAGGGTAAGGGGAGGATGAGAAATATGGAAGGCCATGAAAGTTTGAAAATAAGTCTAAAAATAGACCAAAGAGAAAATAGTTTGGTGATGAAAATGAAACACAAGGAAATACATAGAAGAAAAGGAAACATGAGGAAAAATGAGTGAAATAAGGACACAAAAAGGATGATAGGACGTGAAAATGTAGGTGGAGATGCAACCAAGTAAGCATTGGATGAATATAGGCAAGGAGAGAAACAACAAAGTAAAGTAGATGGTGGTTTTGGAGATGAGAATGGGATGGAAAATGGGAAAGGGGTTAAGAATAATGAGGGGAAGCAAATTATGGGTGGAAAAGAAGGTGGAGAGATAAGGTAGGCATTAATCAAATTGTTAAAAGATATTGACAAACTGAAGTGGTGCAGAAATAGAGGCACATAATGCAAGGAAATGAGATGAAAATAAGGGATGATAAGAAGAAAAAAGAATAATTAAAGTAGGCATACAAATCAAGGATACTCATAGATATGTAAAAGACAAGTGAGTATCAAGATGGAAAGAGGAAAAAAGAAATGTGAAAGGTAAAAGGCAAGATGAGATAAGAAGAAAAGGACAATTATGGAAGGTTTCTCAAAGGATGAAGGCCCAATTAGAAGCTACTTGTGGAGGAAAAAAATTAAGATAAAAAGGATGGAAAAAAATAAACAAGAAGAATGGAAAATGGGAATGGTGGGAAGGGTGGTGACATGGCAAAGAGTGGTGGTACACGTATAAAAAAAGTGAAACAATAGAAGAAATAGAAAGCTTGCAGGATACACAATATGATGTGGAATGGGTGAGGAAAAGAGAGTGATAAAGAGGGTATGACAAATAGCCAAGGGCAAGGGGAGATGATGAGGATGGAGAAAGAAGTTGAAGGGGATAAATGGCAAGGTTGGTAATAAGGTGAAAGAGAGGTAGAAAATGAAAAATTTGGGTGGGGTAGTGATCCATGAAGCATATGCAAGGAAAGGTGGCAGTGAGGTTAATGAAGTAGAGTAGGCAGTGGATTTATGGGAGATAAGAGTGGTCAATGAGGAAGGCTATCAACCCTTGTGTTAAAAGAGATTTACAAGCTATAAAAGTGGTTAAAAGAGACTGACAAGATGGAGGGAGGTAGGTGGTGAGGAGATAGTAGAGAAGTGGAGGAAAAAATATTAGGTGAGAAGAGAAAATAAAGTAAAGAATGTGGCTGAGCTAACCTCAGTAACTGAGTGCTACTTACATAGTCTAAAAAGACATCAGGCCAATGTAGTTCTCTCAAAAATGAGGGAAAAACATAATAGGAAGTATTAGATGGTGTTAAAACATAAGGATGTTTATGAAATAATTTAAGGCTTCCTTGATGTAGGATTCCCTAAGTAAGAGGGTGTGGTTAGTGATGGAAATGAGTGAGCAAAAAGGGGATGGGAATTAGTTGTTAGTGGCCAAGATACCTATAAAAGCGAATCAGTGCCTACATAGTCCATGGAAATTAGGCTAATGTAGTTCAATAGGGTTTGGGTGAGTGGTTTTCAAATTGGCTGCCCTAATTTGATGGACCACATGGGTTGGTTTGGGCTGAGGGAGAAGGTTTTATAAAATAATAGTTTTGGGTTTTGGTGAAGGTGTTAAGATAAGTGAATGGTGTAGATTGGTGAATAGTTACCATAATGATCCCACATTTAGTAGGATGAGAGATACATATGGGAAAGGTAGGATAAATTAGAAGGGAACACAATGCAAAGTATCACAAACATTATTTAATGGATATAATCTAAGGAAGAGGTGCCTTTGTTAGGAGGTTACACCTTCTAAAATTATGTGAGGGTAGGAGTTTAAAGATAGTGTCTACTGCTATGAGATGAGTTTTAGGAGGTGGGTGTCTATTTGGATCTATAGAGTTGCTTTTTCCAAGGTTCATTACTACTATGATCCAAGTTTTAAGGGTAGTAGTGAACTAATGACCTATAAATAATTTATTTGACAGTCAACCAGATTCTACAAGTAAAGAAGTTAGCAACATGGTGAGTGATAGAGGATAGACCATTCCTGATGTAAGAGTTATGTGGGTAGGCTAGACAAATGGTGGCCATGTCTACATATTCTATCCCATCTCCATGGAATTAATGACTTATTGGTTTTGATAGGTCAGACTTAAAAAATAAGAAGCTATGTGGCTGGGAGAAGGTGATCATTCCCTTGTTATGGATGATTCTTCAGCTGACATAAAAGAAAAGACTGTCATGTTTGAGAAGACACTACCAATGTTTGGGGTATGATATTCAAAGAATTTGGTAATGGGCTGGTAGGAATATGAGGGTAAAAGGGGAAAGAAGGTGAATGTATTGATGTGAATTCATTGTGGCTTACCTTTGATGAAAGAGTTTCTATAGTGGCAAGGATTTGGGAGTTACCACCACCAACAATAGTGGCAATTTCAAAGGCATGATCATTAAAATAGCCCTTGGTTAGAAGCCAATTTATGTCAGCTAAGGTAATGGTGATAATGATTCTAATGAACACCAAGCCTATAAGGATTACAAGATGATAAAACAAGAAAATACATCAGATGATAAGGTCAACAAAAAGATATACTGATGGTGCATAATGGATTTATTAAGGTGACTAATTAGATCAAGGGTGATGCATCCACATGAAAATATAAGTATAGATGGCCATTTCAATTGGGATGATGGTTTAAGGGAATCAATGACATCATATGACCTTCCCCATTAGTGGGATGTAGAGTCATGTTGGTGAGGAAGAATGGTTAGGTATTCTATTTAAAGAATCATGATAAGGATGAATGTCTATCATTGAGTTATTGGGTTTTGTAGGTTATAGAAAGTGTAGATAAATACACAAGGTTGGTGATGGAAAATAATAGAAACAATGGTGAAGATGATCAACAACCTCTGTGACCTAAAATAATCAATATGGTGAATATGCAGGTCTACCAAATACTACAACATGTAATGGTGATAATAGAAGTACTATTAGATAAAAAAAAAGAGGAAAGGCACCCATGCCTTGAGCTTGAGTCTGAACTCTTACCTCCTCATCAATGAAGAAGGTGAGACTTTCATTTCATGAGGTGTAGGGCTAGAGAACATGACATTTAGCCTGCCCATGAAAGGAACACTTTCTATCCAAAGGGATGCATACATAGTCAATAATAGGTAGTACCTATGCAAACATAACAACTAGAGTGAGGTGATGTAATGGATGTGATGATCAAGTAGGGTGAAATTCCCATAGTAGAGTATTATTCTTGCCTAATGGGGATGAATGTGGGAGAGGAAAACATAGTACACCCTTTAGTGGTCTCTAAGACAGGGAATGGTATAGATGTTAGTTTAGGGAGTAATCAAGAAGAAGGATGGTTGATCATAAATTTAGAGTCACCAAATAATTAGTTTAATGCTTAGGTAGGAAAATAATGTACATAGGGGCCTTAGGTTAAGTGTGGATATTCTGATAACTTTGTATGTGCTATATGACTCCTCACACTCTAAATAAAATATTGCATAGTTTGATGTAAACATACAAAAAATGTGTTGGATGTTATTGGTTGAATGTTATGGTTATGGTTATGATTGGTATGGTTATGGTTTTTTTAATCTCACTTAATTTAAAATGAATGACTATTAATGTTTCAATGTTAGATGGTAAAATTCACGGTGAAAACATCAACTAGGCACATTAAGATAATAATAGGGCCTGATGCTTTGTTTTTGACAAAGACTAAAAATAGACCTAAAGTGAGATCAACTTAATGAATATAAGCCTTTCAAACACTATTCATGATCAGTCATTAGTTAATAAAGAAGTTTTCTTGATCATAGGGTGTTAAGTAAGCTCTAAACCCCTCTATTTATAGATAGTCTAAAAGGAACATGGGTGATAGGTGGTGTGAAGGGTAATGGGTGATATGTATGATAACCTCATGTAAATTAATTTGTTCCTTCTATAGGCTACCTAAGAATGGTAATAAACATGTCCATGTCATATTTCAGATGTAGATTGATCAATGCCAAAAGTCTACATGTGAAAGCCGATTGTAGCTTCCAACTTATTATGCTTCTTTAGAGCTAATTGTGGCTTTAAAATTTGTTATGATAGTAGGTCCTTTTCTTTATTTTTTTATATGGGAAGCTAATTGATGCAAGACACTTCCAAAAAATTTATCTAATCTTTACAAAGTTAACTTAGCCATCCTTTAATGGAGTGGTCTAAGCTTATTGGCTTTATTTTAAGTTCTTGATAGCTGTCCTTCAAGGGAGAAGTCTACCTTACATTTGACAATTTTTATTTTGATTTTGGGTAGTTATCCTTGAAAGAAGTAGTCTGCAATGCTTAAGATATTAACCCAAATAATTATTTCAAGATGAAATGTGTTTAAACATGGACTAGTCTAATTAAGTTTAGAGGTTTACCTTTATGAGGGGAAAACTTTAATACAAAAAGGTCAATGATATGTGAAAGGGTGTGGTTTTTAGAGATAATGACCATGGGATTATATCTTGTTATAGATGAAAAGTATCCATGATAATCATGCTATGAGTAGAGTCATGGTACCCATATTTAGGATTAGGCTATGACTGTGATGGTTAATCACATGGTTTTATATTGTAATAAATGTCCTCAAGAGGAGAGGAGAGAGATGGGTAAAAAATATCATAATCAAGAGATGAGCTAAGTTAGAAAAAAAGAGTGAGCTTGATCCTTCATTAATAGAAAAATATATGTAGATACAAAGCATTAAGGGGCTCAAGTTCTAGTTTGCCTTTGAGAGAGGACAAATGATAATCTCCTGATTTATACTTATGGGTAATGATGTAGGGTCCAAGCTATTTGAAAGCAAACTTGCCTCATTTACTCTTCTCCATGTTGGTCACGTGTTGGTTTTCCTTTAGGACAAGGTCTCCAATATTAAATTCTCATGGTTTGAGGTGTTTATTATAAGCACATTTGATACACTCTTAATAGATATGGATGTGGGTGAGGGCTGCTAAATGATGTTCATCAAGTAGCTCAAGTTGAGATAAATGGTGCTGATAAAAATCTTCCTAAAAAATAATTTATTACAATGATATATGAAGAGAGGGGATTTATAATTCAAGAGGTAAAACTAATTATACTCTAAAGACTAAAGAGAAAGGGGTGGTACCTATAGAGGTTTGAATGCTAGTATGATAGGCCCATAAAGTGAATGGGATGTGCAAGTGCCAATCCTGACTTGAAGAATTGACTACTTTGGTTAGCATTTTATTAGAGGCTTCTACCTATCCATTTTCTTATGGATGATAAGACGAGGAAAAGCTAAAATCAATGCCAAATACATCAGATAGCCCTTATACCTACTTATTTTTGAAAGATTTACCTGTATCAATGATGATCTTATGAGGAACACCAAAGCAGTAGATGATACGATGGTTGATGCAGTCAATAATATTCTCCACTTTGGTTGAGATAAGAGGGATAATTTCTACCCACTTGGTGAAATACATGGTGGTGGTGATGATGGAGCTATGTCACTATGAAGAATGGGGGTTAATTTCCCTAATGAGATCATGCCCCAATTGAGAGAAAGGCCAAAAGTCCTTAGATACCTAGAGGCTATTGACTAGCACGTGATGTAAATTATCATGCTATTAGCATTTAACACACTTTTTTACATAATCACAATATTCTTAGTTGAGGGTGGGATAATAATAACTAAGGTGAAGGATATGTTTAGTGAATTCTAGGCTAGTAAAGTGTCCCCCATAGATCCCATCATATGTTACCTTGATGGCATGGGAAGATTTATGGCTACATAGGCAATGAAGAAGGATACCATCAAAACCATGTTTGCAAAGGGTTGACCCTAGTATGGTGTAATAAGAGGTACTTTAAATAAAAGTTCTTCGAGTGTTGCTAAAGAGTTTTATAGGAATGATGCCTAGGTTGAGGGAGTTAAAAGTTTGGTTATACGAAATGTCAGATGGGGATTCCTCCATATTACAAATGGTAGGTAAGTTGGATTGGCCATAAGAGGGTGTGGTAAAATTATGCATGATGACAAATATTTTAGAATTGGAAGGTTGAGAAGAGATTTGAGAAGTAAGATAGGTCATTGTATCCAAAAATTTATTGGTGGATTAGGGAATGTATTAGACTAGGTAATATTTGAATGATTTGAAGAGTTTGTCAACTAAAATTTTATATTTTTGTAAGACATCATTCTTACATTGATAGGATCCATTGACCTAGTTGACCACAAGTTGGGAATCACCAAAGACATGGATTATCTTAATTCTTAAGCTTTGAATAGTTCATAGACCTATCACTAGGGCTTCATACTTAGCCATATTATTGGTGCATTCAAATTCAAGTTTGAAGGAGAGAAGAAGGGGTTCTCCATTGAGAGGAATGAGAATAAATCTGGCACACCCTCCTTGTTCACATTTTGAGCCATTGAAGAACATGGTGATTTGGTAGGTTATGCCATCTTCTAGAAAAAGAGTCATGATAGACTTATCTGAGAAGGCAAGATGAGGTGATTGGTTATTTTCTAAAGGAACTTTGGCCAATTTATTGAAATTACCTAACCTTTAATTAACTTCTACTAGAGGAATTCAAGGTCAAATTCAGCTAAGATCATGAGCCACTTAGTCATATGTTGATTTTGGTATGGTTTAGAGTGCATATATTTGAGTGGGTCAATATTAGTGATGACATAGGTTTTATGGTTAAGAAGGTAGTGACAGAGTTTGGTATCCATTAAGGTCAATGATAAGTAGATTTTATCATTGTGTGTATATCAAGTCTCATATTCTACAAGTGTACGACTAATGTAGTATACAACTTGATCTTTGTGTTATTCATCTCAATGAGCAAAAATTGCCCCTAGGGAATGGTCGATGGTAGAGATATATGGGTAAAAGTGGTGGTAATCCTTAGGAGGGGTGAGGATAGATGGTGACAAAAGGTATTATTTGAGTGAATCAAAAGCCTCTTGACAATCACTATTCCATTTCAAAGAGACATCCTTCTTTAGAAGGTAATGGAAAGGTTGGCATTGGTCTAAAAGTTGGGAAATGAAACAAGGAATGTATTGAAGTTTTCCCTAAAGGATATAGAGTTGATTAAGGTTGGTTGGAGGAGGCATGTCCAAAATTTATTTGAATTTAGTAGGGTCTACTTCAATTCTATGAAGAGAGATGATAAATCTAAGAGGTTTTTCTGAAAGGACCCTACAAATGCATTTCTTAGGATTTAGGCAAACATGATAATGGATGAGGCATTCAAATATGATCATACGAATAGTCAAGTGACATTTTTGGAGTTTGGATTTCTTGAGAAGGTCATACACATAGTATTCTACAATCTTATGGATGATATCATGGAAAATATAAGTCATGGCACATTGGTAGGTTGCACCAACATTCTTTAACCTGAAAGGATGACTCTATAGCAAAAAGTTTCCCAAGGGGTGGTAAGGGTAGTTTTATGTTTATATTTAAGAGCAATAAAGATATGATTATAACCTAAAAACCCATCCATGAGAGATGAAATCTCATGTCTGGCTATAAGATCAACAAGTTGGTCAATGGTAGGTAGAGGAAAGCCATCCTTGGGGTAGGCGAGTTTAAAGTCATGAAATTCCACACAAATGAGTAGCCCCCTAGTGAATTTGGTGACAAGTACAATTTTCAAGACCCTTTGGGGGTAGTCAATGGGTTGAATGAAGTTTATAGATAGGAGATGTTGAATCTCTTCTTTGATGAGAAAGGGTATGCAAGGATAAATGCATAGAAGTTTTTATTTAATAGGCTTGGCATCATGGTGAGTGACTATGTTATGGGTAGAAATGGTGGGGTCAATCCTAGGAATATCATTGTAAGACCAAGTGAATGTTATGCTATGGTCTTGGAGAAAAGAGGAGAAATTTTGAATTTTTTTAGTGTTTAGTGATTGGCCCAACTTGACAATGTGAGGGTTGTCTAGAGTGCCCAAGTTGGTATCTATGGTGGATTAATTTGATATGGAAAAGGTATCAAGAGGAAGGGATTTGTGGATAGAAGAATATCTAGCATTGAGGTGGGTAAGAATTAAAGGTAAGAATGGAACCATCATCTTGATGTTGGATGGTGTGGATGGTAGAAGAATCATTTTCTACCATTGTAAGATGTATGAGTGGAAGGACTTTGGTTTGGCCACTCTTTTGATAGATGAGAGGGACCAAACTTATAGTATTGATAAAAAAATTTAGGAGGGATGATATCAAGGTATTCAAGTGGGAAAATTGGTTGGGTTGGTAAGGATGGGATATATTCCTCCATGGTGGTAATGGGTTTGGGTGAATTAGTTGGTTCTTCTAGTGGGCCAAATGACTCATGAGGTTGAAAAATTTTGATATGTGATAACTCATGAGGCCCTTGTTCATAATAAAGTGAGGCCAAATCCTTTCCAAGCACATCTATGGAGATATAGCCTAACAAAATTTAGTTTACTAAGGTAGGAAAAGTTAGAGTTAAATGGTTGGATGTATGAAGTGGTGGTAAGGGATGGAAGTGGCTGATCAAGTCCCCCATAAATGAAATTTGTTTGATGGTTAAGGATCCTAAAGGAGATGATGATCCTAATGTTGGGATCATAAGAAGGGTCATGTCTAAGGCTCTCATATTCTTGGGGAGTATGGAAGGCCTATAAGGCTAAGAGTATATACTCCCCAAAGGAAAGATGTTGGAATGTGGTTGTCATGGGGTATTATATAAAAATATAGGAAGAGGAGATAGATGAACTTATGGAAGCTTCATCAAATTAGGTGTGGAAATGTTATGGGTTTTGGTTGGTGAGGGTGTGTTGCTAGTAGATGGTGGTGAGGTGGATGAAGGAGTAAGAAGGATTTAATTGGGCTAATATGTCATATTTTAAGATATAAAAGGGCTAGGGTCAACTTGGATAGTCACAACTCGCCCTTCATGTTCAAACTTGATATATCAATGTAGGGTGGAAGGGACACAACTCATGACATGAATCCAAGGTTTTCTACATAAAATATTGTATTAAAAATCTCTTGCTATAAAATAAAAGAGTTTGATAATAGTATGATGCCATACATAGATGTGGAGGACAATTGTGCCCAAGGTGGTAGCCATAGTATCATTGAAAGAACAAAGGACCATTGAGCTAGGTAATTATAACTAGTCATTTGCATGGGAGGAGATACTATTGATGCTATCTCCCCCATCAATCATCACCCTTTTGATGTGGGTTTTATTGAAGTATGATATAATAAAGAGGGTAGGGGGAATTGAAATCCTCTAAATGAATCAAAGGTATTTATGAATTCTTGAAGGTGACAAGGTTGGAAGTCTAAAGGGTACCAACAAAAGTGGCTAGAGGCTGAGGATCATTGGGTTGGACCTCAATGGATTGTATAACCTCTATGAGTACTTAAAAGTGATGGGGAGAGGTAGAGACTAACTCATATAAGCTCATCTTTATTGGAGTTTGGTGAAGTTGTTTGAGGATAGCTTTTCAAATGGATATTGCATATGGGTTAGGGTATGGAGGGTTAGATGGGGAGGCACCTAAGATAGACACCTTGGGTTTGTTTTAAGATGGAGAATTTTGGGTATTATTTTCTTGGGAGTTTAGGGATGGGTAAGTCCAAGGAATGGATGCCTTAGTCTTCCCTTTATCCTTCTATTAAGCTTGAGATCGGGTAATCATGTGAATAATGTGGATAAGGGGGTTCTCTGGATTGGGTGGTTGTTTTGGTTCTTCCTCTTCACTTTTGGATGAGATAAAAGATTGGATGGGTTGAGTTAGTGGTTGGATTGGAAATGGATATGAAGGAGGTTTATCTTATAATAGATCATTATCTTCATACACGTTGTGAATAAGCACTTGGAGAGCTTTACAGTTCTTGGTGTCATGTCCTAGTGCCCTATGATATGCACATATCAAGTTATCATAGAACTAAGAGGGTTTGGTACATGAAGTGTCAAAGGGTTTGATGGGTGGTAACTTCAAGGAAGAAGTTTGTAATAACTGCTAGAGGATGTTCAAGTAAGATTTAGCTAAAGTTGGTAAAGCTTTAGTGATTTTTATTTTGGGTGTTGAAGTAGAAGGTTATGGGGACATGGGTTTGGTGATAGGTGTATTGGGTAAAGTGGTATACTTGGTTGGCAATTTTGGTTTGGGTAAGATGGTCAATGGGTTGGAGGTAGATGATGGTAAGGTAGGTAACTTAGGAATTATGAGTGTATTAGGAGAAGGTGTCTTCAAAAGTAAGTATGTAGGTGTGACCAACAAAGGTGGTGGGGTTTTGGTAAAAATGATGGATTTTATGTTCAAGGTAGATGGATGAGGACCCAAAATGGGGGGCAAGGTTGAGGGGGGTAAAATTTGGGGTTTTAATCCTTTCCTTATTTAGTTGTTGGGTTTGGAGGGGATTTAGTTATTTTATTTGTATTTTTAGGGTTGATTAATTTGAAGGAGGTTTTAGTTGGTTGGGTAGAGGTTTTGATTGGTTTATAAAGGCTAGGTTTGTCTACCAAAGGAAGGGTTAAAATTTTTGGTTTGATCTCCTTACCTTTGTCTTGGCCTTTGATAGAGGGATTCAAAATTAGAGGTTGGTGGATGAAGTCATCCTCTCTTGTGAGATAACTTATACATAGGGGGTGGATGGATCTATGATAGGGGAGGTAGGTGTGATATCCTCCAATGGAAGTGTGGGTATAGTGGTATCCTTTAATTAGATGTCTAAAGGAATATAAGCTAGTCTTTTTTATTCCATTTAGGGAAGGGGAAAAGAGGTAGTTAAGGTGATATTTCCTTCATAAATGGGTTTATAAGTAACCACATTAATAATATGTGCCTCATGAGATGGTTTTGGTTTATTTTCATGATGAGGAGTAGAAGGCTTGAAAAATATGTCGAGGGCTTGGTTCAATGATGTATTATGATTATCTAATGTAATCTCACCCTTGTCAATGAGGAATTAGACAAGGTATTTGTTAGGATCTACACATAGCTCTAATACCACTTGTTAGGATCTTAGAGTACAATTGATTACTTTTGTATAAGCAACTAAACACATAATTAAACCAGAAGTAATAAGTAACTAAAAATTAGAAACAACAAAGAATAAGAGATACGAGAAACAACCAATCTTGTATTAAACTCTTCTAGAAGGAAATACAATGAAGAAATCTCTTTCTCCTCACACCTCTTGGATGTACAGTAATTCTCCCTCAAGAGTTCTCTCTCTCTCTCTCAATCAATTACAACCAACTCAACACTAAAGTTGATCCCCCTTTTCCTAGATCTTCTTGATCTTGCACCTTGCATATCTTCTTGATCTTGCACCCTACAGATCTAATTGATCTTGCTCACATTACAATACAGTCCCATGGGTCTCTTAAATAGAACCCAAAGCAAACAATAATTAGAAAAGTAGACTCTAGACTAATTTTAGTCTTTACATGCAAACTAACTGTTCTCCTAAAATTAGAACATTTTGGAAATGCACAGATGACTGATGTTAGTCTGAAGATGACCGATGCTGGCTGACCCCTAACCGATGCTGGTTACTATGTAGCTAAAGATAACCGATGTCAGTCAACCCCTAACTAATGTCAATTGGCTCTGATTAATGTCAGTTACTATGTAACCCAACAACCTCCACATTTGCACATTAGTGAAGCTTTTAGCTTCACAACTCAACAATCTCCCACTTGGAGATAAATAGCTGCACCTGTACTTATACAACAACATCCTCTAACTTGTTTCTGGCTTGTTTCTCCATCTTCAAGTTCAATCTTGAAGACCAACAAAAGTTGAATGAAGATTCAACTTCTCCTTTGTTACTGGCTTTGTTAACAAATCTATAGGGTTCTTATTTGTATGGATCTTTTCCAGCTTCAACTGACCATCCTCCAATACCTATCTAATGAAGTGGTACCTAAGCTGTATATGTTTGGTTCTTGAATGAAAGGCTGAATTCTTTGCAAAATGAATTGTACTTTGACTATCACTGTACAATCTACAACTCTCTTTCTCCTTTCCCAAATCTTCCATGAACTGAGTCATCCATATCATTTCCTTGCTAGCCTCTGTGACTGCAATGTATTCTACCTCTGTAGTAGATAGGGCAACAACCTTCTACAAATTTGAAATCTAGCTAACCACCGTTCCACCAATAGTGAACACATATCTTGTGGTGCTTCTCCTGCCATCCAAGTCACTTGCTATATCCGAATCTACATACCCATGTAAGGAAGTGTTTGACCCTCCATAGCATAAATGCCTACTGTTGGTCCCTCTCAGATATCTGAGAATCCACTAAACTGCTTTCCAGTGTTCCTTTCCTAGATTGACCATAAACTTGCTGACAACTCCCACTGCTTGGGCAATATCAGGTCTAGTGCATACCATTACATACAGCAAGCTCCCAACTGCTGAAGCATATGGAACTCTGCACATGTACTCAACCTCATCATGTCATTTAGGACACTATTCTTTGCTAAACTTGAAGTGTCTAGCCATAGGTGTGCTTACTAGTTTTGCATTCTACATATTAAACCTCTCCAAGACCTTATTCACATAATCCTCTTGAGACAAAATCAAACTATGATTTTTCTTATCTCTCTTAATACTCATGCCAAGGATTTTCTTTGTTGCTCCTAAATCCTTCATGGAAAATGTCTGAGTTAATTTTACCTTTAGCTCAGTAATTTCCTACATGTGTGAACCTGCAACAAGCATATCATCTAAATATAGCTACAAGATAATATAGCTACCATTATCCAATCTAGTAAAATAAACACAATGGTTAGATTGACATTTACTAAAGCCATGCTTTGTCATAAACTTGTCAAACCTCAAATACCTTTGTCTTGGAGCTTGCTTAAGACCATATAACCTGGCCTTATGTCTCACTTGTCCATTCTCTCCTTCCTTTAACCTATAAACCCATTTTTTTTAGTGCTTTTTTTCCGACTGGAAACTCAACCAAATCCCACATATGGTTCTCTTCCAAAGAATCAATTTTCTCATTCATGCCATGCTCCCACTATTTCTTGGATTCTACCTACATTGCCTCATCGAAACTTTCTAGTTCTCTACCATCAGTGAGCAACACATAGTAAAAAGAAGTGGAATAATGGATTGGAGGTTTACTTACCCTTTCAGACCTCCTCATGGGCTTTTGAGACTCATTGACAGCTTGCTATGCACCCAAATTTCCTTTTGACAGTGAGCGATCCTAGTCATCTCTGGTCGATGCCGTTCTGCACCTAACCAACATCGATTCCACCTGATCGACGCCACTGACATCGATTTCCACCTAACTGATGTTGGTTTTTGTGTTTTCCTATGAGTGATTATTTTTACCTATGAGCTCATTTTGGATCATAACCTTTTCCAAATCAAGATTGCCCTGCTTAGAATTATTCAGCCTCTTGAGTTGATCACTGTACATCACCTTCTCATTAAAAACCAAGGCTTTCCATTTCTTAAATATGTCAAAAACATCAAATTTCCTCTTTATGCAATAAACCCATACCTTTCTTGTAGCATCATTAATGAAAGAAACATAATACTGTGATCCTCCAATAGAAGCTAACTGAACTGATCCCCACATGTCTATGTGAACAAGCTCTACCTTGTGCTTCTTTTTTGTTGACCCAATTTTGAGAAACCTCACTTTCTTCTGTTTCCCAAAAATACAATGCTCACAAAAATCTAGATCTATGCTTTTCAAATCTGAAAGCTTACCTGTTGACTTAAGAACTTCCATTCCCTTCTCACTCATGTGGCTAAGCATACAATACCACAATTTTGCATCTACATCTAAAGTAGATAAAATAGAAGGAGAATAATCAGTAATACAAGTAGATAGATAAACTGTACCTACTCTCTTACCTCTGGCTAATACAAGTGCACCCTTGGAAACTTTCCAAGATTTCACTGTGAGAGTTACTGTGCAACCCTCATCATCCAATTTTCCTATAGAAATCAAATTCCTCTTCAGGATGGGTACATGCATGACATCCTTCAACACCCATGTGTTGCCATTCTGCAATTTCAGCTGCACTTTTCCTTTGCCAACAATTTGACAAGGCTCATCATCCCCTAAATAAACTTTTCCAAAGTCTCTATGGACATAATCATTGAGAAATTCTCTATTTGGGGTTGCATGGAAAGAGGCACCATAATCTAAAATCCAAGATTCTAATTTATCCAAGGAAAATATAAGAGCATCCTATGCAAAAATACCTACATCTTTTGCTTCTTTATTACCTTCATGCTGATTTTCTTTCAACTAATAATCTTTCTTTGCATGCCCTTTCTTTCCATAATTCCAGCAGGTTATTCTTCCATTTCTAGATTTAGATCTACTTCCCATCTTTGACCTTGATTTCCCTTGCTTGCCCTTCTCTCTTTTCTTTCCCCTAATTTCAAAACTTAAAGCATCACTTGATATTTCCCCTGTGCTTTTCCTACAAAATTTTTCATTCAAGATTACACTAACAACATCATCAACTTTCAAGATATTTAAAGCAGATGCAGTATTACTAACTACCATTACCAAACTATGCCAACTTTTAGGTAAAGAGCATAAGATTAAGAGAGCCTTAATTTCATCATCAAAAACTATTTTGACTGAATTTAACTGATTTACTAATCCATGGAAATCATTAAGATGACTAGATACAGATCCACCTTCCTGCATTTGCAAATTAAATAATTGCTTCATAAGATATACCTTATTCGAAGCTGAGGGTTTTTCATATAAATTTGCCAAAGTATCCATTAACTCTACCATTGTCTTTGCCTGTGATAAGTTGGAAATCACAGAAGATGCTAGGCTCAACCTTATAGATCCAAGAGCCTTTCGATCAAGAACATTCCATTCTTCATCTTCCATATCTGTGGGCTTTCTTGAAACCCCACCCAATGATAAGTACAGATCTTTCTGATATAGATAATCTTCTATCTGCATCCTCCATAATTGATAATTCTTGCCATTGAATTTATCCATTCTTAGTTTACTTTCTTTTGCCATTGCTTTACTCCCACTCAATTAGAAACCCCTGTGAGTGAATTCTGTAATCAACAAACACTAACACGCTCTAAGCTTTTCTTCAACCAGGATCTAATACCACTTGTCAGGATCTACACATAGCTTTGATACCACTTATTAAGATCTTAGAGTACAATTGATTACTTTTGTATAAGTAATTAAACATGGAATTAAACCAAAAGTAATAAGTAACTAGAAATCAGAAACAACAAAGAATAGGAGATATGAGAAACAACTAATCTTGTATTAAACTCTTCCAAAAGGAAATACAATGAAGAAATATCTTTCTCCTCACACCGATTGGATGTATAGTAATTCTCCCTCAAGAGTTCTCTCTCTCTCTCTTTCTCTCTCTCTCTCAATCAATTACAACCAACTCAACACTGAAGTTGATCCCCCTTTTCCCAGATCTTCTTGATCTTGCACCTTGTAGATCTTCTTGATCTTGCACTCTACAGATCTAATTGATCTTGCTCACATTACAATACAGCCCCATGGGTCTCTTAAGTAAAACCCAAAGCAAACAATAATTATAAAAGTAGACTCAAGACTAATTTTAGTCTTTACATGCAAACTAACTATTCTCCTAAAATTAGAATAGTTTTGGAAACGCACAGATGACCGATGTTGGTCTAAAGATGACCGATGCCAGCTGACCCCTAACCAATGTTGGTTACTGTGTAACTAAAGATAACTGATGTCAGTCAACCCCTAACTGATGTTGGTTGGCTCTGACTGATGTCAATTACTATGTAACTTAGCAACCTCCACATTTGCACATCAGTGAAGCTTTTAGCTCCACAACTCAACAATATTTAATGGTATTTCACCTATTGATGTCATGTCCTATGACTTGGTGAAAAGTGCAATGGTCATTCTCACTATACCAATCGGGCATGAGGTGAGAAACATAAAACTCTTGGGGTGGTTTAATTGGTGGAAGTTGGATGATACTAGTTTTTAGTAAATTTTCCAAAATAGAAGGATAAGGCTCCCCAAGTGGAGTCAATTTCTAATTATTTTTCCAAGTTTGATATATTTGGTTTTGGTTTGAATAATTATGGAAGTTAGAGGTTTGGTTCTTTGGGTTATGTTGGTTGATAGGTGTTGGTAGTGTGGCTTTGAGGATAATGATATTAGTAGTTTCTTTGTTTTTAGTGTTAGGATTGGTTTGGTTATGTGGTTTAGAAGAAGAGGGATCATTAGGTTTGTAAGTTGGGTTCTTTTTCTTCAACTTTAATCTTCCCTCATCAATGGATCTATTCTCTAGTTTGTGAGCCATGGTAAAAACTTCATCAAATGTTCAAAAACTTTGAACACGTAATGTGGAGAAAATATGTTTTACACATGCTTGGGAAAATAGATCTATAATTTCAGGTTGAGGTAATGAAAAGGAAATTTAGTTGATTAGGCTTCTCTAATGAGCCACAAAGTCAGCAATAGATTCATCTTAAAATTGATGAATGGAGTAGAGGTCGATAATAGAAAGTTTCTTGGATTTATTTATTGAAAAGTGATCCAAAACATTTTGGGCCAATTGGGAAAAGGAGATGGAGTGTTTTGGGATGGCACTATACTAATCCAATGCTGATCTAGATAAGGGTATAGGAAAGGTACAGAGGAGAAGAGCATCATCACGAGAAATCAAGTAACATGCATGCATAAATGCTCTTAAATGTTGTTGGGGTCTTCTTTGCTTTAAAATTTAGAGAATTTTGGTAATTCTCATTGTGGTGGATATGGTTGGAGAGGGATAGATGGATGGATGGGTTTGTTGCAAATTTGGTCATAAGAGATAGGGTTATGTGATATCGAGATGGATGACTTAAGGGTAGTCATTTTATCCATTAGCATCTTGATTTATTCCATTTGAGGTTGTTAGGTTGGATAGGTATATGACATGTTTTTTTGGGGTTGGATGGCATGAGAATAACTAGTAGATGTTTGGGATGATGTTATGTGTGTGTGTGTGGCCACATAATATTAGGTGGAAGATGGAGGTATGTATCCTTGTGTGTTAGGAATATATTGATAAGATGTCTGGGAATGTGTTAGATGTTTGATGTTGTGGGGTTTATGTATGACATCTAAGTGATTAGTGGGTTAGATGGTTGAATTTGGGTAGTGACCAAAGTGCTTATAGGTGGTAAGGTGAAAGGTATGAAAAGCACCAAATTTTGGAGTGGAGTGGAGACAAGTGGGTTAGTGGTGATGGAAGGGGTAGTAGAATCATGAGTAGAAGGTATTCCCATGGTAGACAAAGGTTGTGTAGATAGTAATGAATTTGTCGCTATGGTGGATGGTATATGGGTTAATGTTTGGGTATTAGTTGGGAGTATTTATCCATTGATGAGATTATTTGATGGTGCGGGTGGTGTTTGGTCATGGGTTGGGTTAGTTGAAGATAATGTTTTGGTGATAAGAGGTTGGGTAGGGTTGACTGTGAGATGGCAAGGCATGCCCAAAGGTGGGTCACTAGGAGGAATGGGAGCAATAAGGTGATCGTTAAGTTTGGAGGTAATGTTGAAGGGTAATGAGATTGTTATCAAGAAAATTGACAAAGTATATATCAACTTGGGAAAATACCTTAGGAAAGGTAAGAGGATTGGAAATGTGAGTTGAGCCTTAAAAATTAGATGGGTACTCCAAGGAATAAGGGGAGGAGGTAAGTGGTTGTTGATTTATTTGGTTTATCAACTATTGTCTAGTGAAGACCATGTGAGAAAAAAGTAAAGGATTGGTATGAAATCACACCTAAAAACAAAGAACAATCAAAGAAATTCAAGTAAAATAATACACTAACTAATAATGTGTTAAGTCCTAGGATTAATTTTAATCTCTCTTTTGTATTATACCTTATAAAAGTGTGAAGGGTAAGTTATCTTGAATAGGTCCTAAACAAGGTAGTCTATGTTTAGTTTCAGGTTATGTTTAGGCACTCAAGAATAAGTTTGTCATTTTAAAACTTATGTTTTGAAAGAGAAAAATGAGTAATTTTAAAGTATTAAATTACATATAAATTTAATTTTAATAATGCAAATAAATGTATTAAAAAAAACTAATGAACCCAATAGAACTCAAGGGTCCCACCAGGTGTGCCAAAATGTTTCTATCTGATTTTTGCTTTTTCCTAAGTGTGAAAAGAAGAAACTTATGATGAAGGGTGTGGAAGAATACATATTAAAGTGTGTGAATTGGATCCATGTGATTATGGAGAGATCCTATTTGTCTTATAAGGATGACTTTAAAATAATAAAACACTAAAATAAACTTTTTTGTCAGACAAGTAGATGGGTGGATTGCCTAGCATGAGCTAGATTCTCAAAGCGAAAGATTTAGGAGGCTGCCAATCCACCTATTTTAAACACTTAAGTTGATAGATATAAATTACTTAATTTTCATATAATAACAAATAAATAAAAATAAAAACATAAAATAATAACAAATAATTAAATTTAAAGCCAAGAAGTTAAATATTTTGCCAAAACTATGACTAGATAAATTAACTAGTACTAAAAATTGATTAAGACAAAGTGGTGATTTTTGGTTTGGTAATTTGGTAAGGAAAAGATAGTTTGGTTGAGGTTGGAAAGTGGTTAAGATGATAAATATGAGAGCGATAAGTGGTTAAAAATTATAAAGTAATAATATATTGAGGAGGCAAAAGGGTAAGGAGATAAAGAGGGTGAAAATGGTAAAGGAGTAAAGAGGGTAAAGGTGGTGAAATGGTAAAGATGGTAAATAGAATTAAAATGATAAAAGGTGAAAAATAAGATAAATGGATTGAGATGGAAAATTTTGACAAATGGATTGAATTTTAAGGTAATAACAAGTAAATAGTAAAAGGAAACACAAAATAAATGGGTATTACCTTCCAAGCTTTGTTGATGATGAAGATGTTGTTGATGATGTTGAAGATAGATTCTTGTAGCAATTTGGGTAGAGCTTAATTTATTTGAATTATTTAAATTTTACCTCCAAAATTATTCCCTCTTTTAAAAACCTTCAGCAATATTTTAAGAACCAAAGACTAACTTCCAACTTCACCTTTGGTGAAGGAGAGGGGGGGTATATATAGCATTTGAAGAAACATGCCAAACTAGAGGAATAGTGAAGAAATTCAAATTTATCCAAGTGGGGCTCATAAATAATGCAAGGATGAGGTTTTTGGGATTCTCACCTTGATCATAAGTCTTTAATTTGGGTTGGTATGTTTTTCACCTTTCACATGAATCCAATTTTGAATGGGAATCATGCATATGGGTTTAAATGAGACCAAAGACTTTTCACCACCCTTTCTTGTCTTCATCCAAGCACTTAAAGAGATGGCTCACCAAATGTGGTTCCATTTTTCATGTGGTATATAAATTATTCAAGGATTAGGTTTGTGGGTATTTCCATTTGGGTTGGTGAGTCTACCATTTGGGTTAAAAAGTCAAAAAGGGTGCCCTTTGTCTTTAAAGAGGTAGGTATCTCATTTTGATGAATAATTTCATGTGTGAAGGAAAAATATATGTTTAATGATAGAAATTTAAGGGTAAATTCACCATATTTCAAGGGTAGACCCTTATGATGCATATATGAAGTCATTAAGCACATTGAGAAAGGTTCCCTAGTGAGGTATGATGTCCCACATCAAACCACGTCACTTCTAAGCCATGCCACTTTCCATATCACCTTTCATGTCACTTGCCATGTCACTTACCATGTCACTTTCCATGTCATATTCCATGTCACTCACCATGTCATATGCCATGTCATCATGAATAGTGATAGTGGGTCTCATAATGAATAGTGTAGTGAATAGTACTTTCAAATAGTATTTTTGAATAGAAGAATAGTGATTTGGTTAGGTTAAGAGTAGTTGGTTAAGGATTAATAAGGTTTAGGGGGTTCTAAAGCATTTAGTCCTCTAAAAATGTTAGTGTGTAGTTTTTTAGTGTTTATAGTTACCATTTTGTCATTTATACCTAACAAGTAGCATGTTTTAGTGTTTTGATTTTGAAGAATACACAGGAAGGATGGAAGAAATAGAGTTTTGGAGATTTTTTAGTTTTGACCTTAGTTTCTCTAAGCTATAGACTCAACTAGTCCAAGATATATGGACTCTACCAGTCTAGACTCTATGGACTCTACCAGTCTAGAATCTATGGACTCTACTAGGCCAAGATGTATGGACTCTACTAGTCCAAAATCTATGGACTCTGTAAATCTGAAATTTGAGAAGAAAAAGAGGTTGTAGATGATTTGAAGAGGAATATTACTCCAGTTGGAATCACATTAATGAAATACTTGACAAAGGATTCAATCTTGATATATTTTTTATATATTTGGACCTTAAAAATATTATAGGGATAGTATAACTATCTTATCAAAATAAATAGATTTTTAAGATCTTGATCAATCCAAATATTCTATTTTGAGGATGAATGGATTAAATAATAATTCTTATTTTCTAGCATACTAATTTTAGTCTGATTGTATTAGTATAAATATGTAAATATTTTATTTGAAAAAGAGATGAATAACTATTATACTCAAAATTTTGGATATAATGTAAATGTTCTAGCTTTCTATTAATTAATGCAATATCATTCTAGCTTTAAGTACTGAGTAAAATTCATTCCTAACTCTAAGAAGAGAAAGGGCCCACTTTCCTTGGAACCAAAAATATCTATATGGTATTTATATTTATGTTAAATTAATTTTGCATTACTAGATAATTATAATATCTTAAATACTTACAAATATTAGTAATTAAAATTCAAATATTTACATTCAAATAGCTATCTTCTTTCAGAACAAGTGTGACTTTGTCTTAGTGTTTCTTTTGATTTACTGCATAAGAGTTAGTTAGCTTAGAATTATCTCTTCAACTGAGTGTTTACATTTCCATGGAAGTGTGAACTAGATAGATTTACATTTCTAAGCAAGTGTGAATTAGATAGATTTACATATTCATGCAAGTGTGACTTAGATAGATTTACATTTTCAAGAAAGTATGAAGTAGATTAAGGGTTTTTTAATTTCAAGCAAAGGATTGAATTAGTTAGTGTAATGGTCAATCTCTTCTTTCAAAAAGTGTGTGAAGTAATTAATTTAGAAGAATTATTTCATTGGTAAAAGTTAGATTAGAATCATCAAAATCATCCCAAAACCAACTTATAGATCTACCACCATAAATATTACTAAATAAAGCTTTGGACATCAGCCTGGTTTGATAGATATCAATCTGAAAGTTTGATTAAATAAAGGGTTAAATGACACTCATCATTTTTGACATTATTGCTAGGGAAATTATTAAGTGTTAGTAAGGTAAACCTTATTGATCTATAGTTAAAAAAAACATAAAATAAACAAAAATCAAACAAAGAGAAATCAATTTATGTTCTAACCTAGAGATTTTAAAGGAAGGTTTATCCTTAAATACCCTCCAAAAACAAAAGTTGAAAGTTATACTTCGAAACTCCAAGAAGGAATTCCTTCATCATCTTTAGTTGAGAGCCTTGAAAAAGCTATAGAATCACATCCTTAGGATTCCCCTAAAATATTATTTGGAACTAGAGTGTTGTCTCAACCAAGTCCTATAGGAAGAATTCACCCAGAACATCCATTTTCAAGAAGAGAGTATTTAGAGTTTGTAAAATATTTAGAAGAAGGATTTGAATAAGCCATCATTGAAGAGAGTTTTGAAAATTTTGAACAACCTTCAACCAATGTTCATTGGGAAGATAATCTTAGTTTTGAAGAACCATCAAAAGAAGAAGAAGACATGGCTCAACAACAAAACCAACAAGCTACTGTACTAGGGAGGACTTTTTGCTTTACCATTGTTTCAAATCCTAATGATTAAACTTATATGAAAAACATTTCTCCTACTTGTTATCCAATTTTTTGGGAAAAATATATAGAATATCCTAACCAATTTCTATTTGAATTTAAGTTACTTTGTTAAACCTATGACTATAAAATATATAATAAAAAACTTAAATTGTTTCCATCTACACTCAAAGATGCAGCCATGAGATGGTTCATGGGCCTGTTGAGTAACTCCATTCACACATGGGATAAAATGGAATATGCATTTCTAAACAAGTATCAATATTATTTTAGGGTATTGAAAAGAAAGGAAGATTTTCTTAAAGTCAAATAGAATGACGGTGAATCCTTGGAAGACTCTCTAGATAGATTTACATTTGTTCATAAACAGAGTAGCTACCCACTCATTGAGGAAGTCCTATAACTTGTTTTCCTCAAAGGATTAGATGAAGAAACTAGTGATGCATTAAATCTAATGGGATGAGGAAACATAAATAAATTGGAATTTCATTAGATTTTAGAACTCTATACTAAATAATCTAGGATAAAACTAGGGATTAGGAGAATAAGACTAGAGAAATTGAATGAAATGAGTAAATTGATGGAAGAATTTGCTAATCTGAATACAAAAATTTTGGTCACACTTAATAATACATTAGATGGCCTTCAGGCTAAAACTAATATAATAGAACCATTAGCAATATATTATCCTAAGAGTAGGTTAAAACATGCCCTTAGAGACTGTCCTTTGGATAAAATAAACATTTCATCTTGTGGAATCTGTGAAGGAAAATATCATGACACATATCATTGTAATTATTTGACCACTTTAAAAAGTTAGATGAAATCAAATGTTCAACCTGGTGAAGAGCTAAACTATATTTAGAGGTAGATATTCTTTCCACAAAACTAACACCAAGGATATTTTACTTCCAAAAATCTAGGTAACCCTTGGAAATCATCATGGAATGTTCTAATGCCTCCATCTATGTGAGAAAAAACACAGATGCCATCAGCTCAAATTCCATGGCAAGGACAAGAATGTATACCACCTTAACCATGGATCATACTACCTCAACCATGGATAATGCCACAACAACCATGGGTAACCTAACAATAGTCACATACATAGGAATCCAAAATGAAACCCTAATCCATAATACAATCAACCAAGAAGACCACCACAAAAACAAACCATAATGCCACCCACTATTATCCAACATTCAAAATAAGTTAATCAACCCCTAATGCCTGCATAACCAATAGCCAATCTAAATAATAAGAAACCACCGCCTATTTATGTTAGTGAACAAGATGAAACAATGATTTTGGGAGCAATTGACTATTCTGATATTCAATTAAGATAAGGTAAAACTATAAATGAACTACCAATTATCATTTATAAAATACCAAATTAAAATGAAGAAAGAAGACAATATCGACTAAACAACAAAGAAACCAAAAATAGGAAAACTCTGAAAACACAAGGGAAATGTCACTATACCAGTAGTTCCTTTCCCTGAGAGATTAAAAGAAATTTAAACCAAAGAAGAATTAGATTTGATCCATGAGTTGCAAAAGGTGAGTATGTGGTACCCCTACTACAAACTATTAGGAATATTCTTGAATTAAATAGAATCACTAAGAATTTGTGTCAAGACACTTGGAAGAAAGAAATAATATCTAAAAACCATACATGTTGAAGGCAATATTGTTGATTTGTTATCAATAAAATTCTTAATACCCAAGTATGTAGACCTAGGTAGTCCTGTCATAACAGTCACAATAGGAGGAAATGAAATTCCAAATGTTCTAGTGGATTTAAGGGCAAAAATCAATGTCATGACAACTAATAATCTCCAAACATTATCCCTAATGGTAATGCAACCTACCACCACCATCCTTCAAATAACAGATCAATTTATGGCTAAACCAAAAGGAACTATAGAGAATGTTACAATACTTATTGAATCTTAGGAGTATCAAGTTGACTTTATGTTGCTATAGCCCGAAACCAAAATTTAGGATATCCCCTAATCCTAAGAAGAACATGGCTAGCTAATGTGGTAGCACTAATTTATTTTAGGTTAGGATACACGACTATTTCTAATGGTTTAAAATTCAAAAACATTTCTTTGTACCCTCCTATAAAACCATCAGTCAACCACATAGAAAAACTTTAGGTGGATAAGCCAAAAAATATAACAAATGAATTTTTATCTTTGGATATAATTATAGTTAAAAAGCATCTATAAAAATTGAATGAAAAAGTAATCCAAGGTTATGAATAATATGACCATTCAACAAAAATATCTACCAATCTAGAATCTACAGACACTACCAATCCAAAATCTATGGACTCAGCAAGTCCAAAATCTATGAACTTTCTAGACCTTCTTGGGACATATTCTCTCAACCTTTCTATTGATTATTCATCATATGATCATAGGATGATTCAGGTAAATATTTTGAATTGGGGAAAAAAACAACAAACCCATTTCTTGAGTGCATTCCATTTCCCATTAGCAAGAGCTATTCCTCTTAGAAAAGGATTTGTTGAAAAAATAACTACATTTCATATGCTACTTCCTCATCCATGTCTTTTAAATTCATTAATGAGTGAATTTAAATAAGTGGAACTTAATCATCCAGGCACTAAATCTCTAATGGTGTTACCATGAAAAGTTTTAAACATCAATAGTTGGCTGACAAATGATGAAGATGATCAACTTTTTGAAGTCTTAGAATGACACACCATGGCTTTTACTTGGGATTACACTGATATGAAGGGAATTAACCTAAGTTTATTTACACATAATATCTACATAGAATTAATAAAACTAATAAGATGACCAAAAATAAGAATAAATCTAACATTGAAAGATAGTCAAAATAAAAATTCAAAAGTTGTTGGATGTAGGATTTATTTACCTCATTTTAGATAGCTAGTGGGCTTCACCATTGGTAATTGTACCTAAAAAGAATGATAAATGACATGTATGTGTATATTATAGAGAATTGAAAAAATCCACTTTAAGAGATTATTTTCCATTGCCTTTCATTGACCAAGTTTTGGATAATTTGGTAGGGAAAAAAATATTTATCTTCTATAGATGGGTTTAGTGGATGCAACCAAATAATGGTAGAAACTAAAGATCAGGATAAAATCACATTCACCTATCCTTGGGGAACCTTTTCCTATTGATCACTTTTATTTGGACTTTGCAATGCTCTTGTAACCTTTCAAAGACCAGTCCTAATAATATTTTCTAACCTCACTAATGACTATGTGGAGGTTTACATGGATGATTTCACTATCCATGGAGAAACCTATGAAGAAGATATTACTAATTTAGAAAGAGTTTTGTCAAGATGTGAGGAACATCAATTATCATTAAGTCATGAAAAATGTTTGTTGATGATGGATCAAAGAATAGTACTAGGACATCACATTTCTGCAAGAGGCATCCAAGTAGATTCTATGAAATTTGAGATAATCTCTAACCTGCCCATTCCACATACAAAACAAAGGTTATAAGTTTCTTAGGACATACTAGGTATTAAAAATGCTTTATAGACAACTCCAGTAAAATAGTTGCTCTTATGTTTGCTTTTCTCATAAAGGATAGTGAGTTTGTATGGAGTGATGATTACCAAAAAGCATTTGAAACAATAAAAAACAAGCTTAGTAATAGCCCAGTATTAAGAGGACCAGATTAGACACAACCTCTTCATATATATACAGATACTTATAACAAAAAAATGGGTGTAGTCTAGAGACAAAAAGATGAGAATGATCACATGCGTGTTATCTATTATATCAACAAAAATATGACACCAACTGATAAAAACTACACAACAGAAAAAGAGTTCCTTTTTGTAGTCTATACAATAATAAATTTTGACACTATATAACAAGTTACAAGGTGTTTATCTATATAGAACATTCAAATATTAGATACCTTACCAACAAACTAATAGTGTAAATAAGGATTATTAGATGGCTATTGCTTTTACAAGAATTTGATATAACTATTATAGATAAACTAGAAAAATTTAATGTGGTTGCTGATTTCTTGTCCAGACTTGACACTTTAGGTGAAGAAAAATCAATGGAGGATGGTTTTCTAGATGAACAACTATTTTTTGTTTTAGCATAATCTCCATGGTTTATTGATATAGCTAATTACCTTGTTATAGGGAAGTTTCCTCTATATTTTTCAAGAAAGCAAAGAAAATATTTAATCAAAGAAATTTGTTCTTTTAAATAGATTAATATAATGTTATTTAAATTCAAACTTGATCATGTGTTCCATAGGTATGTAACCAATAATGAAGCCTATGAAATCATTAGAGATTATCATGATGAACCAGGAGGAGGACATTACATAACTCAGAGGAATATAGACAAAATCTTAAGAGTAGGCTACTACTAGCCTTCCCTTCATAGACAAGTAAAAATATATGTCAGATAATGTGATGCATGTCAATGAATGAGATAACCCACTCTTTTAGTTGAGATGCCTCTCCATCCTCATCTGGTTTTAGAACCATTTGAGAAATGGGGAATTAACTTTGTAGGACCTATGGATCCTCCATCTAGAGGAAAGGAATATCTATTAGTTTGTATAGACTATGTTACCAAATGGGTAAAAGTTGAAGTTTTAACACATGCTCGAGAAGAAGATGTAGTAGATTTCTTATATTTTAGAATCATACATAGATTTGGTGCTCCAAGGGAGATAGTCTTAGATCAAGGACCCTAGTTCATGTCAAACATGATAAAGTACTTCATGAAAGTATATCAATCATAGTAGAGGAAGTCTTCTCCATATCACCCACAAGCTAAAGGACAAGTTGAAATCACTAATAGAGAATTGGAAACCATTCTAACCAAGATTGATAGTATCAGTAGAAAGGATTGGGTAGATAAAGTACCAATAGTAGTTTGGGCCTATAATACCACCTGGAAAACAATTATTGGTTTCTCTCCTTATGAGCTAGTTTATGGTAATAGACCCTTATTCTCTATTGAATTTGAATTACAAACATTAAAAACAACATTAGAAGTGGGAATTGAATTGGAAAAAGTATAGAGGGAGAGACTCATTAAACTCAATCAACTTGATGAAATGAGAATTGAAGTAGTATAGAGGACTGGATTGGTGCAAAATTAGAGGAAAATTTGGCATGACTCACACATCAAATAATGAATGTTTTATAAAGGAGACTGGGCATTATTTTTTGACTCAAAATTTCAACAATTCAAAGGTAAACTACAGACAATGTATTTAGGACTATATCAAATAGAGGAAGTCTTTTAACATGGTTCTATCAAGTTGATGCCCATTGATGATAATAGAAGGACTCTTCTGGTCAATGGGCATAGACTAAAACTTTATCAAAAACCTCTCAATAAAGATGAATTTGTATAGAAAATGAAAAGTGAAATAGCTTTCTTGAAGGAATTAGTTTCCTCTAAGGAACTTGTAATTTAATAATTGCTCTTTTTTTGGATTGAAAAAATAAAATTCAATAGTGATAATCCTTTCGGGGATGCTACTAATAATGAATAGCTAGAAAACTAGCTTGCTGGCTAGTTATGCAATGTTAAAAAGGGCCTTGACCAGAAAACTAGTAATGGTTGGTCAAGGGGAAAAACCCATAATTAGATAATCATCTATCCCCTAAAAGAGAGGAATAATCATAGCATGCAAAAGAAAGGGATAAGGAAACACATGTCATAATAGATACATTTATCCAATGCAATTAATTACATCATTATCATTATGATGGGACATTATGACATCATTTCATAAAAACCTCAAAATAAAAGGGCTTCTAATAATTATTGATTAGACATAACAAATACCTATGGTAGTGGAAGCAGTAATTGTTCCATCCATGCGAGCAATAAAATTGCCACCATGCCATGCCATCATTCAAACATGCGTAAAAGTATTCAACACCATTTATTACAATAGGGGAAAAAGGTTTGGATAACCTTTAAAAATAGGGTCATTAGGCAAATTCCAATGCTACCTTTTTAGGAAGAAGCTAGAACATTAGATTTAATCCAGTCACAAAATCAATCTCTTACAATTATTATGGCTACTAAGAAAGTGAGCTCAAGGAAATTACCAAAATAACCTATAGTTGTATAGAAAACTCCTCCCTCTTCAAGAAGTGTTACCATATCTCAAGCTGCTCAAACCCTCATTATTTTAGAGCCTCCATAAGAACCTTGATAACTGGTTGTGCAACTAGTCCTCTACCCAGGAAGAAGGAAACTAAAAAGAAACACTACTATTTCAACATGACCTAAGAAGGGATTGACTCCTACAGTAGAAGAAGGATCAAGTGTGGCCCTTAGGACTAAAAGAAGAATAAGATTGATTATTTTTATTGAAGATTAAAAAGAAGCAATCCATACCTTAGATAATGTTTAATAGCTATCCCAACCTCTAAAACAATAGAAAAATAAAGAAAAAGAAACTCCTACTGAATTTCCTATAGAGGAACCTTCTAAGAGATCTGCCATACAAACATTAGAGGAATTAGAAAGCTCTCTAATAAAAGAACCAAAATTTGAATAAGGTAATTCAATAGGAGAACAAAATGATCAAATTAAATTTCCATTAGACAAAGGTAATGCTCTATATACATTTGATGAAGGAGAACCATCCAGTCCCAAGGACCCTATCATGCAGCTAACCATGGAACTTTCTAAAGCCCAAAAATTTGATTCAATAACAAGTAATAGATATTGAAAATCTACTCATCCAACTATAAGTTTATGCATCAGACCAACCTTCTCCATTATGAGATTGATTGACCACAATTTCAAGGGAGCTTGTTTAAATAATGTCATAAAAAACCACTATTTGGAAGCTTTATATAGTTGTATTATTTCATTTGACCTATTTGTAAGCCAAAGCTTTGATTCAGTTGTTGCTAGTAGTGTGAAAATATGGGACTAATTATCAGTATCTCTCAAAAGATAAGAAGTTATGTCTCCTAACAATCTAAGGTGGAGCAGAAGAAGAGCCGAAGCAATTCTTAGAGAAGTTATATAAGTAATAAACTCTAAAATAAATAAAACATGGATTGGAATGAGGTATAGACCTCCATTATTTATCATACCAATTATTAGATGGTAGAACTGGGCACCACAATCTAATGAAGAGTTTAACATATGGAAAATAATGGTTCAAACATATACAGGATTTACAAGCAATATAGATCAACATATCAAAGATGAATTTGATGAATATGATCTTAGCAAGGGCATGGAAAACATGCCAAGAACCAATGAAGCTAGCTGAATGTTTATAATGGGACTTGAAAAATGTAAATTCTAGGGGAGATGATAAGCCCAAAATATGGCTCATTATTGAAATGTAATTTCCTTCATTTCGTCTCTCTAAGGATTTATTTTTATGCAAATCATAGACCTTTAGCTAACTATCACATGAAAAATATCTACTTTATTTTTTTAATGTCAAACAAAAGGTTGAGTTACCATTTTGTCATCTATACCTAGCAAGTAACATGTTTTAGTGTTTTGGTTTTGAAGAATACACAAGAAGGATGGAAGAAATGGAATTTTGGAGAAGTTCCTTTTTGACCTTAGTTTCTCAAAGCTACGAACTTAACTAGTCCAGGATCTACAGACTCTACAAGTCTAAAATCTATGGACTCTACTAGTCTAAAATCTACAGACTCTAATGGAATCTACCAATCCAAAATCTATGGACTCTATAGATCCAAAATATGATAAGTAAAAGAGTTTGTAGATGATCTAAAGAGGAAAATTACTCTAGCTAGAATCACATCAATGAAATACTTGCCTCCTATTTTGAAGGATTCAATCTTGATATATTTTGTATATATTGGGACATTAAAACTATTATAAGGATAATATAATTATCTTATTGATACAAATAGATTTTTATGATCTTGATCAATCTAAATCTCCTATTTTGAGGATGAATGAATTGACTAAGAAGTCTTATTTTCCTACAAACTATTTTTAGTCTAATTGTATTAGCATAAATATGTAAATATTTTATCTGAAAAGGAGATGAATAAATATTACACTCAAAATTTTTGATATACTAAAAATATTTTGACTTTCTGTTAATTAATGCAATATCATTCTAGATTTCAGTACTGAGTAAACTTCTTTCTTGAATCTAAGAAGAGCAAGGGATCACTCTTCTTGGAACCAATTTTTTTTATACAGTATTTATATTTAGGTTGAATTAATTTTTCATAACTAAATAATTAGAATATATTAAATACTTAAAAATATTATTAATTCAAATTCAAAGATTTACATTCCAATATATATCTTCTTTCAAAACAACCTAAAATAATTATATTTCTTTCTTTTTGAGGGACTATTTGTTGACCTACTTGTGCCAACTATTCCCTTGAGAGGGAATCATACAATTTGTTCATCATCATTGTAGTTGTAGGAATACATGACCTTTTAATTATTTTAGAATACATTACTATGCCTATATCTAAAATGGATTCCCAAAAAGGGGCAAATTATAGACACCTAAAATTGGCCATTGATGACCTTCAACCAGGCTTTTGACCAATTCTTACCAAAAAGTATAATTTTGCATAAAAACACTTAAATAGATTAAATGAGTTGAAATTTATATATTCAATTGTTGATTTTGGTATGGTATCATTAAATGGGGTAATTAAATTTATGAGACATCAAACTTTGATTAGATCATTTCAAGTCAAAATGACATTTTCACACTTGGGTGCTCTAAATTGCTCTTTTTTACCAAATTTATTGCATAAGACATATGCCTTTGTTATTTTGTATTGGAAAAATCCTAAATGGGATAATGAATCCAATGCATCTAACATTGCATCCTAATTCTAATCTAGTCAAATTTCAAGCCAATAATGAGACATTTTGACCAATTTGATTAAATTGTACACCAAAGGGCCAAAATTTACACCAAAGTGACTAATTATGCTTAAATATAACTAATTAAAATAATGAGCCTAATTAATAATTCCATGGATATTTTTGAATATTTGTTTTTAGAAATGAATGTTGAATATACGCATCATCAAATGACATCATTTTTTGGGAGGCATCGCTAGGCCATAAATGCATAAAATATCAAGGTTAAGATCCCCATGCCTCATTAAGACCCTCCATGCCTCTTAAATTCCCTTCTATCCCAAATAATTGTGGGAGATATTTATAAATTTAATTACATAACTGGATTTATTCATGAACACACATTGCAATCTTGAGATGGATGATCATGGTTAATCTTGAACCATTTTGAAAATCTATAAATAGAAGAGACATGAAAATGAATTTAAATCTATCTTAGTACAAAGTTATAATAATAAATTGATTACAAAAGCCATTAAAATTATTATTATAATGCCAAATTATTCAACCAAGCCAAATCCATAAGCCACATGGTGCCAAAAGGAGGTGGAGGATAGCCACGCTCCATTACAATAGACCTTTTTAATCATAAAGCCGAGTAAGCCACTCTACAAACCATTTGGAAGATACATTTTCTAGTAACCCCATTTTTATAGTGTACATATATATCCCAAAAATTCATAAAAAACCCTAAAAATTATAAAATGTCAAAATGCTAAAAATAATAAAATTTTGAAAAAATCCAAAAATAGTCCATTGTGTCTTGTCATATGCCTAATCCCCTAGTCACATTCATCTCCATCCATCTCATATTATACAATCTTTTAGACATTTCAATTTATCTTGAGATCAAATTGGATAGGTCACCCATCCCTTCATATCTTCCATCTTAGCCTATTGTCCAAGTCTTATCAACATACATCACCTTATGAAAGAATTTATTCTGGCACTCATCACTTCCCTATCAATCCATTTTTATATCTAGAACCCATCCCATCACTCTTTGATATTATGGAAGTTGATTGATCCCATCATTGTCCTTATAATTGCCTCTTCATATGTATCACCTATCTAATTACTCTTTACTAGTGTGAAAGGTATTTGATCACATCATCTCCTAGTCTCATTGCTAGATTGGATTCTTGTAGAGTTATGTCTGTTGGTAATTCTTGGCCGTCATTTTTTAAAATCACCATCCTTGAACACTTTTAATTTTATTTCTAGACTAGTTTAGTATTCAAGGACCTCATCACATCATTTATCATTCCATTCTAAACTAGGGGCAACATCTTAGTGTAGACACCTAAATCTGGCCACCAATAACCTCCAATCAAGATTTTGACCAATTTTCACCTAAAATGCACAATTTGGCCTAAAAACACTAAAGCATGATAAATAATTTAAAACTAAAATATTCAAGTGCCATTTTTGGCTAGGCTATCCCTAAACAGGGCAATGCAATTTATGGGCCAACTAACTTTGATTAGATCATTTTGAGTCAAAATGCCAATTTTACACCTAGGTGCTCAGGATTGCTCTTTCCTATCAAATATCTTACACAAGACATGTGCCTTTGTTGTTTTTTGTTAGTAACATCCTAAATGGGATAACAGATCTAACACATCTGATATCACCTTCCAATTCTAATCTAGTCAAATCTTGGACCAATAACAATGCATTTTGATCAATTTGAATAATTTGTGCACAAAGTGCTTAATCATGCTTAAGAGCTAATTAACCCAACTCAAGGCATAATTAATAATTCCATAGAAATTTTTTGAATACTTATTTTTGGAAAAGGATATTGAATATCTACATCATCAGGTGACCTCATTTCTTGGGAAGACATCCCTAGGCCATAAATGCCATAAATATCAAGATTCATGCCCTCCATGATGCCCTCCATGCCTCTTAATTTCCCCTTATTTCAATGTCATGATGAGGATAATTATAAAATTTATTTCAAAAATTTAATTAATCCTCAACCACACATCTCAATCTTAGGATGGATTTAGGTTGATTTTAAACATTCTCAAAAATCTATAAATAGAGAGGCCATGAACATCATTTCTAAGCTATTTTGATGCAAAGTTATAATGCATAATTGATTACAAAGATTTAATAAATTAGTGTTATCATGAAAAATTGATTTTAATCCAAGCTAAGTCATAAGACAAAGGTGCCAAGGAGAGATGGAGGTAGCCAAGCTTCCATTGCCAAGGACTTCATGACCACTAACTGAGCAAGCCACTTCAACAAGCATTTTGGAGAATCCAAAAAAAGTAAAAGAAGATTTTTTTTGCATTTTGGTTGTGTGTTTTATTAATTTTTGTTAACTAATCTCTCTCTAGTGTTTAGGTATAGAGATGTTATGATAGTTAGTGTGTTTCTTTCATTTTGTTTTCATTTTGAAACTAAAACCATACTAACCATCCTCTCTTGAGTCAAATTATTAGATCACATATGGCATGCCTGGTGGGACCAGACACATCCCACACATGAAGAAGATCATTTTATAGATTTAAAATATTCATATGGACCATTAAAACTCTTTAAAAATAATTTTCTAACTTTATTTTACCATTTTTGTTTGCCATAAGTTTACACAGTAACCAACATCAGCTAGTAAGAATGACATCGGTTGGATAGCTTAACCAATGTCAGTTAGTAAAATTGACATTAGTTGGATACCTATCATTGGTAAAATTGGTATAACTGATGTCATTTAGATAACTATCATTGGTTAAAAAATGTAACCATCATTGGTTATATAATCGATGTTGGTCACTATGTTTTTCTTAAAACACAGATGTGAGAGCTCTTTTTTTAAAGTTCATTATTTCAAACCTAAAAGAGATTCAAGGATAAAGAACATTCTAATGTTTTTTTTACAGGGCCAATCTTGAAATTTTCTAAAAACATGTTTAGATCACCTTTTGCATGCTTAAAAATCAATTAGGAACCTTGTTTTGGTGTTTAATTTTTTTTTAGATGTTTATGGTGAATGTTTTCAAAATTTGCAACTAAGACCAAGGAGTCAAATGAACACCACCTCATTTTCTATTTGGGATTAAAAATGAACTCACATTTCCAAGTTTTTGTATTTACTTAGTTGTTTAAGTTAAATCTTTGTTTGGAAAAAAGAGGGGTGTTGTGTGTATGCTCTTCCATTTGTCTCCTTTAGGGAACCCTTAGAATAAAAAATGTCATTATTATTACAAGTAGCTTAATCCAAGGCTTAGAAAAAAATTCATCTAAATAACTCCCCAAAAACTCATCAAAATTTAGGTGACCTTGAAAATGACCCCAAAGTCTTTCTACTTTCATGCTTTCTTTATTTTTATGCAAACTTGGCTTGCGAGAGGGACTTCATCACCTCCAATGAGTTATTTAGGGAAGCTTTGACCTAGGGTTTCACCTCTTGGCATTTAATTCATTTGGATCCTAATTAAAGTTGCACATGGGATGTAGTGACACTTTAGACATCGCACTACACTGAGTGAACAATAGGATGTAGTGGTTATAAAAAGGACTAGACCTTTTTGAAACAATCCAAGTGATATAAACCCAAAATCCATGCTTTTATTTTGCATTGTTTGGTGTTAAGGTCATTGTGTAATTGATGCCCCTAGAATTTTCAAAAACTTTTTAGATATTAGACAAATCCCCACTTGATGTATAAGTATTATTGGTGTAAGGTGGACCTCAAGGTCCATGTCATAATACTATCATTTGAGAGAAGTGGGGGCGGGTGTAAAAACTCTACTATATAATGCACATTTACTTTTGGATGAACACTTAAAATACTTTCAAATGACATATATTGATGGATTCCAACAATACCAAGAAACCTTGTTAGTTTAGGATCTAAAAATGATTAATTAGTTGGTCTTGTCCTAGATTAAAGTTTTGTCTGGAGTCAAAACTTGGTGTAAACAAACAATTCAAACCAAACACATAGTCCTAATTTTCCTTTGAACAAAGAGGCATTATGCTGCCCACATGAGATCATCAATTTTCCTTGTTCAAAGTTCATCAAAGATTGAGAGTCATATCATGCACTTTGGCATAGTTATGATACCCAATTGAGTCTATACCATTACCAAAGCTATTTTAAGTCCTTCACTTATAATCTAAATTCAAAATTGTACCTTTATAAGTTCATAGGGTTAATGTGTTAAGTGGGTTCACCATTTGCACTAAACTTGAGGGAACTTAGATTTAGTTTCCAATTTGGGTTGAAGGCCACTCAAGACTCATAATCATTGTCATCACTCGATAGACTTAAGCCATTTTGTGATAAAAACTTGCACTTTGAGTCTATGCAACACAACATTTTGAGTCAAGAAAAGTAGTGTTATGCTATCAAAATTATGGGAAATCATCTTTACCTTAGAGAGTCTTTGAAACAAATTTTTTTGTCACACCTTTTGGGTAGTGTAGCATAATTACGCTACCCAAAACATTTGAAATATTTTTTCATAGACCCTCTTGCATAGAGTTTAAATTTGTTCCTACATTTTTAGACCAATCTGAGTGTACTTTTATGATCTTTTGTCTAGCACAGTTATACTATTCACTTTTGTCTAGCTTATTTGTTAAAAGAGCCAAGTTTTATACCCTTATTTATGAGAAAATAAACTATCTCTAAAGTACCTTTTGTTTTATACCTTATTCCTAGTTGATCAAGTTCATGTCCAAGAATCAAATGCCTAGTGTTTATTAGAAGTGTTTCAAATCCATTAGATTAAAACTTTCATCTATTTCAAATTCTAGCTTTTGACATTGTTTGGCCAAGATTCCTAGCACATGACTTGTTTGAGCCTAGCTTTTGATGCCACGTTTGGCTAAAAGACCTAGCAATTTTTAAATTCCTAGATTATATTGATTTAAAAAAATTTAACCTTAGAGTTTGACATTTTGATTTTCAATTTATTTACTTGCTTATCTTTGTATGAATACTGAAATGTTAGATACTTCATGCTAGCTTGATTCCTCACAAATCTTTGTATAAACCTTTTGATCCTTTTGATGAATCTAGGCCAATTTGGAACATCATCTATTTTAGATTTTATCCTTTTTAAAAATTGTAAATTTGTTGACCATTCATCACAAAGCAGTGACTATGGATTCCATCATGTATTCCAACACTCATAGTGGACTCATGTACAATCTAGGGATTAGTAATATGGTGGCACAAGAAGAAATAGTGCAAAACCCCTATGTAAATAATATTACTTATGATATGGATTATTATCCCTCTTATAATATTCAATTAGGGGCACAAAGTCAATATCTACTGGCTAACTATTTGGTTAACACAACACCTTATTTATAATAAGACCAAAAGCAAACTACACAATACCTAGCTACAATACCCATAGTGGATGAGCCAGTTCTTCAATAGTCATATTCTACTAATACAACTTTTACGTATGATCCATTTTTGTTTGAGCAATATTTGTTAGAGAACAAAGATGATATTTTGGTTAGAGCCATAGAGGTAAGGGCTAAGTTTCCAATAGACTTCCCCCATGAAAATTTACCAAGTCTAGTAAGAGTGCCCCACAATATCATTTATGATCAACATGCTTCTTCTAGCAAACCTATGGCTCTATTCTAAACAATATATCAAGATCCTAATATATCTAATCAAGGCAAAAACATCATGGAAGATCACTTTAACCAAATGAAGACTACACATCAAACCTACCTAAATCTAACATGTAATTTCAATCAGTTGAACATGGTGAGTAAGCCTCTCCTTAACCTAGGTCCTTCAATAGGAGTGTTGATAGAGTTAAATAGACAAGAGAATCTGAGTTTTGACCTATTCATACAAACTATTTTGATAGATAACTTAAAGCATATGCCCATTATTGAAGAAGTGTCTTTGGCCTCTACATAGAATAGTGAACCAAATATAGTGGATAATTTGTAAACAATGCCCAATCCTAATCAAAGTGATACTAATACACAAACAACGAACCAACAACATGTACCTATAGTTCATCCCATAAGTGGATCATCATACCAAGGAATAGGAGTTTCTACATCCCAACCTTAATCGACTACTTCCTCAAGTGTACAACCTATGGGATTAGGTAATCAAACAATGGCCAATGTCATACCTCAATGCTATAATGTAATGAACCCTACTCCTCCTCAACAAGTAACAAGTAGTATTCCATAATAGTACACACAATCTAGTGTATCAATACAATAGAGGATAAATAAATTACCACCTTAATTAGGGACAACAAATGTTCTACCTCACCAAGTAATGATGAACACACCTCTTCAATCATAGACTAATATGCCAATTCTAAATCAAGCAATGACTAGTCAATAATGTTCAAATATTGGTCAGTGATAGATGTTGAATCTGTAACATGTTTTCACTTCCTCATAGTGATTCATGCAATAAGGAGGTCCCCATGTTTCTAAAGTACCTACTAGACAACCATTGGTTCAAAATGTGACACAAATTTAGAGATAGGGTCTTGGACCAAAAGTTCCTACTCAATATTAAGGTTCAATTAGTCTATAACATGTCCCTTTTCAACCATAGTAGGTATAGTATAGTTATATCCCTCCATGCCAACCACAAAATTCTCAAAGTCAAACCTTTATCACCAACCCAAACCAAAATATCATGCAATTTCAAGTACATCCTAATCCACATATGCATATTCCTAGTCCATTCCCCAACCAAACCAATGTACCCCAACATGTATCTCCATCATTCCCTGTTCAAATTTTCCAACTTGTGACCTTCCAAACTAATATTCTTCCTCAAACCAATATTCCTTCTAGTTTCCTATCCCAAGAGTTGCAAAAGATGAAGCATGTAATTACCACTATTCAAGTAGGTAAATAGATTAAAAATTTCAAATTGGATGATGTGTGTTCCTACCCCTTCAACATGGAGTATTTATAGATACCTTTTCCTCTAGGATATGAAGCACCAAAATTTGACAAATACAAAGGTAAAGGTGACCTTAAGGCTCATTTGACCAATTTTTTTGTCACATGTTAGTTAGTGGCATATAAAAACATATACCTTTTGTTGTTGTTCTTAAGTAAATTGGTTGGACAAGCCTTGGAGTGGTATTTTAAGTTGCCCAAACATTTAGTAACAAATTTTGATGATCATTCTGATGAGTTTGTGCAACACTTTTCCTATAATCTTGAGCATTAGATTTTATTAGTGGACTTAATGCAAGCAAATAAAAAAGTTGATGAGAATTTTTCAAGTTATCTAGATTGATGGAGAGCCCTTGCAAGCCATTTTACCCATAGTTTACTAGATAAACAATTAGTCACTGTGTTTACCCAAAATTTGCATAGTGAGATAGCATATCATTTGTAGCTAAAATATACACATACTTTCAAAGAGATCATTGATAGAGGCTTGTTTATTGATTGAGTGCTCATTAATAAAGGAGCTATCAAGCTTAATTCAAATAATCATAATCAATGTACCAATTAAGGAAATGACCAAAATACCATTCAAATGCTAACATTGAAACTGAGATAGGCTGATAATGTAGAAAGATCAAAGAAATTCAACCACAATAGGAATGTTGTGGGAAATGGAGAAATTGAATCCCATGATGTCCAAATGATACAAACATCATATACACCACCTTTTTGTCTTACTCTTACCCAACAACCTCTCTAACTAATACTACAAGCACAATAACCAAGACTTGCACAACAAATATAGTAGCCTTTACCATTACAAACCCCTCCTCTTAGGAGAATTGTGCCTGAACATCATGTCTTTAGTGACCTAAGAGAACCTATTGAGTTTGTATTTCTCAAGATTTCTACTGATAATCTAATTAGTTGGCCTATACCAAAACATTATTTGCAAGGCATTCCCTATCCTAATTGGTATTGTGAAAATGAATTTTATGACTATTATCGGGTCAACAGGCATAATCTATGAAGATGTGTCCAAATAAAACATTTAATTAATAATATGTTAGAAAATGGGGAGATAACATTAGATAATGGTGCTTCCAATTCTAATCAAACTCTTCAAATTTATCAAAATGTCTTTCCCTGACATAATATTTAGTAGCAATAAAATAGTCAGTAATAATAAAAATAATGACTAGTGCAAAAACAAAATCAATAGTATCAAAATCAAAGGCCAAACCAATAAAATCAACAAAATAAATAACATAACCCACAATGATAGAACAATGGACAAAACCAAGGTTAGAATAGTAACAACCAACAAACCTCCCATGCAGTTGCACATGACTACAACAAGTTTGTAGGTTATATTATAGGGGTTAGCATTAATACCATCTCCATTAATCCTATACCAAGAAATAAACAACCTAGACCATTGCTAAATAACAACATTTAGCTAGATTACATGGATAATCCTTCTATGACCTGGGAGTGTATACAAGTAAACAAGCAAACCAAAAAACTAGGACTTCCCCTTTTGGACCTTATATCGATAATTTGTCCTTACTACATGACCACATGCGAGCTCACTGGTAACTAAGACTTGTCTTGTCTAGTCCCACTAGTCTAGTATTTAATCCCAATTATGCAATCACAAATCAAAGGCCAAAGATTACTATCCTAGGCCCATAGACATCCACCACTTTTCCTATCATCCAATCAACTATTCAAACTTAGAATAAACCATTCACTACTAACCAAGACAAGAAGTTTGATATTATGAAACAATTGTAGAAGACACCAACACAAATTTATATTTTATATTTTTTATGAACATCAATAATCCATAAGAACATTTGGAATGAGTTTTTGACCCAATCCACTATTTCTAGTGACATATCCCCTGATAAATTTCAAGCTTTGGTTGGACACCTAGCTCCAGCCCAACAAGTCACATTCAACTAAAGCGATCTATCTTCCCTTGGCTCACTCCATAATAATCCATTATATATAGATGTTTATATAAAATGGAATAAAGTGAAACATGTCCTTATAAACAATGGATCTAGCCTCAACATAGTGTCTCTAAAACTCATCAAGCTTCATGAGTATATAATGGTAGATCTTCATCCATAAATAATAACCATCAAAGCCTATGATAATCAAGAAAGAGAATCGTAGGGTACCATTAGTTTGCTAGATATCATTGGGTCTTTAATCCATGATACACTTTGACATGTGTTGGATCTTGAGTTATCATACAATATGATTCTATGTGGGCCTTGGTTACATGAGATTCATGTAGTTATATCAATGTTGCACCAATGTATCAATTTTTTTGCACTTAGGGATAGAAGTGAATATTCTAAGACATTTACACCCATATGAACACTACAAGAATCTTGAGGCTGAATTTCAAAGCTATAATTATTAGTACGACATGAATCCAAATTTCAAACAAGATAAAGGAAAGGATATACTTATTGATCCTTCACTAGATAATTCCATATATCCTAATACCTTGGATTCCCTTTCCCACATGCCACCTCCTAAAGCTTCTAATCATTTCACCATTTCAGATAATGGACTAGGAGAGTATGTGACCCATGATACATTTCATATTACCAATATTTCAATCTTCCTCAGAATATGAAAACCTTTGGGCGACCTAAAGTTGCCCCACATATGCATTAGCAACAAAATAAAAAAGATAAGGGACCTATCACATTTGTACCAGCATCTAACCTAGAACTTGACCCTCTTAAAGGGGATGAATCATGGTTATACAATGATAATGAAGCTGATTATTATAAAAATACAAAGTATCCTATTCCCAATAGGATCATGAAGCATAAAAATTATGAAGGAAGAGGCCTTAGACTGAATCAGCAAGGAATCACAGAGCCAATTTCCATGACTAAGTATGAAAGACCTTATAGACTTAGATTTAAACTATTTGGGGGTGACCTCACATATCTTATTCAAACTCCATCACTAGTGACTAGTGATGATGATGATTATGATGATGATAGTAATGTAGAGTCTGATCACTACCTCACCTTTGATAATCTATTTGAAACTAACTTGTTTGATAACAATTCCATTTGTAACCTTACCATGGTTATTCATCATAACCCATTACCATTATATTATCCCCAACTGATAGATTGGGACTAATAAGAATCTAGTCTATTAATTGATGAGTTATGGAATGATGAGGCATTTTGTGACTTCTTAGGCCTTAGAGACAACATTTTTTTAGGAGATCACAAGTTAGGATTCTCAATTACATTAGATCTTATAGCCTATTTTGGAGAGCGAGTGAATACCCTTAGCCAAAAATAAATAAGCAAACCATTGAGGTCTCAAAGTGAAAACCTATTTGAGGCACTTTATAACTAGGGAAAAATTAAAGATAAAGGCCAATCTAGTGGTGAAAACTTGTTTCAAGTGCCATAGATAAGGGTGTTCATTTTTCTTTGAATTTAGACTAGGCGACCACCAATGATGAACTTACCTGTGGATCCAAGTTTAGATTTAGCAACAAGTATTCGATCAAATTATTCAAAATTTTTGACTATTTTTTTGACATGGCTAGATCTCCCATTAGGGGACTCATATTCATCATGCCTCAGAGAAGTAGAATAGCAATTCCTAACAGAGGACCCTAACATAATTCAATAGTTCAAGTAGTTGCCTACTATCCTAGAAGATAGTTCGACCCTTCTAGTCAAAGGTATAATAGCGGTAAATATCAAGACTTTATCAGACATAAAATGTATAAAATTAGGTGTGTCCCTCAATGAGGAAGAACATGAAGTATTTATATATCTATTGAGAGAATTTGTAGATATCTTTGCATGGGCCTATTCTAATATGCCAAGTTTAGACCTTGCCTTGGTTCTAAACCACCTTGTGGTGAATCTGGATGCCAAAATTATATGATAAAAGCTATGTAATATGCATCCTCACATTACTATATTGGTAAAGAAAGATTTGGAAAGAATCTTAGATGTAGGATGTATCCGATCCATTGATTACTCAGAATGGATCTCTAATGTGGTACCTATTAGTAAAAAACTTGAAGGGATCAAAATTTGTACTAATTTTTGAGACATCAACAAATATTATACTAAAGATGATTTTCCCTTACCTAATTTGACATGATCATCAAATCCATGATAGGTTATGAAATAATTTCACTCATGGATGGATTTTTAGGATATAAGCAGATCAGAATAACACTAGAAGACCAACATAAAACATCATTCACCACTCCATGGGGAATATTTTGTTATCAATTAATGATATTTAGCATTAATAATGATAGAGATTCATATCAAAGGGCCATTAATTTCATATTACATGATATGATGCATGATATTATTGAAAACTATGTCAATGACATATTAGGAAAATCCAAAACCAAGGCTGACCATCCAGCAATGCTGCATAAGATATTTGAAAGATTATGAGAGTACAAAGTGAGACTCAATATAAAAAAATGTGTGTTTTGTGTAACTTCAAGAAAATTACTTATCTTTATCATGTCTCCTATAAGTATTGAATTTGATCTAGCTAAAGTCCATGCTATAATCAAGATGTTACCATTAACCAATTTAAAGCAACTCCATAGTTTTTAGGGTAAGATCCAATCAATCCGATGCTTCATCTCTCAATTATTAGACAAGTGTCATCAATTTACACACCTTATAAAGAAAAGAGTTAAATTTCAATGGGATAATCATTTCCAAATAGCTTTTCAATAAATCAAAGATTATCTTATTAATTTGCCTATTTTATTACCTCTTATGCTAGGAAATCCATTCTTGTTATACTTATCAGCTACTGACCATGCTATGGGGGCACTCTTCGATCAACATGATGACAATGGAAAAGAGCATGCCGTATAATACCTAATCCATACCTTGGTTACATATGAACATAACTATGCACCTATTGAAAAAGCTTATCTGGCCATGGTTTTTGCAGCTCAAAAACTATACCATTACATGTTGAATAAAAAGACCATGGTCATTTCAAAAGTAGATCCACTCAAGTATATACTATCTAAAATAGCTTTTCAAGGTAGAATAGCTAAATAGATCATGTTTTTAAGTGATTTTGACATAGATTATGTCAATTAGAAGGCAATCAAGGGATAAGTTATTATAGATCAACTTGTTGAAGCACCTCTCACAGACACACAATCACTCACATTTCAATTTCTTGATGAGTACATAATGAATATCATTGACACACCTATTGAGGAGCATCCCTATAAGCTATATTTTGATGGTTTATTTACTGCACATGGATCAGGAGCAAGCCTATTATTTATTACACCATAAGGGGATCTAATCCTTAAATCATTTAGAATCAACTTTCCTTATACAAACAACATGGTCAAGTATGAAATAACTTTGATAAGTAGGGCATTGGAATATATCTCATCTCCAAGTTTATGCTGATTCTTAGTTAATCATCAATTAGGTCACAAATCATTTTTAGACCAAAGATGACAAGTTAGTTCCATATAAAGCCATGGTCTACACTCTTAAGCAACAAATTGCCAACATTCAATTTGAACACATACCAAGGGCTAGTAACAAAACTACAGATGCAATGGCTACTATTGTCTCTTTGATTTGACAAATAGATAAATCTAGAGAGTATCAATTCCTCATTGATAATTTGTTAGCACTGGCTTATGAACCTTTAACCATTACAATGATTTGTAATATTATTGGTCCTAATTCTATCTAGTACTTAGACCTTTATAACTACCTTCATGACCAAGTTATACCACCTAACCTATCTCAAAAAAAAACTAAATAATTCATTCATCATTCCACTCATTATTATCTACTTAGATACACCCTTTACCATTATAGTTTTGATGGAATGCTTCATTTTTTAACTTTGGTATATTCTACACTATCATTAAGAGAAGCTTACGAAGGAGTATGTGGTGCTCATTCTAGTAGGGTAGTCTTATCCAAAAATCTCTTATGTACTGGTTATTATTGGCCTATAATGGATATAGATGCTATTACATATGTAAAAAAATGTGACAAATGTTAACAACATGCTAATCTGATTCATGCCCCAACAAAAACTCTAAAAATGATGTTGACACCATGTCTATTTTTTACATGGGGAATTGACCTCATTAAGAAGATCAACCCCACTTGATCTGATGGCCATAAACATATCCTTATCACCACCAAGTATTTCACTAAGTGGATTAAAGCTATACCCCTCACTTACGTGACTGGAAATTAAATTTCCAAATTCATCTTCAACTATCTCATTTGTCACTAGGATATCCCCTTTGACATTATGTTTGATAATGGAAGATCATTAAAAAAAAGGATGTAGACCAGTTATGTACTAAATATAACATCACACAAAAAATTTCTACAACATATTACCCTCAACGTAATGGCCAAGCTAAAGTATCCAACAAAACCAATGTCAATATTCTCAAAAATATTGTCAATGATGCTGGTCATGATTGACACTTGTAGATATTCCCTATCCTTTGGGCATACCATACCAATCATCATACCCCCATAGGAGCCATTCCATAATCGTTTATGGTACTAAATCCATCCTTCCCATTGAGGTCAAATTGCCTTCACTATGCATCTTTTTCAAGCATGTCGTAGATGATCATGACTATCGAGTATCTCACCTGTAATAGTTAGACCTACTTGATGAAAAACACACAACCACACTCTAAAATATTTAAGCATATCAGAACTAACTCAAATGCCACTATAATCAGTGTGTTAAGTATCAAAAAATTGAACTTGGTGATCTTGTTCTTAAAGAAAATAAAAAGAATACCATGGCTAAGAAAAAACATAAAGGGAAATTCAAACCAAACTAGATAGAGCCTTTCATCATTATTATAGATGATGGATCAAGAGCATACATGATTGCCACACTAGATAGAGATGAACTTCTAGAGCTAATGATTATTTTTCATCTCAAGTGGTACTATGCTTTAATGATAAGGTGTATTGTCTATAAAAACTATTTTAGTTATGCCATTTTATCACTATTCTTCTTTATACAAATATCATCCTTATCTGTCCTCTTAACCATATCTACTTTTTGCTTCTGACCTATCGACCCAATGTGTTCTAAAGCCTAGCCTATTTGACCTTAGTTTTTACCATTCATTACACTTTTTTAGCATCAAGGTATCTTATTAGTTTCATCAATTGCTTCAAGTACTTCAAATAGAAATCATATTTTGGAATAATGTGATAGAAGTTATGGTAGTTGTATCCTTCATTTTTTATTCCTTTCTTACCATTGGTCTTGATACTAATTATAACCACCTTTAAGCATATTATTACCATTTATCTATGCCATTGTGTCCTAGTTATAACCACTTATAGGTAAAATAGGAGCAACATTAACCTTTGACATACCAACTTGTCACTTCGTATGTCATACTATGCCTTTTTACCAACTGTACCTATTTTATTTGAATTGACTGCTACAATAGCTTAATTCCTTTATTGTAAGGGTAAAAATACAGTGACTTGAGGTCCTACTTTGGGAATATGTAGGCAACACTTGATACTAATTGAGGTTAGCTCAGTCACCCTAAGCCACAATCTCACCATTTTACAAGCAACCTAAGCCACACTCTCACCATTTTGTGGGAAACCTTAGTTTGAATTTTCTCACCATTTTGTGAGCTTGAACCATTTAGTGTCTCATCATTCTTGATTGATTTGAGACACTCCAAAATAATTCCAAAAACATTTGAAAAATTGTTAGAAAAAAATAAAAAGATTGATCACTTCTTTGCCTTAAGGATTTTGGGAACCCTTACTAAGTCACAAGTAAATCAATTGTAATTTAGTTTCCCCATATTTTTTGGCCTTTTCTCTCATGCACTTTTCATTTTTCAATACCATTCCTCTCCTTCTATCACATCCATTCTATTTATTTTTTCTCTCTTATTGCATTCTTTTCATTCCTTAGGAGAGCTACGTTTGGTCTAAAGTTTTTATTGGATATTACATCCATGAAACTATGTAGGTAGCATCCACTTGCCTAGTGCATATGGATATAACTTAGCCACCCCATTCCTTTTCTTTTATTCCCCCCTTTTTTTCCTTTGTTAAGTTGTCACCTATTTTCTAGGGGAAATGTTCTTATGGTTTCTATTATGTTATTTGTTTGTTTATCTACTTATTTGTTTGCTTTCGGCACTATTGCCTTGATTTAGTTTATGTGTATTCATTGGGTGATTCCTTACCCATACTTACACTTTAATCCATCCATATTCATATGTTTACATTGTCATCATGGTTTCTATCATTGGTGCATTATGTTCTATTGACTATTGGATTTTGGGAGTCAATCCTTATGCATATTTTAGCCAAATCCTCATGATTTTATATCATGATGCCTACCAACATGTGGTACAAAAAACCTTAGCTTCAAGAAGTCTATTTAGCAATGGCATCATCTCTTTGGCACTGACATCCTGATTCAATCCTAATCATATCCCAAATAGAGTAATTAAACATGAAAAAATTCCAACCCTTATTAGTTTAGATGAGCATCTCCTTAATAGTAGGTTATTCAAATTCATCATTAACCTCTATGTTAAGTTATCATCATCCTTGGCTAAGTTTATCATGTTTTCCATAATCAAGGTTTAATGATTATAACCACCTTTGGGAAAATGATTGCACACTATCCCACCTACATTTCTCAATATTTATAACTACCTTTGGGAAACTCATTATGTTGTCACCATTTTAATTTTTATGCCTATACAGGGGCATGTTATTCTATTATTTATTTGTCTTAACTGGGATAGCTCTATCTTCTCAATGATTATAACAACCTTTGGGTAAATCATTATGTTATCATACCACATTACCACTATTAGGGTACAATATTTATAACTACATTTGGGAAAACCATTGTACATTATCCCACTTGTATTTTGAATGATTTTGACTACATTTTTAGTATCATTATTTTTTTACCCCATCATATTTCATTTCTTTGTCCCATCATTTTTATTCTTTCTTTTTGAGGGATCATTTGCTAACTTACTGGTGCCAACCATTCCCTCAAGGGGACATCATACAGTTAATATATCATCAATGCAGTTGTAGGCATACATGACCTTTTAATTCTTTGATAAGACATTACTATGCTTATAACTTGTAATTCCTTCCCAAATAGGGGCAAACTATAGACACCTAAATCTAGCCACCAATGAATTGTAATCAGACTTTTGACAAATTTTCACCCAAAATGCACAATTTGGCCTACAAACACTAAAGCACACTAAATGATTTTAAATTGACATATTCAAGTGCAAATGTTGGCTAGGGTATCTGTAAATAGGGTAATACAATTTATGGCCTAGCTAACTTTGATTAGATCATTTTGAGTAAAAATGACAATTTTACACCTAGGTGCTCAAGAATGCTCTTTCCTATCAAATCTCTTACATGAGACTCATGGATTTGTTATTTTTTATCAATAACATCATAAATGGGATAATGGATCCAACGTATCTAACATCACCTTCTAATTCTAATCCAGTCAAATTTTGGACCAATAACAAGGCATTTTGATCAATTTGAGTAATTTGTGCACAAAGTACTTAATCATGCTTAAGAGATAATTAACCCAAATCAAGGCATAATTAATAATTCCTTGGAAAATAGTTGAATACTTATTTTTTGAAATGGATATTGAATATCTTCATCATCAGGTGACCCAATTTCTTGGGAAGACATCCCTAGGCCATAAATACCATAAATATCAGGATTCATACCCTTCATGCCTCATCAATGCCTTCCATGATGCCCTCCATGACTCTTGATTTCCCCTTATTCCAATTTCATGATGAGGATAATTATAAACTTAAATTAAAAAACAAAATTAATCCTCAACCACACATCTCAATCTCAAGATGGATGGTTCAGGTTGATTGTAAACATTCTAATAAATCTATAAATAGAGATGCCATGAACATCATTTATAAGCTATTTTTATACAAAGTTATAATGAAAAATTTATTACAAAGCTTCAAGAAATTATTGTTACCATGGCAAATTGATTCCAATCCAAGCCAAGCCACAAGCCAAAGGTGCTAAGGAGAGATGGATGTATCCAATCTTTCATTGCCAATGACTTCATGACGACAAACTGAGAAAGCCACTACAACAAGAATTTTGGAGCATCCAAGGAAATTAAAAGAGGATTTATTTTTCATTTTAGTTTTGTGTTTTATTCATGTTTATTAAATAATCTCTCCCTAGTGTATAGGCCTAGAGATGTTATGCTAGTTAATGTGTTTCTTTCATTTTGTTTTCATTTTGAAACTAAAACCATACTAACCATCCTCTCTTGAGTAAAATTATTAGATCACACTTAGCCTAATCCTAACCATGATTACCCTATCCAAATATAACCCCATACTAGGTCTAAAATAACATCATGACCATCTAACCCATCACCTAGTCACTCATTTTGTCATTAAACAAGACATTATTACATACATGCATATACTTGCTTATTATTTTTCTATCATTTATTTTGTGTACATCATGCATATATCTTGTTTTTATTTTTTATATTTGCATAATGTATATTTTTATCTCTTGGGCAATGAATGAAGATGCTATGAGGACACAAAAAGTGACCTTGATGATGAAAAGTTTGTTATATGCCTAAGCACTTTGGCACAATGTCCTCTTGGTCATGCTTATATCATGGGGAATCTTTTCAAGTTATATATTTTTATATTAATTATACTATGACAAGCCTTATGACATTTATGATGGCTTGATCTCATCATTTATGTCATTATTCTTCTCCCCATCACAACCCATCTGAATAACATCCTAGATTTTATCTTTATCATCTTCATCTCATCATCTGAATCATATCATTAAATTACTAACAAGTATAATAATCCTCATCATCATCACTTTCTAATCACTAATCATCATCATTGTCATCTTCTCCTATTCATAACTACATTAGCCTAAAGTCTTTCTAGAGTATATAGGTAGCACTTGGCTAGTCTTCCATGCCCAAGGATAGCTTAACCACTATCTTCTCTCTTTCTCCCTTACATGTGTATTTTCTAGGGGCATCATCCCAATCCTTTTGGTCACTTGATCACATCAATTCTTCTCTAGCATCATGTCAATCGATTTAGCTTTGGGATACACCCATCATCAGCATTATCAAATCAATTTTATTTTGGCATATAGCTCTCCCTTGGATGAATCCTTTCTTGGGATATGTCTAAGGATTATATCCTTTTAATCCTATCATCATTATATTATAGTTCATTTCCCCTTGTGATGTATCTACAACTATGAAACCCATCATATTTCTTCCCTATACATGTGTCCTTTCTAAGGGCATCATCAATTTGTATCTCATTACTTGAGTCAAATAACTCATCTTCTTCATCTTCTATCCCAAACTTGGCATCCCATCCCCTCATCTATCCATCTCATCCCACCCATCATTTCTTCTTTTGAGTGGCCATCTAGCTCATTCTTCCCTGTATATCCCCTCAAGGGGGCATCATATCTAATAAAAACATTTATTAACATTCATCCATGACATGATTTTTATTTGAAAGATCATTACTCATTTTAATTCATCCACTCACAATGCCCTTTCAAAGATGGGAAAATTTCATGCACCTAAAATTGCTCGCTTCATTATTATTGACTAATATTTTTACTAGTTGACACTAATTCTATTTAACCTATTTTATCCTACTAATTTATCCTAATCCCATCCATATATCTAATATCCCCATCCATTATCCTTCATTCACTATCCTTATTCTAATCCCATTCCTTCATTAATTATTTTAAATCTCCCATTATCTTAATCTAATCCTAGTTATCCACTATAGGGGAATTTAAAATTCCCACAACCCCACCTAACCACTTACTAACCTACACCCTAGGCATTCCTTCATCCCTAGGAATCATAATCCTCATTAATCCCTATCTAATCTCTCTCATTATCCCCTAAATTTATGTAGAATCTTCTAGAATTGGATAAGCTCCTCCAAGTGTCTATAAATATCTAAACTAGAGACTTATAATAATTTGTAATTCCTCTAAAATTCCCTCTATTTTCCTATTTAAACATGCTCTCCCTCTACCCTCAAACCAACTTGGAAACCCATATCAAATCTATGTCAAATTAAAACTCCAATTAACATAACTAATCTATGTCAAAATAAATCCATGCATCTATTATCGAGATCTAACATCAAGCCATCATGCTGTCTAAATTTCGAGTCAAGGCATATCCATCTCAATCTATTTATCTTTTTTTTAAATCTTGGTTTAGGATCTAAGATTTGAATGTAGGATTAAGTATTTATTTCATCCAATTCCATTTAAACCTTAGTGGCTTTAGACTTTAACTAGTAGTTTAAGATTTGGGTAGATTAAATTTCATAGTTTAATCTCATAAGCCCAAATTTTGAATTACACAACCCATATTCAAAGCCATCAAATCATTCATATAATCCTCTATGAAACTAGTGGAAGAAACACCTACCTGGGTTTCACAAATACTAGCTAAAGTCCACAATAAATGTTTTTTCAATCCTTTATTTTTTCTCTTTTTGCCAATGCTATCATATCTTTTCAACTTCTCCCTTTTTGTTTGTATTACCAAATAGTTTCTTCCAATCTCATTTTTGCAAGCCTGTATCCATTTTGAAAACCCTTCTACATGTCTCATGTAACTTGAGTTTCATAATTTCATGTATAATTACCCTAATTTATCTCCCCATTTCAGTACCTCTCCACCTAAAATTACATGATTCTTAAAAATATTTAAACCCTAATCATATTTTCCCCAAGTGGAGTTTTGGCTCCCTATTAGAAAATTCATTTTTTTAATAATTATGTATTTTCCACTTAAATTACCAAAATGATGACTTTTTAAAACATTAAAACTTTGCCACTTTTTCCTAATGTCACTAAATACATGCTATTATCAAATGCATGATTAAATTTATAAAAAGTGTTAAGACCACTAAGTGGTTAGAGAAGTTCAAATACTTCTAACTAACTTCATATAATGTTTATATTAGACTAATTTAGCTAAGACTTGCATCACATAGTTATTTTATGGAGTTGATAAAATAAACAAGATGCATGCCTCATAATGTAAGGGATTTCTAAAACCATGATCCATACACAATCAAAGATACAAACCAATAAACAATAAAAAGTATAAAGATAATGCAATAAATAATGAAGCCAAAGTGACAAGTCATTAATTTAAACATAATTATCATACACCAACATACACTATAATATTGTAAAAACATTTTGTCTCATGTGAAGTCAGACATCATTCAAGATAAAATATGTAGTCAAAGACTCATATTACACAATTAAAATGAAGTATAACAAATTAAGTAGAAAATTTAGTAAGGATGTGATCATGATTTTTAGTAGATTCTATGTACTTCCAACATTCATGATCTGCCATCCTCTCCCATATGCAACTTTCCCTCTTTACCACTCAGTGAGGGTGAAATATGTCTTACATCCACCTCAAATAAGAAAGGTAGTTAGTCCATTTATATCATTATAACTAGAAAATATTTAACAACAAATGATATACATAACAATGTGTTTTCCATGTTGAGATATATATAAATGTAAATGAAATTTCATACATTTTTCTAATAAATAAAGGTACTAAAAAATAGGGATTTAGAAAAAAAATGTAATAGTCTAGGTAAACAAACAACATGATATATCCATCTATTCTACATAAACTAATATCTAACTAAACCATAGTCAATTGTTTATTTATAATATATGTAATTTGTTAAGGAATATGAATGATTTAAAATCCTCCTCCCCTTAGATAGGTCATCACCTTGATTTCATTATTTAAAACTGAAACATATATGATTGGATCAAGTTATTCTTTGGATTTTTAATGCTAGTCTATGAAATACATTCTCAAAAGGTATTCCAAAACTTGATTTACCTTATAAAAATTTCCATATATTTAAGTATGATAGGTTATAACTAAAATTAATCTAAATTCCCAATGTTGCATTTAAAGTTTGCCTAAACCTACAAGTCATGCAAGGGTCTATATATGAGATTATTCTGTTTGGAAAACCATGCAACATGTAAATTTACAAAACAAACCTCTTATCTAGAAATGATGAATCATGAGTTAAATTACCAAGTATAGATGATATTTAAGGATTATATAGAACCTCAATATTGTATACTTAACAAACTTAGTCCTTTGTTATTCCTCTCAGTTCTACACTTTCATACTTCCATAATCACACATTTGCTCTACCTTATGCCCCTTCACCTATATCTACTAGTCTGACCAAACTTATGTTGATGAACTAAGCCTTATATCTTATAATTCTTAAAATGTACTTATCTTCCATCTCTACAATTTTTGAACCTATACCTACTTTCTTGCTCCCTAGAAACTAATATTTGAGATAGAACTATTATGGACATTAGTGTCCTGGCCCAATGTAAGTGTCCAATTCCCTAAAGTCATCTAATTTAAAAATTAAATGTATCTTAATATTCATATTAAGTGATTAATACAATTTATTACTCCAAATGGGTTGATATAAATATAAGATCAACCCTCATTCATTCCTAACCTACAAGACCTAGAAAAAAACCAAAGAGACCAAGACAACTTATCAAAAGCAATCCATCAAGCATTCAATTGAAAAAGCTTCCATATTTACATACCATTCATAGGTAAAACACATTTACAGGTCTAAATAACTAAAGGAGTATCCCAATAGGTTAATTTCCTAAGTTATAAGATAGGTCACTATTGTACTAGCTTTCTACATGTTGCATGATTCACACATAATCTAACATGTAGGGTAGTACCACATGAGTCTGAAGCCCTCTTCTAGAGTATTAATTATGTAGGTAGCACCAAATGATAATGGTATCTCTGGGATCATCTTGAAACCATTTTACCACTACCCCATTTTACCCCAAGATCACTATAAATATGGATAACTAGGGTTTTACCATTTTACAAGGAGTGACAATCTATGACCCATATTTAAATGCACCAGAGTGAAGGTGAAGACAAACAAAAAATAATCTAGGTGGTCAAATTTATTTTCTTTAGGTATTATGTATAGGAAATTTATGTCAAACCTAGATAATAGCATTGATGCAACCATCCTTGGCTAATGTTAGTGTCCAGAGCTCCAAAAGCATTAGATACAAAATCTGATGACTCTTCCAAAACTATCTTCCAACCTACTTCCTACCTTTTTTAGATCTAACATTGTGCTAGCTTCAAAATAATCTAAGTATATTACTTCCTTATCATTTCCCTAAATATATTAATTATATTTTCTATATTTAGACTATTTTAGTTTTATGAATTCAACATATGCCTATAATTGAGTTTAGTATCTAATTGGCCTAGTATATATCTAATTATCACCCTTATGCTATTTCATTTCTATATACCCCTTTAATAAAATCTAGGGATAATAATAAGATCAACTAAATAATTTTAAGGTTAAACATTTGGTAACCTTATATTTAAACATCAAAACCTATAAAACTTAGAGTTTTTTGATATTTTTATTGATAATCCATAATTTGTATGAATGCAAAATTTTATGATTACTAGACTTTTCATCCAGCTAAGGCTTTAGATTGTTTTTCTTTTTCATTTCCTACTTTTATTATTTTGTATGAATTTTATGATTAGCCCTAGATTGGGAGGTGTTCTTATTGAAAACATTGATCTTCCCCTGCCACCATCTAAGATGTCTCAAACCAATAAAGGGTCTCATATTTTGGATCATGATGATACCCATGTTCACAATGAAAAAAATATTGATAGGGTTATCATAGAAGAATATTATGATAATGAAAACTATGAAAAAAATGAAAATAAACAAAACCCATGATAAAGTAAAAGTAATTGCATTATTTTATGAGCATGTTCATCAAAACCCTAAAGATAATGATCAGATCCTAAAAACTATACTAGAAACAAAAAGTTTAAAAGGTATAATTGAAACATCCCTTCCCTTGAACACATTATAAATTGATACATATAATTGGGGCATGTGTTATGTGTTTAAAATTTTGTTTCCTAGATAATCAAATTACTACATCTATCATAGAATTACCAATTGTTTTAACATAAATATTAGTTTCAATACCTATTATTAATCAAACCATGTTTACATCCCATTTGGTGACTACTCAAATTGTTAATATAAATCCCACTAGGTCTATAGTTCAATCACTCCTTCAAGTTATAAAGACCTTAGAGGACAAAGTTACGAACATTGAATAAAATGCTTTAAAATTCCCTTATGCTATAGATTCACAAGATGTGTTGTATAACCCTCTTGCATTTGAGATATCTTTGTACCCTTTTCCAATTGGTTTTTTGCACCTAAGTTTCCATTTTATAATGGCAAGGGTGATCCCAAGTATTATATTTGATCCTTTCATGCAACATTTATTGACTATGCCTCTAATGATAAAATTTGAACCAAATTATTTCCATTAAGCCTCAAGGACTATGCTTTGAGGTGGTTTTATGATTTACCTTTCCAATCTATGAAAGCATTCAAAACTCTTTTAGACTAGTTTTTAGCACACTTTTCCATTAATATTTATAAAAAGGTTTCCTATGCCCAAATTTCCAAAATAAAAAAGGAAACAATGAACCTATCAATGAATATGTCTTGAGATATTAAACAATTCTAGATAAAATGACCAATCTTATGGTAGATAAAGTGTTTTAATACAAATTTAATAAAAGTTTGCTTGCTTATTTACATGAGTCCATTATTTTTAATAAGTTTAAATATTTTGATGATTTGTGCCATGTTGTACAAGACTGTGAAATGAAGATTATTTCATTGAATAAGCTCAAATATGTAAAAAACACACTAGTTACATCTACATTTAGTACCAAATTTACAATCAAACTAAGTTATTAGGTAAAACCTCTTGATCCTAAAAATAAACAACCACCATGATTAACACTATTTTACAACAACCTAATTGGCTTTTCTTATCCAATGCACCAATGAGATAGTTATCCTATTTACATAATTCCCTAGCCTCATTACTCCCACAATTAATTGAGTGTCAACTTATATCTCTCCCTCATCCTATAGAGGTTGATATAAGTCAACATATACCCAAATGATATGATGTGAATGCTTATTGTGACTATCATTAAGGAATAGGGCATTCTAAAAGTAGATGATTTACCTTGAAGCATAATATTCAAGATCTTATCAATGACCAAAAAATTATATTTGAGGATCCTTCAAAGGAATTAGACTCATAACTTGGTGATCACCATAAATAGAAAATATTTAACAACCTTTTTCAAGACCATTATAAGAAGGAACCATAAGTCCAAATGGCATATAACGTATATCCTCATCCATCACATTATGAGCACCCACTCGATGGGATTACGGATAATTACATGTGACATATACCTCATATGGTTAAGAGACCTATTTCCTTTGATGATAGTGAAATTAAGGATGATGACTCTAATATTCATTCTCTATTCATTTGAACATATCTTGATAAACACCCCATACATAGTGTTATGATTGATAATGGTGCAAGTGAAAATGTTTGCACCATGACATTAATTACACACTTAAGCTATGATCATCATGATTTACACCCCTATACCATATCAGTTCGAGTATTGTATGGGACCTACTAGAAGGTTCTTGGTGAGATTGACTTAACTTTATAGGTTGCTTCCACATATGTGGTTAATAACATTTTAATTATCCCTTACACATGCATATTTTATATGTTATTAGGAAGATCTTGGATAGACACTCTTCAAGTAGTGCTATCTACAATGCATAAGCATGTTAAATACAATCATGCCAATTGGGTAATTATAGTATCCATAATTCCATATGAGCATCCTCTTGAAAAAGAGAAACTTATACCTAGACAACTAGATATCAAACCTACTAAGGCTAATTCACCATAAAAGGGTAAGAAATAGGCAATCCCCTTTACTAGGCATATGGTTCTTGAGAGCCCATTACATTAGAGACATATAATGGATTTTGCAGAATCCCCATCTTCTACTATACACCATGTTTAGATATCAAGAACACCTCCTAATATACATATTAATTCTATGCCAAATAAATAAATAAACACTCAATGATGGATTCAAAGAACCCCTACTCATGTTATTCATACTATTTATTCACACCCACAAAGTTCTAAATTACATACATAGAGCACCATTGATAATGAAATAATATATTTTGCACATATATATGCTCCTTAATAGCATAAATTGATTATTACACTAGGTTCATAGTGGGGAGACATATATGACCATATATTGGATGGAATCATAGGATGATATTTTATCTTTAAATATTATAAAAATATGGACAAAATAAAAAACATTCAAGAATCCAAAAATATTTTTGGCACCTAAATGTTCTACTAGGTCCTTAGCATCTATGTGTTAGTTCCATGTTGATGGATGGTATATTTAGTTACTCCTACACACACATATGTGTCACACTTATATTTGAGTATGATATAAGCATACACAAAATACGAGATTTTTTCCTAATAAAGATGTTGGGCCTTCCCTCTACTCATGTCATATAGACATTGGGTTATCCACTTATTTGATCTTGATACACATAGGTTATATCATTCAATGACCACATTCCATTATCATATTTGAGATTATATATGTACTTACACATGCCTTTATACTTGATTATATATTACACATGTTACTTGATATGCTATACACTTAACATTTTTTTCTAACACATTTGATCAATGGGACACTATGAAATGTTTATGCTGGTTTTTTATGGTTTTCATTATGCACTTATTTAATATCGTACCTTGATTTTGTGTTTATTTTTAAAGCATTTTAATATGCTCTTTTACTTATGGTCCTCATGCCTATGTATGCTTTCTTTGACATTTACATATGTCATGGTTTATTATATGGACATTTGAATATGTCATTCTTATTTTTGTATATATTTTACTTAGTCATGTACCTTAAATTGTGTGGCATTAGAACATGCCTCTTGTTTGTGGTCTCCTTGGACCATTGCCTTTTGAGTTTTGTTGTGTATGTGCTTGTTTGTTTTTTGAGCTTGTATTGTTACTATATATATGTCGCGATCATCCTTATCATGAATATTATGTTTATATGTGATAACATTGATTCTATGAAATTTAATGTTATATATACCTCATGTTCCTTATAAATTCTAAAACATTCCATTCATAGATTATGTAGTTGTCTTATCCTTTTGAGGTGAAATAACTACTAGTTCATATCTTTACCTCACATCAAAGGTGGGGCATATTAGTGGGGGCATGACATAGAGGCATGTTATCCACATTTGGAATAATTTGAAATTTAGTGGGGAAATACTTTGGAAGCATATTATCCACACTCATTCAGTATATTGGTACTTATATCAATTTTTAGATTCAGTGGAGGTATGTCATATGGACATGGCTTTCACACATTCAAAATTCTCCAATTCAATGGGAGAATGATTTAGAAGAATGTTTTTAATATTAAATTATGAAATTTAATAGAGAAATATCAGATCTTAAATTACATATATATTGGGAATAATTTATGTAAACTTGATGCCCTTCTCTATGCTAGCTAATGAAACCTAGATTTTGACAATTTTCATGGAATAACACAATAACTCCAAAATAGAACAAATGTGAACTTATATTAATTTAAAATGAGACAAAAATAATTGAAAATAATTGTAATAATCATTACACAATATTTATGGATTAAAATATAAAGTGTAGGTAAAAAACCTTACTAGAACTACATAGTAACACTATAAGAACTACTCAAAGCAGAACATAAATACACAACACTTATAGGATGATCAAAATATACCAAATAATAATAAAATAACCTGAAAATAACCCATAAATACACTGTATATCTACTTTAAAAATCCAAAAAATCTAAAAAACATTTTATAACCTCTACTCACACCAACTCCCTGCATAAATCATAAAAATTGGTTGAATATGTACTCCTTGAAGCTCTGTTACAATTATTAAGTGAAATTTTACCTCTATATCATAGATTTTTAATACTTAAATGCTTGGGATAAATGGGTTTCCATCTAAATACCTCCAACGTGCAAGAGTTTATATTCTATGATGGTTTGATGAATATTTTTCAACAAGAGAAGTTAATTAGTTTGGTAAAAGATATTTTAGAGTGAAATTATGGCATCTTAATAACCAAAAAGGCCCAAAGGGGGTGAAAAAATCTATCTCCTTAATTTATAAAGATAAAAATCTAATTAGTAGAATTCATTAGTTGTCACATTTCTCTACTTTCCATAGTTTGCTTTAATTATGCTTTTCCTGCTTTTATCTAATTTCAAAATTTTCTCAAATTTGCTAGATTTTATAAAGGATAAGAATGAAATAATAATTTATTAGTTTAATTTAAATCCTCCTAAAATTCCTTCTCATTTAGAAATACCATGCCCCACTTTATAAATTGTTTGGTATTTTATGATCCAAATTATTATTTAGTTTTGTTATTGTTTATTTACTATGCATTAGGTTGTTAGTGATATGTTTAAAAAAATGGTTTCTTCATGGGAATTAGTTATATCATATAACCACTCAAAATATTTATAAGTTGTTAACCTTATTTTTAAAATTATCCTAAAATAATAAAATAAAATATTTTATGTGAAATTCTCTCTTAACAATGTAAACTTTGAGTTAATCCTCCTGTTCTTAGTGCCAACAATGGTATCAAATCTTAGAAAGAGGATTGAAGAGGAAAAATATTTGGTAGGAGGATTGAAGAAGTAGCTTTGAAGAAAATTAGATCAATCATGTCTCATTTTGGAAATAAGCAATTTGATTTTTTTCCTCTAGAGATAACAAAACATAAAATTACTTTGGGCTTCAAGTCAATATACAAAAATGGTGGCATCATAATATTATTGGACCTAAACAAAAATGGTGGCATGGTTGGGCCATAAATCTTTCCATTAAAACTATACAATGGCAGTACCTATGATTGAAAATCCTACCATAAAGGAAATTATTTAAATTTTACATATTTTGATTGAGTTGTGACTTTATTTCTTCTATACGGTAGTGCCACACCTTCAAATTTTCTTAGAATACCTTCAAAGCTACAATTTTGTTTATTTTGATCAACAAATCCCCACACAAACCTGTACGATGACCTCAAATGGTAAATGGAATCTTAGGAGTATTCATGAGGCAACATTTTTACAATTATTTTCTTTAAAATTGATTTTTCAAGTTGTTATTTTGGGAAGGGCCCCATAAACTCCAAAATCAAGCACATTTTTTTCACATCCTATGAAATTTTAGGGTACAACTATTTTACATTCCCTCATATTTATTTATTTTTTTTAAAAATCGAACAAAAAAAAGTTTATATATAATATTCTCCATTGCTATTATAAAAATCACTTGTAGAGGGATTGGTAAATAAAATTTTATTAGTTAAATGCAAAGAGAGGGGTTATAGGTTCAATACACTTGCACTATATTTTGGTAAATTTTTTTAAAAGGAACATTTTTATAATATTTTATTTGTAATTGGAGATACAAGGGTGTAAGTCACATAAACACTCGTAACATTTATTATAACTTTTTGCGACCTGTTATCAATTTGTGTGAAGGTGGTCAGATGACCAATTGATTTATAATTATTTAGGCATTCTAGATAGATAAGAATGGTTTTTTCTGTTTTGAAGATTTTTTATATGCTTTTTACATCAAACTGTATTGATAATGATGTATAAAGGTACATTTTTGATATAAACTGAGACCTTCAAAATGTAATTTTTTATAATGACACCTCATGCTTGTGCTATTAGAGACTATCTCATGATTTAAATGTACATCAAGATCCTTGTAATTGACAAAGTGTAAGTGTCAAATTAGAGGTTGGAGGATCCATTAGAGGTTAGAGGACTATTACCTTTATTTAGTTATCTATTATCTCAAAGTTTTGGTTCAATGCTTGAATGGAAATTTTGGTAACAGTAGTGTAGAATAGGATTACAAATCAAGTTAGTTCATGCATTAGTAGAGAAAACTCAAAATAAGAATAGATAATGTAATGTGCTAAGCCTACTGCCTTGATAAGGGTTGTTAGTTAATTTAAGAAACTAATTATGAAATTAAGACAAGAAATACCTTCAAAGTAATGGATTTCCTTAAAAAATGGTCAATAAACATGTTTATGCATGGATTTGATGCTCCAAGTCTTTTTCAATGCAGTGTAACATGTGCCTTTGTCATCTCTTAGTTCACTAATGGATTTGGTTCCTTGATTTGTCAATTTTGGGAATGAGTCAAACTTATCTAATAGTATTTATGTATAATAAATTTGCAAAAATGAAGTTTGTTTGAAGCTATTTTTGCATGATAACATTACACAATTCAAGCTTAAATGTTATGTTCATGGCTCACTTATTTATAAATTTTTAGGAATGTTCAAAATGAAATGTGATCATTTATTTTGAGATCAAGATGTGTGGCCAATGATTAATTCAATTTTGGAGTACAAAGTCATAAATATTTTGGAACAAGTGAGCATTAATGAGGTATGGGAGATCTTAAACTTGATATTTATCCCATTAATTCCTAATTTTTGACACACCTTCTATGATGTCATGGGTGAGACATTTATAATTTATGAATTCTAATATTTTATATTCAATAACTTTCCATGGATTTTCCACTTAAGATCCTTATTTAGTTTTGATTTGCTTAATGGATTTAATTAATAATTTTTTAATTCTTGGTAATTAGTCACACATTTAATCTAATTGACTGGAAATGTCATTTTACTATGTCATAATTTAAATGGAGTTATATTAGAAGAAAATGTCAGTTGTGTATAGGATAATACCCCAACTAGGGTATTATAGACATGAATTGACACATACACATAATGTGTGTGCGTAAATTATAAGATTTTAGTGGTATAGGATGTCATTTTGTTTGGTCACAATTTGAATAAAAGTGAAATAGGAAAAGATAATGATTATGTAAAATGAATTTCCCTAATCAGGGATCAATGGAAAAGAATTGACACCTATAAATGGTATGTGTAGATGATTTATAACATTTTAGTGATTTTGGCCTAGATTATGCATTGTTGTGGAGTGTCAGTTAGATTTTTAATTTTAGCATAATAATGATAATAATTATATGTCTGCATTTTTAACCTATTTGAGAAGGCATTGAAATACATGTGGTTGAAGTAATGACTTCTCAAAGAATAAAAAGGTCACTTAAAATGATTATAATTAGAAGAAATAAATTCATTCCCACTTTCCACTAAATCTTACATGAGTCATGGATTAATGGGGTTAATTTTTTTTTCCCAAATAGTGTTTGGGATGCCCATGATGCCCCCTTAAGGGGAGCATATAAAGATTTAATTTGACATGTCAGCCCTTGATCGAAATAAAAATAATCATGTAATGTAACAAACAAGGCTATACATGGATCAATTTGAATAAAATGGTTTGAAAAAAAGATAAATAGGGTGAAAATGAGTGCCCAAGGAAGATAAATGGGGTAATTATAGGCCCAGAGGGTGAAATATTTGAAAATTTTACTATAATTTTAAACTTGGGGGTTAAAAATCATTTATTTTCACCCTCTACTATTACAATCTAGAGCTCTAAAATTTGTGCATGAGGAAGCTGAGTAAAATGGACAACATCCTGCACCACCGACACCTTGGAGAGAACATGCAAGAGTATCAATAACAACCAAGGAGCAGAGCATCAATAGGTACCTTTTTTGGTATTTAATTTTTACATTTATGGCATTTAATGCTAGGTATAGGTAGACATATTAATGATCCCTCTATTTTTATAAATTTTCAAATAGTAAGGTCACTCTTGACAACTACAATATCGCCATTGAGAATGGTGACATCATTAGGTATTTAATAGGGTGATGAGTCAAAATGGTGAAATATCCCTAATAAATAGTGATCTCACCCATTTTGGCAAAAAAATTTAGTTAAACAATGAAATCATGAAAAAAATGATGATATCACCATGTCAAATGATGATAATATCTTGTAGAATGGTGAATTCAAAAACCTATGAAGGAAATTGGTATGGTCAATCTATGGATTAGAAAGATAGCCATGTTAAATGGTGAGGTAACTAGAAAGACCAAAATGAAGTATAAAAAGAGAAAATGAGGCCAATAGAGGATTATTCTAGGTGTAAAACTAGAATAATTTAGGTAAACTAGATTAATTAGAGGAAAAACAATTGACTTGATTTCTTGTGTTGGCTTACAAGAATGAGCTAGGGTTATTATGATGTAGGAGTGATGATATTAAATGATTTGACATTAGGGCATATGGAATGATGATCTTGAGGGTGTTTTAGAGGTAGTTAAGTTGTATTACCTGGCATGACTACCAATGATTTCTATAGATCAATCCTATTTGTTAGCCCTTATAAAGAGGTGGTAGTATGAGATGTATACATTTCATTTTATAACTAGGGAGGCCATAATGACCATAGATGATGTTCATAGGATTATATGAATACTAATGTAAGGTCATATGATTACTTAGATGTTGGTAGGCTAACTAGTGATGCTCAAGGATTTGATTGATGTGATAGATCTAGAGGTATTTAAGGGGATCATAAACATAGATGCATTGGAAGACTTGGCCTAGCCTCTAGATGGTAGAGTAAGAGTAAAAGGAGTAGGGGATCTACCATTAGTACTGAGATAGGGGATAATTCACCTAGAGGTGGTCATTTTGATGGATCTTATTAATGGCCTTCTACTACTAGACAAGAGTAGATAGTTCTTCCCTTTTAGTTTGATTAGAGTAGTCCAAGAGATGTATAATTACTTGACACAATTTAAATAGGGGCCCATAAGTATATCCTATCTATATAGAGACTTACATATGATATCATACTATAGAGGGTAGATCATTAGGCACAACACACTTCTCTAGGTATGGGCATAGGAGCATATAGCCATTGAGTGGCTAGTGGGGCTAGATTATCAACAAGGACTAGATGATCTAGTAGATTTTAGGTGGTATCTAATAGGTCTAGGTTTATGAGGTCATCTTGGATATTTTATTTTATAGATGAGCCATAGATGAGATGGTTAATGATGACTTTATTTGGTGGATGTATTTGGTGATATAGTGATATTATATTAAGGAACTATTTGTGATCAACTTTATGATTACACCATGTTATATCATAGGTCTTCATGAATTCATGGTAGAGTGATATAGACCAAATCGATTCCAATAATAGTTTGAATTTTAATAAGATATTTTATAGGGTACCCATTATTTTGATCATGTGACTAGGGAGATCAAAGAGGGGTCTTCTAGTGCCCCAAGACTAGGTTAAGATAGACTATGATAGGGTCCAACATATATTATGAGACTATGTAGGTGGGGTGGCATATCCTGGCATGATAGATTCCTATATAACATGGTGAGATGGTGCCTAACCCATTAGATTGACTAAATCGTGGCCAAAACATCCAATGATACATTATTAATGGGTGCGATAGAGGATGGTTGAGGGTTAGTTCCTAGTACAAAGATAGGTTTAGGTAATGGTTCAAATAGCCATACCATTCTATTATAGGTCATTCTTACTCAGGTTTAAAAGGTTATTCTATGGGATATAGAGATGGGGGAGGTACCATGTGGTAATGAGGGCCCTAAGATAGGTACAAGGGAGGAAGGGACCTCTAATATAGGGGCACATTCAGGTTTAGGGGAGGAGGGGAAATCTAGCATAGGTAGGTCCATAGAAGATCAAATTTTATTAATAGGTTGTAAAGGGATCACTATGTAATTATCAAATATTGTAGGCCTATAGAGTGACATTTATTTTATGCACATAATTAGGTACTACACAAGGGGAGACAACCAAGAGACAAGGTCTTATTACATCTAGGGATGTAAATATTATTACTATGAGGGGACATGTGGTTAATCTTGTAGGAGTATAGGCTTAGTTGGCTACTTATAACAAAAAGCTTCATAGAGTGACTGGCGAGTAGGATAGAGCTTGGTTGGATGGGGAGAGATTGATATCTTAGGTAGAGAGGATCATGGAGGAGAGAGATGAGGCTCAATGAGTTGAGATAGATAGTGGTTCATCAAGAGCCTTGGAGTACATGATTACACCAAGGATGATATCTTATGCATTAAGGATGAGATCACATATTAATGCATGTTATATGAGGTTGTAGTTCCCATAGAGTGGAGAGATCCATCATATAGATATTATTCAATATCCTAGTAAACTAACAATACCTCTAGGTCTAGACATGATATAAAGTCAAAGTGGTCAGTGGTACATCCATATTCAAAATGAGTAGTCATGAGCCCACCACCACCATGTCCACCACCATCACCAACATCAGACATAGGTCAAAAATTTTAGTAGACTCCTCCAAGGGATGACTAGGATTAGAGATAATTTTGTATCTCCATTTTTTATATGAGATGTATATATATTATTTCGATGTATAAAACATTATTTTGAGATATATACATGACAATCATTTTTTGGCTCATTTCTACTTGTACATGGACTATTAATATTTTTGTCACATGATGTTTACATTTATTCTGATCTTGTTATGGTATATGATAGTGTTATCAAATGCACATCCTTAGTTAGAATATGGATGTGGATGTATTTATTGATCTATTTAATGTATGACTAGATGATATATGATAGTTTAGGAGATGCCCATCCTAAATTAATCATATAGATAGTCAGCATGATTCAAAGTGTATGCTAGGAGACACACATCTTGCATAGAGAGTGTTGTTTGTTTCCAATGTTTGACTTAGGATATCCTATTTAGGTAGAAGACATGTAAGATGGTGCTTTTAGATATTTTATTTTGTGCCACATTGACTATTGGATTTTAGATCAATTGGTGTATACTTTGGCAAAATAAAATTATGCATCATAAGTATGAATAGCCTATAATAACATTGTATTTCATTTGTGTATTGACCACTTTAAATGTGAATATTTTTAATTAAGGATAATTATAAAAAATACCAAAACCAAAGTTATAACTATTTACATTTAAACAAAAACCAAAGTTATAACTATTTACGTTTGAACAAAAACCAAAGTAAAGAAAAAGATAAAAATATAGAGAGAATACAAAAATGTAACCAACTTAAAATCAAGATATGAATTATCAACCCTGAATTAGGAAAAAAAATATACTAAAACATAAAAAATAATAAAACAAAGTAAGGACAAATTGTAAATAACTTAGAATCAAGATATGGAAAATCAAAACCCACACATTAACAAGGGGTACTTAAAAAAGCATAGTTATAAAACAATTTAAATATAGATGGAAACAATTCAAGCCCAAGGTAAAGATATATTAAAAAAGTTTGTGAAATGTATTTAAACACAATAGTAAAAAACAAAACAATAAAACAACTTAATAAATAAATAAATAAATAAAACACACACAAAGACACAAAATAATAAGATAAAAGATGAGAAGACAGACACAACAAAAAAGCAATGAAAATAAATAAAGATAGAATAAAACACTAATAAAAAGAGACAAAAGAATAAAAACACACCAATAAAAATAAACACACAAAATAAAAAACCAAAATAAATACAACTAAAATAAGGCAAGTGGACATTGCCTACATAATTTCATATATTCAAGATCCAACATGAACTTCAGGCCCAATGTAGTTCTCCCAAGATATGGGATAGAAGAAAATTGATGATGGTAAAATTTGACTATGGTGCAAGAGAATTATGGGAATGGTCTCACAAAATGGTGAGATAATTTAAATGAGAATCACTCACAAAATGGTGAGAGCATAAGAAAATTCAAGGGTGAAATAATGAACAATGTACATAATGGTACAAGGTAATGTTTTTGGTCTCTTATCATATCAATTTCTAATGCTTTTGTGTTTTTAGGATTAATAATGGAAACACAATATGAACAAAGGTACAAGGAATTACCTAGCCAAGGAGATGCACTTCCATAGGTGAGATTCCAAATAATGACTATATTGGCTACAATGGGCACTAATCCATATAAAGGCAATGATGAATATAAAGTAGTAGTAAAATAAGAATAAAATAGTACATAGTGTTAAAAAAGTCCCAAGGAATCATCTGTAGGCAAAAACCATATGCTAACATACCTTGGTACACTTACCTGAAATAGAAGTTATGGATACTGATCAAGCTAAATTGCTTCATATAATGATCTCTGAATGTGTGTATAATGACAATGAATCAAAATCAAGATCATAATTGGTAAAGGGGTATTATGGTCCAAGTTAAAATGGTCTAGGTGAAAGGAATATTGGTTTAAGTATATCAAAATAGAAATGGCCTACCTTACAATGGACCAGAGTTATAATGGTCTAGCATTAAAATTGTTTAGGGTGAAATAGTACAAGTTATAATATTCCAAGTTATAATGGTCTAGACTATAAGTAAGATGGAATGATCAGAAATTTCAACATAAAGTCCCCCCAAATAAGGGCTCTTGATAATGGTTCAAAAATGTTGTGAAGTGTATAAAATCTTGATATGTAAAATGTTTATGGGTTTTAGGAGCTCTTTACCTACTAGAGCAGACATTCAATATGCCATTAATCCATAATTTTATATAACCATGTATGGGCCCAACCAATTTGGTTGAAACTTACCCTTCTTCTTACATTCATTTTTGGTGTTATTTTGATATTATTTTAATACTAAATCACCGACTTTAATCTCCTGAGGGAAAATGCATTTGTTATAGTTGTGATGTAACCTATTTTTATATGATCTTAAATTATCTAGGGAAGCCAAATTCTTTCCATCAAGAATTTCTCTCTTATAACCTAAAAATCTATAGCCATCTTCATTAACAGTGTTCTCTAAAAATATTGACACTAAAGGTAGCTCAAACTTGATGAGGATAATAGACTATGTGCTAAACACTAGGGAATATGGAGTGATTCTTGTAGGGGTGTGATGCCTACTATGATAGGACAAGAGAGTGGAAAATATTTGCAAGTGTCAATTATGGCCAACGTCATTGAAAATCTTCTTAAGGATTATGATAATGGTTTTTTTAGACACCTTAACTTGATTGTTGCCTTGTGGGTTGTATGGTGAGGACTTATTATGTTTGATTTTGAATAGGGTATAAAGGGATTTAACATCCTTATTCACAAATGAACCACCATTATTGGATATAATTCAAGATAGAATACCATAAGGATAGATGATATGGTAATGGATAAACTTGGAAATCTACATCTTGATTACTTAAGTGAGATGAATTACCTCAATCTACTTAGTAAGATACTTCATATTAGTATTAATGTGTTTGTGGCCATCATAAGATGTTGGGTTTATTTTATAGATGAGATCAAGACCCCATGTATAAAATAACCATGGCATAGTAATTGAATGTAGCAAAAATGAAGGTACATATATCAAATTACCATGTTTTTGGTAGGTAATGAACTTATTTTTGTAATTTTAAACATATGTCTCCATCTTAGGCCAGTAGTATCTTGTTTCTAAGAGTTTTTTGGCAAGTACTACATTGATGGTGTGGACCACACACATTTGTTTGTTGACCTTTTTAATTTCTAACATTTATCCTATCAAAGATAAATAATGAAGAAGCATTCAATCATAGACCTTACAATAAATCATGTTTTAAAAGAGGGTATAATGGGATAGACAATGAAGGAATATTTTTAGGTGATTGTGTGAAGGTTGGGAGGAAAAACTTGGTCATGAAAATAATTATAAATGTCTTATTACCAAGTGGATTCAATTAGGAGATTAGGACCATCAATAGTATAAACCCTTTCTAAATTTGGTAATAAATGATCAAGCTATAGAAGGTTCTTGATAAGAAATTGATATTATTTAACATCATTGGCAACTTATACCATGGACCTAATTATTGCCATTATATTAGTTGATCTATTATTGGCCCATAGTACCTACTCAAATTATAGGGACTTGAAATGTGACTTGAGATTATCCACAATATGCTTGTATGGTACAAAATTTTCATATCTAGTTTGATAATAGATTGTAGTTTGATTAATGATTAACTAGGAGTCTCCATAAACCATTAATTAATAGATATCCCATTGTATTACAAGATGAAGTCTTATAATAAGGGCTTCATACTCGTCCATGTTATTGGTACAATTGAAGATAATATGAAATGCCTTAGGTATGATCCCCCCTTATGGTGTAACCAGTAAAATGCCATCCCCAGATCCATAGGATGTGAAGGATAAATCAAAGTATAACTTCCAATGTTCAAGTTCTTAAGCCACCTCCTCTATTGTCATAATAAAATCATCTAGAAAATCAAATGTGAGTGGTTGAGTATCTATAATAGGATCTTTAACAAGTTAATCTATGATGACCTACCCCTTAATAGTTTTTTTTATTGTGGTACTTAACATCAAATTCACTCAAGAGCATAACCCATTTAGCCATGTGACCTGTAAGAGTTGCTTTGGACAATAAGTATTTGAGAGGGTCCTCTTTAGCAATGACAATAGTTTTATTATTTAACATGTAGTGTTGTAACTTTTAAGAAGTGAACACCTTTGATAAACAAGATTTATCCATAAGTGTATAATTATGATCATATGTTATGAGTGTTTGGATTAGATAATAGACCACATGTTCCTTTCCTTGGTTATCTTGTTGGGCTAAGAGTACCCCCAGTGCATGTTCTATGGAAAATTGTAGAGAAGTAATGGCTAGCTAGATATTGACGATCTTAATACTGGTAGGTTGGCCAAGTATGTCTTGAGTTTTGTAAATTCTTGCTGACATTTAATATCCCACTAAAATGTGACATATTTATTCAAGAGGTGCGTAAAAGGATGAAACATGTCTGCCAACTATGATATGAACCTATGAATAAATTAAATTTTGCCTTGTAGGCTACTGAGCTATTTCATATTAGAAAGTAGAGGCATTTCCATGATGGCATTGACCTTAGAAAGATCCACTTCAATCACTCTCTATGATTTAATGAATCCTAACAATTTAAAAAAATTAGTTCTAAAGATGCACTTCTTAGGATTGAAATGAACCTTGTATTCATAAACTCTCTCAAAGATCACAATACACAAAGTCTCTCAAGTGGAGGCAAGATCACTAGGGTTGATATGATTATATTTAGGTGGTGTAAAAACTATTTCTTTGTTCTTCTTGGCTAAAAATTTAGAGCTAGGGTAATAGTCATAATTTATATACTCAACCTCTAGCAGTTTGTAATATAGTATGGCTATAGATTAAGAAAAGTGGTGACCTCAATTCCTGAATGGGGGAACTGAAGTCATTGATGCAAGGTATAAGGGATAGTTCATACTTCATGGATATAAGATGACCAAAAAATTACATTATAAGGTAGCTCAATGTCCATGACATAGAATAGGTTATCATGGGTTATAGGCCCAATAATAATTTTCAAGTAAATGGTCCCTAAGAATCTCTTTCTACATTGTCATACACTTTGATCATTATTTGTTTTGGTTGCATGTCCTAAGTTTTATATCCCAATCATTGTATCAAATTTAGAAACACTATATTCAGTATTAAACCATTATCTATAATACCTACTTGATCCTATGGTGAGTGATAATAACCTCAATACACAAGGGTTTATTATGACTAGGACCAAGGGAAGACATATCTCACTGATCAAAGGTAAGTTAATGTCTTTGGGAACAATGGACTATTGGAGGAATTAATTTAGTATGGTCCTATGAACTTATGACCTATGCAAGAGATCTAAGATACAAATTTATACAAAAGTCTTACTTACTTGGTCCTAAATAGTATATGGGTTCTTAATGGTAGGACAAGAGGGTTTGGCCTTGTCCAGTATAGTGTTTAGTTTAAGAGGGGAAGGCACAGGGTTCAAATTTGTCTTAGTGTTGGAAGAAGGCAAAGGACCTTGAAGGGTAACTCATGAATGTATATTTATGACTATACAATTTTGAGTTGGCAAAGATTCATTATAAATAGAAGAATTATAAGGCATAGGGTTCACATTTGGCTTAGTAGTGGAAGAAGGTGAAGGGACTTGAAGGGTAAATATTGAGTGTCTAGTTATGATTGTACAATTTTGAGTTAGTAAGGAGTCATTATAATTAGAAGAATGGGGTGGTGGATCATAAATACTAACCCACATAAACTGAGGCACAATGGAATTTCTTGAACCTGGTATGATATTACTTGAAGAAAAGGTTGTTAACCTTAAAATATAGGGATCAAAATTTTTAGAAGTGTTGGATGGCTCACAGGTTTTGATTGTAATGGTATTAACATGATTACTATAAATAAACCCCATGATATTATTATAATCATACAATATAGTGTTACAACCTAAGTTATTAGCTTTGGTATTATTATCTTGATTATGATTATGTTTATTTAGTCTTTGACCTTATCCTTATTAACATTGGCCTTGATCTTGATTCTAATTATTCCTTTGCTATTGTTGATTATGTTTGGGAATGGGTCTTTGTAAATGCCCATATCCTGACTGGTATTCTATATTTCTTATTTTAATTCAATTTTTCCACTCTTAATCAGGTCCTCAATAAGATGACTCAATATATGCATCGCTAAATGACATATATGATAACATAATGAAAATTACAAAACTCATCTTCTCAATACTAGTCAAGTTTGGGTTAATCTTCATTAAATGGTTTTGGTATAGGCCATACAATCAAATTGACTATCATTAGGTTTTATAATATTGCCTCAACAAGTTCTTTAAGGTTTCTAAATGGTCTATATTTATTGAATCATCTACATGGAGGTGATTTTTATAAAGTGGTGTGTGGATTGGGTTATACATTTGGAGATGATGGAGCTTGCAATATTTTCACATGCCATGATTTTGTTACTTCATTACCCACCATGTTCTTTTTTTACTTAAAAAAATAGGTTTTTTTGTAATATTAGTTTGAATAGGTGGTTGAGTATAATTAGATGTTTGACCTTGAGAATAGATTTTCACAAGATTTTTGTGATAAGTGATTTCTAAATCTACACACCCTTATCAATAATTTTCTCAAATGTTTTGGCACAAGTGAGTCTTATATTATGAGCTACCTCAAGGTGTAGGTTCTACATAAAGATGTTAGCTAACTACCTATCTATCAAATTATGTTTAAAGTGACCGAGTAGTGCTCTCCAATGTTATAGGTATGCTATGAAGATTTCTCCTTCCATTTGCCTTGATTTACATAAGTCAACTAGTGTTAACTCAAGCTCAATGTTATAAAATAAATGGTTAATTTTTTTATTATGATAGATCATTCTAATTTGTCATCGATACCTTAGGTAATTTAAGGAGCCAATTTAATACTTGTCCAGCCAAACTATGTGGAAACAAGTGGATCAAATAGAAAATGTTGTAGGATACCTCTTAGTATAAACCAAAGAAGGCCTGATTTTGTTCTCTATGGTCACCCTTACATTTATATTTATCAAAATTTAGCACCTCAAAATGAGGTAAAAAGGGTACTTGAAGAATGCTAAAGTCAAATGGATAATGACATATCTCATCAAACTTGTATTTCTTGACCTAATTTCACATCTCAAACCTTGTGACTACTTATTTCATCAAATTACACTCTTGTATGTTCAATGCATATATTAGTGTAATATAATTTTGTTTGGTAGGAATTTACCCCCCTTACATGGTCTTATTAGGGATATGAAAAATTTGTCTAGAATTTTAGTTTTGGTTTACCCTTGGATTTGATTAGATTTGACATTATTGGTTCAATGGATTTTGGTGTGTATTATTAGATTCTTGATATATATTCATTTGAATATGTTTTTATGAGCTATAGGAAATCTACTAGTTTTGGGGTACTATTGGCCAAAATTGGCCTACATATGAAGCTTTAGCCTAGATGGATGCAATACAATATTTTAGAAATAGGTCTAGAATTGTAAGTGAAAGAATCTAATAGGTTTTCATGACATCTAGGGGGCATGAAGTAGGTTTTATAAAAGTATCAAAGGTTTATTAGATCCTTTATGGGTCCAAAGATGATTAACACAAGCCTATAAGAACCAAACCATCATGGCACATCATTCAAGAATGAACATGTCAGTTAGCTTGTGCATTTAATAAGTGTACTTAGAGGTCTTTGAAAGCCAAAGGATCACATGTAGATGATGTATTTTGTGCCAAGATTATTCCCTATAAATTTGGTGTCTTGATCTATTTTCTATCTCAAGAAGCAAGCTTTCAAAAATGGTCTAGTAGTATGGGATGTGCCTAGCGACGTCAAGTTAAAGCCACAAAAGTAGCCATTTCAATTAAAAAATATTGAAATGATCGTAAGAGTAAAAAAATGCTACCAAGTGTTAAAATTTCACTTGATTAGATTAATAGATTAATAGAATTTAGATAATAGCTTGAGTCAGTGGGACCATCAAGATCAATGATGTGAGTTAAATTATGCAAATCAAGATCAAGGGTGAGCTCTAGGGAAAAAAGTTAGAAGATCCTAAGATTGAATGTGGTGTTTATAAGAGGTGAGATCATGGTTAACTAAAGGATCAATTGTCCATGTTTGATTAAGAAAACCAAATATCGATGTAGTTCATTCAATCATGTAAAGGAGATTGATAGTGTGCATGAGGTCAAAAATTTAATGAGGTAGATTACATGTGAGGCCACCATGTGGTGAAAAAGTGATAACCAGATGAAGAATGGTAATAAGATACATAGATTGAATGCAGGGTTACCAAGTGTCACAATTTGGGATTCTCAAATCAAAGATCGATGGAGAAAATTCAATCAAGTTTTAAGAGGTGTTAGATGGTGACACATGTTGAAATTTGTAACAGTCATATTTTGAAATGTGATAAAAACCATGATAAAGAATTACACATAGGCAAACACATTAAATCAAAGTATTTATAGACCTAGGTGGTTGAATTCATAGAATCAAGATCTAGATATGAGTTAGGTCAAGCTAAAGTAGATATTTTAGGCTGAAGGTTACCATTAAAGCTTAGTTTGGACATTTGGTTCAAAGATTTGAATCTTGTAGAACTTATTTTCTAAGGATGCAATGTCATTTTATGACTATTTTTATGGTTCTTTGAAAGGGATCCATACGTATAATGAGTTCTTGGCTACCATAATGCTCAGGGATAGAATAGGTCTATTTAGGCCTAATAGAGATCAAGAATGAAGTTATGTGGCCTATTGAATATTCATTAGGGTCATTTCTATATGAAAACCAATAAGGTGGATTGGTTTTCATCTATAATAGACTTATGTCTAGGGTTTGGAGTAGGGGCATATATAAATGGGGTATGGATGAGTGTCTTGTCCTTCAACATGGTCATATCTTTGATAAACATGTACCTACATCCACTTAAAGCAGACATAATCATGGCTTTATCAGGTCCATGGATAGGAGAAATTTGTTCTTGTAATGAAACCAAGTGCAAGATGGCTTATGTTGGGTGAATATTTTGTCAATTAGCTAACTGATGAGTAAAATAGGTCTCTTCAACCACAACATAGGGAGATTGGTTAGACAAATGTGTAGGTTTACCACATCAGAGGTGGACAAATCTCTCCTCTCATCAAGGGGAGGTTCCCTATAACTATAAGGTACTATATATATACTAATCTAATATAAATAAGCTGAAAATAACACTTAGGGGTAGGATAACACCATCCATCTCTCTTTTTTTAGAGATGATGTTCACAAATCAAAGGGGAAATCTTGATGAAATGACAAAAGGCACTCCTCTTCTTTTAGAAGTGCTATTCAACAAATAATATGAACCTTTCAGGTAGTGACAAGTAACTGTAATAGGGCACAGTAACACAATAGGATGAAATGTAGCACAAAGTCTCCACCTCAACTGCCAAAGATTGAAATATGAAGGATAATGAGGGCACAAAGTCATCCCAAGATCCTTTACATAGAAATAGAAAATAGATAGACTAAAGATAATTGTGGTAGCATAAAGTCTCTCCACAGCCAGCTTTAGGACACCTTCCTGATTACTTTCACTAATTCTACTTATTTAATTAAATGGACAAAAAATGTATTAAGGAAATAAACATAAGAACAATTTCCCCAACAACCAAGCTATTTCAGCACAAAGTCTAAAAGTCACTTATTTTCTTATTCAAATAATGAAATATGATCAATAATCTGAGCTCAAAGTCTCAGTAATGCCTTTCAATTTGGGTAGAGTTTTGTTTCTAATAACCAAGAGATCTCCCTAAAATAATAAGAGAGAGTCCAATATATAGTGCTCCAAGAAAGACTTGGGCACTTTGTTTCACAAAAATGGCCTATGATGCATTCAATGCATTTAATAAATTTTAAATTATATCCATGGGCTATGTTGGAATTGGGCATTGGTCTTAAATATGGGCTGTCTGATGTGTTTCCTGATGTGTGCTTAGATGTTCATTCACTTTACTCAATGTAGAAAAATAAGCTGCACCATTGAATGTTCACGTTCTCTGATGTCCACCTAGTGGGCTGCTTCACCTTCTAGAAACATATCCCATGTGTAGATATTTTTGATCTTTCTCCATCATTTTTCTATAGTTTGAGCTCTCAGGTTATCTTTTCCCTTTTTGCTAGCTCTTTTAGCTCCTTCTCCAGCTAGTCACTGAGTTTATTTTTAGGTTCCACACCACATTTGAAATTTAGAAAATATTTCATTAATTTAAATTTGACATCCACAGGGATGTCATTGGTTGACTATTTCAACAGTTTAGACAACCTTCTCAGCTCCTTAGTTCAATTGCTTTCTTGCTTCGATTGCTTTTTTGGTTCAATCGCTTTCCTTCAAGATTTTCCTTTGATATTTGAATCAATGTTCCTTGTCCTCCACAAGGCACCTACCCCAAGTTCATTGCCATCCACAAGGGTACTTTGGCCTTGGTTCACTGGGGCACTCCTTTGAATTGACCATTTGAACTGATCGATTGAACCAACTTTAGTTCAACAGTTCAATGATTCAATCTTGCATTCCACTCATTCAATTGACCGCTTAAACTAATATCATTGAACCTTTGAACCTTTTTTGGTTCAAGGTTCAATGATTCAATGGTTTAATCACTTTTTTGCTCTTTAGTTGAACCATCCCTTTGAACTAGTCTCTGGAATCATCTGCTTCCTTCCTTTGTCTGGCGCTTCCTTTGAACCATTGAACTTTGAACTCATTTGGTTCAAGGTTCAATCAATGCATTGGTTCATCCTTTGTTCCATCACTTTATATTTATCTTTAACCAATGTTACCTACCCTCCACAAGGGCACCTGCTCTTAGTTCAATGCCCTCCATAAGGGCACTTATTCTTTTGTCTTTGGGGCACTCCTTTGAACCGACCACGTTAAAACCTTAAACCTTTGAACTGTTGAACCCTTTTTGGTTCAAGGTTTAATGGTTTAACATTTCAATCTTTTGTTTCACTCATTTAATTGACTACTTGAACTAATCCATTTGAACCAACCACTCATTGAACCTTTGAACCGTTGAACCCATTGAACCATTGAACCATTTTGGTTCAAGGTTCAATAGTTCAAAAATTCAAGCCTTCTTCTTTTCACTAAGTGTTTTGGTCTTTTTAAATTGATTGAACCTGTTGAACCCATTGAACCAATTCAGTTCAAGGTTTAATGGTTCAATGGTTCAATGGTTCATTTCTTTGTTCTTTGAAGCCTTTGAACTTATTGAAGTAGTTGAACTTGTTGAACTTTTGATGAAGTGCTTAACTCTTTAAGCTTGTTGATGTCATTGAACCTTTGAACCCATTGAACCTTTAAACCTTTTGGAAGTGGGGTTCAATGGTTCAATGTTTCAATCCTTTGTTTGAAGCTTGGTAAAGAATATTTTTGCTTGAACCAAGGCGTTGAACCTGTCCTGAAAATCCCTAAGTGTTGGAAACTTTTTCCTTTCCTACGGAGTCCGTAAAAATGAGTCTGTAAAAACTAGTCTATAGAACCAAGAAACTAACCTACAAAGTCCATAGAAATAAGACTATAGAGTTTGTAGAAATTAGCCTACGGAGTTCATAGAAATAAGCCTACAGAGTTTGTAGATTTAAGCCTGTAGAGTCTATAGATTTAAGCCTGCAGAGTCTGTAGAAATTAGAATTTGAATGCCTAAAACAATTTTTGAGAAGGGAAGAGGGAATTTTAGCCTGCAAGACCAAAATAGTTCATATGTTGTCCCAAAAATGAGTGATAGATTTTGGGAACAATAGCTGGCTCCAGTTGGGGAACTTCCTTCAGTTGAAATTTTGGAACAACTGAGGGGAGTAGAAATCAAAATCTCCAATGCCTTTCAAGTGTGTCATTGGGCTATGGAGTCATGCTACCTAAAAAATAAAGGTGCTAAAAACATAAATGAAAAGCAAAAAATAGAACTAAAGACTATACAAATATACATATGTACAGGTAATCTTATCTGATGCCTTAAGATTTGAAGTGCTTCAGATGCCACCCACTATGAGATAGTGAAAATGTCATTCCATCTTGATAAACTAATAAGAAACCATTTTCTCCCTAGAATCGGTGATGGGTGAATGGAACTCTCCACCAAGAATCAAACTTTCTATTTATTCCTTTTGGTTCTCTCTTCTTGCCCCATGGCAAGGTGTGGTCTCCAATCTAAAAACCATAAATCTTTGCTCTCTTGGTGAAGAGTTGCTTTTCCTGACTTTGGAGTGTAGCATTATGGTCCACTACCATAGCTTGTTGCTCCTCTAGTTCAGTCTAACACATGATTTGATTGTCCCTATTAGATGCTTGGCAAACCATCAACTTAGCATCTCCTTTGGCATGAAGGAGTTTGACACCTTTGTCTTGAGCAACCTTCAACCCGAGTAATAGAGATTCATAGTTGGCAGTGTTGTTGGTGTTGCTAAAATGCAACTTGTATGAAGAAGGAAAGATATCTCCTTGAGGAGATATCAACATAGTCTTAGCTCTAGCACTAGTAGAAGAGAAGCTAACATCAAATCATAGTATCCATACATCATCAGAAACTACTCTTTTCTTAGATTTTTCTTCATTTGGAGAGGAGAGTTCCTTTGGGCATACACTGTGCTCTCTCATGCCTTCTATTATTTTATCTGAACTAATTCCTGAATCACCACCTATAAGACTTTTATCTATTGAAACATGAACATCCTCTATGGTAAAAAAAGTTACCCATTCCTGAAGACTCAAATAGAATTTGTGCTTCAGGGGCTGATGTTTGAGTGACAACATATTTTGATTCCTTTTTAGGAAGCAACCTCTACATGATTCCTTTGACAAGGATCCTCACTTTAGATAGGTCCATGCTCAATTCTCCACCAACATCCTTGCAGAAATTTCACACTAAAAGAATGCCATATGAGGCTAGAACATCTACCACCAAGAGTGTCATCTTGATTCTTTTGTCTAGGAATGTTGCAAATGCAAATTAGGCATCTTTGATTTGTCCCAGCAAAAGTACTTGTTTATTCTCCATGGAGAAACATCTCCCATATGTCTTGGTTAGTGTCAGTCTAAGAGATTCTACCACCTTGGCAGGCATGACATTGTCAGATGCACCTGAGTCTATGATGCAATTTCTCAATTTGTGACCATTTATCAATAGGGAATCATAGAAAGGCTCTATTTTCCTAGGGGCAGCTGGAGGAGTAATGACAAGATTTTTTGGGATGTACATGTTCCTTGGGGGATCATGAGTTACCTTTTTGACATTTTGTCTTGTAGGGACATCTTTATTCTTCACACACTGAACTAACCTATCCAACTGCTCAGGATTGGATTGCAAGAATTCAAATTTAGACATTTGAATTTTGGTCTTCTTGACATGGTCAATTATGTCAAATGACTGAAATGGACTAGGAACAGAGGAAGGTAGTTCATTTTTCTAGTTTTTAAGAGGGGTGTTACTAGTCTGTGGAATTGAAGTTGAAGATGGAGGAATGCTTGATGTACTTACCTTTTTATTACTCACTGGGTATTTTGGCTAGAAAGGCAGAGAAGTTCTTCATTTGGCAATTAAAATTGTAGGCTGAGAACTTTCCCCTATTTTTACTTTATCAGCTTACTAGTCTGACTGGTTCTGGGACTGGGTGAAAACAACATATGATCCATCAACTGCTTCACCTTTATCTCTGGGTTCATCCTAGTAATTCAAGAAACTAATGTTGGAGTCACCAGCTAATTCTTCTTCACCTTCTGCAAGGAGATTAGCATCATTTTCTAGGTTTAATTTAGGCTTGAAAGAGAAATTAGATTTTGTTTCGAGATATCCAACTATTGAATTGGTTTGGGTGCTTTAATGGCAAGTTTCCCCTATGGGGGAGGAAGATGATTTGGCTATCCTTGATTCCTGGTAGCATTGCCTTGGTATGATTGATTCTAAAATGTCCTCCTTGGCACATCCCAATAAGGAGGAGTAGACATTCCTTGGGCCACTTATCTTTTCAATGCTAGCAGTTCATTTGCTAGCTTTTACACCATTTCATCAGTGGTGCCTGTAGATGAATATTCTGAAGATGAAGAGGATTTACCTCTATTAGGAACTCTCCTTATATTTCTTGCCAAGATAAGGTCATCTTCTACCTCAGTGGCCAAATATTGAGCTACAACAAGGTCTATTTGGCTAACACATCTCAACAAAAAACTCACTTCAGGTAGTTGAGAGTTGATGAAGAAACATTTGAGATTCTCAGGTGTAGGCTAAGAAATTATAGGAATCTTGTTCCTCAACTTGTCAAACTTGGCTATGAAATCCCTCATTGGTTCATGAGGCTCTTTCTTCATTTGTGTGATTTGATCTAGTAGGGCATGCGTATCTTCTATAGGCTTGAATCTAGCTTCAAATTTGGCTTTGAGAGTGTTCCAGTTAGTCACAGTCTGGGCCTATAAATGATAGAACCAGTCTACAACAGTACCTTGTAAAGTTTCAATGAATATCCTGACTTCTACATCCTCATAATCCACACCTATTACACCACAAGATATGTTAAAGGTTGCAATATGTTCATTAGGATGAACCTTCCCATCACCATAAAACTTGTAGAATTTTTTTCTTGAACTACATGGTAGCTCATGTAGAGGCGAAGTTAAATTGAGTGGGCCAAAAGAGTTACCCCAAGGGCCTTAAATTACCATTGTATGACTATAACAAGGTGGAATAACAAGTCTCAGAGGGGTAAGTATTGACAAAGCTTTATTAATAGAAGAAATGGATGCTTTTCCTGATAATGGAGACTTCACTTTAGTAGGAGGAAAGCTCCTGGTTTGTTGGAGGTGAGATGGTGAAGGAAATAGATCAACATTACTTTACTGTACCAACTCGAATATAGGGTCAATAATACCTTTAGCCCTTTGGCTTCACGTATACCATAGATCTGCTAGAGTGTAAAAATAAAAATGGAAAAGAACTGGCATTGCTTCATCTTGAAGCTTGAGGCTTCGAACTGTGCATTCTTCCCCAGCAAAGTCACCAAAAACTATTGGCATGAAGCTAGAAGGAAAAATTAGCAATTCATTCTTTCACAGAGGGATAAATGGATAAGGCTATAATGATAATGGGTAAGACTCAAATGAGAGTTTCCAGAGTATATAATGGATAAGGATAAGAACTGCTTGTTCCAATCCCTAGTAGAGTCACCAAAAACTGTTGGCATGAAGCTAGAAGTGTTTTTTCCTACTTCACATTGTTCTCCAGTGATATGAAATGCTTTGATTTGAATAGACTGAAAAAGGACTAGAAATGCTCGTCGATCCCCAACGGAGTCACCAAAAATTGTTGGGTGAATATTTTGTCAATCAACTAACTGATGAGTAAAATAGGTCTCTTCAACCACAACATAGGGAGATTGGTCAGAAAAATGTGCAGGTTTACCACATTAGATGTAGAAAAATCTCTCCTCTCATTAAGGAGAGGTTCCCTATAACTATAAGGTACTATATATATACTAATCTACTATAAATAAGCTAAAATAACACTCAGTGGTAGCATAACACCATCCATATCTCTTTTTTTAGAGATGATGTTCACAAATCAAAGGGGAAATCCTAATGAAATGACAAAAGGCACTCCTCTTCTTTCAAAAGTGTCATTCAGCAGACAACAAGAACCTTTCAAGTAGTGACAAGTAATTGTAATAGGGCGCAGTAACATAGCAGGATGAAATGTAGCACAAAGTCTCCACCTCAACTACCAAAGACTGAAATATGAAGGATAAAGAAGGCACAAAGTCATCCCAAGATCCTTCACACAAAAATAGAAAATAGACAGACTAAAGACAATTATGGCCGCACAAAGTCTCTCCACAGCTGGCTTCAAGACACCTTCCTGATTACTTTCACTAATTCTTCTTATTTAATTAAATGGATAAAAAATGTATTAAGGAAATAGACATAAGAACAATTTCCCCAACAACTAAGCTATTTCAGCACAAATTCTGACAATTCACTTGTTTTCTTATTCAAATAATGAAATATGATCAACAATCTAAGCTCAAAGTCTTAGTAATGCCTTTCAATTTGGGTAGAGTTTTGTTTTTGATAACTAAGAGATCTCCCTAAAACAATAAGATAGAGTCCAATATATATTGTTCCAAGAAATACTTGGGTGATTTATTTCAAAAAAATGGCCTATGATGCATTCAATGCATTCAATACATTTTAAATTCTATCCATGGGATATGCTAAAATCAAGTGTTAGTCTTAAATATGGGCTGCCTAATATGTTTCCTGATGTGTTTCTTGATGTGTGCACAATTGTTCATTCACTTTGCTTAATGTAGAAAAATAGGCTGTGCCATTAAATGTTTGCATTCTCTGATGTCCACCTTGTGGGCTGCTTCACCTTCTAGAAATATATCGCATGCATGTATATTTTTGATCTTTCTCCATCATTTTGCTACAATTTGAGCTCTCAAGCTATCTTTTCCCTTTCAGCTGGCTCTTTTGGCTCCTCTAGCTGGTTGTTGAGTTTATTTTTAAGTTCTGTGCCACATTTGAAATTTAGTAGATATTTCATTACTTTAAAATTTACATCCACGGGGACATCATTGGTTGACTATTTCAATAGTTTAAATGGACTTCTCAGCTCCTTGGTTTAATCACTTTCTTGCTTCGATCACTTTTTTGGTTCAATCACTTTCCTTCGAGATTTTCCTTTGATCTTTGAATCAATGTTCCCTATCCTCTGCAAGGGCACCTACCCTTAGTTCACTACCCTCCACAAGGGTACTTTGGCCTTGGTTCACTGGGGTACTCCTTTAAACCGACTGATTGAACCAACTTTGGTTCAATGGTTCAACAATTCAATCTTGCATTTCGCTCATTCAATTGACCGCTTGAACCAATCAGTTTGAACCAATCTCATTAAACCTTTGAACCTTTGAACCTTTTTTGGTTCAAGGTTCAAAAATTCAATGGTTTAATCACTTTTTTGCTCTTTGGTTGAACCATCCCTTTAAACTAGTCTCTGGACTCATCCACTTCCTTCCTTTGTTTGGCGCTTCTTTTGAACCGTTGAACCTTTGAACCATTAAACTTTGAACTCTTTTGGTTTAAGGTTCAATCGGTTCATTGGTTCATCCTTTGTTCATTTCTTTCTCTTTATCTTTGAACCAATGTTCCCTTCCCTTTGCAAGGGCATCTGCTCTTAGTTCACTACCCTCTACAAGGGCACTTGTTCTTTTAGCTTTGGGGCACTCCTTTGAACCAACCGCATTGAACCCTTGAACCTTTAAACTATTGAACCCTTTTTGGTTTAAGTTTCAATGGTTCAACAGTTTAATCTTTTATTTCAATCATTCAATTGACTGCTTGAACTGATCCCTTTGAACCAACTTCTCATTGAACCTTTGAACTGTTGAACCCATTGAACCTTTGAACCATTATGGTTCAACGGTTCAACAGTTCAAGCCTTCTTCTTTTCACTAAGTTTTTTGGTCTCTTTGAACTAATTGAACCCATTGAACCAATTCAGTTCAAGGTTCAACAGTTCAATGGTTCAATGGTTCATTCCTTTATTCTTCAAAGCCTTTAAACTTATTGAAGTGGTTGAACTTTTTGAAATTTTGACAAAGTGCTTAACTCTTTAAGCTTGTTGATGTCGTTGAACCTTTGAACCCATTGAACCTTTGAACCTTTTGGAAGTGGGGTTCAATGGTTCAATGGTTCAATCCTTTGTTTGAAGCTTGGTTAAGAACAATTTTGCTTGAACCAAGGCATTGAACCTACCCTAAAAATGCCTAAGTGTTGGAAACTTTTTCCTTTCCTGTAGAGTCCGTAGAAATGAGTCCATAGAAACTAGTCCATAGAACCAAGAAACTAACCTGCAAATTCTATAAAAATTAGTCGGTAGAGTCCATAGAAATCATCCTATGGAGTTCGTAGAAATAAACCTGCAGAGTCCGTAGATTTAAGCTTATAGAGTTCATAGATTTAAGCTTGTAGAGTTCATAGAAATTAGAATTTGAATGCCCAGAACAATTTTTGAGAAGGAAAGAGGGAATTTTGGCCTACAGGACCAAAATAGTTCATATGTTGTCCCAAAAATGAGTGAAATATTTTGGGAACAACAGCTCAGAAGTTTGTTAGATAGATATTTTTTAGGCTAGAAAAAGTACCTATGTAGTCATGATATTAAATCCCCTTCATTTAATGATGGATCTCCTGTATGCTTATGTTTATCTATTATAACTATTCACTCTTTTAGTTATTGAAAATTTATACAAATTATGCATAGGATATGCACAAGTCATCTTATTTTAGGGTATTACTTTAATCACAAAGTTCATGAACCATAATAAAGTGATTTTGCATCAAGTGGCTAATTTAGAGAATATGTAAAGAAGTTCTGAGAAGTAGAGAATGAAATGACTAGAATATGTGAGAAGAAAAAAGTTGCAATTCACAACAAGTAGTTTCATAGAGCTTATTATATTCATAAAAAAATATAAACATATAATATGTGGTAATTATTTTAGTAAATGATTAAGAAAAACTTGAATTCATATTCAGAATTAAAGATAACACAAAGTTTACCATTTTAATCTTCACAAAATGCATCAAATGATCTCCTTAGATGCAAAGTTCCTCAAAAATCAGCTTTCTTCTTATTCACTTGGAATAAATTTCATACAAAAAATGTAGATAAATATAAACCCAACTTTTTAGATTGTTTAAAATTTTTTGTATCACAGTTATAATTTCTTTCCAAAAAAATCATGATCCTCTTGGCATGCAAGCCATCAATCCTACTTATACTATTTTAGATGACAAAAACAATTTGGAGACAACTCCTTGAAGTCCATGTGCTACATTAAAATATAAAAATCATTTATAAACATCTTCCTTGAATTTATCCTATGTGGAATGCAATATTTGATGACATGTAGCACTTCTTAATTTCCCTATTTGGGTCACATACAATCTCTTTACATGTTGAACAGAGCTTGCTTAAGTAATTTGTTTTTATAAAATAACTTTAAGTAATGGTGTCTATCCAAGTTACTTGAGTATTCTATTTTACAAAGAAAATTAATTTAACAAGTAACTTCTCTAAGTGACATTACTTAAAAAATAATTACTTAAAACAAAATTACTTCAAACACATTTGTGAAGAAAATAGAAGAAGTTGTTGAGAAGAGAAGTAATAACAATCATTCCAATTCATAAACCTTTGATCTATACTTCTCCTTGTACTTGATGTGTTGAGACATCATGAACTGAATGGCTACATCATTTGTCTTGGTAATTGATTACCATTTTATTTCCATTCTTAGTTGTTCCCTTTCCATCTTCTTGCAATATCCTTTCACCTTCTCAAGTTTGGGTTCAAGCCTCTTGACTTGTTGTTGACTTTTTATTAACTCCTTTATAGATTTTTATGTGAAAGGAGTTGTGGACTTCTCAATTAATTTATTGAATTATTGACATACCTGTTAATTAGTAAGATATAAAATTCAATCTTCAATATCTACTTTCATATTTCAAGCATCTTCTCCAAGAGTCTTCATTTTTTCACGCATTATTACAAAAATGCACATACAAAAAGATATAATGTGTTCCTCTTATTTTGATTTCATTATTAATCCCTTTGAAACAATATTTTCTTTAATAAAAATCTTTTTACTTAAATAATTTATTCACTAAAGGCTTTCTTGATTCAACTCAGAGATTCCATTCTCACTTTCAATCTCTTTCATCACTATTTTTAGCTGTACCAATTTATTCTCAATGTTAGCTAAAGTACCTGGGACCTTAAGAAACCATTTATGTGTTGTTTGTAACAATTTATTTGTCCATTCATCAACTAATTTATCCTTTTCATGAGTTTCTTCTACCTTAGCTATTATTTTTGAATCAAAATTACCTCTAAAAATAATGATTGCTATGGAATAGATCTTGTCACTTTGGAAATTATTTCACATAACTTAGACATCTATTCATTTAAATTGGCCTTATCATCCTTCTCTTCATCAAGATTATAGAAAAGAGTATTAATAAGGGTCTACATGTCCTACTTTAGGCCCTCTATAGTGACTTCTCCAAGGGGTACTTTTGTAACTACTAAGTCTTCTTTAGTGACATCACTTTTATTCTTGCCATGTGGAGAAACTGATATATCTACAAATTTATGACCCAAAGGTTTAATTATTAGTCTAGAAGTCACCTTATCACTCTTGGGTTTTTCACCCTTATGATAGAGACGTATTATAAGCTGTAAGTCTATCTCTTCCAAGATAATTTATTATTTTGACTCAGGAGCTATTTTCAATATTAACCATGAAGAAAAATCCATACCAGTGGAAGCAGATGAATGAATCACCATTTGTTGTTGATTATTTCTCTCCACTAACTCCTAATAAGGGAATTGTTATACATCCAAAATATTTTAAACAATATTAAAAACTATTTGTTCATCCTTTTATTTCTCTTTCTCTATCTCTTTCTCTTTATCTAGTTTAGCTATTATCTCTTGTTGTAATACTTCCTGAAATGTGGTCACCTCACTAGTAGTTAGCTGCTCTATCTCTATTTATGTATGAGCATAAGGAATGGTGGGGTGATACTTAAAAGGAGGAAGAGGAGGATTAGAATGTGGAGAATATGGGGGTGGATGAGGAACATCTATCTCCTTCTAAGTAGGTTTCTTAGGAGGTTTGAAACTAGGAGACTTTAGAGGTAGCATGAGTGTGGATGGGTCTATCTTATTCACTACTAGCTATATATTTTTCATTGATAATGAAGACAAAGAGGTGATGGGTATGGTGTAAATAGGAGTGGTAGAAGGATTATTGGTAGGAGGAGTGGCTGTAGAAGAGACCAACAAAGATGTAGGGGTAATTGGCTGAATTGGCTCCTTTTCTTTTACCAAGAGTATGTATCATCAACATTATTCTTAAGTTTCAACTTATTTTTTAGATCTTAACTTCCTTATCCTTGTATAATTTTACTCTTATGACTTTCTTGGCTCATTTTTGTCATTAATGGCTCCTTCATGTAGTATCCCTTAACAAGAATCCATCTTGAAGTCATAATAAAAACCACTAAAGTTCTCTCAGCAAGAGTTTTTACTTGATTCTTCCTGAAGTCAATTTTTGGGAGTAGAGCATTATCTCCTCCCATTGAATGATATGAATCATGAATTACTTATCTGTCATCTTCTATATCTTCAGGATTAGTAGCTAAATAAAATGAACAAATTTATTCAATAGTAATCCTATTGTTCTCTCTTCTTCTCACTTTAAACTCATCTCTATAATCAATCTAGAAGTATTCGAGTTGAAGGATATGCATATACTCAAAATAAATTATGTTTTGAGCTATGTATTTGCAATAAAAATTTAATCTAGCCTCAAAATGTGATTGATTATAGTTATGATACATCTCTATTTATACATTCTTGGCATTATAAATACTTACACAATGACAGTGGCAATAAATATAGTAATAATAATTAAAAAGTAGTGAATTTTAGATTGAAGATCATGCAACTCTACTAGCTACCTACATAGTTTCATAATAATCCATTTGTCACTAGGGTGTTTTGGCAATTAGAATGGTGTCCTATGAAACCACCAACTCTAATACATGTGAAATTTATGAATTAGATGGAAATACATCCAAAATCAAAAATTGTCTCCCAAGATACATCAAATACTCTCCTAGGCTTTAAAACAACATTCAATTTACAAATGAATTTATAAAAAATGCATAATTTACCCTCTTATAGTGATTTAAGTATTAAAAAAGATTTAATTGAGGGTAATATTCATAAATTATCTATGTTACCAACATACCTTTTGTATTCAACCTAGAAAAGGTTTTATTGGATGCTACAAAATATACTAAATATGAAGTTAGGAGTCTACAATACATTACTCAACTGATGATCAATGTTATCTCTTATCATTCTTGACTAGTCAATCATAAAAGAACTCTTATTGACATCAATAGATCTTATGTAAACATACATCCAAGTAGAAACATTCTTAACATTCTTCTCACCATTGATTCTACACAATAATTGGGTAATGTCATCCACTTCTTGGACCAAGTTAGATCTAAGTATTTTATTTGGAAATCTTGAGGGTTGCTTTGGTTTCTTCAGATAAGTTGTATTCATTATATTTGTGTAACCTACTATCTTATTCTCCCATTGATTTTTAGTTTTTTTTGTTGATACATCGAGCACTTTAGATCTTACTGGTATATTCAAATTGTACTCAAAATATTGAACCTTTAATTTAATCACCACATTTCCTATAGTTTATTTAACTATGCTAGTGAGAGAATCATAATATTTAACACATTCTAGGATAAATTCAAGAAGTTGTGCAGAGCTCAAGAAAGTTGTAGCTTATAGGATTGCACTATTTGTCATTGATTACATGAGTGGTGTTTTGGTAATGGATTTGGATATCTCCAATAACTAATTTATGGAAACATGTCTCATGTTGGTATAATTGATTTTAGACAATTTTGAAGCAATGTAGGACTCAATGGGATATCCCTTGTATTCATACTCCATCTTTGCTTATTTTGGCTTCCAAAATCTCTTTGCTTTTGACTTTCCTTTCCTACTTGGTCTTGGAACTTCTTCAAGTGAAAGCTTAGGAACTTATTCAATAAGAGTGGTTTCTTCCTCTACTCCTAAAATTTGTTGTGATTGACATTGGGAAGACTTGGTATATGCTCTTGAAAACTCAATGATTATTTTTGATGGTTTAGAAAAGTTTGAACAACTGAGTTAATCTTTTGTCTTGAGTAACAATCCTAAACAAGATTCAAATATTAGGAAATTCTAGTAGTATAAAGTTTTGAAAACTTTGAGAAAATGATTCTAAGTAACAGGGTATCATAACTCAAGGAAGGTCTAGGTATTCCACAAGTCTTTAGTGTTTAAGAATCTGAGTAAAAGACAAGTATTTACAATCCCAGGCTTCTTTAGACAAGTTACCAAGTTTCTTTAGGAAAGTTACTTGGGTTAGAAAACCTAATGATGTAGAAGTAATAGGTAATCAAAACTCTAGGTAAGTAAGCAATTATTCAAAATCTAGGCAAGCAATGCCCCTTAAGAGCTTTAGGTTTCTTAAGACCAGTTACTTGGGTTTGGGACTCTGAGTGAGAAATAAGTCATGAAAAGTATAGACAATATGACCTAGGTCAAATTCTACAAATTTGTAGAAAAATTCTATGTTTTGTAATTTTGTTTGAGGTTTTCACATGTAAAATGTTTTTGAAGAATTTACAAGTTTTAACAACAACAATGCATGCAAAGAATGACAAACAATTAAAAAAATGACAGAGAAACTTTCAAAGTGATGCATAAAATATTACCAGTGGAAAAATGAGGTAAACACCCAAAATGGAAATATGAAAACAAAGGGGAAAAACTCTACATACCTTGACCATAAATGGGTTGTGAATAAATTACTCTAAAATTAGTCTAGAAGCTCAAATGTTGTCACTTAGGATTCACAAGGGTAGCAACTAGGTTAGACAACTTGAAAGCTAGGTAAGAAATCAGGTGGAATTTTTTAATATTTATATTATCCCATGCATTAATGACAACTAAGTAACATGTAAGATGGTGGTCACATAAGCATTTTGACATTTGTTTGGTTTCATGAACTACTTTACTTATTTGGTCTTTGATGTCAAGTACCTCTAAAATCCTAATTTGGCCTAAGCTTGTGAATACTTTAGACTTGCAAAGATTAATTACTTTTACTTATGAATTTAAGAAAGTGAAGTATCTTTGAAACCCTAATATATTCTAAATAGTGCTTTGCAGATTTATGAAACTACTTTACTTCAGATTTAATGAGAAGTAAAGTCATTACATAATTTTTATTAAAATTGGATGGTGTAACTCAAGTTTATGATGATAAATTATTTCACCTTTGAAAATAAAAGTAATCTTAAGAAATTGAATTGGCTTAGCAATTAGTCCAAATACTTAGTTATTTTTGAATCTCTTGGAAAGATGGACAAAATGGGTTTTATGAGAATGACCTAGATAAACATTTTCTAACTTCTAGAGCAATTTGAAGCAATCTTGGAATGAAATCAATCACAATGAAAACTACTAAAATCTAAATCTTATTTATGGGACTGAGTTTTGACAAGGATAACCGACTCACATAAGATAAAAGACAAAAATTCAATAGGGGTATCTCAAAATTTCAAGTGTGAAATTTTTTGGGACACCAGCTAGCTCCAACTGAGGACATCTTTGTTTATATCAGAAAGAATGAAAAAAAGATGAGATCCTAGTATCTTTGGTTTTGAGTCTTGTCTATTAGATATGAATTCATGTAAAACTCAATCATAAAAAACCTATAAAAAAAGAAACATAAAAATGAAAACAATTGTACAAAATAAAAATTGAGGTCTTATTTATACACATACAGGTGTTACCCTACTACTTAGTTTTTATAAAGCTTCAAGTGATGCCCATTATAAGGTAGCATTAATTTAATTCCATCCTAGTAAGCTAGGATGAAACTATCTTTTATAATAACTTTATTTATTGTGAAAGGTCCTTTTCATAGTGAGTTGAACTTGTGCATCCCTTTTGGTTCTTTTCACTTATTTCATAGTAAGACTAGGTCATTAACTTCAAAATTCCTTTTTTTAACCTTTTTATCAAAAAACCTTCTTTAATTCTATTTGATGATAAGCTAAATGGTTAGTAACTTGAGTATGAACTTATTGTAGCTCAGATAAAAACATAATTATCTTATCAAGTGAATCTTGATAAGTTACATCTTTAATGGCCTTAGGCAGTTGAAAAGTAGAAAACTCTATAGTGATGGGTATTTTAAAATCTGTTCCATACAACAACTAAAATGGTGATATGCCAATGGATTTATTTGAAGTGATTATGTCAACCCATAATGCATCAAATGGATTCTTATGCTAGGTACATTGATTATTATCCACTAACTTAGGAATGATAGTCATCAATTTTTTGTTACTTGATTCAGCTTGGATATTCTCCTGAAGAGAGTAATTTGAAGGGTAAACTAATTCTATTCAAAGTAAATGATAGAAATGAGTTAGTTCAATTGAAGAAAAGTTAGCTACATTATCTGTTACTATGTTTTGAGGAACACCAAACCTCACTACAATGTTTTCCTTGATAAAATTACAAACAACTTTAGAAGTGGCATGTTTGATAGGGATGGATTCTACTCACTTACTAAAGTAATTAGTGATGGTTAATACATAAAAATGGCTAACACTTGAAGAGGGATTTAACATATCAATGAAATATGTGCCCCACTGGAAAAAGACTTCATTGATTATGACTAGTTCTAAAGGCAATGATAACAACTTTAGACATCCCACAAAATTCTAACATGCTTGACATTTAGAAACCCAATCAAAATTATCCTGGAAAAGAGTGGGTTGGTAGTACCTTGCTCATAATATTTTGTGTGTTGTGACCCATGATGAAAAGTGAGCTCCATATGCTCTATCATGGAACTATTCCAGTAGTCTCTTTTACTATTCTTTGTCCACACAATACAGGACAATACCATCAATTCATCTTTTGTATAAACCATTGTCCTAAAGAACATAATATTTTGACTTAAACTTTATGGTCCATTTTTTCTTATGTGTAAGATGAGCTAGACATTCTCTATAAGTTAGGAATAAAACAATCTTACTATACCATTCATGAATAATATCATTTATTCATATTGAAGCAAAGATACCATTGTATTTATGTCATACAGTTTACTTTCTATCATTATTTTGCATAAGCCTCTTCCTCTCACTATCTTTTTTGTCTTGATATAAAAATCAAATTCTTGAACCTTGGCTACCTATGTGCCTCTCAATAATCCCAACTCTTGTTGTGTCAGAATAGATTTCACTACAATGCCAGTTACATATACTTTAGTATGTGAAGATAAAATAGAGTACCTAAAAGCTTTGCATTCTTTGATTACTATAAAAGCATGTTTTTCCATTTGAGTATACTTTATTTCATAACTCTTCAATGACTAAGCTCATGAAAGCTATGGGAGATTCAATATCTTTGTCATTCTTTTGTAGAATTATGACTGACATGATATGCTTATAATAATAACAATAGAAAATGAATTCATTACTAAAATTAGGAGAAACCAACACTGAAGCTTAAGCTATGGGTGATTTAATCTTTTTAAATGCCATCTTACCTTCAACATTTCACTTGAAATCTTGCTTCATTTTCATCATATTAGAAAGGTGTCAAGTTAACTCAAAAAAGTCAAGAATGAACCTTATGAGGAAATTAAGCTTGCCAAATAGTGAATGTACCCCTTTATTAGACATAGGCATAGGTAGACTTTCAATGGATTTCACTCTTTTTGGATCAATATTCATTTCTTATTTTGAAATGATGTGACCAAGAAGCTTCCCTTCGGTCATGAAAAATACTATTTTTTTGGGATTCAAAGAAATCCCATGCTTCCTGCACTGGATGATAATTTCTTCTAAATCAACCATATGATTACCTTTCTTCTTAGAGGAGACTATCAAGTCATCAATATATACAACTATACTCTTGTTCTTCAGATGCACAAATGTGAAATCCATCACTCATTGAAAAGATGCATCAACATTAACAAGCCCAAAATGTATCTTCTGATAGGCAAATGTCTCTGATGGTGTTTTAAAAGCCATTTGATATTGATCTTCTTCAACCACTTTTATCTGATTATATATTAAAAATCCATCTAACATGGATAACATATTTGAGCCTATAACTAATTTCAAGGTATGATCCATAATAGGCAATAGATAGTTATCTTTCAAAGAAAATTGGTTGAGATTACAGAAATCAACACACAAACACATTTCTCTATTCTTATTTCTTATTAGGATAATGTTAGCTAACTATTCTGAATGATGAATGGGATAAATTATCTTAGAATTAACAAAGATATTACTTGAGATTGTTGGATTATGATGGTAAAGCTTTTACCTAAAAGACTTTACTTTTAGATGAAGTGGAATGTAATGTTGTACTTATTTTCGCTGAAAAGTCTTAAGGTCTTTGTAAGACCAAGCAAACACATCAATATTCTTCCTTAAAAGCTTATTGAATGCTTATTTCTCCTCTTGGGACTAATATTTATCAATGTTAACCAGCTTGGGATCTCCCTCAGTACCCAAATTAACCTACTATACTTTTGGAGAATAACTCTCACCATACTCTTTTTTTTTCTTCAAAAAATGATCATGCTTATAAAAAATTTCTTCTGAAGAAACTAACCCTTTAAGGATTTTATTTGCCTTAAATTGAATCACATCTTCATTATTATCATGTTTAGGGTCAATATTACCTTTTGTTGTTTAGTGTTGAAGTGAACTACTTCATTCAAAATATAGTTTATCAAAATTCTCTTGTTTCTCTAAGAAAGAAACTATCTACTTGTCATCATTGAAGACTTTCCATTGATTGACATTGTCAAAACCTTTGGGTAGGAAACCATCTCAACTCTATAGTCACCTTCTTGAAAAAGTGTGGGCTATTGATTTGGCTTGAGCAGAGCTATAAGAACTACAAGAGAATCATATCTAGAGTTATGATCATGAGGAATGGAACTAATTAAAAAGGCTAAAAAATCAAGTGTTTTACTTATAACTCAATCATGGTAGTGCTTCAACTTATCTTTCTTCACCTGGTATTATCCATGAATTTGCCTCACTACCAACTCAACATCTCCTTATGCTTTTAGAAGTCTCACTCCTTTTTTTTAATTTTTCTAATCCTAACAATAGTTATTCATACTCCAATATATTATTATTTTCAAACATAAGATTTTAAGAGTAAGGGTATACCTTACCATTTGGTGATATCAATACAACTCTCACACTTGACCCAAGAGAATAGAAGTTTACATCAAATTCTAGCATCCATATTTTCTCTTTTTCTTGTGTCTCTAGATCTTACATGTCCTTACCCAATTCAAGGCAATAAACTTCATGATCTAATTCCTCAAAAAGAATATGTGATCTTGGATCATCTAACTTGGAGACTATATACTTGAATTTCTTCTTAGGCTCAAGTTTTTGATTTACACCTTTTATAGGAATATGAACATAAGATCAATCCATCTCAACTTATCCAAATAGATATTTATATAAGTTTCTACTCAATAACATTTCATAATAAATAAGAATATCTGCTACCAAAATTGTCATTTTAAGCCTTTTATCTAGAAAATATACTAGAATGGCTTGAGCATCTTTGATTTATCCAATCAAGGGAACTTATATTTCCATTAAATAACATATCCCTATATACTTAGTTAAAGTGAGGCAAAGGGCATTGGCTACTTTAACTGACATGACATTATTAGAAGCTTCAGAATCTAGGATGCAATTACTCAACTTGAACCTATTGATTAAGAGGGATACATAGATTGGATCTATTATTTTAGATGTGGAAGAAAATGTGGGAGAAGTAGTTGTAGCATTATTTTGGAGAGATAATTGTTTGAGAGTAGGAAAGATACATTTAGAATCATTGGTTGTAGTTTTTGATCCTTTGCTCTATACATAATTGATTAGACTATTCAGTTGATATAGATAGGACCTCAAGTACTTAGCTTTTGACATTTGAATCTTAGTTTTATTGATGTGGTCAATCATATCAAAAGAAGGGATAGTTGTAGACAAAGTAGGATTAGCTTTATAAGTATGAGTGACTAGATTATGGGGTTGAGAAGAAGATGATGATGTATACTTATCTATCAGAGCAAGAGAAGAGGTTAAATGAATACCTCTTTTGAGAATGCTAACATTTTATGTAGAGTCTTCTTTCTCTTTCCCTTTTTCTTTAGAAGACTTTTCACTAGCTTGCTGAGTTTGTGACCTTGTAACACTACAAAAGAGTGACTATGATCATCTTCAATAATTTTTTCATAATTACTTTTTGATTGATATTCAAGGTAGCCTATGTTGGATTCACCAACAAGATCTACAAAGTCATCTTTGTTAGTAAATCTTTGATCAAGGTCAGTAGCCATATGATCTTCTTCATTCATTTCAGCATGTTGTTTTGGAGCATATTTAATTTATTGTCATTTTGGAGGTCCAACAATGTGATTCTAGTTTTGATTATTGAAATTTCATGTAGGTACATCCCTGATAGGAGTAGCATGAGCTCCTTGAGGAAATTGCCTTTTAACCTATAGTAATTTATTATCCAATTTATACAATAAAAAATTAATAGTGGTTTTTAATGTAGTTGAAGTAGAACTATCCACCCTAGAGTTTGTTTTCTTGATCTTTCTAGCCATAATAATGTCATCTTCAACCTCTGTAGCAATTTTCTAAGCTATTGCTAAATCAATAGGACATGCTCTATGTAACTGATAACTAACCTCTAGTAACTAATCATTGATGCAAAAACATTTTTGGTTATCACTAGTGGGTCGGGTAGCCTAAGATATTTTATAGAGTAGTTTATTAAATTTATCAATGAAATCCCACATGTATTCATGTGGCTCTTTTTAAAGCTGAGTCAATTGGGTGGGAAGTATGTGTGAGTCTTTAGCAACTTTAAACTTTTTTTGAGATTTATCATGCATAGTGGACCAATTGGTTATAGTGTCAGGAGCCAAATGGTAGAACCATTATGTAGCTAAATCATGTAAGGTTTCAATGAAGAGCCTAATTGAGACATCTTCATGCTCAATGCCAATCACTCCATAGTCTATAAAGAAAATAGCTAAGTGCTCATATAGACTATATTTTTCATCCCCTGTGAACTTAGAAAAATTATTTCTTGACCCCTTAAGTAAGTCATGGAGAGGAGGAGTTAAATTAATGGGCCAATCACTACCCCCCAAGGGACTGGAAGTTGTTGCACCATTCTTATGGGAATAAGGAATTGAGGATTAGTAGGTTTGATTATTCCTAAATAATTATGTTGTAACTAATTCAAAAGAGTTCACACTTGTCTCACAAGTGAAATACTCATTTTTCTTATTCTAGATTGGGGAGGAAAGCTAAATTAAACCATTATTATAGTTGAAAGAAATCATCCATTTAGGCTTGAGCTCTTCTTGCCCTTGTATAAGGTTGATTTTCCAAATTGAATTACTTATACTTCTATAGGATTTGTTTAAGTCATTTTAGATTTATAACAAAGACTCAAGAAGTGATTACTTGACATATAACAACTTAATACAAACAAAGCATTTATTTTGACATGCAGTGACTCAAGATATGTAAAAAATATATTTTAGATGAGTAAATCTATCTTCACAAAACATATATTTTTAATCATATGTGCACCTTTAACTTTTATGTAGCTTCTTATATGGTACTATGGAAAACATGTAATTTTAGATAACTGATCACTTGTTTGCATCTATCTTACTCTTGAGTGGATAATCAAATTTAGTTCTGGTTAAGTTAAGTTCATGTTCCCCATCATAATTGCTATAAACTATTGGCTAGATATTTTTTAAGCTAGCAAAATTACCTAGGTAATCATGGGATTAAATCCCCTTTATTTAACAATGAAGCTCTTGTATGCTTATGTTTATCTATTATAACTATTCACTCTTTCAGTTATTCACAATTTATACAAATTATTCACAGGGTATGCACAAGTCATCTTATTTTGGGGTATTACTTTAATCACAAAGTTCATGAACCATAAAAAAGTGATTTTACAGCAATTAAGTAACTAATTCAAAGAATATTTAAAGAAGTTCTGAGAAGTAGAGAATTAAATGACTAGAATATGTGAGAATAAAGAAGTTGTAATTCATAATAAGTAGTTTCATAGATATTATTGCATCCATACAAATAGATAAACATATAATATGTGGTAATTCTTTCAACAAATCATTAAGAAAAACTTGAATTCATAATAGGATTTAAAGATAACACAAAATTTACCATTTTAATCTTCATAGAATGTACCAAATGATCTCCTTAGATGCAAAGTTCCTCAGAAATCAACTTTATTCTTATTCACTTTGAATAAATTTCATACAAAACATATAGATAAATCCAAACACAAAGTTCTAGATTACTTAAAATTTCTTGTATCACGGTTATAATTACTTTCAAAAAATATTACCATCCTCTTGGCATGCACACCTTCATTCCTACTTATACTATTTTAGATGACAAAATAAATTAGGATATAACTCCTTGAATTCCCATGTACTACATTAAAATCTAAAAACTATTGAGAGACATCTTCCTTGAATTTATTCTATGTGGCATGAAACAACTGATGACATGTAACACTTCTTGCTTTCCCTATTTGGATCAAATACAATATCTTTACATGATGTATAGAGCTCACTTAAGTAATATGTTTTTACACAATAACTTCAAGTAATGGTGTCTAGCCAAGTTACTTGATTCTTATATTTTACAAATAAACTTACTTTGACAAGTAACTTATCTAAGTGATGTTACTTACAAAGTAAATACTTAAAACAAAATTACTTCAAATACATTTTTGAAGAAAATAGAAGAAGTTGTTGAGAAGAGAAGCAATAAAAATCAATCTAATTCATGCTTTATGGAGAGTAGAACTACTTCTAGTACCATCCACTTCCATTGGAAACCCAATGTGTTTCAAGCACCTCCTAGTTCGATTAGAATTTTCACCTGCTTAGGACACCTTCCATCTCCACCAGTTAATATAACTACTTCAAACACTTGTAGATCCTACCAAATTCATAGTTGGTTTCTCACAAGAAATAACTTTGGTTTCTATGCCTCTTAAATAAATAAAGTTCAAATCCAAGGGCCTTGGAGTGACTCCCATCTTGGATTCTAATGTTGTGAAGATAACATATACAGACTTAGGTCTTATTGATCTAGGAAATTTTTGGGCTATGATGGGTGAAAAATTTAAGACTAGATCTAGAGTATCTATGACTCTAGATTACCATAAGCTACAACCTTCCCATTTTTAATTCAAAGCCCCAATTTGATCCTCACAATGGCCCAACACTATGATCCTAATAGAAGAGAGGTTTACAATGAGAAAGGGGAAAAGATTCTAAATTTAGACCTTGATTTTATCAACTCAATATTTATAATTCTTGAATTTGAGAGCTACCTAGTTATAACTCCACAAACATCTACATCATTTTTCAAAGATAAATGAGATGGGTGCTAAAATATAATCAACAAATAGTGGCTTAATTCCCCCAAGATTTCCTCCACTAGGTTACTAAAGACTATGTATAGAGCTAATTTTATTGGTAAAGTAACATAAATTATCATATAATTGCACAGAGTCATTGGCAATCTTGATGCCAAGTGTTATCAAGAGTGGATATACTAGTATATCTGGACCATCTAACAAAATGAACAATATATTCATTGGGCCTAGTTAATAAGTGATTCCCTTCACAAGTAATTGATGGAGGTGAAAAAAATGGGCAAGATTTATATGACATCCTATATTATATACATCTTATCCAAAGGAATATTGTTCCTAGGCCTCAACACAGTTCTTGAAGAGAGAAATAGAGTATACAACTATTACCTAGATCTCACACTACAAGCTAGTAGATAGAACATTAGGAGAGTGAATGATGTTTTCATCTACAACATAATTATCATGTTTGATAAGAAACATGGGAGAACAAGGTTCTCAAAGGTATCAATAGATGAAATCAATAAATGGGGTTCTTACTTCATATAGTTTCCAACCTTTTCTTACATCAAGGCTACTAGGTTTAGTGGTGGTTCCTACACTCTTCCCCAATATGTGAGTGATAAATGGGCTCTAATGGAGTTGATCAGGTAGCTCATGGAGACACACAAGATTATTTATAACAAGCATAAAGTAGGGATACATTTCCCAATTTCTATTAGCTAATACACATGCCAATCCCTCCTCAATGCCAAATGTTTTAAGGCTGAGATGGGTCAAATTAAATTAAAAATTTTGGAGACTAGACCATTTTTTGATGTGTATGGTAAGATTACCAGTGCATTGACACTCATAACATATGCTCATGTGCCATACTATGAGGATTACTAGGAATATTGTGGAGATGAATAAGTTATTAGAATGAGAGATTATTCTAGAATGTCCCTTTAACAAATCAAGGACTATGATCTGGCACCAGTTCTAGATGACCTAGTAGATGATGACTCTAGAGTGGACCTAGTTGATTACACACAAGTTATCACATGATGCTTACAACTAGTTAAGTGGTCAACTCTAGAATCCCTTTCTCTTTTTGATAAAATAACCCATGTAATTAATAGAACTATAAATTTCCTGAGTAAGGGAGTGTAGATAAAAAGAGAGACCATTAGGGTCAGAGAAAAGATTCTAAAGCTTAAAGTGGAGGGAATCACTCCATTAGTAGAAGGTCTAAGAGAATAATTATAGGATCTTGATAAGAAGAATAAAAATAAGAAAAAGACTAAGGCAAAGAATGGAGAATCAAGTGATGGGTGTCGTCATTCCCTTCATTTAATCAACTTCCTGTTGATGTCATATTTAACCAAGGATGTGTCTAAAGATTTATGCAACAAGAAAAATCATAGTGATTTAGTAATTGATTGTAGGTATATATATTTTTTTCTTTTTTGCTTTGGGGTTTTTTTAATGTCTTGAGGACTTCTTGGTTAAAACCTTATTGGAATCAATCTATGTGAATTTGCCAGAAGTAGACACACGTTACAAAAATGAAATAGATTGCTGAAAATAAACACACTTTTGCAAAATAAAATAGATTGCTGAAAATAAACACACTTTTGTAGAATAAAATAGATTGCTAGAAATAAACACACTTTTTCAGAATAAAATAGATTGCTAGAAATAAACACACTTTTGCAGAATAAAATATATTACTGGAAAATGATTGCAAAGAAATGAGAATTTAATCTAAAACGCTTGCAAGAACAAATTTACAAAAAAATTTAACTTTAAGGATTTGGAAGAATTTATAAATTTAACAGAGTTACCTATTTGTTTTTATGAATAAAATATAAATACCGACCAAAAATGAAGATCCTGGTTCTTTGGAGGAGTGGGCCCTTGCTCTGCCTAGAAACATGATTGAATAATTTAATTTACTTTCAAAATAGAAATGGCTTATTTCATTGATAAAATGTTATGTATTACAAAAATGTACTAATCTATCCTTTTCTCTCTATTCTTCAATGATCTTCTTCTATCTCTTCCTAAATTCCTAGGTCTATATATATATATATATATATATATATATATATGCTTTGATGGCTATAATTGTTTCATAGATACAATGGAACTGAATCATACCCAGAATAGATGTTGAATCAAGATGTAGCTAGATGTCCAACTATGTGATAAATGTCTTGGATCCGTAAATATAGAAATCAAGAATCTACTCCTGATTTAATGGGATCATTAACCTAATAGATCACTGACTGTTTTGGAATATATCCTTATCAGTTCTATATCTAGCCATGAAAGTTTTGAAGCTTATCTATAGGAGTACCAGAGCTAGTTCAGATAATTCTGGAGCTTAAATATAGAGTTCCAGAGCTAAGTCTGAAAATGTGACAACTTGAAATAGTATGGTGGAGTTTCAGAACTAAGCTGAATTGATTCTAATGCTTCCAAAAACATGCAATCCACTTCATATTTGTTATTTATCCTGATGATGACCTATTTTATTGCAAAACTTGAATTTTCCAACACACTTGTTAGGAATTACAGGTTTTTAAAATTTAGAATCACAATCAACAAAAAATGGATAATTACATCCTAACTCATCTCAAATCAAAATAAAAGTTACAAAATGCAATCAAACTTAATAGAAAGAAAGAGTAATATGAGGTCATTTATTATACATTTATTAGGCATATCTTGGCCTCATCATTTCCCCCATACTTATTTGTAAGTCCCTTTATAAACTTCACTCTTAAAATTTGGGATTGTCTATCCTGCATTCCATTTGATTGCTCAGATCAAATGGCTAGAACTGAATATCCCAATGCTTTGATCCAAAGGTAATATACCTAGCTCTTGCTTCTACTTTTCTTTTCCATTCCATAGATTGAGTGGGATTTTGAAGTTCTCTATTTTGCCAAGGAGATATGGGAGTGAGAAGTAGAGGTGGCCTTGTCCGCATGCCTATCCATATGCACCAGGGAGTTTCATTGATCTGAGGAATTATTGTGTATAAAGCTTTTTCCCTTTCCAGACTCTAGATCAAATTTGAATGGGATATTACTTCCCTTATTTTCAATGCCACCAGAAGAAATTCCCATCTTTCTAGACATGCATCATATATATTATCAAAATTTGCCTTCTCATAAGAGGTGAAGACATCCATATTTTGTTATAAATTGAAAAGATAAGGTCCCTTGAATTTGTCATTAAATGCATGGGATTGGAAATGTGTAGCAAAGGTGAGTGGGTTACCGTAATGAATTCTCATATAGAGACTGGATGAACTAGCCTTTAAACAATGCTATGACTCCCTTTCTTGCCATACAATCTGATTTTAAAGAATAGATACAAATGTGTTAAGATGGCTTTCCCCTACATATAAATTGATCATAAAACTTGTATTTATTTCTAGCATAAAATTGTAGAGGTAAAATTCACAAAGAAGGTTTTTCTATTTTGTATTGGCTAAGGAGTAGGTGGTTGAGAAATTAGCTTCATCTTCTATTTCATGTGGAAGGCCACATGCTATCGTTGCCAACTGTCAGTGAATGAATTATTCCTCTCAAAACATGCTATAAACAGGGGAAGGTCTTCTATACGCAAGCAATTTCTCACTCATTATACAAACTATTTTTATTTTCATAAGACATTTATACTTATCATTTTCCTCCTTGTAAAATTTGTCTTCCCATTCCTTCCTTGCTTTCTCTTCTTTTGCCAGTTTGCCTTTCAATTCTGTATTGGATGCCTTGATTACACTAAGTTCTCTACATGTATCATCCTATAACTGCTTGAGTGGCAGATAAGTCAATTCAGTTTGTGTAGAGACTGTTGACACAGAGGTCTATATTGTACATTTTTCCTCATTCTCCATTATTGCCTTTTAATCTCTTTCCTCATTCTTGGTTGTGAACTAGTTTGTTAATTCTTCAAGGAGCATTTCTTTATGTTCTAATTTGAGTTTGAGGAAGTTCAATTCCTCATCCTTTTCTTTGATAATGAGTTCTATTCTAGACAAAAATAGAGCCTATTTAATCTATTAGTTTTGTTCTTTTTCTAAAATTTCTTGGGGAGTTAAGCATTCTTCTTCCACCATAGGGGATTTCCCTTTCCTTCTCCAAGATGTCTATTCATCTTCTGACTGTGATGGTGCTGCTTTCTCACCTATTTCTTGGAAAACTGGCTCCTCAAATCTTTCATCTCTTTTTTCCTTTTTTGTTTGGCTTGGTCTAGGAGGAGTCACAACCATGCTGCCCAAAATATCAACAGCTTTAGTTTCTAGCCTTTCTTGTTCTTCCATCTCCTCTGAACTTTCTTTAGACTTTTTATGACATTTTCTTTCTTGAGGAACTTTAAAATGTGCAGACATAGGTTTCCTTTTAGAACTTATTTTGATGTTCACCTTTTGCTCAGGTCTAGGTGAATTGTCAATGTCAAAGATAGGTATTAGTTCTTCTGTAGCTTCAGAAGAAGAAGAAATTTCTTGAGAAGGCATAGTAGGGTCTACAATTTTAACTTTTCTTTCTGATTTTCTTCTTTTTGGTATTTCCTCTTCCCTTAATCTTTTCTTTTCCTTAGTAATGGTAGCAGTTTTTAAATGAACTAAAGGATCAGGAGGAGTTGCTATTGTTCTTTTGGAAATACCAGGGTTTTGTCCAAATTTTCCAAGAAAATTGTCCCACATTTCTTCCCCATTTTTATTTCAAAGGAAATGGTGCTGGCATACTAAATGCACTAACCCATGATGTCTAATTGTTCCTACACCCCAAGATTACCTCTGGGCCATGGTATGGATGGAGTCAAAAAGAAACCCTAGAAGGTTTATTATATATTCTAGTTTTTTGGCACCACATCTAAGGTGTATAAGGATTTTTAGGACTTATTTTCCTACTATCCCAAATTATCCATCACAAGTTAAATATTTAACTATCCAAAATGCTACTCTATCAAAGGGTTTGGGCAAACTAGCCCTTTTGACTCCTTTGATGATTTTCTTTGTATTATAAATATACTTTGGTTCAACTTCTCCTTATTTCAATAGGGTTTTAGCTAGGTCTTTTAATGTCCCTTTGATAGGGTTTGGGACATGCACTATTGGTATTCTAGACATCTCACTTATTACTTTCACAAAAAAAGGAATAAAAACCTTCTAATTTTTTTTCTTGTTTTTTCTAAATTGATAACAAATTCTCTTACCAGTTCATCATTATATTTGGGAAATTTCCTCAAAAACTCTAGCCATATTACCTGTTGAAAGATAGTTGCTACTTCTTCATCTGCAAGGAGTTGGGTATCATTTTCTAGTTCTGACTTCTTTTTTATTCCCATGATTCGTTCTTCTTGAATCTTATGCAAGTTAGCTAAAGATTGATTCTCTTATCAGTGGAACTAATGATTTTGGCTATAGAACTAGTGGATTCAATTGCTAATATAGAAAATTTGGTAGCAAAATTACTGTACTCAACTGTAGAACTTAGTGATTTTGACTATTGAACTACCATACTCAGCTGTGGAATTGACAGAGGTAATTCACTGTATCTCTTTTGAAATTTTTTTGTAGATAGCTTTTACTTTTTAGATGCAATAATAAGAATGATTCTTTATGACTATCCACCAACTCATTCCATCATCAATATCCTTCTCATGATTTTGCACATTTAACTATGATGTACAATAGATGACTCATCATACTAATCTTTTAAATTATGTCTAATCACACATGCAAACTTTCAATTTAACCTTTAACAAGTTAAAAACATAACTACCATCCTTGATGATGTAATCCCACCATTATGATGACTCATCATTCTTGAAAAATGGTTAGAAAGAAAATAGCTAGAATAAAAAAAATTATTTGAATTAGCCATTTATTTGAGAAGATCAACTGCCATCACTGGTTTTCAATTGATCCTCTTTTTTTTTAAAGAAGAGAATGCCATTTAATGGTTTTCATCCTCTTCCCTTTATTCTAGATATTTTCATTTGATTATTTGATCATTCTGGAAGAGCTGGGTTATTACATATGATCAAATTCTTTGTTTGCATCAATCTACTTCAAGAATTCATCCTTAGTAGGAGGCTTCCTATAAAGTTTTAGCCTATGTCCATTGACCAAGAGTATTATTCTACTACCATCAATGGGAAGTAACTGGATAGAACCATTGTCAAATATCTACTTGATATGATAAGGGCCCAACCATCTGGTTCTTAATTTGCCTTTGAATTCTTGGTACTTAGAATCAAACAACAATGCCCAGTCTCCTACTTTGAATTATCTTTCCTTGATATGTGAATCATGCCATTACTTCCTTTGACCATGGATTATCTCTATCTGGTGAAGTGCTTCCATTCTAAATTCATCCAATTTATTGAGATGAAGGATTCACTCCTTTTGAGCTACATCCAATTCAATTCCCACCTTAGCTGCTGTCCTCAATGTCTGTAGTTCAAACTCAATAGGCAACAAGGGTTATTTCCCATAGACTAACTCATATGGTGAAAACCCTTGTTGTGGTTTTCAAAGTTGTATTGTAAGCCCAAATAGCTTTAGGTAGTCTTTTTACCCAATCTCTTCTTTTAGCTTTAACTATTTTAGTGAGGATGTTTTCTAATGCTCTATTTGTTACTTCAACTTATCCATTTGCTTGAAGGTGATAGGGAGATGACTTCCTATGATTGCTCTGATAATACATTGTGAAGGCCTAGATCATATTGGACATAAATTGTGGTCCCTGGCCTGAAACTAAGATTCTTAGTGCTCCAAAATTTACCATATGTTTGTGCCAAAGGAAATCAACAACTGCTTCTTTAGTGGCATTTGTTAAAGCTTGCACTTCTGCCCATTTTGTTACATAATTAGTACACACAAGAATGTCCTCTTTTCCTTGTGAAGGAGGATTAAAGGTCCAACAAAATCTAATCATCATCTCTCAAATGGTTCAATCACTACTTGTGGTTGTAGAGGAATTTCATTGGTATTGGTTGGCTGTCCCATCATTTGACAAGGATCACACCACCTAATATATCTCTTCACATCTTTGTACAGAGATGGCCAATAGTAACTAGTGCCAAGTATCTTGTGAGTTTTTCTTTTCATCGAATAGTGTCCTCCACTTGGTTCATCATGACATGCCTAGAGGATGTCAAATATTTCATCTTCTCTCACACACCTACGTAAAACCAAATCAGGACCACATTTATATAGCATCCTTTTAACCATTTGAACTATGCACTAGTATTGATTAATTTTTTATTTGATTTTTAGTGAAAGGAGGAAACTTCCCTATTGCAAGGTAATTTTCCATGTCAGAAAACCATGGTGTATTAGCTGAAATAACAAACAATTGTTCATCTGGAAAGTTATCCTTGACTGGATTTTACTCCCCTGTAGTGGTCAATCTTGACAAGAAATCAGCTACCACATTAGATTTGCCTGGATTGTCCACAATGGTAATATCAAATTCTTGTAGAAGTAATAACCATCTAATTATTCTACCTCTAACCACTGGTTTGTTCATTAAATATTTAATTACTGAGTGATTTGTATGTACATATATTTTGTACCCTATAATGTAATGTCTAAATTTATTGATTGCATAGATCACAGCCATAAATTTTTTTTAGTGGTAGTGTAATTTCTTTCAGTGGGAGTAAGATTTTTACTAAGATAGTAAGTAGCATACATTCTTCCTTCTTCATCTTTCTGTCCCAAAACTACACCAACTGAGGTATTTGAGGCATCAATTTGGATGTGAAAAGGTTTCTCCCAATTAGGTCCTTGCAATATTGGGGCAGTTACTAATTATCTTTAATTTCTTCAAAAGAATGTTGACACTATTCATCTCAAAGAAATTCACAGTCTTTGGTAAGCAATTTAAACATAGGGATAGTAATTTTACTAAAATCCTTGATAAAGTGCCTATAGTATCCAACATATCCTAAAAATGATTTGATATCTATGGGAGTTTGAGGAATAGTTAAGTCTGAAATAATCTTGATTTTGTTTTGGTCAACTTGAATTCCTCTTTTTGAAATATGGTGCCCTAATACAATCCCTTCATCAACCATCATCAAATATTTATCATGACTAAGAGACAAGTGATGTTGTTCACATCTTGTTAATACTCTATCCAAAAATTTTAAGGCATCATCAAATGTATCTCCATACACAGTAAAGTCATCCATGTATACCTCCACACAGTCATTTGTTAGGTCTACAAAAATTGCTAATACAGCTCTTTGAAAGGTTGGTGGAGCATTCCATATTCCAAATGGAAATACCCTATAAGCAAATTCACCCCATGGACAAGTAAATGTAGTTTTATCCTGATCCTTAGTAGCAACTTTGATTTGATTGTACCCACTAAATCCATCCTAGAAGGAAAAGTACTGTTTACCTAAAAGGTTGTCTAAGACTTGATCTATGAATGGTAAGGGAAAATAATCTCTTAAGGTGGCTTTGTTCAATTCCCTTTAGTCAACACAAATTCTCCATTTTCTATTCTTTTAAGGGATAATTACAAGAGGAGACACCCACTAGCTATCTGAGATAGGGTAGATAAAACCTACTTGTAGTAGTTTTTCAATTTCTTGTTTGACTATATCCCTCAAGGTTGGATTAATCCTTCTTTGAGGTTGCTTAACTAGTCTAATGTTTTTAGTATAAATGTGATGGGTGCAGATACTTGGATGAATTCCCTTCATATCTCTATAGTCCCAAGCAAAAGCTTTAGTATGATCCTTCAGAACATCAAACATTTTGACTTCTTCATTGTTCTTTAACCAGCTATTAATATTCAAAAAATTTCTTGGTTGAATCTCAACATGTTTGGTTCCAAGATATGGTGAATTGATTTTTTGAAAGGGTTTCATTAAGGTATTTAATGAACAAGCATGTGGTTATAACATATGATATGTAACAACATCTTCAAAAGTTCCTAGAGGTAAAATGCTGGATAAGGGATAGTAGGAAGAGTTATGATACTTATCTTGTTGTAGGTCAAACTCCTCATTACTGCTATTTTCCAAAAATTCTTCATCATATCTTGATATCTATAAAGCTGAAGCTATAGATCCTTCCTCTCACCAAGATAAATCACATTCCTCTGGAGTGAAATTAACTTCATTTGTAGATAATTGGTGTGGTTCCAAAACTAACTATGATGGTTCTAGAACATATTTGACATGTTTCAAAACTAATCCTAACTACTCCAATAATGATTGATGTTTATTTAATGAAGGATTAACCATATCTTCTATTTCCTGTACATGATCCTGCAATGTTATCATAGACAAAGAAGATAGATTTTGGTCATTAATATCAAGATTATCAACCCATAATTTTGCTTGATTATCAATAAAAGGTCATGCAAATGGATATAATGAAATTTGCTTAGAATTCTTACCATTTAAAATAGTCATATCACCTGACTTGCAAACAATTAAGGCAACAACTGTAGCTAACCATGGTCTCCCCAAAATAATGGGATAACCAAGTGTTTTACCTTTTGGTTGTAAGATAAGGAAGTCAACTGGATATTCCCATGATTCCACCATTATTGCCACATCTTCAATAACTCCTAGTTTTGCTACAGACTGATCTGCCATCTGCAATATGGTATTAGTAGGTTGTATGATTATTAATGGTAATGCTTTCAAAGTGTCCACTATCATTACATTGATAGCTGCACCCAAATCAATCAAAACATTATGTATATCCTTATTCCTTATAGAAACAAAAATAATCAGGCTTCCAATATCTCCATATTTGGGTAGTAGGAGTTTTCCTGCTAATAAATCAACAAGTTTCTCGTCTACCTGAATAGTCCTGGGGTATTACTTCTTTCTTCTAGGTTTTTTAAAACATAATAGTTTGATTAACTTGTTCAACTCTAGAATATCCTTAATTATTTGTAATAATGGTATTTAAATATTCAATCTTCTTAGTTCTTGCACCAATTTAGATTCCTTAAGTTCTATGATTTCTTTAATTTTTTCTGGAAATGGAATCTCAGTATTTTTTTTGGTTGCTTATCTTTTTCTTTATCATTTTCCTTAAGTGTAACTATGTTAGGGGTTTTAGCTTCTTTTGTCATCTCAGTGATTATAACAGGTGGACTGCTAACTATTTTTCTAGATCTGGTTTGAATGTTTTTACAATCCATTATATTTAAATCAACTAATTTTGCTAGTTCTATTTTGTATATAGGAGTTGTTTGTTTGTTTCTTGAGTTTGCTACTAGTTGTGCTAGCATTTATGTTTGGATTATGTTTTCAACTTGTGGATTTTTTGCTGGAGGTCACATTATGGCTTGTTGGTTCTGATTTGGATATGTCTTCCCTTACAAATAATTATTAGGGCCCCATCTAGGTTGTGGCCAAGCATAAGGATTTCCTTGACCATCCCAAGGTTGTTGATGTCCTTGAGTATACCAAGATTGACTTGCCCAATCCTCAGGATGCCATGTGGGTTGAGGGGCCCAAGGTGGTTTCCCCCAACTTTGTGGTACTATTTGAGCTGCCCATGGCATCATCCAGGGATTAGGAGCTGGTCTTGGCATAAACTGTCCTTGGTTAGATTATCTCTGAACAAAATTTAATTCTTTTATGGTGGATGATGTATTGGTTTATTTGAGCTGATTTTTTATGAGTGGAAGAAGAGAACAAGTGTGAGTATCATGTTGTTTAGATTCATAGACAAGACATACTTCTATTTTATCCAAAGGACATTCCCTTATTGCATGCTTCTTCCTACATCTAAGACAATACATGGCTAATGGTTCAAGTTGGGCATTTGCTTTAGCTTTCAATCCATCCATGGTGGAGGTTAATTAAACTAATATGTCTATTTTAAAGTTTGAAAATTCATCCATCAATTTGTTCATATTTGGATTTGAATTTTTAAGCATTTTCCCCTTTCTAGGTCCACCCCTTGTCCTTGAATAGTTTCTACAAATTTCTATGATTTCATCCATTCTTAACTGAGAAATGTTTCCTCCACCAATTAAATCAAGGGTTTCCCTAGATTCATCATCTAGAACTTTGAGAAAAATGGTTTTATTTAAATCTTCTTGAAGTAAAAATCCACATATTTTACTCACAAAGAGGAATATATCCAAATAATCTTCCATATTTTCATCTTCTTCCTGTTTGATTATCTATCTTGTAATCATAAGTTTGACATAACACTTTAAACTCAAATAAAAATTGGTCAAGATCCTCAGATGATATTCCTCTAGATGTGGGCAAGTGTGTAGGTGAGATGTTTTTCATAGTGGTTTCATCATCCTCGATCTGAATGGGATAGGCAAAGGTTCTCTTAGGTTCTCTTCCAGCTTCTCGTGCCATCTCTCTAGTATTTTATAGTCCCTTCTCCCAGTCAATGTGGTATGTGGTCTATTTTGGGGATGGTGAAAAGTCAAGAGTAGGAGGTTGACTACTCAATTGAGAATCAAAACTTTCCCTCAATGGATCTTGAGAAATAATCTTCCTCCCTAAGGTTCTACGTGGTTTTGTGACTAATCCAAAAATTCCAAAAATGGCAATTTGGATTCTTGTCTTGTAGGAGATAATGGTGCCTCCAATTCTTGCTCAACATCCTTTCTTAAATGAGAGGATGATGGAAATTCTTGTTCAGATATTTTGGGGAGAAATCTACCTTTGGAGTCTCGTGGTCTACTCATAAATTAGGGAAAATTTCTTGAATTACTAAATGAATGATTTTTGGTTTTATTGACACATAATTATAAAAGTACAACTAGTGAATCCCTGACAATGGGTGCCAAAAATGATGGGTGTCATCATTCCCTTCATTTAATCAACTTCCTATTGATGTCGTATTTAACTAGGGTTGTGTCTAAAGCTATGTGCAACAAGAAGAATCATAGTGATTTAGTAATTGATTGTAGGTATCTGTATTTTTTCTTTTTGCTTTGGGGTTTTTAAAATGTCTTGAGGACTTCTTGGTTAAAACCTTATTGGAATCAATATATGCAAATTTTCTAGAAGTAGACACACGTTATAGAAATGAAATAGATCACTAGAAATAAACACACTTTTGTAAAATGAAATAGATTGCTAGAAATAAACACACTTTTTCAGAATAAAATAGATTGCTAGAAATAAACACACTTTTGCAGAATAAAATAGATTGCTGGAAATAAACACACTTTTGTAAAATAAAATAGATTGTTGGAAAATGACTGCAAAGAAATGAGAATTTAATCTAAAACACCTGTAGGAAAAAATTTAAAACAAATTTTATCTTTAAGGAGTTGGAATCATTTATAAATTTAACAGAGTTACCTATTTGCTTTTGCGAATAAAATATAAATATCGACCAAAAATGAAGATCCTGGTTCTTTGGAGGAGTGGGCCCGTGCTCCGCCTAAAAATAGGATTAAACAATTTAATTTGCTTTCAAACTAGAAATGGATTATTTCATTGATAAAATATTCTATATTACAAAAATGTACTAATCTATCCTTTTCTCTCTATTCTTCAATGATCTTTTTCTATCTCTTCCTAAATTCCTAGGTCTATATATATATGTATATATATATGTATATATATATATATATATACATATACATATATATATATATACATATATATATATATACATATATATATATGTGTGTGTATATTTATATATATGTATGTGTGTGTGTGTGTGTGTGTGTATATATATATATATATATATATATGCTTTGATGGCTGTAACTGTTTCATAGATACGATGGAACCGAATCATACCTAGAATAAATGTTAAATCAAAATGTAGCTGGATGTCTAGCTATGTGATAAATGTCTTGGATCTGCAAATATGGAAATCAAGAATCTGCTCCTGATTTAATGGGATCATTGACCTGACAAATCACTAGCCATTTTGGAATAAATCCTTATCAGTTCTATATCTAGCCATGAAAGTTCCAGAGCTTATCTATAAGAGTACTGAAGCTAATTTAGATAATTTTGGAGCTTAAATATAGATTTTTGGAGCTAAGTCAAAAAATTTGACAACTTGAAATAGTATGGTGGAGTTCTGGAACTAAGCTAAATTGATTCCAATGCTTCCAAAAACATGCAATCCACTTCATATTTATTCTTTAGCCTAATGATGACCTATTTTATTGCAAAACTTGAATTTTCCAACACACTTGTTAGGAATTACAGGTTTTTAAATGTTAGAATCACAATCAACAAAAGATGAATAATTACATCCTAACTCATCTCAGATCAAAATAAAAGTTACAAAATGTAATCAAACTTAATAGAAAGAAAGAGTAAGATGAGGTCATATATTATACATTTATCGAGCATATCCTAGCCTCATCATCAAGTAAAGAGGAAGAAGTTGTAAAAAAATAATTGATCTTTCATTTGAAGACACATTAGTAGTGGCAAAGGGTTTTATGGGTTTAGATCTCATATCTTTGGATCCCATTTCCATTACCCCCTTCTCGAACTCACATTGTTCAAGAATATTTAACACCTCTATCTCCTATTTTTGCTTCCCCTGCACCTACATTTTTGGCCTCCCCTATCTTTCCATCTACCATACCCACTATAGTAAGCCAAAAACAAATAATATAAGTGAGTCAAGTGGACACTTAGTGTACCCCATCAGTGAAATGTCAGGCTTCTACTCCACCTTCTCTTCTTCCCGTTTCACCTTACCCTTTCATTCCATTCCCTATTTCTATTCCACTCATAATCTCTTCCATTACATATCCATTAGTTTCTAACACTACCAAATAGTACTTAGCCATAGACTCATTCATCCTAACTTTTATTCTATTGACCACCCTAATTCTTGAGGTGAGTACTGTTATACTTTCATATCCATTCTCCTTCCTTTCATCATCAAAATTGAGTGGTCCTACCCATTTGATTGATACATTAAATTCTTTGGCTTCCACCATTCCACCTATCCCCAAATTCATAACCCCTATGTCTATTCCACCTTCCACTCACCCAATAGATACAACTATTCCCATTAGCTCTACTTCATCTACTCCCACTATTTCTATAGCTCCATCAGTTGAAATTTAGGTAATGTAGGTATTTGATGCAAATTTTGATTTGTAGTCCACTAATGAAAGTGAACCTCCATAGGTACCTCATAAGAAACCAATGACAACATCTACATAGGATTATAATTTGGTCATAGTATCAACTAGTGCAGATATATTAGTTGTTGATTCATTGGTGATAGATTCAAAATAACAAGGGGCTATTCCTAATTGGCTAGCCTAGTTAGTAAGAAGGAAAAGAAAGAAGATGGTAGACCCTAGGACATTGGGATTTGGTCTCTTATAGTTAAAGAAGAAGTCCAAACCAACTCCTAGGACCCTTTATAATATGTTCAATGATGACAAGGGAGAAAGGTATGTTTAAATTATGGTTCCCTAACTAGATAAATCAAAATAAAATCTTTTGGTGGGAGAATATTAGATTTATCAGATCCAACTTAGATGGTAGATGAGAGAGGGAATAAAACATGATGTAAAAAATAGAATCAACTCTCTCTTTAATATAATAGATCATGACAAGGCCACCAAGGATGAACTCAAAAATTAAGTGGAATAGATTATAGATGCACTGAAAGAATTTACATAGCCTAGTGGATCATTACAACAACCATAGATAGTGTAACCAATTAGTCAATCTATGGATCAAGAATTCATTGATTCAATCCAAGAGATGGCTCACATGGGAAGGGATATAAAGGAATGGTAGGAGGAATTAATTACTAAATCCAATAAGGTCATTGCAGTAATGATGGAAAACTCTGAAATAATCAGGGAGAGGAGGAATATACTGAAAGAATAGGTCAATAAATATGGAGAGATTGAAAATTTAAACTTGTATTATCCTAAATGGATAGATATAGGTTCACTTGACATAGATGTCCTCATTTTTGAAAAAATATTCAATGATGATGCTAAGCATGAGGAACTCCATATGGCTGCTCAATTTTGGATTAGACTATTAACAGAAGCTGCTCACCAAGCCAAGGAGGCTCATAATAAAGTGGTTGATGTATTGTATAAAATTGATGGGATGATGAACAAAATGTCATGATAAATAGTAGATAATTCAAATAATATCCTTCATGTGGAATAATTCCAAAATAACTTCAAAAAAATAGTTGAGAAAGAATATGCAAATGACATAGTCTTCACCCTAAGTTATATCCACTGCTTTCTCAGGTATGAAAGATAAATTGATAAGATGTGAATAGAAATGTAGGGAATAAAGAATTTTAGGAAATAATTATTTAACATACAATTATATTGTGAAACATCTCACATCTATTCCTATGGGTTGGATCTAAAATGAATATAAGAAATTTTCAAGGCCTTTGAGGTATATACTAAGAAACTATAGGTTGAGAATGAAAAAAATGTTGAAGAAGTTTTAGACATTGATTAATATTTTATCTGATTAAATACTTTCAAAAAATTTAAATTTTATTTGTAATTTCATTTCAAAAACATTATAAGTTGTAATTGTAAACATACAACTATCTTTTTGTAACTATTTTGAGAAAGCAAAAACATATTTTTACACTTTATATTTTGATAATGTGAAAGTGAAAACACATGAAGTGAAAATTATACTTTCTATTTTGACACTTTCCATTTTGACAAGTATGAATTTTTAGAAGTGTAAAATCATAAGGTGAAAATTACAAGATTCATTTCAACAAAGTGATATGACTTAAAGTTTTAAAATTATTACTTATGTTTTACAAGTTCATTTCCAAACACTTGGTGTGGGTCATACAAGTGGAATTGAGAAGACTGATTTTGGGGAATGAAAGGTATATAAGGTTAATTAAAATACATGTAATAATTTTCATTTTGGTTTCTCCTCATTTATGAATAATCACTTAGACTCTAGACAACTTTTTATGCATTTGCAACCATGAAGGGTCTCCTTTTGAGCTAGTTTCTGATTCTTGTGTTTGGTTTTGATGGGTTTGATGTTTCCAAATGCTTATAAAGATATATCCATAGGTTATATAGTTATATTATTGTTTTTGGAGATATAAAATTCGTCACAAGCCTCTTCTAGGCTTACTCTTGGTCATAGAGCATCCTCAATGTTCTATACTAAACAATGATAACCTATAGGTGCCATTGAAGGTGTTGTGAAGTTGTTTTCAGGTGTTATTGATGAATTTTATTCAATTTAGGTCTAATAATTACATTTTGAGGTTTTTTAAAATCCTTTCCTAAACTCTTCTTGCTCCTTCTATACATATGCTTGCACAACATAGTCCTAAAGACCATCTACAAGCCTCTGTTGACATCATGTTGGTGTAAGGGAGGATTGGTGTGTGAATAAATTTGTTGTTTCTAATATAAATGAATTAGGAGGTCAGATGGAAGCATCAAAACTAATCTTAATGATAAGTCTCTATAGTGTCATTATTGATTCACTACCTACTATAACTAAACACCACCTTCAGGTGGCTTGAATAGAGAGTACGAAGGTTATTTGGTGACTTTGAGACACTTAAGAGAATCTTATTTTGCCTTTAAATGATGGAGTGAAATGAAAAACCCTTTTGAAGGGTAAAATTGACAAGGAAAAATTTGGAATTCATGTTGAAATACAAGGACTGAGTTGGGGAACTTTTCCATAGACTAAGAAAATAAAAGTCCCTAAGCTTCTTTGGAATAACATATAACATAACAAAAGAACTTTACACCAATCTTGGTTGTTTGGTTTAGAATTACCTACCACATAAAACAAATTTTCCAAATTTTAGGCTAAAATATTAAGGTGAGAAGGATGTCTAAGGTCTCAAATTTGCCCTCAAACACATTGAATTCATTCAGTGTCATCTAGAGTTGAAGACCAAAGGAAAGCTTATTTGAACCAAAATTGTGAGTTAGGCTTATTTTACATGTGGGATTGATTAAAAATTATCCAAGTGAAACTAATGAGCCAAAATATCATAAGATAATATGTAATTTTATGTGATTACCTTTTAAGCCTATTCCCTATCTATACACAAGCTTGGGAAGGGACACCTATAGTAAGGGTTTCAAATAGTGAGGTAGAAGGTTGAGTTTTCGACCTTATTTTTATATTTCAAGGTAAATAGGAGTTATAAGGGTGTTTTGTGACTCAATTAACTTCATTAAAATTTATAGCATCATCAATCTAGATCCAAACATCACCATGACTACAGTAGGCCTAAGAAGTAGCATGTACAAGTAGAAAGAACTAAAATTGGGAAACAAGTGTGATCAAGATAAAAGAAGAAGATCAAAAGTTTAGAAAGGAGTTATGTTTTAATGAGAAAAAAAAATATATAATTCCATCACAAAAACCATGACCAGGTCCATTTGAATCCATGACCACCTACAACAGGGTATTGAGAGCAAAATGTCTCAATCAACATGTGAAAGACTAATATGAGCATGTATGGTATGATTGTAGAGAAATTGGAATAATTTATAAATAAAAATAATGATGTGTGATTAAAATATATTAAAATAAATTTATTATCATATTAAAAATCCTCCATTAACCAATATGCACCTATAGGAAAAGTATCTCAGTCCACCTAAAGGCAGTCAACACAGTCTTGGCTAAGGAGGACTTGTTTGAAAAATTGAAGTGTATGAGGAGAGGTTGAGTGGGTGATAGGAATAAAAATAATGTTTTTAACTAAAAAGGAACATAAAATTATATTTCCAATACCTAATTCATCCATAACAACCTACAGGTAGAGGCTTAAAATGATTGTCTTAGTCAGGGTTTTGTAGACAATCTTGTGTTTGTAAGAGCATAGTGATGGTTTAAGAGGTAAATTTGTTTGAGAGAGCCTTTAGAGGAATAATATGTGGTATGGAAACTTATATAAGTATTTCACATGAGAATAATTCATGAAAATAACCTCCATTTTCCATAAAGCATAGTCTCATACCCTGCCTACCCTCACAGTCTGCCTTGATCAAAGTCTGCCTAAGAAATGCGTAAAGTTTGAGGCCTTGTGCTTAGAGTTAGATTCCAAAAATTGGTAAAAAGTAACATTATGAGTTAAATAATATCTTATAATGTTTAAATTTTTAATAATAATATGGTAAGACCTCCCTATTTTGTCTTAGAGATAGAATACTCTTTTCCTTTCATAAACCCTACAAATGTTGGGAAATGAGATAAAAAATGAACCAAAAGGAAAGGATATCTCAAATAAGGGTTGTTAAATATGTATCACACCTGATAAAACCTAAAAATATAGGATAGAAGGTTGGATGATATGAAAGGTGATCTATACAAGGAGGTCTACAAGTAAACCTAGTGAGATGATGTAGGCCTAACTCCAAATGAATGGTCAGTTACAATTTCAACCTTTGCAAAGAATTGAAATGTTTTGGATAATCTTCATGGAGTTTAAAAGGATGTGTAGGATCTATCTTAGATGTTTATGATGCTAAAAAATATATTTCAACTACCAAGGTGTAGACAAACATATGAGGCAAGGTCTAGGCTTAATACCAAATAGGGGTCAGTTTCATTCTAAGATCTTAGTGAGATATTATAGTGATTGAAAAATGTTTTTAGGGTATTTAAAAAAGTTTTTCAACCTTTTTTTTGTAGGAAAAATTCCTAGTAAATAATTTTTATCCTAAAGTGTGCTCAGACCTTACCATAATGCAAAAAAGGAGCTAGAATTCTAACTTCAAATGCCTGGAACTTCCACCAATCTTTGCATGGGACATTGAGGTTATTGGAAAAGTTATGGAGTGTCCCTAAAAATCCCTCAGTGTAATTTTGAAAGGATTCCAATGTCTATTCTTTATGAACAAATGTTAAGAGTCTAGACCACTCTAAAACCCTCCTTAAGGACTCGATGGAAAAGATGAGGAAAATGAGGCATCCAGAGGGGGTTTAAAATCCATGAAAGTGACTTAAATATGTAGAGGACTCTAAAAAAACCTATCCCATGCCAATTTGTTGTACTACACCTATATAGATGGTGCAAAATAGGGCTTATTTTGATATTTTTATATGTTTTGTAGGCATGGAGAAATTTCAAAGCATAAAACCACTTTTGGGAGATATTTTAAGACTTATTATAAGTCCTCAATATCACTTATTAAAATATCTCAGCTCATAAGTCTATCTACCATCTCTTTCATTTCAGCTAGTTTAGTGGACAGATAGTGAACACTTAGGGAAAAGTGGTGAAACTCAATTAGGGAAGATTTTTAAGGCTTGTTTGATGAAATTGATGATATAAAAACCCTTGAAACATGTAATACATATTTTTTCATGGATTAAAATGAATAATTATGAAGTTTTTATGTGCCAAGTGTGAGAGGTGCATGGAGAGAGCTCATTTTGGGACTGTCATGGATGATGGTGCATGGCCAACATAATAGGAGTGATCAAATGCTATCAAAATGAATTTGAGGATATGTTAGTAACCCATACCACTTAAACCCATAATTATACATAATTATTTGTAGTGATAAGGTAGTTTTGGAAGGAAAATCATGAGGGGTAGTTTTTTATGTAGGGAAAGGAATTTCTAGACCACTTCATAGGGCTTGGATGATTTGAGATGACACTTATATCTCCTATAATTGCATGTATCACCCCATATCTTTGTTAAATTGAAAAATAACTGATCTTCTTAGTTTTTAAAAGTGTCTCTATGAATCTTAAACTCCCCTTCTCTCTCTTTTCTCACATCTTCTATAAATTTAGCCTTTTTGGCTATTATATGGATCTCTCTGCTTGGGTATGACAAATAACTACCAATTTTTTTCCTTGAGATAATAAATATAGTTTTTAAACCTAATTCAAGACTTTACTAAGTGTACAAAATGGATGTTGGTCTTGTGAAAGTGTAGTTTTGTTTACCTTCACATGTTACTCTTCCTAATACCTTATGTGTTTTGTGATCTCTCTTTTACAGGTCAGCACGAAGTGTTTGATTAGATTGTAGGTGTAGTGAGTAGTATATTTAATAAGGTGTATTATAATGCCTATTTTATAATTATTCCTATCATTTTCTATCCCCAAGACCCCATGATTGAAACATTGATGTGACATGGAAGATTGTCATTGAGTGAAGTGTATGTATAACTTATCCTTAGTTCAAAGTGCATGTTAATGGTGTGAGTACAACATACATTTGGTGTATAACATACCATAGAGTATATTTTATTTCATATATTTTTATCCCTTTTCATCACCCCAAGTTTTATTAGTATGATTGAGCTATAGTGATGCATCAAGGAGAACTAGCCCCTCATCTAGAGATCCACCTCAATTTAGGGATACCCACAACCCTGAGGTGGTTACGTCATGACACTTGAATAATGAGTGACTTTTAATCTCCTAATTGGGTTAAAATTCAAGTTAAAACACATCTTATGACCCACCAACAACCCAAAAACCAAGATCCATCAACCAAGACTTACCTACTCTACCACTCTCATCTCAGAGTGAAGTAGAACCAAAGTAATCCTCTAGCTTGACTCTTTCCCAAATCCATAATATCCATGTGGTCATATGATCACAATATAAAACAAATGATAAGGGAAGTAAAAGGTGTCCATTCCATGGACATATCCCTATTCCACTACCCAAGCATATTTACCTTCAACCAAACCTAAGGTGTCCATCTTGGGTCCCTCTCAATCCAACCCTTTTGAATCAATCCAATGAATAGTTTTGAAATAGATTCACCAAACACTAATGAATATGAGTTTGTATGAAATAATCAATACCTCACCCCATCGCTGCCAAGTGATGATAGAGTCTTTAAAATCCAAGAGGTTTAACCAAAAGATACATGACCTCTAACAACCTTTGTTAGAGCTCTTCAACTTTTCAACCTTGTTACCTTCAAGTATTAGGAAATACCCTCCATCAATATAGATGATCTAGATCTTCCCCTCTTAATTACCACATATATCAACCAAACCCACATCAAGAGGGTTGTGATTGATGGGGGAGATAACATTAACATTATCTCTTCCCATGCTTATAAACAACTCAAATTACCTGAGAACATTATGTCAAAAACCTTAGTGGTGCTTTGATCATTCAATGATACCATGACCACAAATTTAGGAACTATTTTCCTTCACATTTTCCTAGGACCTCACATGCTTCCTAACCTCTTCTATGTAGTATATGGTGAAATCTAGTTTTTTTTTTGTTTGGATGCCATTGGATTCATTACATGGGTTGTGTGTCATCCACCCTATATTGATACATCAAATTTGAACATGAAAGTCAAGTTGTCACCATACAAGTTGACCTGAGTCCTTTTATATCATTCAACATGACATACTGACCCAATGGCTTTCTCCTTCCTCCATCTAACAAGCCTTCATTAACAAAAGATGAATCCTGATCTCCTTTTACCAATGAAGCATCTTCCAGTTCATCCATACCTTTCACCTAAATCCCCAAAATGGACCCTTTGTAATCAAACTTGTAACATCTTTCATCAGAAGAATATCACCTTTTGACACTAGACACTTTTCCTACTCCCCAAGAGTATGGGAACCTTGACCAATAACCTAGTTATGAATCTAATATTGGATGTGTTGTTCCTTTAGGGATGTCAAATGGTCAAAAAAATTTCATCTATGGGGACTTGATAAACCCCTTGACATTTTTTCCACCTCTTTTTCATATTGACCATTCACCACCAGTTTAATCTTATTTGGATAAACTAGAGTTTGCCAAGACATATCTTTATAGGTGTGATTGGAAGGTATTTAGTCTAGGTCAGTATGAACATGGGCTACATGAGTTGATTCTAATAAAGACCCAAAAACCTCATGAAAATCATGGACTCAATTTCAAACCACCTAAAAATCAAACCAAACCACCTCCCATTACTATCATTGATAAGGAAATCCCATCCTCACCATCCACTATACCATCAACATCTAAAGATTTTGACATCATCCCCCCCTAGCTTTTTTTCATCAACATGATCAGCCTTGGACCCTTGAATTATCAAAAGTACATGGTAACCATAACCATTCCCCGAACTCATCTTAAGATGGTAAGAGATAACTCTCCTACCATTAATTCCATTTGGTGACATGATGATGATTCCATTCTCATTTATCTTGGTGCAACAGATTCATCTATCACAAAAGTTCTTCCTCTTGAGACTTCAACCATGTAGAATTAATCCACCATGGATATCAACTTGTGTACTTAAAATAACTCATACATTGTCAAAATTGACAAATCACTAAAGTGTGAGGATCTTCAATACTTCCACTCCTTCTTGTAATACTGAAACATAGCATTTTTTTGGTCTTATAGTGACATGTTAGGAATAGACCCCTCCATCATTACCAAAAATATAGTCACCAACTATGATGCCAAGCTAGTTAGGCAAAAAATTTGACAAATGTACCCTCTCATATCCCTTCTCGTCAAAAAAGAGCTTCAACATTTCATATCTGTCAATTTCATCCAACCTATTAATTATCCCCAATGGGTCTCAAACATTGTACCTATCAATAAATCCATAAGGGTAATTCACATTTGTGTTTACTTTCATGACCTTAACCTTGCTTTACTAAAGGATGACTTTCCTTTGCCACACATTGACCATCTTATTGATCTTATAGCTAGCCATGAGATGTTATCTCTTATGGATGGGTTCTTAGGTTATAATATGATCTCAATTGGCCCTAAAGATCAACACAAACCCACTTTATCACCCCTAGGGAACCTTATGCTATAGGGTCAAATCTTTTAGTCTGAATAACACTGGTGCAACCTACCAATGTGTTATGACCTACATATTTCATGACCTTATTCATAAAATAATAGAATATTATGTTGATGACATTATTGAGAAATCAAAATGTCATAAAGATTATTTGGTTATTCTTAAGACTATCTTTGAATGACTCATCCATTACCATGTCCTCCTTAGCCTTATGAAGTGTATTTTTGGGGTCTTGTCAGGAAATCTCCTTGGATTTATCATCTCCCTTTAGGGAATTGAAGTTGATCCCACCAAAATCAAAGAGATCATCAACATGCCTATTCCCACCCACATCAAGAAACTCCATAGCTTACAGGGGAAGCTCCAATCCATTTGTAGCTTTATCTTTCAACTCTTTGATCAATGCCAACCTTTCCACCACCTTCTAAATAAGTATTTATCTTTTAAGTGTAATAACAACTATTAAAAGGCCTTTGATTCACTTAAAGAGTACATTTTTTCTCCACCTATCCTCATTCCTCCCAAGGAAGATCAACCTTTTTACCTTTATATTTCTACCATCAACCACTCCTTTGGGATAATGTTGGCTCATCAAGATGATCAACATAAAGAACAAACTATCTACTACATTAGTTATACGCTTGTAGAGTATGTGACTCGATATACCCATACTAAAAAAATTCATGTCACCTTGGTCTTTGTGGCCATAAAACTTTGCCATTACCTTCTCAACCACAAGACCTATGTCATTGCCAATACTAACCCACTTAAGTATATGCACTCTAAGCCATACCAAAATCAATGTATGGCCAAGTGGCTCATGCTTTTAGCTGAGTTTGACATTGAGTTCATCTAGTAGAGGTAAATTAAAAAGAAAGTAATTACTAACCAATTAGCTGAAATACCATTAGCAGATAATTGGTCTCCTCCTCTCAAGTTTCTATATGAGTCTATCATGACCCTCTCTCAAGCCAACTTCACCTATCAATTGACCATGTTCTTCAATAGATCAAAGTGTCAATGTGGTGGGGGATTTGGCATCATCCTTATCCCCCTTCATGGTGAACCTCTTATTTTGTCTTTCAAGATAAATTTTGAATATACCAACAATATGGATGAGTATGAAGCCCTAGTGATAGGTCTCCAAATTGCATTAGCCTTGAGAGTTAAAATGATCAACATTTTTAGTGACTCTCAACATATGGTCAATCAAATTAATAGCTCTTACCAATGCAATAATGATGTTTTGTAATAGTATAAATAACTACTTGATGTAATCTTAGCATTATTTGAATACTACTATATCCAAACCACTCCATGATCTATAAACAAGTTTGTTGATATGATTATTTCTCTTGCTTCCTAGATCCCATCTACACCCTCTAACTCTAAGATATTTGCCATTTTCCATCAATTTATTGAGCCTTGTTATATAAAATTAGACTCTCCTACTATTTTCAATGTGGACAAGACCCAACCTAACCTTTAGTACCTATAGACCTTCGACTATCTCAACCTTGCCATCATCCCTTCCAACCTTTCTAAGAATGCTCGAAGATAATTTATCTAGAGTACTTCACTTTATAGCATATTGGTAGAAATTATTTATAAACATGGCTTTGATGGTCTCCTCTTCTATTTCTTATGTAGTCATGAAGCCTGTCATGATATCAAATAAAGGCATGATGGGATTTGTAGAGGACATTTTAGTGGTCTAGCCATCACTAAACACATCCTTCACCTTGGCTATTATTGGTTCATTATTAACCAAGTAATTGTAATTATGTGAAAAATTGTGTTAAATGTCAATAAAAAACCAATTTACATCACACAGCTAGCCATAGTATCCAAGTATACAATGATATTTAACCTTTATCATAATGGGGTTTATATATTATTGGTGAAATTAACCCCCATTCTTCATAATGAAATCATTCTATCATCACTGCAACAAAATATTTCACTAAATGGGTGAAGGTTATTCCTTTAATCTTAATCAAAGTTGGCATTATTGTCAATTTTATCAACCATCACATTATCTATCATTTTGATGTTCCTCATAAAATTATCATCATTAATGGCAAAGCTTTCAAAAAAAAGTGTCTAAGGTCTTTATGATGAGTACAGTATCAAGTTAAGTTTCTCATCGCCCCATCATCCACAAGCTAATGGATAGGTGGAATCATCTAAAAAATCTTAAAAATATGCTAACTAAAATGGTTAATGCATCTGGTCAGGATTGGAATTTGCACATCCATTTGAGCTTGTGGGTATATCATACTAGAATTCAAACCCCCATGGGTGCTACTCCTTTCTCTCTTGTTTTTATTGTAGAGTATGTCTTGCCTCTCAAAGTATAAATTCCCTCTCTTTGCATAACCTATATCGTACTAGAATTCAAACCCCCATGGGTGCTACTCCTTTCTCTCTTGTTTTTATAGTAGAGTATATCTTGCCTCTCAAAGTCCAAAATCCCTCTCTTTACATATCCCTATAGGATATCATTTTTGAAGATGATTATCATGAAGAAAATTTATCCCAACTTGATCTACTTGATGAATGTCATTTGGTTACACTTACTCATCTTCATGTTTATCAAGAATGAATGAAGCATTTTTATAATAAATACCTTAAATTTAAATAATTCAACATCATAAATGTCTTCTTAAAGGAGAATCAACATGTCACAAATATGGAGAAAATCAAGTAGGGTAAGTTTGCTTTCAATTGTCTTGGACCTTATATCATAATTCACAAGTATGGATTGGGATATTATTGGTTGTCCTCTCTTGGATGGAACCTGAAACTTGAGCCTCTCAATGCTTCATATTTACATCCTTTAATTTTTCAAACAAGGTTAAACTCACTTTTGTCTAGCTTAAGCTCATCCCTTGTTTTCAACCACATTCATCTCCTTATTATAGGGACAATTGATTAAAAACTAAATCATGTGATTATTTGTCATAATCATAGCTTAATATTGAAAATGGGTACCATGGCTATACCCATGGCATGATTCTCATGGTAATTTTCACCCCTTTTAATGTTAAGCATGAAATATACTAAGAGGGGGGGTGTGAATTAGTATATTATATATCTTTTACTTAATCTAATTCTTTTATTTAACCACTTAATCACACATTCAAGATATGCAATAAAATTGAAACAATAATATGCACCACATAAGAGAGAGAGACACCATATTTTTCCGTGGAAACCCAAAGTGGTAAAAAGCATGAAGAATAATCTCAAGTATATGAATGAGCACCAACTCAAATTACAAAGTTTGTAAGCACCAACTTGTATGAGTAACAATTCCTTTGCTGAGAACCAACATAGAAACTATTTGTGAGCACCAATCCCTTGCAAAGATTTTTGAGCACCAACCCACAAGAGCACCAACCCCTCTTTTGTATAAAACATAATTATCTCTCAATGTTGCTTATTCAATAAATGATATAAATCTAAAATATCTCCTAATTTTTTCTCTTTGAAAAAAAATACAAACCATGAAAACTCTTTCATTTTACAAATGGCTTATCAATCCTTTATTTATAGCTCTCCAAGTGACCTTTGGCATTCACCCTTTGTGAACCTTCAATCCTCATGTAAAATGACACCAAAATTACATGACCCTTCATATCCTTACATTTGAAAAGTCATATGGTGATCCTTCATAAACAAATTCATCCTTTCCTCTTTTGTCTTTATCTTGGTGACTTTCTATATTCTTCAAAGTGTCCCTTCATAGAAAAATGTGCCATACCCTCTTTTGTCTTCACATGCTAACTCTTGGAATTCCTCAAGATGACTCTTCATGAGAAAATGCATCCCATTCATCTTTTGTCTTTTACCCCATGACTCTTTGACTTCTCCATGGGCCCTATTTTGACTTGTATGCAACCAAAAATCTATTCATTAATATTAAATAAATATTAACACACATTACCAAGATATGAATATTAAAAACACTATTAAATGCAATGGGACTTTTATCACCAATAATGATAGACCTTTGACATAATGAGAATATTTTTAACAATATCTGCCTTTGTCATTGATGGAAATCTCAAATTGAAATGGCCAGATCATAAAACCTACACATACTACCATCTGAAAAACATACATTAACTCCCCCTTACTATAGCAACTTGTACCTATTCCCTATTCTTGTTTCTACACCTATACCTATACCTTTAACTATTTCTATTCTTCTCCCCCTTTGACATTAATAGCAAAGGGCCTACCTAGAGATAACACTTAGCTCCCCCTCAATTGATGCTAAAAATCAATGGAAGGAAGTAAAAGAAATTACTCCCAACTTCTCTCATAGATACTCAAATGTGTCTTTTGGCAGTGCCTTTCTGAAAATATCTACAATATGCTCTGTAGTACTGATATATTCCATATTAACCTATTAATCTAAAACCTACTCTCTTAATAAGTGATATCTAATGGGAATATGTTTTGTTCTTGAATGCATGACTAGATTCTTCAAAATATTAATAACACTTGTATTGTCACAAAAAATAGAAATAGGTTCATCATATTTTACCTTGACATCTTCCAAAGTTTGCTTCATCCAAATCACTTGAGTACAACATAATACCACTACAATATATTATTATTCAGCTATAAAAAGTGATACTAAATTCTACTTCTTTCTTAGCCATGGTACTAAGCTATCATCAAAGAAGAAAGCTCCTCCACTTGTACTCTTTCTATCATCCAAGCATCCTACCTAGTTTGAATCTATATAAGCAACCAAAGTAAAATATCTGCCTATGGGATACCACAATCCATAATCTAATGTCCCCTTGATATATTTAAATATTATTTTCACCAACTAAACATGACCATCTTTTAGAGCTAACTAATATCTTGCAACTATACCTACTACATGCATGATGTTTGGTCTCAATGCTATCAAATATAAGAGACTACCAATTATGGATCTATACAAAGATTGATCTAGGTGAATCTTCATCATTGCTCACTTTATTTCCTATACACATTGGTGTGCCAATTGGTGCACAATCATTAAAACCAAATTTATTTAACATTTCCTTGGCATATTTATTTTGAGATATAAAAATTCCTTTATTTGACTGAAATATTTGCAACCCTAATAAAAATGACAATTATCCAAGCATAGACATCTCAAATTATTTTTGAATATTATTATAAAATTCTTTTGTCATCTTTTCATTGTTTCCTCTAAAAATGTTGTTGTGAACATATACCACAATAATTAATTGATGCTCACCTTGTGTTTTGATGTAGATATTATTGTCAGCAAGTATTCTCTTGAAACCTTGATCCTAAAGGTACTTATCAATTCTTGCATGCCAAGCTCTGGGAGCTTGTTTTGATTCATATAGTGATTTATTTAATATACATACATGACTACTAATATTTGAGAGAATAAATCCCTTAGGATACTCAATTTAGACCTCTTCTTCTAGATTTCCATTTAGGAAGGTAGATTTGACATCCATCTGAAACATTTTGAAATTTTTAAACACTGCGTATGCAAGAAACATTCTAATAGACTCTAGCCTTGCTACTAGTTTAATTTTTTTAAAAAAATATATTCCCTCAATTTAAACATATCCTTTACATACTAATCTATCTTTATTCCTGGTCACTTCTCCATTTTCATTCAACTTATTTCTATAAACCCATTTTGTTCCTATCATATTTTGATATTTTGGTCTAGGTACTAATTTCCAAGTATCATTTTTTTATATCTAATTTAATTCTTCATCCATTGCCTTAACCCAATGCTTATCATGTCTTGCTTTTGAAAAAGTTCTAGGCTAAATTTTGGATAACAAAGAAAAATTAACTTGTTCAGATTCACTTACCATCATTCTTCTTATAAAAATTCCTTCATTTATGTCCCTAATGATGTCACTTTAATTATGATTTCTCTAAACATATTTGGATGGAGTTTTGGTGCCATTTTTCTCCTTTTTCTCATCTTCATCTGATTCTTCAAAATCTTCCTCTTTAATGATTTTAGGAATATCTACTGGATCATGGATTCTTTGTGTTCCATCTTCTTCTATCCTGACACTTGCACTTTCAACAATTTTCTTGGTTCTTTTATTATAAAATTTATAAGATTTACTTTTTCAAAAATAACCAAGAAATATACCTTCATCTGCTCTAGATTCAAACTTACCAAGTTTTTCATTGATTCTCTTTATGAAGCATCTACTACCATAAACTCTAAAATAATCAATTGTTGTTAGTTTGCCTTTCTATAGCTCATAAAGAGTTTTGTCACTATTGAATCTCAATAATGCTCTATTTTGAATATGCACTATTTTAGTAACTACCTTTCTCCAATATTTATCTGGTATCTTGGATTCATTTAACATTGTCCTCGTCATCTCTCGAATTATTTTATTTCTCTACTCAACTACTTCATTTTGCTTTGGATTTCTAGCTACTGAATAATGTCTCTTTATTCCATGGTCTTCACAAAACTTAATAAATTAATCTGACATGAATTCTCCTCCTTTATCTGATCTTAGACACTTAATCGTGAAACTAGTTTCATTCTCAACTAATGCTTTAAAATGTCTAAAAGCTTCTAATTTTTTCTTTAAAAACATTACCCAAGTCATATGTGAAAAATAATCAATAAGCAACATGAAATATTTCTCACCTTGAGTACTTTGAGTTTTCATAGGTCCACATAGATCAGCGTGAAAAATATCTAGCATTTGAGTGGTCGAGTACTCTTTTGTTTTGAATCTCCTTCTAGCCTGCTTCCCATGCTGACAAATTTCACAAAGTGTGTCAGATGGCTTTGTAATATTTGGAATATTTATAACTACTTGATTCTTGTTTATTTTGACAAGATTGTCAAAATTTAGGTGTCCCATTCTCCTATTCCATAGCCAAATTTCTTCAATCTATCTCAAAAAACATCTTTGACCTTTGATGTTTGATAGTATATATAAATTATTGCTTATTCTCTAAGCATCTGCAACCAACACATCTGGATATTTTCTCCTAATTTCATAACCTTATACATAAAACTTTAGTGTTTTCCATTGATCACACATTTGACTTACACTCAAAATATTATGCTTAAGACCTTCTACAAACAAAATATTTTTAGTTTTAGTTTTACCATTATCCAAACTTAGTGTACCTTTTTTGACATTTCTAGTAGTAGTATTATCTCTAAATTTCATTGTGCCACCATTGATCTTCTTTAAGGTTATGAACTTCATTTTGTCTCCTATAAAGTGCCTCAAACATAAACTATCAATGAACCATGGATTTTATTCATTTATTACATTCAAAGTTGTTTACACTAACATATATTTTTTAGGTTGTTTCTTCTACCATGAACCTGTCTAAACTTTCTTCTTGATGAATAGAGCCTTGAAAATCTGATCCTTCTTGACTGAATCAAACATACTTCTATAGTACTGAGCTATGTGTCTAAATTTGTTGCACTTGTAACATATTATGGCCTCTTTATTAAAGCCTAATAGAGGAGCAAAAGAGTTATGGCTTTTGCTTGACTCTACATGACTTTCCTTCTCCTTATTTCTAAAATTGTTAGCCCTTTTTTGACATTATATTTTATTATGACCATATCCATTACAATAAAATATTAACCATAAAAATAGGACCTATTTTTGTATATCTGACCTAATTGCCTTTTTTAGCTCTATTCTTTCTATCCTTCTTTATTTGAGATGTCCTCTGTATTCTTAACTTCTTCCCTTTTTATTTCCTCTTTTGTAAGAGCTTCAACATAGCTCTTTCCTTTTTCCTTGTCTATGAAAGTATTGGCTTCCTCTTTCTCTTTTTCAAATATGATACCTATCTTATCTGAGATTGATATTTGACTTTCTAATATCCTATTCAACATATTAGTGCTAATCTCAAATTTTGAATCATTGGCTGCTCTATCATTAATTGTTTTATTTGTTTTCTCAAGATCTGCTTTTAAAAAAGCAATTTCAATAACATATCTTTCACATTATTTACTTATTTTTTGCAACTATGCCATTAGATCTTATTTATTCTTCTTGGATTCTTCAAAGTGTTCTTGTAGATCTTAAAGTGTTTCCTTTGACTCCTTTTCATTTTTCTTGATTTAGAGCTTTAATTTTTTATTATTCTTCTTAAGAGATTTTAACTCTTCTAAGGCACAAATGATTTCTCCTTCCAAATTCACTTTGGCTTCATCTTGTTCTTCTTCTTAATCATCTATATTTTTTCTTACAGAGACATCTTCATGTATGTCCATGAATATAATCTCTTCTTCTAATTCACTGACTCTACTATCTTCAACTGAACTAGGATCTTTAGAATACAAACTCTTCTTCTCTAATCCCTTCTTGAATTTTCCTTTGAAATTATTCTCGTATGTAGACTTTCCTTATTCATTGTCACCATTACCCTTATTTGGGCACCTAGCTTCAAAATGTCCAATCTTTCCATAATTAAAACATTTAAATGGTAATTTTTCTTGATATTTATTTGTGCCCTTTTTCAGCATGTGAATGAATAGAGCTCCATTGTCATCTTCATCATCACTAGAAATGTCACTTGATTCTTGAATCTTATCCTTCTCTTTACTTGATGTCTTGAAAACAACTTCTCTTTTTGAGTGTTTCTCTTGTTCGATCTGCATCTCATATACCGTAAGAATACCATATAGTTCATCCATCTTTAGCTTAGCTAAATTCTTCATCTCTTCAATTGTTGAAATTTTTTCATCATATATCAATGGTAGAGATCTCAAACTTTATGAACCACAATTGATTCTTCTAAATTTTATTCAAGACCTTGAATCTAATTAACTATTTGATCAACCCATAAAAGATAACTCATTATATTTTCTTCCTCTTATATCTTCAAACTCTCAAACTATCTTCTAAAAGTCTAAAGCTTAGCTTGTTGAACCTTTCCATCACCTTTGTAAATATTCTCAAGTTTTACCCAAGTTTAATGAGCATATTTACATTGCATAACTTTAACAAATTCTAATTCACATAAAACACATAAAATAGAATTTAAAACTTTAACATTATTTTCACTTACCTTCTTTTCTGTTGGGGTAGTTACAAGTGTCTATGGATCTTCTTATTCCTCCACCACTGCTTGCCAAATGTTGAATCCAAGGGCCATAAAATAAGTCTTCATCTTTATTCTCCAAAAATTATAAATTTTCCCATCAAACAAAGGTGCCTTATTTGTAGAAAAACCTTCATGTGATCCAGCCATCATGCTTTCCTGATCTACCTTCAAGCTATAAAACTTTTTGAAAAGGAACCTGCTCTAATACCAATTGTTAAGCATAAAATATACTGAGAGGGTGGGGGGTTGAATTAGTATATTATATATCTTTTACTTAATCTAATTTCTTTTCTTTAACCACCTAATCACACATTCAAGATATGCAATAAAATTAAAACATTTATATGCACCACACGCGAGAGAGAGAGAGAGAGAGAGAGAGAGAGAGAGAGAGAGAGAGAGAGAGAGAGAGAGAGAGAGAGAGAGAGAGAGAGAGAGAGAGAGAGAGAGAGAGAGAGAGAAGAGAGAGAGAGAGAGAGAGAGAGACTAGATTTTTACGTGGAAACCCAAAGTGAGAAAAACCATGAAGAACAATCTCAAGTATATTAATGAATACCAACTCAAATTATAAATTTTTTAAGCACCGACTTGTAAGAGCACCAACCCCTTTTTTGAGCACCTACACAATAACTATTTGTGGGCTCCAACCCATAGGAGCACCAACCCCTTTCAAATATTTGTGAGCACCAACCCCTATTGTGTTTAAAACACAACTATCTCTCAATGTTTCTTACTCAATAAATGATATAACTCTACAATATCTCTTGATTTTATCTCTTCAAAAATAAATAAAAACCATGCACACTCGTGCATTTTACAAATGACTTCTCATTCCTTTATTTATAGATTTCTAAATGACCTTTGGCATTAACCCTTTGTGACCCTTCAATCCTCATGGAAAATGGTGCCAAACTTGCATGATCCTTTGTATCCTTGAATTTGAAAAGTCATATGGTGACCCTTCATAAGCAAAAGCATCCTTTCCTCTTTTTTCTTTATCTTGGTGACTTCATATTCCTCATAGTGTCCCTTCATGTAAAAATGTGCCATACCCTCTTTTATCTTCACATGTTTACTCTTGGAATTATTCAAGATGACTCTTCATGAGAAAATATGTCCCATTCCTCTTTTGTATTTTACGCCATGAATCTTTGACTTCTCCATGGGCCCTATCTTGACTTATATGCAACCAACAATATATTCATTAATATTAAATAAATATTAACACACATTATCCAAGATATGAATATTAAAAACACCATTAAATGCAATGGGGACTTTATCACAAACAATTCTAGACCTTTGACATCAATGAAAATATTTCCAACATTTAAAGGATGGATTCCCATGATTTTTGTCCCTAAAAAACTCTTTTACATATCATCCAGTTTCTGGTGTTTTAGTTTTGCCTTCATAAAGGTGAACCTATAAGCATATATAAGTAAGTCTATGTCATCAAAAGAAAAATAAACAACAAAATTCAAAGAGTAATCAAAATAAATCATTTTCATATTGCTCCTTTGAAGGAAATTTACCAAAACATATTCAAATTGCATAATATAAAGAGACTGCTCCCTTAAAGGATAGCTATCCAAAAGCCTTAAACAAAGCCAACAAACTTAGACCACTCCCTTGAAGGATGGTTGAGTAAAGCATTTATCAAATCATAGAAATTTTTTAGAAGCTTCCCTCATTGATCAAATTCCCTATCCCTCCAAGAAATAACAAAATATTGAAAGACCCATTATCAAAATAAAAAAGTAAAAAATAATTTGGAAGTTACAATCAGCTTTCATGAGTAAACTTCCCACATCGATCAGTCTATACCTTATATGACATGGATTTGTTTATATTGGCTCTTTGGTAACTTACAAAATATGCATTATAGTCTCACAATAAGGTTCTATTTTCATCCATATCCCCTTTATACCTTCTATAAACAAGGTATTTTGAGCTTACTTGACATTGGGTGGTCAAGAAACCTTTTAACCAACTAATGACCACTCATGCAAAGCATTCAAAGGACTTATGTTCATAAGCTGATCTAACTTAGGTTTTTCTTAGTCCTTGATAATGAGGAAGCATCATTCCTTAATCTAATTCTTTTATATCTACTTATTGATACATTCATTACAATGTTTACCTCTCGATTATCATCTCTCTCACATTTAGTTTTGTAATCCAACTTACTTTATGTTTCTCAAAGATTCAACCACCTTCATCTAAACATATGTAGCTCATTAAAATCATTTAAAAGCCAATTATGTGTTTTATTATGTGTTATGCCTTGTTTAATTATTTTTAATCACAAAAACATCTTTACCATCATAGCTAATTATAACAACATACAATCATCAAAACATTACCTGTTATCACATCATAAGTCAATAAATCATCACATACAATCTACCTCAACATTTATTTACTCAAAATAACATCATAATCATCTCATCCAAATAACCAATAACACTAAATTATCATGAATCATCTATCATCGTTCAATCATACATCATCCACATATGTTATCCATCACATGCCTAGTTAGGTAAGGCAACAAAGATTCATTAATCCAAAACATATCATTATAAAAAACATCATAATATCATAACATCATGAAAATCACATCACCTAATCATACCATCATAATCATCCTACCATCTATCACATCTATAGGACTATGATTCATAAACTATAACCATGTGACAAACATCAATTACATCATCATAAGTGTAAAAGTGTCATATCGACATCATAACATCATATACATAATCATCATGAAAATCATCCTCACTAACCATAGCCATTGCCATGATCATAAAACCAAATATGTAACTATAAATAACAACATCACATCATATAATCACATTCATATCATTTATAAAAACATCCATCAATATCAACCTCTTCATTAACATAAATTAAATATCCATAACATCACATGCCTAGCTAGGTGAGTACAGATAAACCATAACGTGTTAATCATCATAAATAAACGTCATATACATAAACATAAAACATGATAAAATATATATATCATAATCTCATAATCAAAATAATGATCATATATACAATAATTTACATGTCTCTCAATGGATATATACATCTCCCTACATCATATCATATGCCAATATCAAAATCATATAATACATCAAAATACAAAGTCTCATAATAGTCTAAGACCATAAAGTACCACTTCCTCTTGGATCTTATCCACCTCCTGAACCTACCCATCACCATAAAGATGTATCTCACTAACCTGGTGTTGCACTGATGGTCCCTACGGTGATCCCTACTCTATACTCACCCCATCTAGGTTTATTTAAAAGATGTGTGAATACCAAGTCCTCATAATAACACAACTCCTCCACTATCACAACATATCTCACCATGGAGATATTCCTTGGTGGTCTTGTAGGTGATATTACTCACCTTCCTACCTACTTAAGAGAATTCCTCTTGATGCAAATTATGCACCAAGTCTATCTCTCTAGGCCTTATCTGACTATGCACTTCTTGAGCAATGATTTAACACATCTTGCTAAGGTTCCTTTATTATACATTCATCATACAATGAAACTGATATTCATTTGTCAACTTATGGTTTTAATGGTCTTTATCATGTTAATATTAGTCTCACTATTCCTCTCTACCCACTCATCAACTCACCATCACTTTTCAAAACATTGACTCCTTTCTCTACACAACTTTGTTTACTTTGCTCACAGTCCTTGTAGCCCTCCTTTTGGAATTATGTTGTGTTTATAGTCTTTTAAAGAATAATATATAAATACCAATGGCCTCTATATATACCCTTTATGTTATTCTAGCTAATCATAAATTTTTAGACTTCACTCAATGATTTGACTACCTTTTAAACCTCTTTTATGCCTCTATTTAGGCCTGTTTAGGGATAGTTTACCAAAAACCCTCTTTATGGGTACAAAAATGTACAAAACAACTATGAAAACCTCAAAATATTTTGGAAACAATTTAAACCTATTTAATGAAAAAAAACTAGGGCATTTTAATGGTTAGAATTATTTATATCTCCCAAACCCTAGTTTAGGGTTTTCTCTACACTGTCACTACCCAAGACTAATAAAATTCACTATGAGTGTTTGGTTGGGTTTTAAAGATAAAAATTAGGTTTGTAAATTTTTTATAACCCTAATAAAATTTTCCAATACTTGGATGTCACTTATCTATCCATTGTCATATATTTTAACTTTCAAATACACTTGATTGTGCCAACAAATAATTGTCTACAGGATTGTATTTTGTATAAATGAAATGAAAAATCTTAGAAAGAAAGAAAAAACTTCATCTGAATATTAAATATATTAAATAAAATTACCTATATTTCCCCAAAATCACTTTATCAATGATTTCAAGACCACTCCTTTGTAGAGAACATACTCACAACCCAATATTGCAACAACTACTATAGGAAACAAGGGTTAGTCATCTAAATGCTTGTGAACAAAAGATTTTATTAATTTATTATTAATATATAATTGAAAAATTTCACTCATTCAACCTTAAATATCATTTTATATAATCTACTGACCTCATTATGAACCATCTTGACAAATACAGTCTACCATTAAAGACACTTACACAATACAGGGGTATGTGTATACACATATCTAAATACCAAATGATTCTATCTTGAAACTAATAATATAAAAATATAATCAAAAAATTCAAAAAACATTCTAAACTCAATTATCAAAATCCATTTAATCATCAACTTTGGATAACATAGTTTGCAACAAACTAGGAAACTCATATATAGGGTCTGAATACCAAATTCTTGAATAGGGGTCTATTCCTACAAATTATTGAATAAGATATCTTTTCTCATTCCTTAGATAAAATATCCACACAAAAAATATCCATTATAATTAATGTATACTTATAAAAAAATCCTATTCTCATTCTTTCATAAACAAATCACATGTAAATAATAATAGAAACAATGACCTCAACAAGGTCTGTATAAATCATTTCAATAGGGGTTACCAAAAATAATTCTCCCCTTCATAAAAACCTGTTCAAAAATCATCTATTCATCTCCTCAAATGGAATATCAATAATACCAATCTAAAACTAACTCCTACACTCCTAAAAGGATTCATAACTGAATCTTGGCCGCTTTTCCTATGTGGAGGTCTCTTGTTTACATTGCATTTTCTTAATTTTCACATAACATAAGGTGTGTTCAACCATGAAAATAGTACCATGAAAATTTAAGGACATCTTAAAATTATATAACCCTTAGACACATTTGATACATCTTTCCATCTTCATAAATTCATAGAAAATCCTTAGAAGAGGCTAATCAAGATTTAAAATTTCAAATATTGCTTTTTGTGGGAAAACCAATAATTCAAATTATATGCATCTTTAGACAACCTAGACTCTACCTATGGACTATTTATGATCTATAAAACTATAAGACACCTATTAGACTAAATTAAGAAAAAAATGGATCATATTTGGGGTCTTTATAAGATGCACCTACAGCATACTACCAAGCTAAGAAATATTTTCCATAGGTATTGAGTGATGCACTTGGTATATGTTATTACCTACTTGCATTGAACCTCCTCATTGAAGATGTCTACTTCTACTTTCCTCTCATATAGGTGAATATGTTATTGGTCCCCACATTTACACCTTATTTTCTTCATCTCCTTGAATAAAATACCTACACATAGAAAATATTTTCAAGTAAAACATAGTTATTGTCATCTTATCTTTGCCTAGCACATGTATTCTATTCTTCCTCTTCTACAAATTGATCCACCTTCTCCTTCTCTCCATCTTCAACCATTATAAAAGTATTAAATCTTCTTACTTCACCAATGATCCTTATTTGTCCCCTTCACCTCACATACAGCATATTCTTGTTCCTTGCATGCTACATGTTTGTGGAAGCTCTTACTTTGATGTTGTACACCTCCATCATGTTTTATATTTATCACTTACTTATACAATGGCTACATGCTCATTTTCAATATCTCATCTCTTATATCTATCACTCTTTCATGTTTACCTTATTTATGGGCCTTATGTATATTTCTCGACTCATTAACCTTCTCTTTTTGTTCAAGATTATCAAGCCTTCTTTCTTTGGTTGCTTGCTCCTTACCCGCATTTAAATCACAAATCAACTCATTAGAAATAAAATTGGGAGCCTTCATGACTCTCTCTTGGGATACCTCATTGTAAATTTCAGTTTCCATCTTCTTCACTTTTTTAGTGTCTTTTACAAACCACTACTCATCCATCTTAGCTATAATCTCTATCACTTTTTTTTCTGACTTTTCTTACATAGGCTTGGTTGCCATGCTTACTTTGGATATGTTCTTGCTTGAGCACTCTCATAAGTGATATTTATTCATTATCTCTCATGTCCATCTTTGTGGACTCATAAATATTAATATCAACCAACTCAAGACAACTTACCTATATTTTTCTCTTGACCAAACACAAACTCGTAATGGCCTTGCTCTAATACTACCTTGTTTCCATCATAATTATCCTTTCATCTCTTCTATAATCTTCACCTTTCAATAGTAAAAGTATGTGTACCCCTCCATATTGCTTGATGGTATATGTATTAACTTTTACATCATGAATTGCATGCTTATAAAAGTACCATGGTCTCCCTAAAAACAAATGAAAAGCATATATGGGCATAATGTCACATAAGAATTTATCTCTATATCCTCCTATCTTGAATTCAACCCAAATTTGTTCACTTATCAAGAGTTAATATCCTTTATAAACCCATGAAAACTTTAATGATTATGGATGTGGCATCCTTATAATGTCCAAATTATACACCATCTCTAAAGACACAATATTATTAGTTATTCCACCATCAATTACCAAATTAAAAACCTTACCTCTCACTTTGCACCTACTCTTGAATAAACTCCTCCTTTGGGATAGCTCTTTGACTTGCCTTCTATACTACATTAGTTTTATTATCATGAGTAAAGACTCATTTATTTCTTGTATTCTCTCTTAAACCACCTCTCTTTTACTCAGCTATTGCATACTTATGTTCACATTCATTAGACACTCTACTACCCTATGTCCCTTTCTATGATAATACCAACATTGGCCTTAAAATCTTTGTCTTGGTCCAATTCTCATTTGACCTTCATCCCTTATAAATAATAATATATAAATGTTCTCACCTAAATTTCATGGTTGTTTACTCCCATGCCATC